>JAZKJV010001079.1:1815941-2415941 GCA_037367405.1 Ottelia alismoides | reverse complement strand
GACTAATAGATAACAAATTCATAGAGAAATCAGGAGCATGTAACACATTCTGCAGATGCATCGAAGGTGTCAAACTAATCTCCCCCTGTCCTGTGATCGGGGAATGAGTCCCATCGGTTATCACCACGGTTCTCCCTGGAGGAATCTGTCTATATGCTGGAAGTTGCTCTCTGTCTCCACATAAATGATGGGGTGCCCCGAAGTCCATAATCCACTATGTAATCGCAGATCCATGACAAGAGGTAAAAGCATAAGGACTACCTGAGGTGTTGGCTGTAGTAGACGTACTAGCAGATGCTGAAGCTGCCACATCTGAATGGCCTCCTGAAGATGAGGCAGGGGGCATGATGTCCCGTAGTCTGGCTACGAGATCATCAAATCTCTGATATGAAGTAGAAGGTGATGGAGACTCAACCTTTTCTGCTACACGTGCTGATAATGGGAGACCATGCTTAGAATAGTATGTATCCTTTGAGTGACCGAGACGATGACAATATGTGTAGGGCTGACGGATGCGACCCCCTCTACCACGGGATCCACATCCACGAAAGACAAATGAGCCGCCTCTGCCCCTAGAGGCTGCCATTGCCGAAGAAGTCTGGCTAGCAGTAGAGGTCGAGACAGTGATCCTACTAAGTCTGCAAAAAGCTTCCTCCATAGGAGGAATAGTAGCATCCAGAAGTATCTGAGAGCGAGCAGCATCACATTCAGGATCGAGTGCAGCAAGGAATACTCCCACCATGGTAGCATTCATGTACGTCTTCTGTTGCTCAGGAGTAGCTGTCAGAGGCATGAAGCTATGGAGCTTCTCAAACATCCCGCGTAAGGATGTGTACAATGAGTAGAGAGGCCGTCCGTTTTGCTTGACCGTGGAGATATCATGCTGAAGTTGAAGTATCTTGGTCTCATTCCGTGCCTGAGAATAGGTTGCAACGAGAATATCCCACATTGCCTTGGCAGTGGGCTGATGCAACACGTCATTGACGATCTCTATCACCAATGTTCCTGACAACCAAACTTTGGCATATGCATCGTCCGCCTCCCACGAGGCGTGAATCCCTATTTTTTCCACCTTCATCGTCGGTAAGAATATGATTCTTACCATTAGACTTCATAAGGCTCATGAACTGCATAGCCCGGAGCTCATAATTTGTCCCATCCATCTTGCCAATTTGTGTCGGACCTTTGAAGTGGCAGGTACATCGACTTTGTTTTCTGATATGATGTCGAATGAAGAATACAGGGGATTCGTAGACCGATATAGACATGTCTACAAGGACATGTGGGGATTCGATTGCATATGTAGACTTATGCAATCAAATCCATACCAATGCGAATGAAGGGAACGACGGAGATGAGGGGCCTATGGCAGTGGAGAGGCCTGAGAAAGGGGCCGACGACACCTAGGATGGGCCGGCGATGCCGAGCGGCTGGGTGGCGGTGTCGAGGATGGGCGAGCGGATGGGAGGGGCACTAGCTGGAGGGCGGCGGCGCTGGCGGAGGGGAGGGCTGAGGGACGGCGGCAACGGCAACGCCGAGATGAGGAGAGGAAAGGGGCTGGCGGGTATTGATCAGGGTTAGGGTATACGAGCTCCCGTCTAGGACTGCCGCTCTGATACCATGTTGGAAGAAATGAGTGCGTTGTACTTTTCTAAGAACCCTAGGCTCTCTTATATAGAGGAGAGTCCTATGGGTAAATTACATAAGATGGATAAAAAGAAATAAAATAAAGAAAACGGTACATAGAGAATATAATATCTCTACAATTGTCACTTTAAGGTTATAAGGGCAGATATAAATCAAGACGAACTCTTGTCATGGTTCACGGATGATTTCCCTACGAGGGGTTTAGAAAAATCTTTAAGTATGATAATTGATGAAGTGGATCTAACTCATGACTCCAGATATATAATAGTGATGACTAAGAATTCATGCAATTGACACGCTTGATGTGGAAAAAAAAGCATGATTTCATCTGGGATGGATGTTAACATGCAGAAGATATCTTCTATATTTGACATGAAGCTGATAGTTTTCTTTCAACTCCCACTTAAATTCTGTAAAAGATATCATCTTTACTCCTAAAAGAAAAAAATACCTTTACGAAGAATCCCCCAGCAAGCATGAAAGTCATGACTGTTATTGAAGCAAGAGTCGTTGCCTTCTTGACGTCCATGACCATATCTCCAATTGCCAATCCAAGACCCTGCAGTTTGGTTATTTGGGTGAAGTAAAATACATGTTTCCCTTGAGACTAGTATTTACTCTGGGGGAAAGTTTACCTGAGAAGCTAGAATGCTGAGAAACACAACTAGCATGCTTAAAAAGAATGGAGCTAAGAGCAGTTTCAAGTTTGCCATGAAGTAGACAATCGTTAAAAATATTATCGGCAGAAAGAGGTCCAGTGGCATGTCGCCTAATGTTCTAGCCATGAAGTACGAGCTCATCCTATACATGTCCGCTGCTCGCTCCTTGTTTAGCATGGCCCGTTCTTGAGGAAATGTGAAGATTGCTATGACAACAGGAAAAAAGCCCCAGAATACAGATATAAAGAACAGAAGTCCTGCCTGCATATTTGATTTGTTTGAGCTAGTCAAGAAGCATGGAAATTGCAACTTTGATCCACTTTAGAGAACACAAAAACATGTACGAAAAGTCTAATGGAACCATATGATCATATATTCCTGTACTTCTAACTTCGAAAGTATCATTGTCTAATGAGTCTATGGTTCTCATATTACCATGATTTGATTGGCCTTTTCTTGTTTTTTCGAGAATTATAAGGGTGAAAAGTAAAACTCAGAGATCATTTGAAAGGGATATACTCAAGATCTTGTATTTAAATATATAGGAGTATGGCATGCTAGGCAGTTTGTAATAGTTAGTTGACCGGGCTGATAAGCTGGTCCAACTGTTCTGTTCAGGTGAGTGACCAATTGAATAATAGCCAATCGGCTAGCCAGACTAATCGAGTTGCTAATTAGGTATTCAACGGACTAGTTGCTTGAGTGGCACATCCCATTTTGCATTTAATTTATTTGAATCTAATTATGTAGATTTAGTTTCTTTTACTGACACAGTCACCTAATCAATGCCACTCATTATTCGATCTTAATCAAATTTCTTTGTTTCCATCAATTATGCTTGCTGTTTATGAATATTATCATCATATATGTTCATGTGAGCATTTACTTTGGATAGCATTCTTAGTATACTTGTTAATCGTTTCAATGCTGTGATTGAGATAATGCTTGTGTATTAATTGACTGCTTAAATTTGTTACCCTGACGAGTTCCATAGCCTCGGCTGAAGTCTCAAGCTAAAATAAGGACAGTGGAACAGAGAATTTAATGAAGTTCAGATAATTATCTAGAGTGGACTTCCGACAGTCCTTGGCTCACTTTCTCCCTCAGCGATGCCAAAGCTAATCAAAGCCATCCACGCTTCTCACATCCCTTAGGTTATCTATGCCAAAGCTAATCAAAGCCATCCACGCTTCTCACATCCCTTAGGTTATCTGACTCTAGTGATTCTTTGAAGGCCTCTTCTTTCCCAAGAGTTTACTTGCTTCTGGTATCCTACTACAATGAAACCACTTTCTATTTTTTGTATTAGGATAGATGACTTGATTCCTATCATAATTTAAATAGACATATAGTTAAGTTCTTTTGTATTTAATTTATAAGAAGTCAAATCGAATACCATTACTTAATTGTGGGAAAAGGCATTGTTGTTGTTGTGAATACCATTGGTCTCCTGATTATCGTTCCGCATTATTTCGTGAACTACTCAACCGAGTACTGCATACCAAATTCCACGATCTTGTTGTTAGGTGTGGAACCTCCTCCTTGATTAGGGTGGATTATACGTTATGTTGGGAGAAAACAATGATTTTTTTTATTCACGAGGCCCTAGGGTTCCCGTTGGACAAATTAGATAAAGAGAACGGAAAGAATATATAATACATAAAAGAAATAAAAGATAAATAATATCTCAACACTCTCCCTCAAGTTGGAGCGTAGATATCAATCATGCTCAACTTGGAACAACATCTTTGAAAAGGCCCTTTGGTTAGGGCTTTGGTGAGCAGGTCGGTTGTCTTATCTCCAGAACAATCACGAGTAGTGGAGATGAAGCCTTCTGGATCATGTCTCAAGTGTAGTGACAATCTACCTCGATATGCTTGGTCCTCTCATGGAAGGCTGGATTGGTAATGAAGCGATCATCCTGATTGTCACGTTGGAGGTGCATGAGAAGTGGCACCTCAAGTGTTAGGTCAATAAGAACAGATATGACCCACATCATCTCTGTACTAGCCTATGCCATGGCCTTGCAATATGATTCTTCATTGGATCTGGCAACCACTATCTCGTTCTTGCTCTCCAATGACAACAAGGAACTCTCCACAAACACCACAAAGCCAGAGTTAGACTTCTTATCCTTGGGATACCCAGCATAATCTGCATCTGCACAAGCTGTAACGGCAAGGGATGTACCTCTGCTGAACAGAACCAGTTCCAGGTGAGGCTTTTAGATACCTCAGATCTATACGAACTACATCCATATGTGCCTTTCTAGGCTACTCCATGAACTAACTCACTTTGCTTACTATAAAAGATATATCTGGCACGGTGATGGTCACATATAGGAGCTTCCCAACAAGCTCCCTATACCTTGTCTTGTCTACCTCCTCAGTGTCATCATCATGGCCTCAAATTTCGGCGAAATTCGGTTGAATTTCAGACGAATTTCGATTTCGTCAAGTTACCGAAATTCGACCCAAATGGCTGAAATGATTGAAATATGGGGGGCTCTGGTACAAAAATGACCGATCTAAATGATCGAAATTTCGATCGAATTTCGACTGAAATCCACCAAAATTTCATTTTGGTCGGTCGCCGAAATGATGACCGAAACCAACATTTAAGGCCTTGGTCAATCATCATACAGTTTCATGCTCGGGTCCATGGGAGTAGTGGTAGGTCCGTAATCTACGATGCTTGTCTCAGAGAGAAGATTTATAACATACTTCCTTTAGGTCATCATCAGACCTCACTGGTTCCTAGCAAACTCCAGTCCAAGGAAGTAGCGTACACTACCAAGGTCCTTGGTCACAAACTGCTGAGCTATGGAATCCTTAGCAGCCTGGATGCCCTGCTCATCATCCCCTGTAACAATGATATCATCAACATAAACAAGTATGGCAACATTACCTCTCTGAGTTCTCTGAACAAACAGTGAATGATCGATATTCGATCTTACGAACCCATGTTGTTCTATCAAGTTGGAGAGCTTCTGGAACCATGCTCTTGGACTCTGCTTAAGACCATAGATCGCCTTATGAAGCATGCAAACCTTCCAACACCCCCCCCAGCAGCGGACCCAAGTGGTTGCTGCATGTAGTCCTCCTGTAGGTCACCATAGAGAAAGGTATTCTTCACATCAAGCTCATATAGGGGCCAATCTCATGCCACCAAGGTTTGAAAAAACTAAAAACGGAACGAGGCGGTTTCCCTGGAATCGAGGCGAGGCGTAGCCTCGAGGCGGTCGAGGCGTAAGCCTCAGTTTACAAGGAGAAAACCTATAAAAACTACAACAGAATATATACTAATGAAATTATATATATATTTTAACTAACATATGATATAAATTACTATAATATATGATGCAATTACAAAGATAAGAACACTGAAAGAAAAGATATACAAGTGTATATGTCTTTTTACTAATTTTCCATCCAATCATAGATTAAATCTTTTGATATTCCCCTAAATTCTAACCATCTAACCTAAGTTGAAGAACCGTCGTATGCTCCCCTTCCTGCCATACCATACCCCAACAAGGCGGGTATTAAGGATTTTATTTCTATTCGGATATATTGATTTGTTTCAATGGGAGTATTACATAAACTCCCCTTGAATTATATCTTGTTTGACCTTCTTGGTATATTACATAGCTCATTATTTGAAAACTCCTTAAAAATAATTTTACGAGTAATTTTTTCTATGATACTTGTGGATTCGAATATTTAAGGGCATAATTTAAGAGTTTCTTGACATGATTGAATATGTTTAATAGTAAATATGAACATGAAAGCGGCCAAATTTAAGCATTCATCTTATATATTATATCTTAAACAAATACATCTTTATAAACATCTGAAATTGCTAATAGGATAATTGAATTAACATAAAAAAAATAATTTGAAAAAGAAAACGCCTCGGTGAGCGCCTCGCCTTCGCCTCGACCGCCTCGACCAACTGAGGCGACCGCCTCTTAGGACCCTGTCGAGGCGGTCGTTCAGAGGCGATTTCTGACCGCCTCGCCTCGAGGCGTACGCCTCGTGCGCCTCGAGGCGCGTTTTTTCGAACCATGCATGCCACTGCAACAACAAGAAGAATACGCATTCTAGAATGCCTAGCCACCGGAGAGAAGATATTCTGATAGTCCACCCCATATGTCTGGGTGAACTCATGTGTCACAAGTCTCGTCTTGTAGCGATCTACACTGCCATCTGCTCGGTGCTTCTTCACGAAATACCCATTTGCATCCCACAACAGATGCTCCTGTAGGAGCTGTAACAATGCTCCAAGTGCCATGCGTCTGTAGCGCGACCATCTCCTCCTCCATGGCAAGATGCCATTGTCTGTCATGTATGACCTCCTGATATGTCAGTGGCATCTCTACAGTAGATAGTACCGGGACAAATCTCCTGAAGTCCTCTGAAAATTTGCTCAAGGAGACATGGGTTGCAAGAGGATATGTAGCACAAGTACAACTTTGCTTCCGCAGAGAAATAGACACATGTAGATCATACGCCACCTCCTGAACCTGTAAACTGCCCTTCTGAGATGGCACCTGCTCATCCTGTAAAGAATCCTACTCCATAGACAACTCAATACTGCCATCAGTAGAAACAATGTGCTCATTACATACTGTTGGAGTATTTGATTATGCATCACTCTTGTAGTAGATGGGTAAATGGATACTCCAAGGTCCATTTACCACATCTTGTGGTTAAGTCCCACATCTACCGTCTGTAGGATGTGGAGACTTAGTGAGGGCTATATAAGAAGCCCCACACCCTCTATATTAGATGAGAAAGTGCAATGTATACATCAACCCTTTGAGGCATTCCCCGTTGTTTCATATCGCTCCTTAGGGAGTAGGGTTCCACATTAAAATCATGTGTTCTTCAATGTTTATTTCTTTTTTTCTCTGATACGCTTCCACATTCTTATTTTCTAACATGGTATCAGAGCGGGCTCGATTCTCGAGGATTATTTTTATGTTCATTGTTTTTGTTCAAGAGTCGAGATTCAATTCAATTATTGTTCGTGAAGATTAGTTATTCATGATTATGATTAGTCCAAAATTCAAGAAATTCTAGGATTTTTCAGAAACCCTCATTTCTGCACCGTTCTCCTGCAAATATCTTATTGAAATTATGTTTTACGTATACGTGCATGATCTGGAGTTTGTTCAAGGAAAAATAGGGTTTCCTGTAACCATAATTTTGAGGCACACAATCCAGCAATATATGTTCACAATTTAAGAATCCCAGTGTTTCATTGAAACCCTATTCCACGCTTCTGTTACGCAAAGATCCCCTTTGTCGCTCGACGAAGCCACATCAAGAAGCAGGAAGAAGATCCCAAAAAGGGGGGAGGGTCCGATCATCGAGCGACAAACCTCCTTGCATGCACCCGATCGTTCGTCGTGCCTCTCCAGTTCACAGGCTGGCGACCACGCTCCATCCCCTCCAAGCGGAGCCACTCCAGAACGATCCTTTTTCCAGGCAACGCACGACACAACCTCCAGGCCCCTCGCGAGCCCCATGCAACCAACTCTCCTTCGCCCAATCGGCGATTCCCTGGTCCGATCCTCAGGCGGTGACATACTCCAGGCAGCGATGGCCGCTCGTGCTCCAGGCGATCGGGGGCGACGCTCCCTCCTTCTCCAGCTCCTTATCGCAGGAGCCTTCAGGTGGCGGCGATGGGAGACCCCCATCGGGGTTGGCGATCGAAGAGAAAGGGTTCCCTCGGGAACCCTAAATAAAGCCCTAAAATTGGGCCGCGCGTGAAGAAAAAGTTGTACGAGGAGCCCAGACTTTTGAGAAAAAAGGGGGCCAGACTATTTAGCCCTAGTTAGGCCAAAGCTTTATTTTAAAAAAACCGATCGTGAGTTTTTGGGCCGATTAAAAGGGTCGTGTTTTCATTTTAGAAAAGGGGCAGAGGGAAGCTCTAAGTGGGTTGCTGCAAATTTGACCCATTGGGCCATGTTAAAAATTATTATGTTTTGAGAAAAGGTGCATATAAAAAACCGTGCGTAGAGAAAAATTGTGACGGCTATAATTTTTTTTGGTGAATGAAATAGCCGAAAAAAATGATGAAAAAAAGCCGGAAAAAATGTAGACGACTTACGTGATTTCTTGTCTTCCCTACATTCTTTGTCTTCTTCCAACTTAGTCGACATCATTGTTTTCCGACAAGTGTGTGAAAAAGGCTTAGTATTATGTAGAGTCATAGGTCTATTCCGGATTCAGATGTCAAATCCCAGGCAAGCTAGATTGTTCAAACTCTACAGATATTCATATATTCAAACTCAACGTCAAATTGGTTCCGAGTCTTCAGTTTCAGACACACACATGTATGCGGTCTTTTTCAGATGTGCACATGTTTGCCATCATTGTTCGTGGTCCCCATCTTTTGTGTTTCGTCTAGGATTTTCATGTGATCCATAGGGATTCCAGAGCAGAGATCCCATTCCCTATGCCATGTGGGCTCGGGTTTTCATGTGGTTTCATAGGGACTCCAGAGTAGACATCCCATTTTCTGAGCCAGTATGGGAAAGACCCAGTTCTCCAACAAGGAGACTTTTTCAGACTCCATTCTCCAACTATCGTGGACACTGACGAGGATTATGCTCCACGGCTTTTCAGTTCGGCCCTTTTCAGAGATGGAGCAGTTGTCTACATGTTGTGGCGGGCCAGAGTTCTTCGACGAGGAGACTCATTTCCAGTTGCAGTGACACTGACAGGCGCAGTACATAGCACATGCTCTCCGACGAGGAGATTCAGTCTGACTCACACTCCAGCACGTTCGTCCTCCTCACCTGCATGACATGAGAAGCAACGTCCTCGACAACAGTCGACATATGTGTGCATTGAGTTGATATTGTCTGAAGTGGCTTGTATTGTTAGTTGAGATTTCTTTCTGTTCGTCCAAGCTGAGCATTGCATGCTCCAGCAGCCCAGCTTGAGGGGGAGTGTTGGAGCATTTGATTACGCGTCACTCTTGTAGTAATTGGGTAAATGGATCCTTCCAAGGTCCATTTACCACATCCTGTGGTTTAGTCCCACATTTACCGTATGTAGGATTTGGAGACTCAATGAGGGCTATATAAGAAGCCCCACACCCTCTGTATCAGATGAGAAAGTGCAATTCATACATCAGCCCTTTGAGGCGTTCTCCCGTGGTTTCATCCCGCTCCTTAGGGAGTAGGATTCCATGTTAAAATCCCGTGTTCTTCAATGTTTATTTCTTTTTTTCTCTGATATGCTTCCACATTCTTATTTTCTAACACATACCTAGGGTATGCTGGATATGGTGAAGGCCCATGAGCATGGAAACAGGGTAAGACCTGCGAGTAAGCATACATGGCAAAAACTGAGTCAAGATACTGGGTGGCGGTCCAAGGGCAGCCTTAGAAGCAGGTGTAGATACCGGAGGAGGTGGTGGTGGTGGAGGTGGTGGAGGCAGAGTAGGCACCGGAGGTGGTGCAACCATAGGTAGAGGAGGAGGCATGTATACCTCATCAAAGTCAGATGGAGTCAACCTGTCACATGCAGGAGAGAAATATATTAACTGACTCAAAGTCGGCACTGATAAAGTATTTCCGTCAAAGCGGATCAAATCAACGGTACCCTTTCTGGGTATGCGAGTAGCCAACAAAGACATACTTGACAGCTCTATGGGAGAGCTTGACATGACCAGACATCATATTGTGAACAAAGGCCATACAACCAAACACTCGTGGTATAAGGGAGAACTGGTCCTTCTCGAGATGCAATCAAGAAAGGAAACTTTTCTCTTAAAATAAAAGATGACATACAGTTCACCAAGTAGCAAGATGTAAGGACCACATCACCCTAGTAAGAGTGAGGAGCACGACTCTGAGGCAAAAGGGTTTGGGTCACATCGAGTAAATGATGACGTTTGAGTTCAGTAACACCGTTCAGCTGGGATGTGTAGGCACACGAGGTCTGGTATATAATGCCAAGAGACCTGAGAAACTCGGATATCTATAAAGTGCAGAACTCCTAGGTATTGTCAGATCACAAATACTTGATATTAGCAGAGAAAATTTTCTTCATTTCATTTATAAAGGTTTTAACGACAGACCTGATCTCAGACTTATTTTTTTAACAAAAAGACCCAAGAAGGTCTAGAATAGTCATCCGCAGCAACAAGATACAGACGGTGTCCCTGGTCATCAAGAACACAACTTATACCCCAAATATTTAAGTGA
This sequence comes from Ottelia alismoides, assembly GCA_037367405.1. Lineage (NCBI taxonomy): Eukaryota > Viridiplantae > Streptophyta > Magnoliopsida > Alismatales > Hydrocharitaceae > Ottelia > Ottelia alismoides. The sequence goes on along the minus strand of JAZKJV010001079.1, from coordinate 2,405,411 downwards.
ATAAGCTCAAATAACCGAGTACTGCTACGACTCTGACGACCAGGAAAAGAAGAGCGGTGATGCTTCCCAAGCTGGCAAGCCTCGCACTGGAAGGAAGATCGCGTGGAAATTAATGGGAGGGCATGGTACAACTTCTGCAGAGGAAGGTAGACAAAACGAAGATGCTACAAGTATGATGAGACTAGTCCAGTAGTAATAGTAGAGGCACCAACATGAGGAGGCTGGACCAGTCTGTAGAACCCCCAATGCTCACGGTCACATCCAATCACCCTGCATGTGATTATGTTCTGAAACACAAGAGAAGAGGGTAAAAAATGGCACGATAATGCAGATCCTTCACGATGTGACTAATAGAAAGCAAGTTCATCTGAAAATCCAGAGCATATAAAATATTCTGCAGGCACATGTATGGCATCAAATGCACCTCCCCCTATCCTATAATGGGTAAATAAACCTCACTTACAATGACGACCCAATTACCATGGGGTATAGACCTATAAGAACTGAACTTGGCTTTGACTCCACACAGATGGTGGGAAGCACCAGATTCCATGGTCCATTTGTCATATCTAACCTGCTACGACTAGTGAAAGCATATGCTATACTTGAGGAACTCAAAGAGGCTCTAGCAGCAGCTGCAACATTTGAGGAACCTGTAGTGGTGCCGACAACAGGAGTCATTATCTCCCATATACGAGAGACAATATCATCAATGCATGGATTTGCCTGAGGAGTTGAAGTGTTTGTAGGCTCAATCTACTCTGCCACCCAAGCAGATGCAGGGTGTCCATGCTTCTGATAGCATGTGTCCTCGGAGAGTCTTGGACGACGATAATAGGTGCAGGGGGGCCACGCTAACGTTCACCTCCTCTGCAACAGGGACCACACCCTCTGAACTACGTAGAAGTGGCCCTTCTCTGCTGCGAGATGTAGCCATCGCTGGGGATGTCTGTATGGTAGTAGCGGGTGGGATAAGAAGCCTACTGAGACGACTGTAGGCCTCCTCCATGGGAGGTATGGTCACATCTAGGAGATGTGCATATGCAGCCTTATACTTCGGATCTAGGGCTGCCAAGAAAACTCCAACCATCGTGGAGTTCTTATATGCCATTTGCTGCTCCGTGGAAGTAGTAACATGCATGAAGCTGTGGAGCTTCTCAAACTTGCCTCGAAGCAAAGAGTAGAAGGTATGCATATGACGTCTATTCTGATTGGTCATATATGTATCGAACTGAAGCTGAAGAATCTTGGCCTCGTTCTTCACTTGGGCATACATGGCTGTCATAATATCCCACATCGTCTTGTGTTGGAGTATGCGTCCATTGGGTGTAGGTGAGTAATTGGATCCTTCCAGGGTCCAATTACCACCCCCTCTTACGTTTAGTCCCACATCGATTATTGGTGAGACTTGGAGGGTTAGTGAGGGCTATATAAGAAGCTCCACGCCCATTGTATCAGATGACATCATCCCTTTGAGGCGTTCTCCCATGATTTCATCTCGCTCCTTACGGAGTAGGGTTCCACGTAAAATCCTGGTGTTCTTCACGTTTTATTGTTTATCTATGATATTACACTTCAACATTCTAGATTTCTAACATGGTATCAGAGCAGGTTCGATTCTCGAGGATTTAAATCATGTTCTTGTTTTATTCAAGATTCGATTGACAAAGCATATTTAGTTCTTGGTTGTTCTTAAATATATATATTTGAAGATTATTGTTCTGTACCATTCAAGTTCGTGATTCAGTTCAAGATTCAGATTTAGGGTCTCTTGAAACTCTAATACTTCGGCATCATCAACAACGCAATCAGATTCGATTTTGCGCGAGTTCCGATCCAAGTTCTGATGATCGTCATCAATGATCTAGGATTTTTTGATGAAACCAGAAGTATGTGCGACCTCCACGAGATACCAATAATTCCAATGCAAGAAAACTATTATTTATCTAATTCCATGTGGCGCCATCGAACTATAACCTCCATGCACGTGAGGCTCTATCTTGGTCCAGTAAAACCCGACCAACCTCCGATGCTCTAGACACTAAAGCGATGGCATCATCCACGTATATGATTCCATGTTCCAAGCAACAATCACACAAGAAGCAAAGCCTCCAGGCGGCACGAATCAATTCCATCAACGCCGCCTCTCCAGTCTAGGTGGAGACCACCTCCACTCACGGGGTGACACCATCTCTCCAGTCTACGTGATGAGTCCTAGTGGTGGCCATCTCCAGTCCAATGGGCCCTCCAAGGCAGCACCGCCTCTCTGGCGGTACCTCATCCAAGTGCAGGCGGCACCACCACCAAGGCACCATCCTCTCGCGTGCCACCTCGCGAAAAACCCCCATCAATGCATTGGGCAGTGCTAGTGAGCCCTCCTTCATGATCAAATCCTTCTCGCGGCGATCTTCCCCCTCGTGTTAGCGACTCCAACGACGAATGGTTCCACAGTGGGTACCCTAGTATTTGTGCGAGTGTAAAGGGGGCCCGTTACACCTTTTTAAATAAAGGGAGGGCCCCCTGTTCTGCTGCTCTTACATTAAACAAAAAAACGAGGCGCTTATATTGGGCCCAAGGGAAAGGGTCCCAATAATGGACTGCTGCAACAAAAAAAGGAGGGACGCTCCATTCTTTTGGCCCGACTGTGGTCCACAGTTTTAAAAAAAAGGAAAAGGGGAGAGGTTTTTTGGCCAAAAGTTGGGCCGTGTTAGAAAAAAGATTTGCTTTGTAAAAGTGCGTATAAAAAAAACTGTACGCAGAAAAAAGGGAGAACTAAAAAAATAACCGAAAAAAGGATCGTATAAAAAGTATCCTATGAGAAAAATGATTTGAAAAAGAATGAAGAATAAAAGTCAGAAGAAAAAAATGTGACATCTTATTGATTTTTTGCCTTCACCATCCTCATGTCTTCTCCCAACTCCGTCGATACCATCTATTCCGGCCAGTATGGGAGAAAGGGAGAGTATGTGTAGAATTTTACAGGTCTCTAGTTCATATTCCATGCCACATGTCAGACTCTATATGACAGATTTAAACTCTACAAATTGTTTCTGAGTTTTCAGTTCAATTGCAGATGTGCGATCATTATATTAGAGGTCCCCATCTTTGATTTGGACTCAGAGTTTTCATGTGATCCATAGGGACTCCAGAGTAGAGATCCCATTCTTTATGCCATTGTGGGTTAGGGTTTTCTTGTAGCTTCATAGGGGCTCCAGAGTTAAGATCCCATTCTCTGAGCCAGTATGGGAGAGATCTAGTTCTCCGATGAGGAAACTTTCATACTCCATTCTCCAGCAACCGTGGATTCCGACGAGGATTTTCCACTGCTTTTCCAGTTCGGCCCTTCAGAGAGTTGTAGCAGTTGCGGGCCAAAGTGCTCCAATTGGAGACTCATTCCAATTTCAGTGACTCTGACAGACACGATACAGAGAACACGTTCTCCGACGAGGAGACCTAGTTCAACTCATACTCCAACCCTTTTATTCCTCCTCACCAACATGCCTTGAGAAGCAATGTCCTCGACAACAACCGACAATAGAGTCTGCATTGAATTGATATCATCTATAGTACCTTGTATTATGAGTTTGAGATTTCTTTTTATTTGTCCAAGCCGAGCATTGCATGCTCCAACTTGAGGAGTGTTAGAGTATGCGCCCATTGGATGTAGGTAGGTAATTGGATCCCTCCAGGGTCCAATTACCACACTCTCTTATGTTTAGTCTCACATCGGTTATTGGTGGTTCTTGTAGAGTTAGTGGGGGCTATATAAGAAGCCCCACACCCATTGTATCAAATGAGAAAAGTTAATGAATACATCATCCCTTTGAGGCGTTCCCCGTAGTTTCATCCCGCTCTTCACGGAGTAGGGTTCCGCGTAAAATCCCCGTGTTCTTCATGTTTTATTCTTTATCTCTAATATTATGCTTCCGCATTCTCGATTTCTAACACCTTAGCGGTGGGCTGGTTCACAATTTCATTAGCAACCTTTGTGGTGAGGGTCTCAGAGAGCCAAACATGCGCATACACGCCATCTTGCTTTCACGAAGCAATTGCCCCCATCTTATCCATCGGTTCGGACTTTGTCAGAATGTGCTCCTTATTATTGCACTGCATCAGGGTCAAAAACTGCATTGACCACAATTCATAGTTGGTCCCATCCATCTTCATGACGGGAGCCGAGCCTTTAAGGCACCAGACGAAGAGAAAACATCACCCTTGTTAACTGACATGATGAGAAAAAAGGCTGAAACATAACTTGACTGGGGAGAAAGATCGATCCGAGCGAGTCTACACGATTATATAAAGGATTGGTTGTACGTGTAGACTCATGCAACCATCCTCGTCACTTCTTGATCCGCGCTAGGGCTGGAAACTTGATTTATAGGTCTGAAATCACGTTTTCAAGTCAAAAGCAGGCTATTTCAGACCATAGTTGGGCGATTGAGATGAGGGAGAATGCCCGTGGGTGCTGTTGGCGGCGTAGGCAGGCGTTGGAAGAGGCTGCTGATACCCTTAGCAGCCCGTTGGGAGAAAACAATGACTTTTTTATTCATGACGTCTTAGGGTTCTCTTATATAGAGGAGAGTCCCGTTGGGCAAATTACATAAAGAGAACGAAAAGAATAGGGATACATAAAAGAAACAAAAGATAAATAATATTCCAACAAGTTATAGACACTAGAAACTATCTCGTGTAAGTTGATTTTTTGAGTTTTACGTGCACTAATGTCATGATAAGGATTGATAGACAAACATGAATTATCTTGGAGGCATTTCTAAATGAGAAATCTTGGGGCAATATTCAAAATGTTTATAGTTACACGATTACCACTAAATCCATGCAATATGCTAATAAGCTGAATAGCTGTTGATCCTGCCAGTGTGTGGTGATGCTCCATGGCTAGTTTACCTAAATCAATTTCCTGAATGAAAAATAAGAATACGATGTTACCTGATCTTGCAGACCTTTTGGAGTAGTACTATCTGAATGCCACCATAACAATCCGATAATTACTGCAGTTGCAAGAACTTGTGTGATTCTCATTGAGCTAAGGTATTCATGCCTCCTTTCTTTCAATCCTCTCCAGAAGAGGATACTAAATTGTTGCCACCAGCTTGCTCCCCATTGTCTTTCTGAAGATGAAATTCCCCCCTTGATATCTTGGTTTAGTGTGAATAGAACCACATGATTCATCTTCTCTCCATCAACAGCTCTTGTCTTGTAAGACTCCACAAGGTACTGCCATCAAATATTCGGTCACTAAATGTTTTTTTTAATCTAGATGCTGCCCCAATTGTATTATTCAAATGATACTGAGATGTGGATATACTTCATTGGAGAACTTGCCTATTTGGCACAAAATAATAGAAATTTACTACTGTTCTAATATTATTTTCAGAAGCTACTAATGAATTGGTTCAAGTATTGTAAACCATAGATTTTCCAAAAAAATCATGGTTGGATATATATATATATATAGGATTTTTATCTATTGCGCACAGGGCGCATATGATTTCCTATGAGCCCATCATTATAGCCGTGCGATTGATCAAATTTCATCCCTTAATTTTAGCAACGTCGAATTTTATTAATAAATGAGTTTCTAAAAATAGCATTCATCTTGATTAGGCATTTGATCGGTTATTCGTAATTCTGAATTGCTCCCGTCGGTCGCGCTCGCCAAATCTCTATTCTACTGTCGTTCGCGCTCGCCAAATTATAGAATATTGTTCTTGGATCTGGTTTCTCCCTTCATCGCATTCGTGATTTTCTTCCAGCGAAATCAGTCGTCGACAGCACTTGTCGTAAAAAGGTACTGCGATTGATCTGGTTCCTCCCTTCATCGCATTCGTGATTTGTTAAATTTATTCCTAATATCATTCTTATAGGTTGCATATATGGATCTTTCGAGTGGACAATTTAATGGATCTGAAGAATTTATGGAAAACGAACTCATTGAAGATGATGCAAGTCGAATTGATATCGATCAGTTAAATTTTGAAGAAGGTAATATTTATATGCTATCAGGTATCTTTTATATGTAAGTCAGTAACATTATGATTTTGCATCTGTAAGTTCTTTGTTGAACGTTTGATATTGCATATGAAAAGTTACTTTTATATTTATTTCAGTAACTTTTCACATAAGCGTTGGTAAGAGTAATACATACGATAAGTAATTCTTAAATGGTTATCAGTAAATTATATTTTTCGCGTAAGCTAATATTAAAATGAAGAATTAAGAGTATGTCTACTAAGGATTAATATCAATAATGGTAATATCGAATTTCATTGATTCTTCTTTCTTTAACTTTTGTAAGTTTAGACTTAAGCATTAGTAACTTTGTATATATAAAATATCAACCCGTTAACATATACAAGTAACTCTTTTGGCAACATGTCTAAAATTCGTAACTTTATATTATACATTAGTAAATATACACGAAACTTCTGTAATTTTATATTAGTCATTAGTAACACTTTCAAACATAAATTTTTCATAATGAAACTTCAGTAAGTATACATTGATTCAGTAAGTATACATTCAAACATTAAGCATTAAGCATTTGATGAATAAATACTGTTTAGTCGACAAATTTCATTGATTATTCTATCTGAAACTTTAGTAAGTATAGACTTAAGCATTAGTAATTTTGTATATATAAAATAGTAACCCTTTAACATATACAAGTAACTCTTTTGGCAACATTTATAACATTGGTAACTTTATATCAGACATGAGTATCTATATACCAAAGCTTCGGTAAATTTATATCAGAAATTAGTAACATATACAAACATAAACTCTTCCATAATGAAACTTCAGTAAGTATACATTCAAACATTAAGATTTTGTAGAATAAACATTGTTTAATCGACAAATTTCAGTAATTATTCTATCTGAAACTTTAGTAAGTATAGACTCAAGCATTATTAACTTTGTAAATAAAAAATAGTAACCCTTTAACATATACAAGTAACTCTGTTGGCAACATGTATAACTTTGTTAACTTTATATCAGACATTAGTAACTATATAACAAAGCTTCTGTAAATATATATCAGAAATTAGTAACATATTCAAACATAAACTCTCCCATAATGAAACTTCATTAAGTATACATTCAAACATTAAGATTTCGAAGAATAAACATTGTTTAAACGACAAATTTCTTTAATTATTCTATATGAAACTTTAGTAAGTATAGACTCAAGCATTATTAACTTTGTAAATATAAAATAGTAACCCTTTAATATATACAAGTAACTCTTTTGGCAACATGATTCGTGAAATTGTCCTACCAAGTCTGATGCAAAGCAATAGAGGTACTTCTTTTTATTATTATCAATGGTTTGTTTTTTATATTGCATTCTAACATGTATAATATAACTGCGTTTATTGGAACAGATCCATATATATATGCATGGTGTTAGAGAGATGGTTTCTCTTGATACTACATACTGTAAAAGTAAGTTACTTTTATCAAATTTACCATTCTTTTATTCATTTATGTGAGCATAATTAGTTTTCTTAATAATATCCTCATACCTATACTTCTTCTCTGCAGATGATATTTCTGAGATATAGGAGACGACTATTACGCAACTGGAAGAGATTAAGTGCTCAAGATGTTATAGTTATAATTCATTGTTCAGAAGAATAATTTTTATATAATTTATGTAATCAATTTTATGATTCTGAGCATACATATGTTATGTACTTTGACAGTACAAATTTGTACTTTTTTAAGATGCAGATGATTACTTGCAATAATATTAGTAATTCATGTCTTATGATTGGTAAATTTGGTAGGTTGTAAATGTAACACTTCTTGGTTATATTAGAAAAGTAATTACACTACATATGCTTGGTAACACATATCAATTCGCTGGTTAATACCACTTCAGCAACGCATACCACTTCCTTTAGTAACAATGGTAAGTTTTAAAAATAAGGATACGTTTTGTAATAATAGAGTGAAGTACCCGTAATTTCATTAATTGGGATTTGTAAATTAAAAATGAATGAATCAATGGATGTCCAGTATGAATATAATCCAATGGTTCAATGTTAAATAGAGCAATATAACAATATCAGTAACTCATAACCACAGCCTTTAGATATTAATATATTCATTAGATTTCTGGTAGTATTGAGTAGTCTATTAGTAACATTTACGATTTCTTTAAGTATTATGTTGAAGTTTATCAGTAACATATACCATTTCGTTTAGTAACACATGTAACATTAAGTGAGACTAATAAATATAGTAATATGTTGGCAACTTGAACTGACCAGTAACATTGAGTAATGGACTAGTATTTTAAATAGTAAATACATGTAATATTGAGAAGTATATCAGTAACATTTACCTTTCGTTAAGTAACACATGTAACATTATGTCACGGATGGTAACTTGTAACTGATCAGTAACAATGAATGATAGACTAGTATTTTTATTTGTAAAGACAAGTAATATAGACAAGTATATCATTAATAACATTAACATTGAATGATAGACTTGTAAATTTAGTAGTAAAGTCTAGTAATGTGGGAAATCATATCAGTAATATATACAATTTCGTTAAGTAGCATTGATAAAATTAAGTGATATACTAGTAGCTTGATTCTTTAAGAATGTTGAATAGAAAATTAAAGAATGATTGGATGTCCAGTAACACCTACCAGTTTGATAAGTGACTAATAAATATACTAATATGTTGGTAACTTGAAATGACCAGTAAAAAATTTAGTGATGGACTAGTATTTTTAATAGTAAAGACATGTAATATTGAGAAGTATATCAGTAACATTTAACTTTCGTTAAGTAACACATGTAACATTATGTCACAGATGGTAACTTGTAACTGATTAGTAACATTGAGTGATAGACTAGTATTTTTATTAGTAAAGACCAGTAATATAGACAAGTATATCATTAATAACATTAACATTGAGTGATAGACTTGTAAATTTAGTAGTAAAGTCTAGTAATGTGGGAAATCATATCAGTAATATATACAATTTCGTTAAGTAGCATTGATAAGTAACATTTGAGTGATGTAATATGTTGGTAATTTGAAATGACCAGTAACATTTGAGTGATGGACTTGTATTTTGATTAGTAAAGACCTGTAATATTGTGAAGTATATCAGTAACATTTACCTTTCGTTAAGTAACACATGTAACATTGAATTACGGGTGGTAACTTGTAACTGATCAGTAACATTGAGTGATAGACTAGTATTTTTATTAGTAAACACAAGTAATATAGACAAGTATATCATTAATAACATTAACATTGAGTGATAGACTTGTAAATTTAGTACTAAAGTTTAGTAATGTGGGGAATCATATCAGTAATATATACAATTTCGTTAAGTAGCATTGATAAAATTAAGTGATATTATAGTAGCTTGATTCTTTAAGAATGTTGAATAGAAAATTAAAGAATGATTGGATTTCCAGTAACACCTAACATTTAGACAAGTATCATTTGTAGTTTGTTAATGTAAGCAAAATCTTTAGTAATTTATTACTGAAAGGGAAGTAATTCCTGTACTGGCAAATGTTAATTTGTAAAAGATATAATTACTGGAAGATCATGAAGAATAATCATTGAGTATGAATAGATCAATAGAACAATCTCAAGCAAGTCCTATCTAATGTCAGGAAACATAATATATTCATTGTCAGTAATTACACAAAGTAATGTTTGTTTTTTTCCTAAGTACACCAAGCCCATTTCTTACATGAAAACAAAATATGAACAATAAAATCGAAGAGACTTTTTCTTCATTTCTTTTCCCCGCACTTTAGCAGTATAGAAGCAATCTCCGCTCGGAATCTTGGTATATCTTCAATGTTAAACTTTGGCTCAGATCCTTGGCAAATAAACTCCATATACTTCATCACAAAAACACCACAATCTATCGAATCACTTGGTTGCTTTGGGATTCCTTTTGCCATAACCACCGGCCAGTTCTCAAGACGTTCGTCGGTGTAAAGCATGAAGTATTCGGCAAGCCAATCAACCTTCAAAAAAAAATAAAGAATGTAGTAAGTAAAATTTAATTTCATTCAAATACTTTTATAATGATTGATTTGAGTTCAGAGTGTTACCCATTTCTTTACATCCAACCAGTGTTTTTTATTTCCCGTCAATGAATTGTATGAAATGAATTTTTTCGCTTCGAAGTCCGAAACAAGAAGATGCCAATGATTTGCAGTATGAATTACACAAAAAGCCTTCTTTAAGTGCACGAACATGGTCTTTGTGCATGTGAATAAATTGTTTAAAGGCTCATAATCTTCTACAGACGCTTCATTCACCGTCTTCTGGAATAGTTGCTGCATTGTACTAAAAAGTTAAATTCTTCTAAATTAAATTAGCTAATACATATACATTGTTCATATACAGATCTCTAATATCATATATGATATTATTAATAATTGTATACTTGAAAGAAATGCAATATTACCATTTGTGCAGTGCTTGCAAAGATGTAAGGAGAATTCAACTCATTCACTCGATGAGTAGTGTATAGGACATCCATGTACATGTCCAAAATCACATCTATCACCATCTTGTTGTACAAGAGTCCTTCGATGTGCCTTCCTATGCAAAAGTTATCACCTGGACTGTGGAAAGTCGCTCCAATACTGACAAAAAAATTAGTTTGTTAATTAAGAAACAACACTATAAGTTTATTGAAATTAGTAATATTAAAGATTACTTATAATTTTGTAGAAACTTACTTGGCAACCGGACCCTTTAAGAATTCATGAATGATATTTCTATCAGCTTCAGAAATCAAATTATATCCGGCATAGTCGATGCGTGTGACATTAAAAACCTACAGATAACTTATTTATAAGAAATAAGAACAGATCTTTCATAAATTCTAATAAATATTTATAAGTTTCATACCTCTAATGCCATATCATTGTTATCTTCTAACTTGCCAATTTGATCATCATCTTCCACTTGAAACACTTCGTCGCTTTGCTTTTTCACAAGTTTTCCTCTTTTTTTTTGAATTTTTTTCTTGACGGGGCTCTTTGGTTCATTTGCATCTCCCATCTGTGCTATTCTAGATTTTACTCTTTTTGATAAACTACTTGGACTAATGCATTTCCTCCTTCCTCTTCCTCTTTTAGTTCCTTGTATTGGTTCCATCTCCTGTTCTTGTATTTCCTTCTCAAATCCGAGATCAAATGAAGGTGAATCATTCTTTGCTTCTTGGTTCCCTTTATCCTCAATTTGATCATTTACATGTTCAGGCTCCTCTTTCTTGTTTGAAGCAATTGATTTTGCAAAGAAATCCTCAAACCATTGCTTTAGAACTGATATTTCTATCCTAAGCTTCTCATTCTCCTTGATTGAAATATCATGTTCATTTTTTATTCTTTGAAATTCCTCTAAGGTTGGTAGTTGTGAAATGATATCCTCCAACTCTCTTATTCTCTTCTCATGTATTTCACAAATACATTCCACACCTTTCTGTATTTGATCGCTCTTCAAGACTGACGTTGTTGAATCGTCTTCAAGTCGTTTTGTATTCGGAGATACAACACGCAAGGCGTATGCATTTGAAATGAAACCCTCGTTGATGAAGGTTTCATAATCAAAAATAAATTCGTTTGCATCAACCTTAAATATCTCTTTTTCATCATAATCCAAATGAACCACAATCTATAATGGAAAAATAATTTCATTCAGTAAAATAGTTATTACAACTGTAAAGCAAAATTAATATCTTCAACAGTATTTAATTACAATTCAGGAGCCTAACTGTAACATTTAGTATTTCGTTGCAAATAATATAAGAGCCTATCAGTAACATATTCCACTTCTGTAAGTAATAATGAGAATTCTAACAGTAACATTTAACTTATGGTAACTTTAAAATCGAAGACTGGATGGAGGTCCTGTAACACAAGCATTGGTATCTTCATACCATACAGTAGTAATTATAGACCCAAGCATTTGTAATTTCATTGAACTCAATAAGTAACCATTTAACCTGACCAAGTACCACTATCGTTAAAAGGTTAAATTTATTTAGCCCTTTTCGTGACATTGTAGTGGAAGATAAGTAACACATTGGTAACCTTATATCAGACATTAGTAATTATAGACCCAATCTTTGGTAATTTTGTTGAACAAAATCAGTAATCTTTATTTAGTAACACAAGCATTGGTAACCTTATCTCAGACATCACTAACTATTGACCCAAGCATTGGTAATTTTGTAGAATAAAATCAGTAAGTCTTTAACATGAACAATTAATAGTATCGGCAAAAGGTGTAACTTGTTCTGCCCTATTGGTAATATCCAGTGGATGACAACTATCAAAAGTATTTGTAAATTTAAATCAGACATTAGTAACCATATAACAAGCATTGGTAATTTTGTTAAGTCAAATAAGTAATCCTTTAAATTGAAATTATATCATTTTTATCAAGAATTTAAACTGAAAGAATTAATGCATGACATAGAAGAATTACTTGCTAATAATTTATACTTCTTATTTTTAAATGTTACCTGATCTTCATCCAAGCATAAGAATTGATCTATTGAAACTTTGAATGGAGTTGCCCATTTCCGTATCCTTGGTAGCAAGTTTTGATTCAATGCTTGCAACGGAATGAGATGTTCTAGAGCCCATGTCTGAAATACGAAGGTAATTTTATTATGAATTATAATTAAATAGAAGAACTTAACAATATCAATACTTATATTTACTTACATATAGACATGCAGCACATCCAGTGAGATATCCCACAGTGCATTGACCATCCATACTTGTTCGAATCTTGATTTTCTCAACTATATCGTCCATGCGGTTCATTATCATGTTACCAACCGCATTAGACCAATTGAAGAAACGAGTGTCTTCAATTGAGTCTATGTAGTTCAAAAGAACTCGTGGGAAGCAAAAGTTTGTCTCAGGAAACAAGAAAGTACAAAACATCAAAGAAATTATGCATGTAATGTACATTCTCACAGAATGGTCATCTTCAAGGTTACGTAATGAATCTAGAATATCACAAATATTGTGACGATTAAGCGACATGTTTGAAATGAAAATCAGATCCTCTAAGAAAGTAGGCCATTCAAAAGAAAACCCCCTTAGGTGAATTGGGAATCCGGATGTCGGTAATCCCAATATTAATCCTATGTCATTGTCCGTGAAGGTTACATCTTTCTCGCCAAATCTAAAAACTCTATTTCCTTGATACTTCTGAATAATAAAATCCAATACTTGATAGTTGATATCAAGTTTTGTGATTGAGACAATCCTTGAAAAGGCAGATCTTTCTATCAACTCCCTGTGCCTTCCAGTCAATTTATTGTTCCCTAGATATGTCACGAATTGTTTGATGTAGCAACGGTGCTGCACACAATATCGTGCTGCAAGAAGTTTACATAATTTTCAGTTAATTTTTATTGACTAATTCAAATTTTAGAATTTATCAATTTCATAAACATTTACCTGGAACAGTTTCCATGCTAAATTTGGATTTTCTTGTATCTATCTTTGCAACTTCCTTCACATTTAATTGATGCTCTTGAGTTACTGCATTGTCCATACATATAATACATGGTATACCGTATATTATCAAATAATGATGATATAACAGAACATAATAGAATAACTTACATTTGGTTTGATCAGTAGCTTTCTCACCTTCATTGCCAATGCCTATATCCAAAGTTATAGTTATCTCGCATTTAAAAGATTAAAAATGGTATAAATGTACATATTTTGTACCAAGTGGGCTTTCTTTTGCTGGAGGTGTCACCATGTCCTGCTTTCTCCTCTTGTATGATACCTGATAACCTTTTGATTCCTCCATTTTGAAGATATCTATTGATAAAAAAATAAAGAAATATTGTATCAGTAATCTTTGCCACTATATCTTTTGGTAAAACGACAATACACATGCGTTTGTAACATCCATGATACAATCAGTAAGAATTCTTTATTTATTAGTAACTCGTTACTGTAACATAGGTAATAGATTTTCTATATGACAGGGTAATTGTAGTAGAATAAATGGCTTTGCTGGACAGGTAAAGAGTTGTTATACTCAAATATGTATCATGCATGTCGCAAATATTCAATATTACCACCGCGATTTGTGAAAAAAGAAATGAAAACCGTAATTGGTAACCCTAGCGAAACGCAGACATCGCTCTCTAAGTACATACACATATTGATCAACGAATTGTGATATAGTTTGCAAACGAATAATTCATAGAAGATTTCATACCGATTAAAGGTTTCTTCTCCAAAGCTCCGCTGGTTATTCACCCTTGTCGACCTTCAACAAGGATGTAAGTAGAAGTGCTTCCGCCACCTCCAAACGAGCGACTACTCCATGAGCAAACTTGAAAAAAAATTATGACCTAAAAGAAATAAACCATTCCGTTGGTAACATCGTTAACATGAAATTTTAATTGATATAACTACAATATAAAAGAAGTAATAATATTATAATCAACAGTAATTTTATTACAAGCGTTGGTAAGAGTAACACCTACGATAAGTAATTCCGCAATGGTTATCAGTAACTTATATTTATCGCAATTCTATTGGCAACAGCTATATAATTGGTAACTTTATATCATACATTAGTAACTACAGAAGAAAGCTTCGGTAATTTTAATATAAGACATTAGTAACATATACAAACATATACAAACAGTAATTTTATTACAAGCGTTGGTAAGAGTAATACCTACGATAAGTAATTCCGCAATGGTTATCAGTAACTTATATTTATCGCAATTCTATTGGCATCAGCTATATAATTGGTAACTTTATACCAGACATTAGTAACTACAGAAGAAAGCTTCGGTAATTTTAATATAAGACATTAGTAACATATACAAACATATACAAATTTTGGTAACGTTATATTAGACATTAGTAACTATAGATGAAACCTTCGGTATCTTTATATCAAACATTAGTAACATATACAAATTTCATTGTTTATTAAATATGAAGCGTTAGTAAGTATAGACAAAGCGTTAGTAACTTTGAATACATAAAATAGTAACAATATAACATAAACAAGTAATTCTTTTGACAACATGTATATCATTGGTAACTTTATATCAGACATTAGTATATATATACCTTTGCTTCTTTAATTTAATATCAGACATTAGTAACTAAATAACAAAGCTTTGGTTCTTTAAAATCAGACATTAGTAACATATACAAACATTGGTAACTGTATAAAAGACATTAGTAACATATAAAAACATTGGTATCTATTTATAAGACATTAGTAACTATAGACAAAAGCTACTGTAATTTTGTTTAAATATACCAGTAACACTTTAACATGAAATAGTAACACAATCTTTTAAAAGTAAAACCTATAGCCGCGTTTCGTAATATTATAGAAGATGTTAAGTAACTCAATTATATACGAATGGTATTGTCAGAATATGAAATTACATTAGTAACATTACTAACCAAATCTGAATTTCTTAAAAAATCAAAAGTGAAACGTTTAATAATTCTTTGTGTTGTAGAACAACAAATGCGCAAAAGCATATGAATTAATGTCTTAAAGCAAGAATATTAACAAGTATTAGCGATACTTCTGAGATCGAATATGCCTCTTTAGCAAAGATTAACCTCATATTTAAACTGATATTGAAATTTTTGCGATTGTGTAATATAATCGTTTGTAGTAGATTATAAGAAAATGAGCTAAATTTAAAAAAGAATAAAACTTACGAATATCGTCGATGAACTCCAGCACAATATCGCTCTCAATGAAGAAGTAGGGTTTCTAAGATGGTCGTCCGTGAATCGCCAAGAAAGAAGACTCGATCGACATTTTTGGTATTAAACATACGTTAATTACTCTTCAAGGAAGGAAACTAAACTCCGACGATTTCGCGGCAGCTGTTATCGATTTTCTTTTTTGGCAATCTCTATTATTAAATTCTGAACCATACGATTAGGATCTAACGATAATCATGGGCTCATTTACTCTAAAATGTGCACAGTGCTCTCTAGATAAGCCCTCTATATATATATATATATGGGCCCTTCCAGTAGGATGTGGTCATTTCTAAGTTCCGGAAGACCGCTTCTTTTTTTGTAAATAAACGGGCACATTTGTATTATAACTGCACATTGTAATGCACAATACATTGTACAATACAAAACTACACAATGTATTTTTACTGAAAGAAACATCAAAACTGTGCTTTATAGTACAAACTGTTTAACTTTTTTACAAAGTTGATAGTGTTTTTTTTCAAAAAAAGAGACGACCAACCTGAACTTAGGAAGGACACATCTCATTTTAAATATCCCCTATATATATTCCTTCATTTTTTTAACTTCTATGTAAAAGATAAATCGTCAAGGATTCTAATTTTATCCACATATTTGTTGAAGATGAATTGATGTTATTTGATAAACAGATCTTTGGATGAAGAATCATTTACCTATCTCTCTATATATTGTACTCACCCCCTTTATTATAGTCATAATTCTAGTGAAGAGCACCCTAATCTCTGCTGAGAAAGATTAGATGTGTTTTCCTTCTTCATAGGATTTTCCTTGTAAATCCTTGTCTTTATGTGTTTGTGCTTGTTTGATTTTAACATGGTATCAGAGTCTCATTGAGGTCTCTATTTAGAGCTTCTCTATTATGCTAGGTCGTATGTATTGTTAGATGCCTCTTGTTCGAAGTTTGTTAATACGGCTCTGCTATTCTCTTGGAACCATCATGGCTAGGGGCTCCGCCTGAAAGCCCTCGTACCTACATCTCGACCCCTGCTCGACTTCGTATGGAGCCACTATGTGGTAGGGATCCATCTGGAGTCCTTGACCCACATGGAGACACACACCAGGACTCCGCCTGAGGAACCCCTGCTAGACTCGCTTGGAGACCCGATGTGCCCCTCCTTCCTTTAGGTATCACCTTCGTATGGACCAACGAGACCCGTAGGATCACCTCTGCCTAGTCCCCTCTCCGCTTCGGGGGTATCTACTCATCACGACATGTCTGGGGTAATTATAGGAGATCCGAACATCACATGTTGATAAAAATTATATCATTATGATGTAAGTTGAGAGACAGTTACAAGCATGTGTTCAGATCAAAGATCTGGGCGGTTTCTTACATATACAACAACAACAAAGCCTTTTTCCATATTAAATAGGGTCAATTACATGGATTCTTTACCTCCATTCGGATCTATCTTGGGTCATTCTCGGGCTTAGATCCAAACATAACTAATATCCCTTTGGATGGTCTCATTCCAACCTTTTTTGGGCCTTCCTCACCCTTTCTTAGCTAGCTCAACATCTCAAATCTCACATCTTCTAACTATGCATTAGTTGACCTCCTTTGTAAATGGCCAAACCATCTTAAGAGGTTTTCTCTCATATTATCCCCTATAGGAGCTACACCAACTTTCTTCTTATCACATCATTTCGAATCCGATCTTTTTGTTTATGACCACCTTAGCATTTCATTTATGCTACTATCATTCTTTGCATAGGTTTGTGATTCACATGTCGACATCCAGATCCATAGAGCATAACAGGTCTCACAGCTGCTTTGTAATACTTTCCTTTGATTTTCAAAGGAATTTTTTTTATCACAAAAACAGTAGAGATCCCTCTCCATTTTAGCCAGCCTGCATTTATTCTATGAGTAGCATCTCCACTGATTTCCTCATCTTATTATAGAATAGATTACAAATATCTAAAATAATCTTTTTTTAGAATGTTATTGTCTCCAATGTTCACTTCGATTCCTTCACCACTAATTCCATCAGACGTGCACTTTACATATTCAGTCTTAGCCTTACACATACGAAATCCATTAGTCTCTAAGGCATGCTTCCAAATCTTAAGCTTCTCATTTAGTCGATCTCTAGTCTCATCAATCAACATAATATCATCGACGACAACCTACGCCAATGTATCTCATCATGAATATAATTAGTCAACTCATCCATAATTAAAGTAAAATGGAATGGATTCAACGATTAACCTTGATGTGGACTGATGTTGATATCAAAATAGTCAGTTTTGCAGACTGGATCCTCACACAAGATGAAGCCTTATCATACAATTATCGGGTTAGTATATAAGACATGTACTTGTCTCTTATCCAAAACTCTCCATAATATCTCTTGTGGGACTGAATCATAAGCCGTCTCTAAATCAATAAAAATCATATAGAGGTTCTTCCTTTTTTTTAAAATCTAGAATGGGTGATTCCCCTGTGCGGGGGTCACTGCTTAAAAAATTCCATTAAAAGAGTTTTGAGTACATTACCTTGAGGTCCAGAAATTATAAAGCGTATTACAAAGATTCACTGCATTCTCCACATAAAACCTCTGGTTATTGAAGATCAAATCGTTCCTTCCCGACCAGATGGCCCAGAGAATAGCAAATGGCTTCGAGAAATCATCATTAGAATTCATGCCAATCGTCCGGACAGATGTCCAGAATTCCATAGTCCCATTGTTCTCCATCCATGGTAATCCAACATCTCTCCAGATCCGGTCAGACCCCATGCACTTGAAGAACAAATGATCTGAATCCTCCATCGCCTCATCGCATCTATCGCACTGCATGTCCACCAGATCTAACAATCTGCCACTTCACGCCTTATCACAAAGGCGGCCCCTTCTAAAGCACCAAAGGAAAATTTTTACTCTAGTAGGAATTTTCGCCGCCCAAACAACTCTCATGTCCTGGCACAGCTCCCCATCGTGTTCCTCCTCCCTCACCCTCAAATGTTTGTAAGCCTTCTTTACCGAGAATTTCTTGTCCGATCACATATAGTGGTCTCTGTCTAGCGAGAGGTTCCCAGATAGAGGAAGTTCAGTCTGCATGGAAAGGTAATCCTCCATGCGCTTGTCTGCGAGATCCGTCAGAAACGGCGGCGACCATGTACCCGCATCCGCAATCTGCCAGAGCGTGGCTTCTTTCAAATCTGCCAAAGCGAAGAGGCACGGAAATTTGCCTTCCAACGTGCCTTCCTCAGTCCAATCATCGCGCCAAAATCTAAAAAGCTGACCATCCCCCACCTTCGGCCTAAGTCTGGGCCTCAACAACGACAAAACCTCACGGATACCGGCCCAGAGAGGGGACTCATAACACTCTTCTAGCCACAAGTTCGCCTCTAACCCCATAGAGCTTTCTTATCAATCTAGCAGCCAACAATGTAGAAGGGGCATTGCTGAACAGGGCTCCATTGCGGACTATAAATTCATTTGGTTCTTTCCCATCACTCCGAGGGTAAAGATCTTTTTACGTTAGCTGAAGCATGGTAGATTGTCAGCCAAGTCGTTCATTACCTCATGGTCTCTATCTATGGATTCATCTTGCCCTCGATGCTTGAATTCTTTGGAGGATATGGAACATATCTTCTTCAATTGTGCCTTCTCTCCAAAGAGCCGTGGACTTGGCTGGGCCTTCTCTGGTTGTGCTTCTCTATCTCAAAAGACTTCTGGCGATCTATGTTTTCAGCATGCATGGTGTCACAGGGTGGCTCCCTGACTCCATTTGTGGCTCTCTGGGTGATTTGTCTCTTGCGCAATGGGACTGTCTTTAGAGGGAGGTACAATGCTTTGTGGACAGTATGCTGTCCCATTTTAGGGCTTTATGTAATGCTTGGTCCATGTAAACAATTATTCTCTTAATTAAATCTTGGGTGCGACTCACCTCGAGCTCCCACCCCATTTTCATTTCAAAAAAAGTGTTAGGCAGTTAACTATACATGGAATGTCTAGATGGATGATGATACATGTCTATAGATAGAAGATACTCTAATGGATGCGTAACCATATATAAAAGGATCACTTTCACAAAGAGAGTATCAAACTTCCGCAGCCAACAAAAGATATGAAATGGAACTTGCAACAAAAGGAATAAAAAAGAAAGTTTTATAATCCATTTCATTTTAAATAGAAAATACTATAAACAACAAAAAGGATCAAACTAAAACATAGCATAACAGATTAATAGTTATAACAAAACTGTCAGATGGAGCTCTGTAAATCAAGGATTTTTTCTTTCGTTCTAATAAATCTATCGCTTGATTGAAATAAATGACCAACCAATGTGGAACAGATATGGATATTTATCCATGACTGAAAAAAAGGATTGTACAAATCCATTGAGGATAATATAAAGGAAACTTGCTAAAATGGTTTGGACATGTTTAGAAGGCCGTCTATTGCTATGGTTTGACAGTGTGAGTTTAGAAAAAGAGCCTTGCAAGAGGGGTGATGAAGACCAAAGAAGTGTTGGCAGGAAGTTGCTAAGAAGAATGCCATTTTTTAATCTAGTCCTGGGTTTATCCAGATAAAGATCTATTTCAAATGAAAAAACCACATACCCAATTTCACTTACAAGAGGAAAAAGCTTGAAATTGAATGAGAAATGCCATGTTGTACGGGGTTCGAGTGTTGGACCGTCAAGCTTAGATTTGCATTAAGGTTGTCTAATAGAAATTAAGATACTAATATGGATCATTTTCTTTGCATAAAGGGATGAAATCTGCAATGTGAATATTAAATTTAAAGACATATTTTATAAGGTCTTATGGTTTTGTATCCGAGCTCAGACATGACCTAGAGAAATACAGTTTTAGTATGGTTTGGCATCAGTCAGTTTGACGATTTTATTGGTTTTAATATGGACTTTTTTAATCAGTGTGATTTTAGTGGTAACTTCCTGTTGTTGCATAATGTGATTATGTGGAATCCTTTCTTGTGTAAATCAATATTGTTGCTTGATTTTGTACGACTTTTCCCTTACATTTATATTCTAAGTCGATTTATTATTGTGCGGTTCTATTTGTTATTTTTGTGGTCTAACTCGATTAACTTCAGTGCAATTATACCCCTTACATTTATTGTCTCAGTCCAACTTCATTACACCAAGAGTAGCGAAACACGATTTTGCCAAAAAAAATTGATTATTGCGGATCAATTTGATTTTTTAATAATGGAGCATTTTTCTTTTTATCATGGATAAATAAAAATTTAAAGAAGAGTTCATCTTCTCACCATAGTGCAGCGATTATTATTATATTGTATGCAAATTTGCATTTTGTTGGAGCAAATATTCAAACAAAAAAACCAAGTCTTTTAACATGTTAAGCTGAAAACCTGGAAGATTAACTACATGGAAATAATGTCTACAAAACTCATTAAATTATAACGTCTAAACAAATCTTCAGTATCAATAATCATGATAAATCGTTGAACATACAAAACTTACATCGTGAACATCAGTTGGCGATGGCTTATGATGCTTTCCATTTTTCACTGGTTTCATTTTCATTTTACCCTTCAATTCGGATGGTACCGAGATGCCAGTCAAGTTACCATTTGCCAGATCGAGAAGGAACTCTGCAGGATTCATGGCCAGAAGAGGAGAACACCCAATTGATGAGAAGTATGCCATGACTTCAGAAGCTTTTCCGAAATACAGTAAGCTTCCCTTTCCAAGGAGAATGAGCTTATCAAATTTATAGAACATTCTGCTAGATGGCTGATGAATTGTTGTTATCACTGTTTTCCCTGCCTGATCAAAAGTTCCATATAGTTAGGATTCAATCTTTTTTGAATTTTTTAGCAACATCAACAACCAAGCATTTTTCTTAAAGAAGGATGTAAACGTGTTTTCTGTATCCTTCCACAACCATATCCATTTTGCAAGGATTAAGGTATGGGTTTGCATTTTCAGTTTTGGCTAGATATGGAAACTGCTATGGTAATTTATTTGGAATTCTTTTGGATATGTATACTGGTTTTATAGTATTGGTATAATATTTGTTCAATGGATATGACCCTGATAATGAAAATTTGAGTAAATTACATAAGAGGTCCCTATGTTCTGGGTAAATCTAAACGAGTCTTGATAAACAAGTGTGACATTGAAGGGTCTGAATTTCAGTAGTATAACAATCTTTTAGAAACCCAAGGATGGTCATCCAACATGGAGTGCCATCCCAAAAATGTTTAGGTTGAATTACAAAAAAAGACCTCAGCTATGCGTCAATTCCCAATTAGGGGCCTCATTTTTCGAATGTAACAAAGAGGGCCTTATCTTATTATTTTATCTCAAATACATAGGCCTCTGTAAGCTTTCGTGTCCCATATATGTCAACGTTATGCCTTGAAATTGAAAGTTCAGGCCTCTCTTTATTACATTTGAAAAATGGGATCCATAATTGGGAATTGACGTATGGTTAAGGCTTCTTTTTGTAATTTATCCAAATATTTATTTGCTAAGAAGAAAAAAACGAGTAATATATTACTTTCTCACAGATACTCTATTTTTCATCAACATTACAAAATTAACCTTACATGTATTATCTATGTAATCCACAACAATGCATATTTAGGTGTATGCCATTGTTATCATCATAACAAATATAGCATATCTCTAAGATTGTGATGACAACAACATGTACAAAGATAGATAGTTGTGCAAAGGAAAGAAGTGAATGTATTATGTACCTCAGGGTTCTCTTTATACAGAGAGGAAACCCTAGAGGCGAAAGATTGCCCAGTTGAGGTACACAGATGCATTATTGGGGTTACACATAAAAAAAATAAAGGTTCTCAGAATAATAGTAAATGAATTATTGCTTTAACACACTCTCTCAAGTTAGAGCATAGATGCCTATCATGCTTAACTTGGATGAAAACTTCTGGAATGTTCCTCTTACAAGTGCTTTAGTGAATATTTCAGTCATTTGTTTTGTTGAACATATGAAGTAGAAATAAAGCCTTCCTAGATCACTTGGGATCAAGTTTTGACGAATTTCGGCTGAATTTCGGTTTTGGTGGGTGATCGAAATTCAGTCAAAATGGCCTATATCGATCAAAATTTGGAGGCTTCAGTACAAAAACTGACCGAAATGACTGAAATTTTGATTGAAATGGCCTTTATCGATCGAAATTTGGAGGATCCAGTACAAAAACTGACTGAAATGATCGAAATTTGGGTCGAATTTTGACCGAAATTCGGTCACTCACCGAAATGATGATCGAAATCAAAATTTAAGGCCTTGCATTGTGTCCATGTTGTAATAATGATCGACATCGATGTACTTTGTCCTCTCATGTAATGCAAGATTGTTTGGCAATAAATAATGTTGCATGGTTTTCACACATGAGCTGCATAGAAAGAGGCACCTCTATAGTTAGGTTAGCCGCCTGGAATGGTTATCACACTTAAGCTGCATAGGAAGAGACACTTCCATAGGATTACTTCTGGAATGGTCCCCTTGAGAGGGCTTTAGTGAATATGTCAGCCATTTGTTCCGTTGAAATGAAATGGGAAGTAGAAATGAAGCTTTTCTTTATCACGTTGTGATGTAATGTAATTGGCCGCAATGTGCTAAGTTCACTAATGGAATGCATGATCGTTGGCAATTAATAATGCTGCCTGGTTATCACACATGAGCTACATAGAAGAGGTACTTCCATAGTAAGGTTAATCAATACCGACTTGACCCACATCATGTTAGTGTTGACCTGAGAGATGAATCTGTACTACTCAGATTCTGTGCATGATTTGACCACCGTTGCCTTCTTCTTGCTTTTCCAAGAGACTAAAGAGGTACCAATGAAAATTATAAAACAACTGGTTGACTTTCTATTCTTAGGATAGCCAACATAGTCTGCATTTTGCATTTGCACAACCTATTATAGCAATGGATGTCCCCTTGCTGAAGAGCAGTCCCGTACCTGGTGAGGACTTCAGGTACCTAAAGGTTATCGTGACTACATCCATGCGGGTCTATCGTGGATGCTCCATGAGCTGGTTGACTTTTTTTATATCTTGTCTGGTGACAGTCACATAGAGGAACTTCCCAACAAGCCTTTTGTACCTCCTCTTGTTGACTTCCTCCGTGTCATCATCATGGAGTTTCATACTGTGATCCATATTAGTAGTGGAAAGTATGCAATCTACCATCTCGGTCTCTGAAGTAAGATTAGTCACATACTTAATTTGACTCGTTACAACCTTTATGTTTTTTGGCAAACTCTATGCCAAGGAAGTATAGAAGCTTCCCACGATCCTAGGTAATGAACTACTTCCCAAGGAATTGTTTTGTCTCATCAGTATTGTTGGAGTATTTGGTTATGTGTCACTTATGTGAGAGATGGGTAAATGGATCTCTCCAAGATCCATTTACCCCATCGAGTTGTTTAGTCCCACATCTACAGTTTGTGGGATGTGGAGACTCAGTGAGAGCTATATATAGATCGCCACACCCTTTGTATTCAGATGAGAGAAAAGCAATAGACCATCAGCACTTTTTGGCATTCTTCTGTGGTTTCATCCCGCTCCTTAGGTAGTAGGGTTCCACGTGAAATCTCGTGGTCTTAATATTCTATTTCTTTATTTATATACGCTTTCACATTCCTATTTTCTAACATGGTATCAGAGCGGGTCGATTCTCGAGGATTTTTTTATGCTTGATATTTATTCGAGATTCGATGTTTGTTCTTGAAGATGCATTCTTTGAAGATTATTATCTTGTATGGTTAAAGTTCGAGTTTTAGGGTTTCTTTTTGAAACCCAAATCATGCAACCATCTTGTTCTTCCACGGTTCCTGGAATTCGATGCTCTCCAGTCCAGGCAGAGCCGCTCCTATCTCCTAGCGGCATCCTCGGCATCCAGATCCTCGCGCATCACACTTCTAGGGCACAACAGGCCCTGTACGAATGTTCCTCTGTTCCAGGCGGTGGGTTCGTGAGAACCCCATCGGCGAGCAGCAGGTGTGCAGTAAGTGCGCGATTCTCCAGGGAGAATCTCCAGGAGACGATTCCTCGATGTCGATCTCTAGCTCCCGAGCGAGCCCCATCTCCAGGCAACCGTACCTCCTCTCAGGCGGCGGAGCTCGATGCTCCAGATAGTAGGCGGTGCAGACCCCCCCCCCCCCCCCCGCCATCGCCTTCCTCGACAAAAGCGACTGGATCTTGCGGCTTCCCACCAAGCGCTTCTCTTGTTCGAAGATTCAGGCGATGGCTACACAACAGGGGTCCCATCCAGAGGGCACCTAGAGAGCAAGCCCCCTCTACTCCTCGAAATCCCAGCGCCGTATCTCTCTATCCTTTCCAATTTCCAGGCAGCGACGCACTCGCCTGATCAAAGGCCTTCTCCTCCCGACGACGACCCCATTGTGCGGTGGCTCTCCAAGGTGGCGCAGATCTAGAAGATGGGTTCCCACGATTGGAACCCTAAACGTCTTCACATTAAGAGGGGGGCCGATGGTCATATTTAAAAAAAGGTTATTTGCTGTTGTTTTTAGGCCCAAGTGGGCTGTAGACTGTAAACAAAAAAATGAATGAAGGAAAAAAGGGGGGAGCGTCAGTCGTAAGAAAAAAAGAAAAAAAAGCGACAATCCAGTTTTGCAAAAAAAAGGATATTTTTTGAGAAAAAGGCACGTACAAAGAAAAGTCGTATGCAAGTTAAAACAAAAAGGATTAAAAAAGGAGGGGGGGAATCCGTAAAAAAATGTGAACGGTTTATTTAAAAAGAAGTCGTACATAAGTTTTAAAAAAATGCAAAAAAGAAAAAAAGAAAAAAATAATTGAGAAAGACGAAATATTATTATCAGCTATGTGATTCATGTTTTCTTCCTATTTATCTTGTCTTCTCCCAACTTGATCGATATCAATGTTTCCGACAAGTATGGGAGAAAGGGGGAGTATTGTGTAGAGTCACAGGTCCATTCAGATGTCAGATTCTCTAGACCAGCCAGATGTTCAGACTCTACAGTTCAGTTTCACACTCGACATCAGATTCCGAGTCCTCAGTTTCAGATACGTACATGTATGCGGTCTTCTTTTCAGATGTGCGCTTGTATGCCATCATTTATCGTGCTCCCCATCATTCTTGTTTTGTCGGCCAGAGTTTTCATGTGTTCCATAGGGACTCCAGAGTAGAGATCCCATTCCCTATGCCATGTTGGCTAGGGTTTTCATGTGGTTTCATAGGGACTCCAGAGTAGAGTACCATTCTCTGAGCCAGATGGGAGAGACCTAGTTCTCTGACGAGGAGACTTTCAGACTCCATTCTCAAGCGATCGTGAACTCCAATACGAGATCCTTCTGAGGTTCCTATGAGAGAGAACCCACTTTGAGGTCCCTATGAGAGAGACCCATCTCCAGAGATCTACGTATGGATAATTAGCGATGCTCTTTTCGGCCCTTTAAAAGATGGAGCAGTTGTCCACATATTGTGGCAGGCCAGAGTTCTCCGTGTAGAGACTCATTTCAGTTGCAGTGACTTTGACGGGCGCAATACAGAGCACATGCTCTATGACGAGGAGATTCAGTTTGACTCATACTCCAGCCCGTTCGTCCTCCTCACATGCACGGCATGAGAAGCAATGTCCTCGACAGCAGTCGACTGTTGTGCGCGTTGATATTGTCTGTAGTGTCATGTAATGTAAGTTGAGATTTCTTTCTGTTTGTCTAGTCTGAGCATTGCATGCTCCAGCTTGAGGGGGAGT
The DNA here is from genome assembly GCA_037367405.1 of Ottelia alismoides. Classification (NCBI taxonomy): domain Eukaryota; kingdom Viridiplantae; phylum Streptophyta; class Magnoliopsida; order Alismatales; family Hydrocharitaceae; genus Ottelia; species Ottelia alismoides. Next base: position 2,378,862 of record JAZKJV010001079.1, on the reverse strand, counting down.
ATTGGAGTATTTGGTTATGCGTCACTTATGTGAGAGATGGGTAAATGGATCTCTCTAGGATCTATTTACCCCATCCAGTTGTTTAGTCCCACATCTACCGTCTGTGGGATGTGGAGACTCAGTGGTGGCTATATATAGATCCCCGTACCCATTGTATTCAGATGAGAGAAAAGCAATAAACCATCATCCCTTTGTGGCGTTCTCCTATGGTTTCATCCCGCTCCTTAGGGAGTAGGGTTCTACGTAAAATCTCGTATTCTTATTATTATATTTCTTTATTTCTAATACGCTCCCGCATTCCCATTTTCTAACCGGTTGCAAGTTCACATGGAGGAATGCGAGGTCGAGGTCCAGACTTGACAGGTTCCTGATATCGGTGGAGGCGGAGGAGGCTTTCCCGTTGGCGAGGGCCTGGGCTCTTCCGCGGACGCTGTCCGACCATACTCCGGTGCTTTGGTTCTCTGGGGAGGAGCGCCTGGCTCGCTTCTCTTTCCGGTTTGAGAAGAAGTGGCTGTTGGAGGAGGGCTTTCGGGAAATGGTTTGTCAGCATTGGCGGGATTTCTCGGCCACGGTTACGGCGGTGTCGCGATTTGCGGCAAAGCTCGATGCTCTTAGGCGGGTGTTGTTGACGTTTGGGAGGGATGTCGTCAAAAGGCGGAGGGCCACCAGAGCAGAGGCGGAGGAAGGGATAAGCAGACTAGACGGGCTTGATGATGACCGGGGGCTGACCGCGGAGGAGGTGGAGGAGAGGGCGGCCTGGTTAGAGGTCGTGTATCAGGAAGACATGAAAGATGAGGTCCATTGGAGACAGCGATCGAGGCAGAAATGGTTAAGGGAGGGCGACGCCAACACTCGATTCTTTCATTACATTGCTTCTGGCAGGAGAAGGAGCTTCTTACATGAGGTGGAGGTGGGCGGCCAGGTGATTTTGGGGGAGCGGAACATCGGGGTTGCCTTGCGAGAGCACTTTGTCAGGTCTTCGAGGAGAGTAAGGGAGGGGGTTAGCTGGGGTTGGACGGGTCGGGGGTCGGGGTTCCTGACTGGTCGGTAGGTTGACTCGCTGATGAAAGAGTTCTCGGAGGAGGAGGTTCGCAGGGCGGTTTGGGATTTGAATGCGGATGGTGCTCCGGGCCCGGATGGATTTTCCATCAGCTTTTACAGGGAGTTCTGGGATCTGTTGAAGGGAGAAATTCTGGAGGTTTTAAATGAATTCAGGGCTGGGAACAAGGGTTTTGAGAAGATTAACAGGGCCTTGATCTTTCTGCTGCCGAAGAAAGAGACCCCGGTGGGGGTTGGAGACTACAGAACTATTTCAATTTCTAATGGCATCTACCAGATTGTGGCCAAGGTGTTGGTGAGCAGGCTTAGAGGTGTTCTATCCGACGTGGTTTTACCGACACAATCCGCGTTCATTCCTGGACGGTGTATGGCAGATGGCATCGTGACTGCTTCGGAGTGCTGCCGGGAGTGGAAGAGAACTAGGACGAAGGGTGCGATTTGGAAGATAGACTATGCAAAGGCATATGATTATGTAAGTTGGAAATTCTTGTGGACAACGTTGCATAAGAAGGGATTTCCTCATCTATGGTTTGATTGGGTTAAGAGATGTGTCACTACGTGCTCCTGCTCTGTTTTGGTCAACGGTAGACGTGAGGGTGGCTGGTTCCAACCGCAGAGGGGGGTTCGTCAGGGCTGCCCTCTGGCTCCACTTCTTTTCGTTTTGATGGCGGACAGTCTTGCGGTGTTGTTTCAGCGGGCGGTTGAGGAACGCTGGTGCGAGGGTTCAGACTTGGGGACATCTCTGTCCCGGTTTTGCAATACGCAGACGACACGCTGATATTCTTGGGGGGATGGAGGAGCAGAATCTCAATGCGGCTACCTTGGTCAAGGTTGCAAAAGGCGGTATGCGGTATTCAGTCGGTAGGGTCACTGATTACCGTTTAAACGGTATGCGGGAGTTTAAACGGAAATTAAACGGGTTATGCGGTTTTGTATTTTTAATTAATAAAAAAATATTTACATATATATAATTAATAAAAAAATATAACTAAATTATAAAATATAATCACATATTCACAATATATATCAAATATTGTCATATTCAATGATTTTTTTCCTATCAATTGTCAAAAATAGCATAAACAAGTAGAATCCATAGTCAAAGTTTGGAATCTCGATTTTGATTTATGAAGATAAATAACAAAAGGAATGAAGCGAACAAGTTATATCGGATATTTAGAATCTAATATCTATAGAGTTGTTTCATCTCCATTGCATAAATCCAAAGGGGGTGAAGCTCCCCAAGTTGAAGACCCATTGTATGCACCCTCGTGCCAAACCATACCCTACAAGAACATGGTTCTTGATGCAACTGGTCAACGAGCCTGGGGGACTAGGAGGGGCCCATGTTAGGGAGAAAACAAGCACATTCTCACATTCTTGACAGGTTGATGTAAAAAACGGGGTTTAAACGGCATTTAAACGACCGTTTAACGCTGATTAAGCGGCCTGGCCGCATATGTGCCCGCCTGGGCTTAGTCGGTGCGGTCCAGGACCGCATGCGTGTAAACGGCCTTTTAAACGGCCTTTTAAACCGTTTTTTACATCCCTGACCTTGGTGGACACGTTTGGATGCCTTTCTGGCTCGCAGATCAACAGACAGAAGTCGGTGCTAGTCGCGCTTTGGATGCAGGAAGAGGAAAGTAACTGATTAGCTTCATGGACGGGTTGCCCTATGGGGGTTTTACCCATCACCTACTTGGGGCTGCCTTTGGTTGACAGCAGATTGAGGAAAGCCGACTGGGACTGTGTTATTCGGAGGTTGGAGGAGAGGTTGGAGGTGTGGAAGGCTGTCACTCTATCCAAGGGCGGGAAGCTTTCCTTGCTCAAGCACGTCCTTTCTGCCATTCCGATTTTCTTCTTCTCCACCCGTCTCATGCCTGTGGGAGTGAGGAGGAAGATCGAGGCCTTGATGAGATCGTTTTTTTGGTCTAATGGGAGGCAAGAGAAGAAGGGGTTACACTTGGTGGCTTGGAAGGATCTCGCTGTACCTGTTGCAGAGGGTGGTCTGGGAGTCAGAGATGTGGATTGTATGAACAGAGCTTTGCTTGCCAAATGGGTAGTGCACATCTGGGGATCTTCGGACTTGCTTGTGATGCGCCTGCTGCGGAAGATTTACGGGGTCACAAGAGAGCTGGTGGCGGCAAGAAAGAGGCATGAGTCTTCATTGTGGAGTGGGATCCGGTCCATGCTTCCGGACGTGAGGCCTTTCCTCCGGCCAAGTTTGGGGAATGGTCTTCTTTTCAGGTTTTGGGACGACGACTGGATGGGGGAGTGGGCGCTGGCGGTCCGCTTTCCGAGGTTGATGGCGATGGCTATTGACAAGGGTGCGCGGGTGGCGGAGGCTGTGGATTCTGGAGCATGGGCTCCGAGGTTCCTTGCGGTTCTCTCGAAGCAGAGGATGCAGGAGTACTTGCGGCTGCTTGCGGAAATACCCCCAGTGGGGGAGATGTCGACGGAGCCGGATCATTTTGAGTGGACAGAAGGTAAGTTCTCGGTAAAGAAGGCTTACCGAAAGTTGTGTGCTAATGGGGTGGAACGAGACGAAGATCTATGTGCGGACTTGAAGATGATTTGGGCGGCAAGGATCCCCCCACTAGGGTAAAGGTGTTCCTTTGGTGCCAGAGGAGACACCGTCTGTGCGACAAGGTGAGGAGGGGTAGATTGCTGGGCGTGACGGACAACAGTTGTGACAGATGCGAGGATGGCGTAGAAGATGTGAATCACATCTTCTTTGGTTGCAGGACTTCGGCAAGCGTGTGGGATTCTTTGGGGTTGCAATGGGTGCAATCATCATGTGCGGACTCTTTTTGGAGATCTATTCGTGCGGTGGGGGTCGGTTCCTCCGGTGATGTCTCCAGGACCTTTGCGGTACTGTGGGCTATTTGGCTGGGAAGGAATGATGCGACTTTCAAGGGCCAGTGGCTTTACTACGAAAATGTTGTAGCGCACTGTAACACACTGTACAATTTCTGGGTCTCAAATTGATGTAAACTCTTGCGATTTAATGAAAATTTTGGTGTGGTGACTCCCATCTTGGGAGGGCTCCCCCTAGTTCTTACACAAAAAAAACAAATACGTTGCATGCCAATTACTGTAACACTGATATCATCTACATATACGTGAATGATGGCAATACCTTATGTATCCGATAAAAAAAATAGTGAATGATCATAGTAGACATGGTGAAACCTTATTGCTATATCAAGCTTGAGAACTTTTGGTACCATGATCTCATGCTCTACTTAAGGTGATAAATATCCTCATTGAGCCTGCATATCTTTTGACCCCCCAGTCGCAAACTGAGGTGGCAACCAGTGTTCAGGAATGTGGTCACATAAGCTATACACGGCTACGTATGCGTATGCGATCATCTAGTCGAATTACTTTCTTTGAATCGGGGCCATATGCTCCCCTTGCACGTATACGAGCCGCATATGCTTCTTATGTAGACCACATATGTGAGTTATGCATTGTATGTCCATTTATAATTGGATTCAGATCCATTTAGGTTTTAATAAAATAAAATAGTTTTTTAATTACATTTTCTCCAAAATCCTTTGATACACCTCTAAAACCCTTCATTTCCCACAAATTATGCCCTCTCCATTCTCACCTCAATCTATATCTGCTTCCCATCTCCCCCTCTACCATCCTCAAGTTTCCTCACCATCATCTCTTCCATCTTTAACGTTCCTCCCCATCACCACATTTGTTGGAGTGAAGTCCGCCTCTGCAGATTTCTCTTCCTTGAATATCTGCCCCTCACCTCCACTATTAAAGGTTACATGTCTTCCTAAGAGTGTTATTGTTAACAAGTTGCTGACTGCTGCAACCCCTCACCGCATTTTGAGTTTTACTTCTTTTTTCTTATATTATTTTACTACTTTAATTTTTTATACAATTATTTTTGAGCATTTGAATGTTCTAAATATCTAGGCTAGTGTTAACAATTGTGTTACATATATGCAACCATTAGTGGGCTATATAGATTCATGTTTAGAGATATAATGATTCAAATTATTTTCAAATTTAGTTTCATATTTTAATCATTTGGTGTTGTGGAAAAAGGATTTGTTAATCATTCGGTGCAATAGGATTGGATGCAAGAATTGTAGAGTTCATGACAATAATTAGTTATGTTTTAAAGTATTCAGGGATAACAAGAACACTTGTCCTGGCTTTAGAGGATGGAGTAGCACAACGACTGGAGCAACTGGTGGTTGCTGCTGGTATGACTGGAGTGTTGATGGAGCGGTCGTGATGTTCATGCATTGCCGCTAGAGAGAGCGATATAAAGAGAGAAAGGCGTGGCAGTGAGGTAAGGTTTCAAGAAGGCCTCAAAGCCGTGGTCCAAGATCATCGCTTTGATACCATGCGAAAAGGAAAGAAGCAAATGATATAATGTACCATATGGTTCTCTTTATATAGCACGTGATTGCTATAGATGAAAGGAGGTTACCCTACTGGGCTTACACATAAAAAAGAAACAAAAGGCTGTTATAATGCTATAAATACATTATAACTATAGCGATAGTTAATCAAGCACTCTCTTTTTTTGACGCTAAAAAAAAAGGGGGATACACTCGGTGGTGTTCGCCCCAATATATTAAAATAAAGGAGTAAAGAGTTTGTGGACAATAATAATATAAACAATATAGTAAAGAGTTTTTAATCAAGCACTCTTATCAACATTTAGGATTGCATATATATATAATATATTCGAAATAGACTTATAATACTGAAATTTGTGGACCATAAATTTTGCTTTTTTATTGGGACCCTCTTTGATATTTGCCTCAAACATTGGGACCTTTTATGTAATTTTTCCTAATTTTTTATGGATGTTGTCATGTGTACATATTTTGTATATTATATATATAAATGCTATATATTAATGAAGTATATATTTTCATTTATAAGGCATTTTATAAACATGTTGACGGAAAATAATGAATTGCATTCTCATGAGGCCATAGGGTTCTCTTATATAGAGGAGAGACTCATTGGGTAAATAATATAATAAAGATGGAAAGAATAGAAAATAAATAAAAGATATAAAATATAGAAAATATCTCAACACTCCCCCTCAAGCTGGAGCATAGATATCAATCATGCTTAGCTTGGAACAACATCTCTGGTAAGGCCCTGGTAAGTACATCTAATGTTTGTTCTCCTGAGATAACTTGAGTAGTGGAGAAAAGGCCCTTCTGTGTCATGTCTCGAATATAGTGACAATCTACCTCGATATGCTTGGTCCTCTCATGGAAGACTGGGTTGTTGGAAGAGAGCAGTCTGGTTGTCACATTGGAGGTACATGGGAAGAGGCACCTCAACCTTTAGGTCAGTACGAACAGATCTGACCCACATCATTTCTATGCTAGCCTATGCCATGGCCCTGTATTATGATTCCACACTGAATCTGGTAACCATTGTATGCTTCCTGCTCTTCCATAACACCACGGAACTCCCTATGAACACTGCAAAGCTAGAGGCAGACTTCCTGTCTTTGGAACACCATGTATAATTTGCATCTGCACAAGCTGTAACAATAAGGGACGTTCCTCTGTTGAATAGAAGATCAATGCTAGATGAGGCCTTCAGATACCTCATAATCATATGGATATCAATGCTAGATGAGGCCTTCAGATACCTCATAATCATATGGATATCATCCATATGTGCCTGTTTATGCTGCTCCATGAACTGACTCACTTTGCTCATTGCAAAGGATATATTTGGCATGGTGACAGGCACATAAAGAAGCTTCCCAATGAGCTCATTGTACCTCCTCTTGTCGACCTCCTCAGTGTCATCATCATTGAGCTTCATGCTCGAGTCCATAGGAGTAGTGGTAGGTATGTAATCTACCATGCCTATCTTAGAGAGAAGTTCTGTAATGTACTTCCTCTTGGTCATCACAAGGCGTCGCTGCTTCCTGGCGAACTCCAGTCCAAGGAAGTAGTGTAAGCTACCAAGGTCCTTGGTCACAAACTACTGACCTAGGAAATCCTTAGCAGCTTGGATGCCCTGCTCGTCATCCCCTGTAATAATGATATCATCAACATACACAAGTATGGCAATTGTACCTGAGTCCTCTGAACAAACACTGAATGATCGATAATCAATCTTACAAACTCCTGTTGCTCTACAAAGGCCTAGAGCTTCTGGAAATATGCTCTTGGACTTTACTTAAGGCCATATATCGTCTTATGAAGCCTGTAAACCTTCTGACACCTCCCCAGCAGCGAACCCAGGTGGCTGCTGCATGTAAACCTCCTCCTGTAGGTCATTATAGAGAAAAGCATTCTTCACATCAAGCTAATAGAGAGGCCAATCTCATGTCACTGCAACATATAGAAGTATACATAGAGTAGAATGCCTGGCCACTGTAGAGAATGTTTCCCGATCGTCCACCCTATATGTCTGGGTGAACCCATGCGCCACAAGTCTTGCTTTGCAGCGATCTACGCTGCCATCTGCTCGGTGCTTCACCGTAAACACCCACTTACACCAGACAACGGATGTACCAATTGGAGCTGAAACAAGGCTCCAAGTGCCACATGACTGTAGCGTGGTCATCTCCTCCTCCATGACAAGACGCCACTGACTGTCCTGAATGGTCTTCTGATATGTCCGAGGTATCTCCACGCCTGACAATGCCACGGTAAATCTCCTGAAATCCTCTGAAAGTCTGCTCAACGAAACTTGGACTGCAAGAGGATATGAAGTACAAGTACGTCTCTGCTTTCGCATAGCAATAGGTACATCGAAATCATCTGCCTCCTCCTGAATATGTAAGTTTCCCTCTTTAGAGGGTACCTGCTTATCCTGTAAGGAATCCTGCTGCATAGACAACTCTGTAGTACCATCAATAGAAATAATGTGCTCATTACATATCTGAGGCGTCTTGGATGATGGAGAAGACCTATGAGCAAGGGGAACATTGCAAGACTTGCGAGTAAATACACGTGGAAAAAATTGAGTCAAGGTGGGTAGTGGTCCAGGGGTTGCCACAGGAGGTGGTATAGGTACTGGAGGTGGTGGTGGAGGTTGTGGTGAGTGAGGTGATGGAGGTGGTAGAACAGGTGCAAGAGGTGGTAGAGCTGTAGGAGGTGGAGGCATGTAGACCTCCTCATCAGAGTCATATGGGGCCAGTCTGTCACATATAGGAGAGAAATACTTAACAGACTCGAAGAATGTAACATCAGCATTGACAAAATATTTCTGCTGAAGCAGATCAAAGCCCACGGTACCCATTATGGGTACGAGAGTAGCCAACGAAGACACAATTGACAGCTTTGGGGGAGAGCTTGTCATGACCATGCAAAAGATTGTGAACAAAGGCCACATATCCAAATACATGGCGTGTAAGGGAGAACAGACCCTTCTCGGGAAACGTAATCGCGAAAGGAACCTTTTCTTTCTAAACAGAGTTTGGCATACGATTCACTAAGTAGCAAGCAGTGAGAACTGCATCACCCCAATAAAAGTGAGGAGCACGACTCTGAATCAAAAGGGTACTTGTCACATTAAGTAAATGGCGATGTTTGCGCTCGACAACACCATTCTGCTGAGATGTATAGGCATACGAGGTTCGGTGAACAATGCTAAGAGACCTGAGAAACTCGTATAGTTGTAAAATACACAAATCTAAGGCATTATCAGAACGCAAATACTTGACAGTAGCATGGGAAATATTCTTTATCTCATTAGTAAATGATTTAATGATAAACCCAACGTCAGACTTATTCTTTAATAAAAAAATCCAAGAAATTCTAGAATAGTCATCTACAACAACCAGATAAAAACGGAGTCCCTGGTGATCAGAGACGCTACTTGGATCCCAAATATCTAAGTGAAGGAGCTCAAACAACTGAGAACCGCTCTGAATCTGATGAGATGGAAACAAAAAACGGTGATGCTTCTCAAGCTCGCAAGCCTCGCACTGGAAGGAAGATCACGTGGAGATCTCTAGGAGGACATGATACAAATTCTGCAGAGGAGCCAAAATGAAGGTGCCATATGTACGGTGAGACTGATCCAATATAAATAATAGATGCACCAACATGAGGAGGCTGGACCAGTCTGTAGAGCCCCCGCTGCTTACGACCACATCTAATCACCCTGCCCGTGAATATGTCCTGAAACACAAGAGAAGATAAGTCAAAAATGACACGATAATGCAGATCCTTTGTGATCTGACTAATAGAAAGCGAATTCATCTGAAAATCAGGAGCATATAAAACATTCTTCAGGCACAAGGATGGCATCAAATGCACCTTTCCATGTCCTGTGATGGGTAAGTGAACCCCATTTGCAATGACTACCCATCTACCATGAGGTATAGACCTGTAAGACATGAACTGGGCCCTGTCTCCACACAGATGGTGATAAGCACCAGAGTCCATGACCCACTCTGGCATATCTGCACCGTTACAACCAGTAAAAGCGTATGCGATACCTGAGGAGCTCGAAGAGGCTCTAGCTGCAGCTGCAGTATATGTAGATCCTGTAATGGTAGTGCCAACCGCTGGAGTCATGATCTCCAGTATACGAGAGACAATATCATCAAGGCATGGATCTGCCTGAGCTGTAGTATCTGAAGGCTCAATCTGCTCTGCCATGCGAGCAGATGCGGGGTATCCATGCTTCTGATTGCATGTCTCCTCAGAGTGTCCTGGACGATGACAGTAGGAGCAAGGATCATGCTGACGTCCACCATCGCTGCTATGGGGACTACTCCTTCTGATCTGAATAGAATCTCCTCTACCGCGAGAAGCAGCCATCGTTGAGGAAGGTTGTATGGTGGCAACATGTGGAATAAGAAACCTACTGAGATGACTGTAAACCTCCGCCAGGGGAGGTATGGTCGCCCCAGTAAGGAGCTGTGCTCGAGCTGCCTCATACTCTGGGTCAAGCGCAACCAAGAAAACTCCAACCATCATGGAGTTCCTACATGCCATCTGTTGTTCTGTGGAGGTCGTAATCGGCATGAAGTTGTGAAGCTTCTCGAACATGCCACGAAGTGAGGAATAGAACATGTGCAGTGGATGACCATTCTGCTTTGCCCAGTATATGTCAAATTGAAGCTGAAGATTCTTGGCCTTGTTCTTCGCTTGGGCATAAGTTGATGGCGGAATATCCCACATCGCCTTGGCGGTGGGAGGGTTAACGATATCATTGGCTATCTCTGTTGTGAGGGTCCTAGAGAGCTAAATATGGGCATGCACGTCATCTTGCTTCCACGAAGCATTGTCCCCAGTCTTGTCTGCCGGCTCTGGCTTCATTAGAATGTGCTCCTTATTGTTGCACTGCATAATGGTCAGAAACTGCATGGATCACAACTCATAGTTGGTCCTGTTCATCTTCACGATGAGAGTCGGACCTTTAAAGGCACCAGGAGAAAAAAATATAATACCCTTGTTTTCTGACATGATAGAAAAACAACTGAAAGCGGAACTCGATTGAGGAAGTAGACCAATTTAAACGAGACTACACAATCATATAGAGGATTGGTTGTACGTGTAAATACATACAACCATCCTCGTCAATCCTCAATCCACGTTAAGGTCAAAAAACATAATTTAGAGGTCTGAAATCACGTTTTCCAGTCAAAATCAGATCGTTTCATATCACAATTCGATGTCGGAGAGAAAGTAAATCGGCCCCGAAGATTGTATGCGGTGCTTGAGGTGTGAGGGGTCGCAAGGGACCGTGCTAGGGTGAGAAACGATAGCGCGAAGGTGCTGCGGCTCCCTTGTAGTGATGTTGGGGCCTCTGTTGGCTGTTGTGGCGGCACCGCCACTGCTGCTGCGGCGACACGTAGGGCCTTGACAGCGGTGGTGTGCGGGGGCACGCACAGAGGCTGGCGGGTGGGTGCTAGGGCACATGTGGGTACTCGAACTCTAGTATAGGACTATCTCCAATACCATGTTGAGGGAAAATAATGAATTGCGTTATCATGAGGCCCTAGGGTTCTCTTATATAGAGGAGAGGCCCGCTGGGTAAATTACATAATGAAGAAAGAAAGAATATAAAATACATAAAAGAGATAAAAGATAGAAAATATCTCAAAACATGTCCACATAGGTATATGTCCAAATAGGTATAATACTAAACGTAAAAAATTACTTTTTAATCTCTATAGTTTAAAAACTATTTATGTATTTAACTTCCTCATCCATCCCTGTCACTTATTTTCTTTAATATTTTATTATGGTCATTCAAACCTATATTTTCCATTATAATACTAAGTAGTTGATTATTCATGCAACATCGTGGAGTTGTAAACATCATGTTACCTAATTATGTTATACATTGTTAGAGTATGCGTCATTTAGCATGTAAGATGGGTAAATGGATCCTTCCAAGATCCATTTACCACATCCAGAGTTTAGTTCTACATTACCAATGGTGGGACTTGGAGAGTCTGTGGAGGCTATATAAGAAGCCTCATACCTCCTGTATCCAGTGAGAAAATCAATAGACACATATGGCCCTTTGAGGCCTTCTCCCGTGATTTCATCCCGCTCCTTAGGGAGTAGGGTTCCACGTAAAATCCCGTTGTTCCTAAAGTTTTATTCTTTATTTCTCTGATACGTTTCTGCATTATATTTTCTAACATGGTATTAGAGCGGGTTCGATTATCTGGTTGGGAGAGCGGAAACTGTATTCGAACCTAACTAGACCCGGAGAAAACGTGTAAGCTACCTTCCAAGACCCTTGATGGGACGATTTTCCAACCCCTCTTATACGAAGCAAGGGGGAATGTTTTAGACCTACTCCCTCCCTCAAGAGGAGGCGAGTAAGACAACCTGCGGGATCAAAAGTGTTGACTTCGCCTAGTAGCTCGACGCCCTCACTGATTTGCCTGATCATACCCTCATAGCACCGAGTCTCATCTTTGATTTACTAATATAAGTCGATTCCCAACTCACAGCTCAAACTACTTTCGCTCCCGCGCTTCGCTTTGATGCTCACTTTCCACTCAATCGTGACCTATATATCCTAGTTGTCTTAAGTTCTTCGTATTCGCCTGTCGGCTTCCTGACGAGTAATCCAATGTCGGCTCAGCACTCACTTCTAACGTCTCTTCGCCTGACGGCCTCGTCATATAGAACTTCCTCATCCTTATCGACTAGCATCTCACGTTTGCTTCATTCACTAATTCGTCTTCTAAGCCCTTGGGCGAGGAAGGGAGCTAGTTGGTCTCGCTGACCCGTGAATGGGTATGCATAGTGAAAGTAGCTGCGGAAGCGCGCGAGCCATTTCGCCGGTTGGCTATCTAGAGCCCCGGCTATTCGAGTCCTCCACTTACGGTACGGGGCCGAGAAGGTCACCTTTCCCTCTGCGTTTAATCCCACATCTAAACCGAGGACAGTCAGACGCTGCCTTTTTCTTTTTCTAGGAGAGGATCCCCGATGTCTGTCTTGCCATTTCGTACTTAGTTTGAGGCTTTGAAGGGCTCTGGCAAGCCTCAGTCTTAGCAGTTTGACCAGTTTAGACGTCTGATTCTCTCTACTCTGATTGATTGCCAAGGGATCTGAGGCTATCCCAAATATCATGTCATCAGCGTATCTCTCGTATCGAAGCCTCGAGGATTTTATATTCATTCGTTATTATGTTCGAGATTCGATTCTTTTTAGAGTTGATTATGAAGCTTCAAAGTTCTTGAAGATTTATATTTAAAGATTTAATTCTGTATCATTCATGTTTGTGTTCAAGTTCGAAAAAAATTAGGGTTCTTGGAGCCCTAATTCTGGATCATCTTCAGATCTCCTACGAAGGAACCTCCACATCGTCGCAGCTTCTTCGATTTCTTTTCAGCAAGGGATCTCCAGCCCCTGTTCCCTAGTCATCCAGGCCGCTTGCAATCTCCACGGCGGAACCTTCCTAGGCTTCCAATCTCCACGACGGAAGTCCCATCGTACACAACAGATCCAGGCTTCAACACCCCTCATCAGATCCAGGCGCAAGGTTGCGCAGATTCAGGTTTCAGCACACATCCCCTTTCGCAAGACCTCCTGGCGGCACCTTCCTCGCCAGAATCGCTCCAGGAGCGGTGCTCGATGCTCCAGGAGGAGCATCTTGTTGGACATGCGAGCCCACAGCGAGCCATTATGCAATAAATATTATTGCAAATATCATTCCCTGATCTGAAATGAAGAATACATAATTTGCATAATAGGTCCCTTAGTACAATTAGGGTTATGTACCATAGCCATCTTAATGATCATACAACTGTTGATTCAATTATTGAGTTATAGAGGTTGGTGCTTAGATGAATATCTAATGGGTTAGATTGAGGACTCATCAAGCACCATCAAATGATTATTAAGAGATGATCTCCAGCCTGAGTAGGAGATGGAAATCCTTTTCTCAGTTAGGCTGATATCTGACCGACCTCTTGATGCAGGTCCTCTGCATAGGAATAGAGATTCAGATGTGTCAGATTAATTAAGTCAAAGAGTTGATTTAACGAGATCGAGATAACCAAAGTCCTATATCGTATGCTGTCATAATATAGGCACGCATCCTCAGACCGGAGACAGATGTATTATTATATGTATGAGTATGTACATTTGACAGACCAATAGGTTGATGACCTAACAAAGGTCTATATACCGGCGCGCTGGTGTGCATATAAGGGCATATGAGCAATACGATCTCTCAAAGGGATCATACAGGTTCATTACTGAACCGGAAGACATGAGCTCACTCATGAGATATTGGGAAGAATCAAATTCCGTGCGCACGGTCGTCTCGCTTTGGAAGCTTGACTGAATTTGTAGGTTTGATATATACTTTTGGAAAGTATATGATCAAGACCTAGGTATGATATATGCTTTTGGAAAGTATATGATCAATACCAATTTCCAATGATCGAAATGAGAAACTTACTGATAAAACCCTGAAGTAGACAGTATAAAATTGATCTAATACTTTGGGTTTATTCTGAGTCTTCCAGTATGCAGGATGTACAGGTATTGGGAATACCTGAGGGTGATGTGATCATAAACGAATGTATAACCATGACGCTTCCATTCCTAGGGAGTGATGAAACGGGTCTGGATTTTAGTGACTCCTCTCAGTAAAGAAGTAATCTGACCTTTATCCAAATGTTGGACATTGATCTGAATGTGATTTAGATGCAATGAGAAGATTAGATTTGCGGTCTTGATTTAGTCAAGCATATATGGGAGGCCCGAGATCTGGATTTGAGATGTAATCTCAATATCCAAGTCACTATACGTGGAACAATACACTCGCCCTGTCCTTATCTCCAAGTATTCACGGAGAAAGCGCACTATCCTTGAAAGAGTTCAGGATAATTTCATTGTTGATAAAATGTATCCGAGCATTGAGAAAATGGATAATTAAATGTGATTTAATTATCATGAACAATATGAATTTGATTCATGTTATAAGGAGAGTTATCTTAGATAATTAAATGTGATTTGATTATCAAAGATGTAAATAATGTGAATGTGATTCATATTATTTGAGCACATGAGAATAAGTTATCCAATATAATTAAATGTGATTTAATTATTATGGATAAGAATAATGTGGATAGTAATATCCAATTATTCATAATATATTATAAATGTGATTTATAATGTATTAGAGAGAGCTAATTATAATTTATATTTGTTGATTAATTACTATGTGTATTGGACACACATTATGTACTTAATTGACAATGTAAATTATATGTTGTTTTGGTTTGTGAATATGATTCACAATTTTTCAATGGCAAGATTGTAATATTCTCAAATATAATTGTGAATTATTTTTTGATGAATAAATCCCAACAAAAGTTGTTGGAAATAAATAGAGGAGAAATTCAAGGAGGCATGCAATCTCATGGAAATCCATGAGATTGCCCCACATGGAATGTGGTGGGCGGCACCCATGTCCTATTTCGAATGGGTGGCCGTCCACCTTGATTATACATGGGAGATTTGATCTCCATGTATATTCTCTCCTTATTTTGTTGATGTAATTTAGGATTGATTTATATTTGATTTTGTCAAATATATTTTAATCTAAATTAGATCATAATTTGTTGGCTTTACCAACAACAATCTTGACCATTGGATTGACATAAATCAATCTCATCCATTGATTTTATATGTCCCATGGATTGAGATCCATGGATCCGAAAACCCTATAAATAGAGAGGCATACCATGCTCTCTAAGGCTATGCAACATTGGAGCAAACTCTCTCTCTCTCTTTCTCTCTACACGCCATCTCTCTTCCTCTCATGGCCGTCCACCATGGATGCCCCAGACAGGTTCTCTATCGCCGCAGCGTCGTCGTTATGCTGTCCGATCGTTTGCTCGTGGATCTCCGTCTCCTTCGGTGCGCCTCGCTCGTGAAGAAGACGTCGGATCTCGTGTGTCGAGATCAGGAGATCCACCGCTTGGATCATCAACATGGATTGCGAGAAGCACGCGGTTCATCCCCGCACTTGCAAGCGTCTCCTCCGTCGGATCGGACTTGAGACAGGAGGTCTCTTCATTTAGAGACTCGATAGCAACCACGCTTCAAGAGGTAATCCTATTACTTGTTTGTGGTTTAGATGAAATGATCGAGAAGTGTTCTTGGAGCATGTGGTTTCGTCGCATGAAATTTTTTTAAATTCCGCTGCATCGAGCAACTAGTGCGACTAGTCGCTCCTCATCGTATTCGATGCGACGCTCACGCTTCCGTGATGCGCTTGAGGATCTAATCATATCCTTCAAGTGGTAACAGAGCCAGGTTGAAGGTTTTGGATACGATCCATAAAACCGAAGGCGACTTGGGTTCGTTAGGGTTGCGAAAGTTTTATCGCATTTCATTTTCGCATCTATGTTTAGTGTAAATTTTCAGCCCTGTTTAAATTGTTTAAACACGAAAATAACACTTGCGTTTTGTTCCCCATTAAATAAGGAAACCATAGGATCTGAGTTTACGTAATTTGGATTTCGTTTGCTCTAGATATGGTTGTTTTAATGAACATGTATTCACTGTTACGGGAACTGTGAATCTTAACGTAATTAAGGAGTTAATTACTGTTTAGAAACGCCTTGAAATGATCACATAGGTTCTGTTGTAAATCAAATTAGCAAACTTTGGAAACTTACTTTGCTTAATTTGGATTTAAATTGATTGAGATATGCGAATTTTAGTAAGTAGGGGTCACTGCTGAAATTACTTTCCTAATCAAGAACCATGTGATTGTCAATTAGTGAAATTAATTGTTAATTTCATGAAATAATTATGGAAAATATTTGAGAAATATTAGATGATGATTATTTCCTTAATTGACTTGGCCTCAACCAATAATTGATTAGATTTGATCTAGATCAAAATTGGAAACACAATCATCAAACTCCTTGCTTGAATAGGATTGGGAATTTGTCTAGCAAATTTCCTTGTAATCAAAAATGTTTTGATTATTACTATATGGTATAATTTCGATTGAAGAACCGATGGTCATCTCAAGTACAAAGTGATTGACTCGGCATTATTTTTTCCCGAGGCGGATATGGTGTCTAGTCAGGGATCGCTGGGGTAACGGGTTGCAACGTAGGCGGTCCGTCCCACTCCCGCCGGTACTGGCCATGACAGCGGGTAGGGAACGAATGATGACTGAGAGATCATGATGTATTTTTTCTAATTATTAAAATTCGAATTAATACGTATTTTGAGATAATACCATATATTCAAGTAAAATCAAGTTTGTTGATTGAATTGAATTGAAAATTAATTTAATATGATTAAGTTAATTATATCCAATTAAAAACACTGTATTATAAATAGATGTGTATTTCCCTTGGAAGAATTAATTATGTGAATATGATTCATGATAATTAATTAGAATTTGAATATGATATGGAGGATCACATAAGTGAAATCCATGGTCTCCCATCAAGGCGAAGGGTTCCGTCGTCAGGGATTGTATGTAGGAGACGTCTGTCCGAAGTGACAGCTCCTATATGCAAGCACATCTGGATCGGGCTCTTTGCTTCTCGAAAGAGTAAGGCCGTATGCGTAGTGACCCCAATGTCGGATCCTCATATTATTGGGGCGATATTGGATTGCGCATAGCGAGTTCTATTCCTATTGACAGTTGGTTCAATTAATGACGGGTCAACATCACCTTAGGGGTGGTGGACCCGGGTGTTAAAGACCGAATTGGGAATGCAAGTTGGACTTGCAAGGCGGAATATGTTCTCGCTTCTTCTTATCCGAGTTGCAGATTCTCATATAATTGGGATGTAACAAAGATAAGGAAGGAGATCCCAGATCTTGCTGAGATATAATGGTAAGTATATCTCTTACATCGAAAGTGATTAAGGAAATGAACTTTCAATGTTGACAAGGCAAGACAACTTTGATATAAAATCCTAAATCAATGTAAATTATATATTTATATATGTCTATGCAAATTTCTTATTTCAGATAATCCTTCTTTAATCCCACTCAATGTTATACTCAAGAATAACCAGTTGAATATCATGGATTGGACCTGTGATCCAGATATTGTACTTGCAATTGGACACATAATGTATGTGGTTGCAATGTGCAAGTTTCCTCATAATAATGAGGAATGATGATTAAACAGACAATAGGACTAAAACCCTAGTGTTTGTATGTCTCTATAAGTCTTGTTCTCATCGAATGAAGTGACATGTCGATAATGATCGTAATTATCAAATAATCCTTATAAAAATCTAAGAAGATGCTCTGGCATACATATGTGCTCTTCACATATAATCATGAATGGCGTGGTTCTCTGCATTATGCAGAATGGTGGCTCTATAGGAGATAATGTATTCGAATTGTTTGAGTACCTACCTGAACCTAAGTTTTAAGAGTTTGATGGATGTAGATACGATGAGTGTCATCATTCTACTATCTATACTCTAGTCATTCATGAAGCTTCATAATCTTCATATTGTATGAATTGAATGAAGCATGTTCTCTTATAGTGAAATTTTTTATTTTAACATAAGAGACCTTGGTCTTGAGCAATGGTTGCTTATAGATAATGGGAGCGCAGTGGAAGCATGGGTTGGACCCAAGTACGAAGGAAAGTCAAAGAGTTGACTGTACTTCTGTGACTTTCATGTGACATCCAAAGAGTTAGATGAATGCCAATACTGCAATAAGTTGATGTGTTGATAGTATAACTATCAAATCTATCTAAAATCCTTAGAGAAGGAATCGGATAGTACATCAGAATAATCTACATATAATCATTGAAATTGACTTACTTATTTGATAAGATAAAGTCTACTAATTGTATCTCAATTTTCTAAATGACACTTGCAATTGGTTGCATATGTATTAGAATATTAGAAATTTGATCTTAATGTGTAATGGTCATCCATGTTGAAAGTAATGCAACTGTTGCAACAATTTCATTGGATCAATAGACTTCATATTTTCAGTGGGAGCCCTTAGTTCTAGAGAATGTCTCTGTAACCTGGATATTAGAATACACTCAGTTTATTTCTAAATGTTGGAAATAAACATGAATTCTTGAATAGACCTATCATAAAGAGTTATGATGAAGATATTTCAGATAGTAATCTAACATCTAGTGGACTCCGCTAAATTAGAAAATTAATGAATGGTTCATTAAGATTTCTAATACTGAAAATTAAACCTTTAAAGATCAACAGGAGGATAAAGATCATTTGACAATGATCTGGCATAATGTTTTGGACATATATCTGTTGATGAGATCAATGGACAAGTAAGAGATGAAACTTTAGAATGTCTAAAATTTCAAAACTTGCATACTTATGAATATTGTATTCAAAGTAAAAAAATGTCCAATACACCCTTCTTTGGGAAAGGTGTAAGATGTCAAGGTATTCGGGATCTCATACATTTGATGTATGTGAATCATCTATATCATAGTAAACATTATGGATATGTAATATCTATTGATGATTATGTATGATATGAAATTTCTTCTCTTCACCTAAGAAACCTTTGAAATGTTCAAAGATTTCATAATTTTGATTTAGAACCAAAGTTTGAATGAAGATGAAATGAATTTGATCTAACCAAGGTATCTTGTACCTATTAGATGAATTCAAGGAATACCTTATGGAGATGTGAATATAATTCCTATCTCAATCTTCCTAATGAATCTTAACTCAATAGAGTTGTGGGGAGATACAATTGGATCATGTGTAACATGATATAATCAATGATGAATATTAGCATAATTATCTATTAATTTCCAAGGTATATATGTAGTAGAGACTACAATGCATATCCTTAATAAGGTTCCATGCAAGTAATATGGAATCTGGCACTGGAGAGTGCTACTTCATTAGGAAAATAAAGGATGGGATTGGATACCTACTTTATGACCTTGAGATTCTTAAAAGATCTCATCTTTGAGAATGTGATTCTTATAGGATGACTCTCTTGGGAATCAAGATGAAAATGAAGTAAAGGAACTCATTTAATCTTGAGAAGATAATGAGGCTCCTGAAATCGGAAACAAAAAGAATAATTGAAGATGAAACACTAATACTTCTTCAAATAAGTTTAAGGATGTATTCCATGTGTCAGTTAAGTCTGAAAATGATCGGACTTCATGTGATGAAGCTCCTAAAGATCATGACATGGAAAGATGGATGTTAGCAATAAAAGTCTAAAGTAGACTTCATATATAAATGTTGTATATAGACCCTCGAGGATCCACCTATAAGGGTTAGACCCATTAAGGTGTAAATGGATCTTCAAGAGAAAGAGGGAACCTGATGAGAAGGTAGAGACCTTCAAAGCACAGTTCTTAGCCATGAGCTACACACCGAAGAGAAGACATCACTTGCGATGAGACTTGCTCTCCAGTGACCTTGCTTTAACCCATCAGAATATTGCTAACTATAGCTACATAACTTGACTATGACATCTTCATAATGTGAGTCAAGATGGCATTCCTCTATGAATACCTCTATGAGGACATTCATATGAAGTATCCCCAGGGCTTCATGGTTGAGGAAAGCAAGATGTGCAAGCTAAATAACTCCATCTTTGGACTCAAATAAGCCTCTTGTAGTTGGAACATAAGATTTGATGAAATTATAAATGTTATGATTTCAGATAAAATCTTGATGAACCATGTGAAGCTTAGTGGGAGTGCCATTGTGTTCATCGTGCTAAATGTAGATATTATCCTAATCATTTGGAATGATCTGAGGATCATAATAATAAGTATTTTATAATCTGGTTATCCCATACCTCGAGATATGATCTCAAAGATACCTCTTAGATCTTAGTTCGTTCAGAGGCAAAGAGAAGAGAGTATTGGGACTGTCACATTAGTATTACACCTTGGACTTATTCCATTTTCTGGTAAATTCCAAGAAAGACTTCCTTCCCTTAAGATATGGTAGTGATCTATCTAAAGGGATAGCACCTCAAAGTGTTGAGGAAGTGAATACTAGAACTGCTTGCACTTGTGCATCAGTTACGAGAAGTTGAAGTGTATGCTAGATGTGTACAAAAACCATATGTCTGCCATGAAGTGGGAGTAGTATATTGTTATTAATCCTACTCTGGAAATAAAATACTTGGTTGCAGTAATAACAATATCTTCAAAGATGATGAAACTTAGAGATAGTGATCTCAAAGTCTTATCTTCAAAAGTTTAAGACCTTGTAGATAGTGATCTATAAGGGTCTTAACTGTAGATACCTTAGGAGATAGAGATCTCCAGGAATGAAGGCATTCTAATAAGGATTATGGGAATACTGGTTATGATAATTAATAATATGTAGTGTCAAGGATACTATAACCGACAAAATTGAGTATTGGTTGCATAAGATGCAACATTCGCATTGGATGCGAGCACTGTTACTAGGAGATATGCAAGTGCCGTAAAAGGACTTGGCGTAGTCTCTTGGGAACAGAGTGACTGATCAGCTTACCTAGCTAATTTTTAAATAGCCTATGATTATCACATGAGTGTGGGTTTAAATGATTAGCCCATTAATGGCTCTTTGGGCTAGTGGGAGATTGTTGGACATGCGAGCCCACGACGAGCCATTATGCAATAAATGTTATTGCAAATATCATTCCCTGATCTGAAATGAAGAATACATAATTTGCATAATAGGTCCCTTAGTACAATTAGAGTTATGTACCATGGTCATCTTAATGATCATACAACTGTTGATTCAATTATTGAATCATAGTGGTTGGTGCTTAGATGAATATCTAATGAGTTAGATTGAGGACTCATCAAGCATCATCAAATGATTATTAAGAGATGATCTCCAGCCTGAGTAGGAGATGGCAATCCTTTTCTCAGTTAGGCTGATATCTGACTGACCTCTTGATGCAAGTCCTCTGCATAGGAATAGAGATTCGGAGGTGTCAGATTAGTTAAGTCAAAGAGTTGATTTGACGAGATCGAGATAACCAAAGTCCTATATCGTATGCTGTCATAATATAGGCACGCATCCTCTGACCGGAGACAGATGTATTACTATATGTCTGAGTATGTACATTTGGCAGACCAATAGGTTGATGACCTAACCAAGGTCTATACACCGGAGCGCTGGTGTGCATATAAGGGCATATGAGCAATAAGATCTCTCAAAGGGATCATACAGGTTCACTACTGAACCGGAAGACATGAGCTCACTCATGAGATATTGGGAAGAATCAAATTCCGTGCGTACGGTCGTCTCGCTTTGGAAGCTTGACTGAATTTGATCGATACCAACTCCCAATGATCGAAATGAGAAACTTACTAATAAAACCCTGAAGTAGACAGTATAAAGTTGATCTAATACTTTGGGTTTATTCTGAGTCTTCCAGTATACAGGATGTATATGTATTGGGGATACCTGAGGGTGATGTGATCATAAACGATTGTATAACCATGACGCTTCCATTCCTAGGGTGATGAAACGGGTCTGGATTTTAGTGACTCCTCTCAATAAAGAAGTAATCTGATCTTGATCCAAATGTTGGACATTGATCTGAATGTGATTCAGATGCAATGAGAATATTAGATTTGCGGTCTTGATTTAATCAAGCATCTATGGGAGGTCCGAGATCTGGATTTGAGATGTAATCTCAATATCCAAGTCACTATACGTGGAACAATACAATCGCCCTGTTCTTATCTCCAAGTATTCGCGGAGAAAGCGCATTATCCTTGAAAGAGTTCAGGATAATTTCATTGTTGACAAAATGTATCCGAGCATTGAGAAAATGTATAATTAAATGTGATTTAATTATCATGAACAATACGAATTTGATTCATATTATAAGGAGAGTTATCTTAGATAATTAAATGTGATTTGATTATCAAAGATGTAAATAATGTGAATGTGATTCATATTATTTGAGCACATGAGATTAAGTTATCCAATATAATTAAATGTGATTTAATTATTATGGATAAGAATAATGTGGATAGTAATATCCAATTATTCATAATATATTATAAGTGTGATTTATAATGTATTAGAGAGAGCTAATTATAATTTATATTTGTTGATTAATTACTATGTGTATTGGATATACATTGTGTAATTAATTGACAATGTAAATTATATATTGTTTTGGGTTGTGAATATGATTCACAATTTTTCAATGGCAAGATTGCAATATTCTCAAATATAATTGTGAGTTATTTTTTGATGAATAAATCCCAACAAAAGTTGATGGAAATAAATAGAGGAGAAATTCAAGGAGGCATGCAATCTCATGGAAATCCATGAGATTGCCCCACATGGAATGTGGTGGGCGGCACCCATGTCCTATTTGGAATGGGTGGCCGTCCACCTTGATTATACATGGGAGATTTGGTCTCCATGTATATTCTCTCCTTTTTTTGTTGATGTAATTTAAGATTGATTTATATTTGATTTTGTCAAATATATTTTAATCTAAATTAGATCATAATTTGTTGGCTTTACCAACAACAATCTTGACCATTGGATTGACATAAATCAATCTCATCCATTGATTTTATATGTCCCATGGATTGAGATCCATGGATCCCAAAACCCTATAAATAGAGAGGCATACCATGCTCTCCAAGGCTATGCAATATTGGAGCAAACTCTCTCTCTCTCTCTCTCTCTCTTTCTCTCTACACGCCATCTCTCTTCCTCTCATGGCCGTCCACCATGGATGCCCCAGAGAGGTTCTCCATCGCCGCAGCGTCGTCGTTATGCTGCACGATCGTCTGCTCGTAGATCTCCGTCTCCTTCGGTGCGCCTCACTCGTGAAGAAGACGTCGGATCTCGTGTGTCGAGATCAAGAGATCCGCCGCTTGGATCATCAACATGGATTGCGAGAAGCACTCGGTTCATCCCCGCGCTCGCAAGCGTCTCCTCCGTCGGATCAGACTTGAGACAAGAGGTCTCTTCGTTTAGAGACTCGATCGCAACCACGCTTCAAGAGGTAATCCTATTACTTTTTTGTGGTTTAGACGAAACGATCCGAGAAGTGTTCTTGGATCATGTGGTTTCGTCGCATGAATTTTTTTAAAATTCCACTGCATCGAGCAACTAGTGCGACTAGTCGCTCCTCGTCGTATTCGATGCGACGCTCACGCTTCCGTGATGCACTTGAGGATCTAACCATATCCTTCACATCTCTCCCTTGTGACTTCTCCTAACGAGGGGTGGCGACAACCCTGTCATCCAGGCGATCTTGCCATCGGCGGTGCGATCTCCAATAACAGGCAGTCGCTCTTTTCGCACGGGAGATCCAAACACTAGATCCAATAACTAGGCAGAGCCCTAGCTGCTCCCAGGCGGAGCCCACTCGCAGCTCCTCCAGGCAGCGTCGCCGATCCATCTAGCTGCTCCTCCCTCTAGGCGATGGTGCCTTGTGCACCCCTCCATGCAGAATTCAAGATCCAAGCAGCGGTCTTTCGCAGCCACACAGACAGATGGCGCTCCTCCGGGCGAGAGCGCCTCCAGGCGATGCTCCTCCAGCTCCCGCTCATGCCTCCATCTCCAGCAGGCGTCGCCGGCCGCAGTTCTCCTCTAAAGCGACGGTGCCCTCGCCACTTGATGCTCCAGGTAGAGCTATCTCGTCCAGGAGGCGGCGACAATAGTGCAGAAAACCCCCATCGAGGGGCGACGATCTTTGAGGAAGAGGGTTCCCAAGTGGGAACCCTAAATAAGAAAAGGGAGGGCCGCAAGTTGTTAAAAACAGGCCAAAAGAAATGAGGGAGGCGGCATGTTTTGCGAAAAAAGTGGGGGGCCCTGTTGCAGTGCGGCCCAAGTAAAAAAGGGAAGGGAGATTTTTTTGAGAAGGCTCAAAGAAAAAATTATTTTGGGGGCCCATTTGCATTTGAAAAAATATATTTTTTGAAAAGAGGTGCGCACAAAAAAACCGTACACGGAAAAAATGAGTCGGCTATAAAAAAATTTGTAGTCGGGAAAAAATGTCTTGAGAAAAAGGGAAAAAAAAGAAAAGTCGAAAAAAATGTGACGGCTAATGTGATGTTTTGTTTTCTCCCTATTTCTTGTCTTCTCCTAGCGTTGTCGATGTCACTATTTTCCGACAAGTATGCAAGAAAGGAGTATTGTGTAGTAACCGGTCAGATTCAAATTCTCGAGACCGGCCAGATTTTTCAGACTCTACAGTTGAGTTTCTAACTCTGCGGATTGGTTCGGAGTCCAAGTTCGAGGTACTCTATTTTTGCCTTTCAGATGTGCACATGTTTTCCATCATTTTTATGTGGTCTTCATCTTTGGTCAGGATTTTCATGTGTTCCAAAGGGACTCCAGAGTAGACATCCCATTCTCTAGCCATGTGGGCTAGGGTTTTCATGTGGTTTCATAGGGACTCCAGAGTAGAGATCCCATTCTCTAAGCCAGTATGGGAGAGACCCAGTTTTCCGACGAGAAGACTTTTTCAGATTCCATTCTCCAACGACCGTGGACTCCGACGAGGATGTCTCCAAGGCTTTTTCAGTTCGGCCCATTCAGAGATGGGGCAGTTGTCCACATTATTGTGGCGGGCCAGAGTTTTCCAACTGGAGACTCACTTTCAGTTGCAGTGACTCTGACATGCGTAGTACAGAGCACATGCTCTCCGACGAGGAGATTCAGTTTGACTCACACTACAGCCCGTCTGTTCCTCCTCACCTGCACAACATGAGAAGCAACGTCTTCGACAGCAGCTGACAGTCGTGTGCGTTGAGTTGATATTGTATGTCGTGTCTTGTATTGTGAGTTTGAGAGATTTCTTTCTGTTTGTCCAAGTTGAGCATTGCATGCTCCAGCTTGAGGGGGAGTGTTAGAGTATGCCTCATTTATCATGTAAGATGGGTAAATGGATCCTTCCATGATCCATTTACCACATCGACAGTTTAGTTCCACATCTACCACTGGTGGATCTTTGAGAGTCTGTAGAGGCTATATAAGAAGCCCCAGACCTCCTGTATTCAGTGAGAAAGTCAATAGACACATATGGCCCTTTGAGGCCTTCTCCCATGGTTTCATCTCGCTCCTTGGGGAGTAGGGTTCCACATAAAATCCCATTGTTCCTATAGTTTTATTCTTTATATCTCTGATACGCTTTTCACATTATATTTTCTAACATACATGTTATGAGGTACCCATTATCACATGGGTAATCTGTATCCTTTTGATGATTATTTGTAGCCGAGCAATAAGTAGTTGCATCTGTCTTGAAGGATATTGTACCACATTAGTTTATCTGTATCCAACTTTGGAAGGGAACATCAATATTGAAGAAAAGGTGCAGGATTCTGACCTGCGCAGTAGGTTATAGTAGTACCACGTTGTACATTTTGTGTCAATCTTGTCCTTTTCTCTTTCATATCATTGTTTGTAGTTTAAATGCACGTTTACTTTGATTAGCCATTAATTTCTTGAATTTCGTGAAACTTTGGTTGGTTATTATAATGGATTGTAGTATTACATGGAGCTTTTCAGATAGTATTCATTTTAGCGCTCAAAAAGCTAATTTGCTATTGGGTTCTTGGAGAAATCTTTCTAGCAGGTAGGGCAATCATTATCATCTAGGTATTACCAAATACCAACCTCTGCCATATCACACAACAATTACCATGTTGTAAAGTACCAACCTCTGCTATATCATGCAGCATCTGCACCATTCTTAATGCTGTTGTTGAATCCAGTCCAGATGTCGGCTCATCCAAGAACAACATTGATGGGTTTATTATAACCTCATTCCCAATACACA
Organism: Ottelia alismoides; assembly: GCA_037367405.1. Classification (NCBI taxonomy): domain Eukaryota; kingdom Viridiplantae; phylum Streptophyta; class Magnoliopsida; order Alismatales; family Hydrocharitaceae; genus Ottelia; species Ottelia alismoides. The sequence continues at coordinate 2,352,577 of JAZKJV010001079.1, read as the reverse complement.
CCCTTTTACGCTCTCCTCCTGAAATTCCACGAACAAATGATCCTCCCACTATAGTGTCTTGGCACCTGATCAATGACCAGTCCCCATATTTAGCAACTTGAAAAGGGAAAGGATCTTGAATAGAGTAAGAACTTTTAAAATTATAGAGCACTACATTTGAAAGTGCAAGAGATAATGTTTCTACATGCAAAATTTCTTACCGTTCAAGTCCAAGTCTATAGATTACATCGACTGCTCTTTTCTCTTTCTCTTTCCTTGTCATGGTTTTTGGAAGTCTAAGAAGAGCTGCGTATGTCAAAGTCTCTTTCACAGTTAGATGTGCAAATAAGACATCATCTTGAGTCACGAATCCTATCCTGTAAAATATTCATAATGATTCAGTTGCTGTCATTCTTATAGATCGAAATACACATTCTACCATCAACTTAGCACTCATTTGTGCACTAAATGTGAGAAAATGTTTGAAAGGAAACTTTATTCCTTCCGTGTGCTAATAATGTATGCATCAATGGTATACAAACCTGCTTTTCAATGATTTTGAATATGGTTGATCATTATAAGTGATGCTTCCACCAACTAGTTTGCTTCCTATCCTTCCACCCAGGAGATTCAGAAGAGTTGTTTTTCCACTTCCTGAGGGTCCCATCAGTGCCAGCATTTCACCAGGGTTCGCTGAACCACCGATTCCATTAAGAATCTCTTTCTCGGTGCTGATCCTCAGACCTTTGACTATCACCTTGTATTTCAGTCCTGTAAACTGCATATTTTATTCTAAATCAATATTGTTGCTAATGCTTCCTTTTTAACTCAAGTTACTGGCCTTGTCATGATATTTTTTTTGCTGTGTTCGTCATTCTTTGGAGTTTAAGTCTTCAAAACCACATTTAATTGGAAAATAAAAGTAACATAAAAATACTTTACGTCCCTCTATTAGAATGCGCATCAACTTGTTGTACAAAAAATACATTAAAAAATGTAATGCATAACTTATACCATGAGGTAAATCGGCAAGGTTGCTTCTACGAGGACCGTCTTCTGGTTTCCTTGGTCCGACTCTGCAGGAAACACACTTGCTCAAGAAAACCACCCTAGGCACTTCCCTTTTTTGTAATAATGTCATTTGGCTCAATGGCTTCTCTGGAATTGGTAACTCTTTTTTGCAAGTACTAATTAAATTAAAAAACAAGGAAAATAGTGAATATCATTGTTCAATCAAATTGCCAAACACATGCTATGGTGGGAAGTCATCTAAAAGTTTTCTTATCCCTACGCGGAACAACGTATATCCCTTGTATCATTTCCCGTCACAGTCCGCATATTACCATTTCCCCTCTTTCTCACTTACCTGAAAGTTATTTCTCATTATTTTCAACCAAACAAAGCAGGCCTAGGATTTTATTGTAATTATCAAATGGAAACATGAGATAGTCTTTTATTCTAAACCATACTACGTGACACAGTTTTGTCATAAAACACTGCCTTTGGTTTAGAAGAATAGAATTCGCAGAAGAGCCATGGGTAATATTAATATTATATGTTTGAGAGGAATAAAGGGCATCCTTTGTTTCATCTCTCTTTCTTTTTCGTCCTGCTACTTATTCCTTGTTTCGTCCCTTCACCACGACCAAACACGAAATGAAGATGGGCACATCCATGTATCCCATTCCTACAACTAATCTAGGAATTAAATGTCCAATGTGTAAGAAGTCAGCTACTATTTACGTGTCTCATCATCACTGATCTTGCTGGCAATGTCATCTTCATTTGTCGCAGGGAAGCCAGCAAATGACAATGAGAAGCCCAAGCTTGCACTCGAGGCTCTACTCACTGCTGAATTGCTGCCCATATCATCTGCATCGAACTTTATTTGTCCACTCTTGGACTTCCCAAGGTAATGGCCTTTTTGCACTGGGGATGAGGGCAAAGCTCTCGTTCCAAAACTTGATTTCCTCAGCAATCTCAGATCGTCTAGCTGAGTGTTTGACGTGGCATCTGAAGAGGGTGACTGACATAATATTTTTCCATTTTCCTGTAGATGGTCGTACTTCTTTTGTTCTATTGTTGCTTCTTTATTCTCCATCTGTATTGCCAGACAATTAGTTAGCAATTAAAGTAACAAAGATGAGCCATAATTTGAAATAGTTTAGTCACCAAGTTATTTGAGATGACAGCTTAATCTAGTTCTTCTCTTAAATTGCATTCAAAGCATTTTGTCGAAGTCTGAAATAAAGAGTTAAACATCAGTCACAATATCAAAACACCGATTTATGTGGTTCAAGACGGTCATGGTGACCGCTTTACTCCACGAGAGATGCAGTCTAGTAGCCATGTTTTCTCATTGAATCTTATCGATGAAACATTAGTACAAGGTCCTATATATTTGCACCCAACACACAACCCTTCCGCCATAGGCGACACATGATTAAAGGCATTTTCTATACTATGCAATACGTGGATCTTCCTACAAGATCCAATTACCCAATTAACTTAAACTATCATTATTGTCAACATGCTTGAAGAAACATTGTTAATGTTCCCAAGTTATCCAAAAGAATTTCTCTCCATTAACTGTAATCCAATTATATAATCCATGAGATTTCCTACTTTTTTGACGTGCTGGTGTATTTTTATGGTATGAAGTCTGATGTTCGTAACACACACGCACGCGCACACGCATGCTCACGCGCCCACACGTGCATGCGCCCACGCTTGCGCGTAGGCACGTGCGCCCACACGCCCACGCTCGCGCGCACGCACATGCGCCCACGCGCCCACGCACCCACGTACGCCCATGCGCACACGCCCGCGCACGCACGCACACATGCACACACTTTTCAAGCACCAAACTATTTGTATGATCCAAGACTCTACAGACCCATTTGTTCCAAAACACACACACACACACACTCTATTTTCAAGCACCAAACTATTTGTATGATCCAAGACTCTACAGACCCATTTGTTCCAAAACTCTGCAACGAAAACTGATAGGAATGTCGACCAAACCTTGTTTAATCAGTCATTTAACAGAAGTTGTCATTTTTTAGTGGAAAAGAAGAAATTAGTTTCCATAGTTTGGTTAAATTTTCTTTAATTACTTAACATGATATCAATTACATATCTTAGGAAAAAGGATATCAGCAACAAATGACATGACTGTCATCTTTACTCCTTCCCCGTAAGCTTTCCACAGTTGGAATTTCCATCATGCATATTGGACTTTTTACTTGTATAGATTTCCTCTCAGAAGAGCTGTGTTATTTTTCAGGTTAAACATCTAATTAATTTACTACAATATAGGTCATGGTTTATGGTATGTTGAGTTAATTCTCATATCAGCCAATGTGCTAAATCGTATTCACATGCAATGACAGTCCATCTTTTTGTGCTTATATTTTTACGAGACGTTGTAAGTTTTTAGTTGATGTGTCATTATTACTTGTGCCAATTTATGTTCAAAGAAATAGAGTTTGCAAGAAGATCGTCAAACCCTGCAAATTATTGGACTTCTAAAATTGTTGTGTCTGTCCTACTTGAATATCATGGAAGAGAACTAAAAGATGATTGATCGAAGCCTCTACAGTTGTACTCAGATGTGATGGCCAAAGGAGAAGGGAGGAGAGTAGATGAAGAAGGGAAGGGCAAGTAACAAATATATAATGAAATTTGGAGGGCGGATTTTCAATTTAATACTGAATTTCCATTATATTTAACACCATTTTGGCAGAAATTTAGTAGAGATGTACAGCCGATGAAAATTATAGTTAAACATGCACAAAATCCAAGGATTGTGGATATATGCATAATCAAGAGTTTTGGGACATATATACCATAACTTTGTAGCAAGGTAATGCTTACCTCTTAATAATAATAAATATTAATGCACTTTTATTTAGATGGACATAGTAATCTGCCACTTATAGGTTATGATGTGTATGCATCAGATTATTTGATTTTGTAAGGTTGCTTCAAAGTTGGCTTCAAAAAAAAAAGGTTGCTTCAAAGTTAATAATTTATTGTACTGTGGATATTATCAGGTTACAAACTTTCTAACTGCTTGGTGTTGTTAAAAGTTTGTAATCCTCCATATGTTTCACTTCCCAGTATGCTTATCATAAGACGACGATACCCTGGATTTGAATTTCGCATCAGGTAAAAGAAGACGAAATATCGATATAAAACTGCATATAACCAAATACTAATCGGACTATGAAAAGGAACTCAAAAGCATGCATGGGCTCTTCTATTAACTGAATCTGCACTATTCTGCTCAGAACATCATTTATCAAAATTGTTGATGAAAACTCCTTGTTCTTATAGTTTTCTTAGCAAATATCCATCACATGGCAACAAATGCATTACTATCCAATATTTTGTACTTTGTATGAGAGAATATATGCATGCAGCGTGATCTGAATCAGGAGAAGCAGGAGAAGGCGGTGTATGCATGAGGTACTGCTCTTCCTTCTTCACTCAAGTGTTTGATTAGCGAAATGTGGCTTCTGACTGTCCCACTTAAATGCGGGGAGTGTTCCTGTTTTATAAAGCAGTTACACAGCACTTCTGCATGACCGGGGATTGCATTATTTAAAGGAGGGGGTGTCTGTGGGGGGACCTCACCTTACTTTCATGCTGTACCCTAGACACTTTTTTTGGTTTGGTGGATATACCTGCTCTTAAGTCCCCCTTTCACTTGTAGCACCATTGCTGACAGGTCTCCGTCCATCTTGGTAAAGGTTCACAAGCCCGGAATCTATTCTCGGGAGGCTAGTGCTTTAGGAAAGGCAAGGAAAGGAAACAACTTCTAGTTTGACCTGCAAACTCTCCCCCTCTCCAAAATGGATAGAAATGAATGAAAATGGATCTTTGTAATTTCTCATAAGTTATCTTCTCCTTTGTGCGTTTAGTTGAAAATTATAAATAAATGTATTTCAGTTTCTTTCTGTTTTCGCTACAAGTAGAAATACCTCAATTTACCTTACATTGCTTTCTTAGTTGTTGATTGAAACACGAGGTTGCTTTACTTTCATTTTGGTCAGTTTCCATTTGACTACAGAAATTTATCATGTTAAAAACTTCTCACAAGTGTGCGTATAATAAGACGTGCACGCCTTGGTGTACAAAAGTATATTAGAGGAACAAACATGTAGTCACTGTCATTTTTTAATATAATGGGATACCTGTGCAACTGTAAGAAACCTAATTTTTGATGCACATTTCTATTCGATTAATTTCTTTAATGTCCAGGATAAGGATATGCAAACTATAAAAGATGATCCTACAAGGTATGCATTGAGGAAGGCTATGCAAAATAGACATAAGAATAATGGGAGGCCTTCCTGAAATGCTGCATACTGCTCCATAGGCTTGACCTTTTTAGTCTATGCTCTAAAGCTTAGTTATCATTTCTAGAAAATATTTACTTGGACGCATGTGAATCACCTTGGGTAGATCGTGAGTGCTATCTGATATTCAACGTTGGTCTCTGATGGAGAAGATTTTGATCATTTTTTCATGTTATTTATCCTTTCTACGGGTTATTATAACTGGTAATAGAGCAAGTTAACTTGAGAGGGTGGAATGATCCTTAATGAAAGGAGGAAGCAGCTTTCCAAAATTGTTAAGGTGCCATTAAAGTGATGGGACATGTTACTATATGAGGATGTTGTAAATAAGAGGATGTTGCTCATATTAATGCCATTTAATACTTGGATTTTTTACTGCTGTATCCCTGTTAGATTCTGCAATATCAGTGATGCTCGTCTTTTTTTTGCAATATCAGTTGTGTCCATGTAGTCGACCCTACTTAATTGTGGGAAAAGACTTTGTTATATCAATTCTGTCCATATCTTATTGGGTAATTAATAGTTGTGTCCTTCGATTAGTTTCCGTCCATTCCCTTCTCATATATACATTATCTCAGGGGTACAAGCATAATTGGAGAGAAAAAAGAAATGTACAGGTGTATTTTTTAATAAAATTGTAGGGGCACAACTGTAAGAAAATTTTATTAATTGGTTTGTATAAACCTTGTTTTGGTTTATCTCACTATCGGCAAAACTAATGAACATCCTCCATATTTGTGACATTCAATCCTAACAAACTTCCTTGTCAATGTGCTAGGTAGTGGGGCTTTTTGCCTAGAAAACATGGGGATAAGGTTATCTAGAGTTGCATGATACCAACTAGGTAGTATAGGAGAGCAAGTGGATCCTTGCTTTGAGAATGTTCACTGTCCTTCCGTCTACACCACCATGCATAAACATCATGCATGTGGTGTCAAATCATGTTGACCAATGGTTTAAGGCAGTGGCCAACATGTGGAGTTAGGAATGTGGTAGCACCATGTAGGGGCATCGAATGTGGTAGCACCATGTAGGGGCATCCGTGGCAATCGGATCGGATCGATATATGATCTCATCCTTTGATTTGACCATAAACACATGGATATTCAAGAAGACATTTGAATCGATATCTGCTATAGGTTGATTCATTCAAGATGGTGCCCTCATCTAGTATTTGTTGGATACTCGGATATAGATGATCTTGTTACGATGTGACAAACTTTCATGTTAGTCTACTAAACTAAACACTGAAGCCCCAAGCACAAAATCCTTACTATGTCCTTCAAACATCACTTCCGATATCCTAATCCACCAAGTAACATTCTTACTCCGTCGTTGAAAATGATAAAAGTGCCGTTATTCTCCATCTGATATATCCATGGATAATCCATCTACGATATCTGTAGATGGGACGAGTACCCGTTCCGTGCACACTCTAGCTGTAGGGCATTCCTGAACATGATCATAGACTGCTGCACTTCCCAATTCCCCCTTCATTGCATGATGAGTCTCCTTCCATCTTACGCTGTTTCCACTACTTTCCGCACGTGCCCCATCTTCTGTCCACTCAATCTATTCTCCTTCGTACCATGAAAGATACAAATGTATTTTCATCACTTTGCATTATTGTCTAGAAGCTTGAAATCTATATTTTATACTTCTTCATGTTCTCTCGCACCTCTATAATTTAACTATGGTCTTGAACTAACACCTCCAATGTAGTTTCATTGGACCAATTCTCACATCTTTGAAGTATGAGATCAATTAGACTTCTTTAAACGTGTTTAAACTTCAAATCACTATGGTGATGAGAACTAATTTATCGTGTAAAAACATAAAGTTGATAATCCGTCTCTGCATGATATATCGAATCCAAGACAACTACAATTACATATGAAATCGGACCACATGGAAATCAATCACAGATGCATAAAGAAATTTTAAAGTGGAGAACCCTTGATGTAAGGGTAAGAAATCACAATGTTGACTGCGGTCTAAAATGAAGCACTATAATTGAATCAGTCTCTCACGAAGGGCTTTCACTAAGCTGGTCCTCCGTATGATATTGTAAATCACGAAACACTAGATATAAGTTGTATTGACGAAAAATAGTAGCAAGTGGGAAAAATGTTGGAGAATAACAACTCAAAGACCATGTCCTAACTTTGTTGTGGTATCTACATATTTTCTTTCTTTCTCTGCTCTCTCTCCCCCTCTCATATTTATTTTTTTGTGCTATGAGAACTTGTGTTGACATGTGCCCCGTCTTTATTTATATTCTTTGGGGAGCATTTATGCATCCGTAGAGAATTTTTTGTTAATCAATAAAGAGAAAATCAAGGAATCGAGTGATTCTTCAACCAATCTTGGGTTTGTTGAGTGCATATTAAATATGAGAATGTTGTAAATAAATTTCCATAAAGACCATGATTGATTCATATTGGGATAAGTTTCCATATGAAGGGTAGCTTATCTAACAATTCTCATTCGTTATTAATGATGTAAGAACTGATCCAAACCCAAGATAGAGCAACATTTTTCAAACTTTTCAAGTAATAAAAACTCATCATGTCATCACCATTCTCATCTTTGTAGATTTTGTAGAGTACAAGTTTTTAAAATTTGAGCACATCTTATATCCAATAATACCTGGCATTAATGTGTTTTGACCTTGCATGAAAGGTAGAGTTCTTGTTGAGGTAATGGCTGAAACAAAGGATATACTTGCATTGAACACAATTAAATTCTTGCATTAATTCTTCATCTATATGAGTTCTTTAGTTGCTTTGGTAGCTATAACAATCATGTCATTGTAGTAGACAATATCACATACTTCCGCAACCTTGATTGTTGTGAAAAATATCCCATTTATGTATCATTAAGTAGTCGGAAATAGATCGTTTGCCATCAATATCACATGGCATGTCAGAATCAATGTAGCCTAAAAGAAACACATGTTATACTCCATAATAAAGACACGTGTTGCTGGTGTCACAAAGAAATCTCAAAATCCATTTAATTGCATTTTGATGCTCCTTTCCTAGATTGAGATAAACATGGCATAAGAAATCATTCTTATTCTTTTATTTTTCTATCAAGGTTGCAAAAGTCACTAGTCGGTACTTGAGCGTTTAAATCACTGACCAAAGATTAATCAGATGGATAACTAAATATGCTTAATAATACTTTAGTTGATTTTGTATTATTTAATTATTTGAAATATATTAATCATTTTTACATATATTTTTATGCATTTACATAAAATTGTACTTTCTATATATCATAATGAAATAAAAGAAACAATTGAATCCTGATTGAACTTTTAGCATCTTAAATTATGTTTTCTTTAAAAACTATTAAAAATAGTCCCCAAAAAATTAATCGACTAATCATGCCATTTAGTCGCTTGGCCTACTAAGGGGTAAATGGCTCTAGTCAAGTCATCTACTTCTCCTTTTCGACTAAACAGATCGACTAAATGTCTTAGTTGGCCATTTTTTGCAAGCTTGTTTTTAAGTTGTGCATGGTGCTAAACTTGAAGTGTGATCCAAGATATGCCTTGACGTGCTTGACTTTATCCATGTTGAATCTCTGAAGTACTTACTTAATGTACTTCTCTTGGGATAACCAAAATACTTAGACTTTCGATCACATGTAATTTTTGTACCAAAAAAATTGAATTGTAAATTTCAAGTCCTTGTAATAAAGGATTTGTTAAATTTCTTCTTCAAACATGTAATTCTTGAGATATTACTGTCAATAATGAGCATGCCATATATATATATATATATAGGAATTAAGAAAATGATGAAATTACACATCATAATTTCACGATGAAAGCACGATTATATGGAGTACTCTTCATGTTCCATGCTTTACCCTTAACCATGATTTTTTTATACCACCGAATAGGAGAATGCTCTAGTTCACACGTGCTTTTACTCAACAAGAAAACATGGTAACTTTTCCTTCGATCACAAATCCCTCTGGATGTGTCATTTAGATTTTCTCTTTAAAATTACCATGAAGAAATGTGGTCTTCACATCCATTGACCCAATCTCTAAAACTTAACTAGCTATCCAAATTGTGAATAACTCTAGAGGATGACATTTTCATCAAAGATGGTAATATTTCATTAAAGTTAACACCCTTCTTTCAACTGAATCCTTTTACAACAAACCTATATTTATATCTTGTGGTTAGAGATTTTATCATACTTTGCTTCAAAACCCTACTTAATTTTCAAAGTTCTTTTTTTTCCTTTTAAGAGATTTCACAATCTTAAAAGGTATAGTTGTCATACAAAAACAATATTTCATCTTGCATAATCTCAATCCACTTTTCTTTCTACACACACTGCATTACATATTCATGGTATTACCTCTCATCACTGCCTGACGAAATAAAAAAATGGTGTGTATAATATCTTGTAAAGAACACCTCTCTCTCATAGATCTATGGGGTGGATATGCATTTGAGGAAAAGCCTTCCTCTTGATTATCAGTAGAAGCATCTACCATGTTAGTATTTACTTCCTCAAGATAGAGAGACTAATAATTATGAATGCCAGTTGAAATTGTATCTGTGGATGATGCAGACAAATAAGATCTACAAATAAGATCTACATTAACTAGCTTATAGCTAATTCGAGGTGGATCCTTTGATGCTTTTCGAATGTCTATAATATTCTCATCATCCGAGAATATTGCATCTCAATTTCTTATGAGTTCTTTTATACATGGTCATCCAACTTGTAGTCAACCTCATGTTATCCATATTTCACAAAGATGCACTATTTGGTCTTTGATTCCAACATGCACAAAAGCTCTGTAACCAAATATATGTAAGGCTTGAAAGAAACATCCTCTTCATACCATACTCTATTAGAGATATCTTCATATAAAGCAACATATAAAAATAAGTGATAACATTAGATGCAACATTCAAGATTTCTCCCTAAATAGAAATGTATAGCTTTGCCTTAGAAAGTAAACATCTGGATCTTTCTGTGAGAGTCATGAAATAGTCAGTCAGACAATCGTGAGGCAGTCGTGAGGTTTCACAAGGCGGACCTCAGTTGCTGCAGTGACCGAACACGAGACTCGACAAATAATCTCAACAATCATCCCATAATCAAATATAAAGCAATGCAATCAAGTGGATCAAAATGTATTATAAATCCTACAAATAAATGTGTATAGTGTGCAAGTACGAGTAGGGTGTCGAACTCAAGGAATAATCAGGTGTAGAAATATTATTTATTGCTAAATAATGATGTATATATGCATATATTTATTTGCACGGTATTTACTTAGTGTTTTTATGGGGTTTTTTAATTATTTAAAATTTTAATTTCTTATAAAAGTGTTGGAAAGAGACCATATGAAGGGATCTTTGTTTTGTGGATATAAGCTTGGGATTGACCCAAGATAGATCTGAATGGAGGTGAAGAATCCATGTAGCCGACCCTACTTAATTGTGGGAAAAGGCTTTGTCGTTGTTGTAATTTACATTTTCTTTTTATATTTTTTGATTTTTAATTTTCTTTTCTTTTTAATATATAATAAAGATATATCTATTAATATGCGTAATAATATATATAATATAGGGTATATATATGTAATAAATAGTAAATATATAACAATCAGTAAATACAAATAAAAGCAATCCATTTTTAACGTATTTACAATAATATTTATGTTAATGATATATAACTATATATGTATATAATACAATATAGGGAATGCTATTTATAAATATATCTATATATGGTCAAAAAAATACAAAATAAATTATTTTCATATTTTTTAAACATTCTTCTATTTTTATGATTTTTTAGGAAATTTTTGCTAATTTTTTATCTATATTTAAAATCCAAAATATCCTAAATTGAGGGATAAATAAATAGGCTGAATTGTTTCAGATTTAAAAAATGAAATAGGTACAAAATTTCTCAAAACTATTTTTATTATATAATAACATGTATATATGAAAATATAGGATAGAAAATCAAATTTTTGGGATTTTTTTTATAAATTTTTTAGTATTCGAGATGGTTTTCTATTTTTTTGTTTTTCTTTTGTGTTTTTTAGTGAATTTTGCTATGTAGTGATAAAATATAGTAATAAACACTTTATTTTTTTGGAATTTTTGAAGGGGTTTTTATAATTTTTTGTATTTTACGTTAAATAGGGAATAAAAAGGCTTCTTTTGATTTTTAATAATTAGAAAATGGAAGGAAAATGCTAAATAAAATACATAGCATGAATGGGCATCATATCAAGCATTTTGTCCTATTTTTGCACAAATTTTGGAGCACAAGAACTATTTATAGAAAATGGAAATGCAAAAATAAAATTATACAAGTTGGTACGGGTATATTTGTAGCATTAAATAAATGTGAGAGGACACATGCAAAAACATGCAAAGTTTCGAATTGAAACTCGATTTTTTTAATACTAATTAGAAATTTTGAAACCCAAAGGGGTAGACATGAAAATTGCCCTGCTCACATGGGGGGCCACGTGAACTGAGTTGGGAGTGGACTTGGATGTAATATCAAATAAATATGAGTTGTTTCAATGCAATTTCCCCCATAAATTAACGCTTAATAAAATATTGACAGGGTTCTTTAATAATTACAAAAAGTGTGGTGGGGAGTCATGCAACTTTACCCACTTAACACCCTTGATCGAACGGTTCTTCAGCTGTCACGTGGACGATCCTTCGGTCGAGGGAGGATGATGCTTCAGCTGGCTTGGACGGACGCGATTAGAATTGGCGATTGGTTCTTTATCCAACGACGTTCAAGGGTGTTGGGAGAACACCTAAGAACACTGGCAGGACGAGCTTCGATCGCTCTGTTCTTCGGCCTCTAATGTCTTCTCCGAGATCTGCCAGGTACTTTTTCTTCCTAGGTGTGCTCCGCAGCTGCAAGCGATGGCCGATGGGGTCGATGTTCCTCGATGAAGATTTGGGGCACCTACTGTTCAAGAGTTACCTGGAAATGCTCCAGGTCTTTGACTCCACTCCAGATTGCTCTTCAAGACCCGATTCCTGCATAAAATGATTACACGGTTTGAGGGCACTATTCTCGAACAATTGTTGAAGCTGCAATGCAAGGAAATGAGCGGGGCGACGAGCTTCCGATAAGGGGTGGTAGAGTGAAGCTCGATTCGCCAGATTTGTGAAGAATCCAGGTTGATAAGATGGGAAATTAACGAAGAATACGAAGGGGAGCGAGATGAGAGTGGATGCATGGCAAGTAACGATCAGAGATAAAATAATTTGGGTATGGAGCTCGAGCTCCAAGTCAAAAGGGAACTTTTGATTACTGCAAAATTAGATGCCTAACATTGAAATTAAATACTGGAAATGAAAGACTACGCTAAAATATTTCCTAAAAATGCGGGAAATAGGGCCTCGATTCGACCAAGGGCCTAAGAAGTAGAACCACCGGCAACACGTTGACAACGAGGTTGGATCGACTCCACCAGCTACTCCTCCTCACTGCAGACCCACCCAATCGCTTGCTGTCACCAAGTGAAGGGAGTTCCATGGATATGACATGCTAAGAACGATCAAGGAGTGATCAAAAGGCAAAATGGAAGAGAGGGATGGAGGTTTATAGGAGAGAAAACAATGAGTTTCAAGGAGAGGTAGCGTGCAAGGGAGAAGGGGTAGGTGAGTAAGCATGGGTCAGCATGGAAGAGGGTTGTGCGGGCTGCAGGAGCATGAGGGGCTCGAGGGATATGGAGGTGAGGGTGCTGCGTGAAATATCGAGGAATTCAGATCCCTTGTGACATCTGAAAAGTTGACTCAAGAAGGTTGTGCAGTTCACCAAGGTCAACAAACAGAAGAACCTGGTTGGTCCACATGGACCAATGATGAATCCACATTTCACCATCTTTATTCTGTCATTTTGGCCTCAAAAACCCTAGCAAATGCGTGTAAATATCATTAATTCGAGCATCTTATCATTCATGCATGTGCATGTAAATAGTGTATCAAATACTGTAATTATAGCCAAAATTATAGAATAAATAAAAGAAAAGAAAAAGAATAAAATATTGTAAATATTTTATGACCTGAAACCTCGAGACCTAGGCATCTTGATGAATAGGTCGACAAGGAATAAAGTAGGGGGAGATCAGGGTTAAAATACAGTATAAATACCTATTCCTTTTATTCATTCTTTATTCATTTTGGGACCTATTTTTGGTTCCACTTTTTATACTCCAAATAAAGAAACTTTGAACATGAAAGATGTAGATAATTAAATAAAGAAAAATACAAAATTAATTTCATTCAAAAATAATGTACAGACAAAAAGTTATGGTCTGAATAAAAATCCAGAATCCCAACTTCCCAGACCCGTTTCTCACAAATGAAAACTCCAAATCATCAAACTCACCTTTAATTGTATATAGTTTAAAATAAGCTATTTAATGGCGGTGGGTTTCGCATTTGACGGAGCTACGGTTTGAAAGTTGAGTTTTGGACCCTTGTTGTATACTTGTACAGATTAAAATATTCAATTTATTATTTACTCATTATTTTTATAATTTTGTATTTTTATAATTTTGTAAATATTACTTATAATATATATACATTAAAATAAGAATAAAAACCCAAATAAAACATAAAATAAAAATACCTATATAATACATAGGTATAGTACCTATACTTATACCTGTACAATACATACTTATATTTTATTAAGTGTATAAAATATATCAGAAAAATAAAATAAAAATATATTTAATTGTATAAAAATATTTTACAAATTTATAAAATAATAAAAAAATAAAAAAATTAAAAATCACAAAATAAAAATAAAATAATAAAATATATAGATAATATACCTATATAGGTCTAAAAAGACAACTTATAAAATTATACTCATAAAAATAATTAAAAATCATAATAAAATACCTTACAAAATAATAAACATTTTTTATTTAATAATTAAAAATTAAATAATTCATTTTCTATTTTTTATTGAATTTACAAATGTTTTTCCTATGGATTTTCCTGGTTGGTCCACGTGGACCAACCAGGTGACTCCGACAGTTGACCCAAGGTCAACTGTCTGACCTACTCCTATAGGCGGTCAGACCTTGTTTTTCTCCATCTTCGCAGAGTTTTCAAGGTCGCACCTTTCCTCCTTTAGTGATGGTTCCTTCTGCAATATTGTTGCTCGAGTATCCATGATTCACGCCAATGTATATCCTCGGGCCATGGGTCGACGATTTGACCGCTATGCCTCAATCTCCACGCCCAGTCGTCAACACCTCAAAACCACCCCCAGCCTTCCCTTTGATTTTCGAACCCCATTTTGGACCTATCCTCTCCACCTTTGTGTGATGTTGGTTGGCTGGTGCTGACAGCAACCAGCCCCAGTCATCAAGGGAGGAGTTTGGGCAAGGATCAGGGCGAGTTCCCCACCTCCGGCCACGTTGCTGTCGAGGTACCTTCTATCTCAGGGCCTGCCCCTTTGAGGTGTTTATTTTCTCTTCTTTTTGTGTCTCTTTTAGTCTTTGTAACCGTAGGAATCCATAGCCTCCGTTATCCCCCAATTCCATCGATCAAATCGCATCATTCACACCTTCGCCGGAGCGCTAGTTCGGCTGACCATCAACTTGTCACATCCACTGCCTCATTCCCCCGCTGGAGGGTCGCGGCAGTTTGCCCGTGGCCCCCTTGACATCTTTGCTTACAGGTACACGCACTATCAGAAGACCTGGGGCTATTTTGAGCCTCGCTAGAGGTTCCTGGAGCCCTTCGACTCCATTGATCTCGCCAGCGAGCTTCGGTGTCCACCAGAGAGTTTTTCGGCCGCCAACGTCTACCTGACGCCTGCAGGAGCACGCTCGGGCATTTTGGAGCTTCATCGAGCTGCGGCAAGGGAAGATCGGAGCTAGGGAAGCTCGCACCTCCGCGAGCTCCTCCCTGTTCTTGCATCGCCTCTCGTCACCGTTGGATTAGAGCCTGCCCCAGTTCAGATCTCGGTCGTTGGATACCGCAAGTCTTCACCGTTCGATCTCGGGCCGGGATCTGATCCGGTCCATCGAAGCGAAGGGGTATCGCACGACCAGGAGACGACATGTGGATAAGTGGCCCACGCCACACCGTTGGATCGCGCCCTTGGCTGGGGATTTTGCAAGTATACCCCGCCTCCTTTTTGTATTTATTGTTTAATCTTAAAACTTTCATCTGCCATTGTATTAATTTTGTAAAACTTGCATAAGAACCCCCTAGTTTTCCGATATTACTTTCCGCCCCCTGCCAGTCACGTGCTTCTACGCATGTGACTTGGCATTTTTGCAGGCTAACCCCCGGGGTTTTGTACATTTGTTTTTAGTCCTAAAACTTCAACTTGCAGTTATAAAGTTTTGGACATTTTGCAATCTAGACCTGAAGTTTTTTATAATCTCGTTTAAGCTGCTGCCAGGCGCACGTGCAAGTCACGTGCCTCCTGGGAATTTTGCTGCGGTACCCCTGCGGGTCTTGATATTTGTCATTGGTCCATTAATTATTTTATTCAGTTATAGTTTTTGTGTGGAAATTACGCAGAGGCCCCTTAACTTTCTATATTTACAAATAGGTCCCTGCCAGGCTTGTAGTTTCTTTATGTTTCTAGTATTTGTTTCATGCATCTTTAAATCATTAAAAAATCCCCAAAAATCATCATAGGTTCCTGTTGCATAGTAGTTTCACGCATATATTTTATTTTTCATTTTTATTGCATTTTAATATTTATTAAAAATCAAAAACATGTATTTTAGCTACTGTTTGTATTAGAAAATATAAAAAAATATCAAAACACCTTGAAAAATTCCAAAAAAAATTATCTAAGGTCTATTTTAGTATATTCTAGTGTTAGTCCAAAAATCATTAAAAATTTCAAAATAAAAACCTTAAAAATTAGAAAACCCTAAAAAGCTTTATAAAACTCTAAAAAATCATAAAAAATCCAAAAAATACAAACTCAGGTTCTGTAGTTTCCTTATTTTATTCCCTTTATTTTAAAAATTTTGTTATTGTTTGGTATTTTTCATTCCCATTTTAATCTCGGCCAGTAGTTAATTCATTGTTTTCTCTTATTTTGACTTTTAAAAATACCGAAAATATTCACAAAAACCCCCCAAAATCGCAAAAACAGTGAAAAATATAAAAAGGTCAAAAACATTTTATTTCCTAATTTTTGAGCATTTTTCCTTATTTTTATAAATATCTTATCACCTCTTTCTTACATTTTTTATATATTCTATTTATAAAAACAAAAAATATATATAAAATATAAAAAGAGAATATAAAATCAGAAAATTAAAAATCAAAATACAAAAATAAAAATTAATTAAAAAAATTAAAATTAAAAAATAAAAAACCCACAAAAAAATTTGCATCTTTGTAGACACTGAATCACATTGTACACTTTGCACTTGCTTGATCTATCCTGCCTCGCTCCCTGTGTTCGACCTCTTCATACTTACACCTATACACCTTTTTATGTAGAGTTAATAATAAATTTGACTCCACATTTATTTTTCATTGTTTGATTCATATCTTGTGGGTTCATTGTTGACTTTGGTTGGGATTTCTGCGTGGTCGACGCATCAACTGAGTTCCCGCCTTGTGTGGAACTTAAGACCACCTAAATCTCGGCTAAATCAAATGGCGACGTTTCCGGGAGCAACAACGTATAGTTCATGTTTTTGATTGATTGTGATTGCTTGTTTGCATTATTGCTTGCCTTATCTCTCTTGTATTTGATTCACATTTTTGCGCTATCTAACCTTTATCTTTCTTGTCTTCTTGTGAGGGACCGCGGACCGAGGAGGATCGCCTAGGTGATTCGGTGCAGCCTTGGGAAGCAGAGTCGGCTTTTCTAGCCCAAGCCGACAGGAGAGAGTAGGAGGAGTGAGAGAGAGTGGTAGTTAGTAGTCTTTTATTTTTGTGAGAGAGATTTATTAATTTGTAATAATACAGGTACACTTGGACACTCAGGACACTCGGGCCTAATTTCCAGGTGTTTGTTCACCTGGGGGATCACCGCGGTTTTCATCGCGTTTCTCACTGTCATTTTCCGATTTTGATTTATTTTTCCTTTCTTTTGTGGAATGAGCCCTTAGATTTTAGGCATTGCTTGATCGAGTAGATTAGGTACAAATACCCTAATAACCATTGCATGTATTATAGTACGTATTTGGACTTAGTCTAATTTAAACAGTTGATTCATCATTTTCGATCCGTCGCGCCGCGAGCTCACCCTGCCAAGCGCTTCTCCTGAACTAGATTTGTCGAGCGGAGGAGGGGTGAGCCTAGACCGGACTCTTTGATTGAGGATTGGTGATTGACTTGTGGTTTTTCACGTTAGCAATTGCCTGCTTAGGACGATTTTCGTGTGCATATCGGCATTTAGATTAGATTTAAAAATTTCTGCTTTGCATCCCGCATGGAGAGAGATGGAGGCACTGTAAGTCTTTCTATCTTTGCATTCATCATATATGCACAAAGGTGAGATTTCCATCTTGGTGCCGACTTGCACGGCTTTTCCGACTCTTTTCTCCCTCTGTTTTTGGATCAAGTAGGAATCAAGAAAATACAAAAATCGTTAGGCGATTGTTTGAATTGACTCAAAATAAGCGATAACATCAAAAAAATTAAAAAAGGGACTGCTAAGAAAACTTGACCTAAATAAAATTGGTAATTGGATTCATTGCTTGGGGAGAGTAACACCCTCACTTGTATTCAGGTTGAATGGGAAGGTCTCCTTCCAAGTGAGTTGAGCGGCTTCGTATGGATTAGAGCCAAAAACCCAGCTTGTGGTTGCCTTGTGTATCGCCTGGATTTCCGAAGTATTGGCGCTACTATCGTACGTAGATGAGTAGGGCTTGGTCATCATTGGTGACTCACTATTGTGTTGAGCATCGACCTTGTCCGAAGTATCGAGCATAGGCCATGCCTTCACGGGTGTGTCTGTCTCATCGTCTTGCGTCCGAGTAGGATCTTGCATGCTCACGGGTGATTCCGTTGTGAGCGAGATCCGAAGTATCGGTTTCGCCTATCGGCTTCCTCCCTCTTTTCTTTGGCTGAGTAGGGATCCAGGAAGGGTTACAAGGACCTCAAAAAGCGCAGGCTACAGGTTACACAGGAGGAGGACACGTACGGGAATACTTTTCCAGCAATACTCTCTCTCCTATAGGCGTAGCACTCTAAGGACTCGTTGAAAGATAATTTCCTGAATTCAAGCTAAAAACTACAAAGATAAAAGCCGAACCTTCACGGCTTCATGTGTTGAGTTGGTGAACCCTTTGCTTTGTGTTTGATTTGCTAGTCGATTTTATGTCAAGATCAAAAACACCGCACAATTGTGCGCAATTTTGCCACCTCTTCTTACTTCATTTCTCCACCTTTCTCTTCTCAATAATCAAGATGATGGGACGAAGATCTCTTAGGCCGTCTTTGGCGGCACCGCTATCCAACACTCCTCCCTATTCATCTAGGACAACCTCGGGGAGTCCAGACCCACTCTCCAAGCCTGAGTTCACTTCCACCCTGTTCCCCCTTGACCACCCTTCTCCTTCCATCAGTCCAAGAGTTTCAGAGTTTAGTGCATCACAGAGCTCAGAGCATTTGACGGCACCTGAGATGGGTTCTTTTTCCTTTTCAGAGAATCCAGACATGGCAGAATGAGGAGAACACCCAGATGAGCATGAGCACCCTCCATTTTTATATGATCAAGCCACCATTAACAATTCACTTCTAGCATCCCTGGAGACCATGCCGAGATAGATCCGGGACCAGGAAGTATTTATGGGTGCCGGACGAACGCAACAAGAGCTATGATCAGTAAGTTCATAATAATCCCTAATGAACAGTTCCATGAAGCTTGGGATCGATTCAGAGAGATCATTGACCGGCGTCCACATCATGACATATCCAAGCCCAATCTAGTTCAGAGTTTCTTCTGTGGGCTGACACCGGAGCTGTAGGGGCTTGTAAATGCCTCTTGTGGTGGGTCCTGTTTTTCCAAGGGTGAAGACGACGTTTGGGCCATCTATGAAGGGATGGCAGAAAACTCGACAGCCATGGCCCAAGCCCGTATCTACACGCAGCAGAAACCCCACCAAGGAGCAGGATCATTCCAGAGGATCGTCTGCATCGATGCCGGTCCTCATACTCCGTCGGAAGCCGCAGCCCAAGCCGAATCAGCCGCAGCCGACATGGGCATCATCAGTGAAAAGTTGGACCATCTCGAGATCCTCGAGAAAAAGCAGATGCAAGGACTGGCCCAGATGGACCAGATTACCAAGACCATGAGTGACCTAAAGATGCAGATTCTTTGTGTCCAGGAGGAACAAACATCTTCTCAGCAGCCTCCCAGGTCACGAGCTGATGCCAACAGTAGCATCTCAACCCAACCCTCTGCCTCGTACCGCCAGGTCAACCACATTCAGGCAGAGCCGGTCCCGCTGTTGCTGTACTACCCATCGCAGCCACCATCTCAGGACAGTCAGATGGTGGTATATCAGCTGGATCAGCCACTAGCAGTTCTAACTCCACCATCCTTCGAGCATGAGCCATTGATGGAAGTCAATGGGATATGGTACGACCGGTGCCCGCAGCCAGGGATTCGTCGCGATCACCCCGGATTCCGTTGGGGCAATGGTGGCACCTCTTCCCAGCAGCAGCCTCTGGCTTAGGGATATCAGAACAGCCAGCAGCAGCAGTAGCCCCACTATGCCCACCAGCAGAATCAGCATGGTCCTTATCCTGCCTATCAGGGATAACAGTGGAGGCAGCGTCAGCTGCCTCAACAGTCATACTCCCATCCTCCCCAGCATTATCCTCACCAGCAGCAACAACCTCATTTCTAGCAGGGGAACACTTCCGGTTCTCAGGCTCCCACCTTTGAGAACCCATCTCTAGATGACCTTGCTCGCTTGCTCTCTGAACAGCGAGCAGCCTTCCGGCAAGAAATGGATGAGTTCCGGCAGGAGATGAGGGATATCATCAAGGGCAAAGCCGCCATACCAGCTCAGATTGAACCAAATACGAACAATATGAAGAGGAAGTCTGAGCAGGTACAGTTTACAGAGGATACCTCTCCTAGTGATTATTTGAGTGACACGTCTTCTTCTTTGTATGATGTTGATTTTGTGACTACTAGGAGCGGTAGGATGCCAGTCGACGGTGCCTCATCTGAGCGACAACCACATGCAGAACCACGAGCGCCAGATGAGAAGAGTAGCGGTGCTGATGCCGCTATTGATGTTGAAGACGGTGGTGCTGATGCCACCAATGATGGAGTCCCAGACGACGGTAATGAGGCCATCGTGATACCAGATACAGAAGGTGGTGCTGATGCCACCATTTTTGATGCAGAGCCAGAGCGCGGTGCTGATGCCGTGAAGACAGGTGCCGTTGGTGGTACTGAGGCAACCACTTCCACTTCTGTTAAGCTTCCACATGTAGTGTTGCCACCTTTTGTATCTATGGACTGTATTAACAACAAAAAGAACAAAAAAATAAATAAAGGAAAGGTTTCTGTTTACACTTCAGATCCATATGTGTTGATTGATGATCATGGTATGGATTCTGTTCCTTCATAGGCGCAGGAACCTCATCCTAGTCCTCCATCTGCGGAGACCCCTACCATCCCCTTCCCTGAAGCACTTCACCGGTCGAAGGGGAATAAAAGAGAAAATCCTAAAAAGACCCAGTAGGTAGAGTTCAGCAACCAGATGATTGACAGATTACACATTCAGCTAACTCTACAGGAAGCGCTCGAGCACATGCCCCTCTTCAAAAAGAACTTGAAGGAGAAAACTACAGTCCCCAGGAAGAGGAGGAACCACATAGATCAGATCCATATGCTCACTCATTCCACGTGCTGCACCATTAAAAACAAATTGCCAGCCAAGAGACCCGATGCATGAGCTCCCTATGTTAGATGCGAGATTCAGGAGCAGCAGTTTGGTCGTACTCTATTAGACAGCGGCTCTTCAATTAACCTTCTTCCGGCAGCCTTACTCGACCGATTCGAGTTTGGTCCTCTTCTTAG
This sequence comes from Ottelia alismoides, assembly GCA_037367405.1. Taxonomy (NCBI): domain Eukaryota; kingdom Viridiplantae; phylum Streptophyta; class Magnoliopsida; order Alismatales; family Hydrocharitaceae; genus Ottelia; species Ottelia alismoides. Next base: position 2,331,162 of record JAZKJV010001079.1, on the reverse strand, counting down.
GAGCAGGACAGTCCTTCAGTTTGCTGATAGGTCGACTAAGAGGCCGAAGATGTTATTGAGAGACAGTGATCGTTACCATTCAGGGCCTGAAATTCCCCGTGGACTTTGTTGCATTAGACATGGAGATCCCTGAGTCGATAACCGATGCCCCCATCATACTTGGACGCCCATTCTTGGCCACAGCCAAGGCGGTGACCGATCATGATAGTGGGAAGGTATGTTTTCGCGTAGAGGGCGAAACCATACAAATAGAGACGATTGAGGAAACCAGAGCGAGAGAATCAGACTATTCGGAGCAGTCCAGCGAAGCCACACAGATGACAGAGGAAGAGCTAGACATCCACCAGGAGTGTGATTTTGTGACGACAGATGATGAATCCAATTGGACAGATCCCGTAGCACAGACCCTCGCCCTACCTACAGATTCACCATATTTAAGGTTTATGGCAGTTGAGAGCCTGGAGAGCACACCCTGGATGAGGATACCGTTGAGGCTGACAGTGTTGGGATGAGTGGTGATGATGATTTTCAGTCTTGTTCATCTACTTTGGATCCCTCGGATTCAGACATTGATTGGGATGATTTTGATGAATATTTGCCGTGTCTGATTCCTTCTGAGCCGACCGCTAGGACGGTGTGTGAGACAGTACATTTTATTGATGATTCAGCAGGGATCCCTTCGTCAGGTATTCATGTGCAACGAGAGTTCTCCCATGCAGACCTGGTCGCCTTCACATAGACATATCAGAAGCCAGATCTGCCACCTCCCAGTTGTCCAGAACTAAAACCCTTGCTGCAGCCCCTGAAGTATAGATTCCTTGCGGGTGAGCCAGATATGCACCCAGTCATTATCTCAGCAGGTTTGACTGGAGAACAAGAATCTCGTCTGATGGAGGTTTTTGAAAGAAATCGCAAGGCGATGGGATGGAGTATAGCTGATCTCCAGGGGATTAGTTTGGCTATGTGCTTCCATCACATCTATCTTAAGGAGGACGCTAGGCCGTCGCGTGAGTTCCAGCGACGGTTGAACGCGAATCTTCGAGATGTGGTCATGAATAAAATATCGAAGTGGTGGAGCGCCGATTTTATCTACCCCATCTCAGACTCCAAGTGGGTTAGTCCATTGCATGTGGTACCCAAGAAGATGGGTATCACTACTGTTGTGTGTGAGTCTAGAGAGAAGATCGCTACCCGAGTACCCACTTATTGGAGGGTCTGTGTGGACTACAGACGATTGAATGAGGCCACCAAGAAGGATCATTTCCCGCTGCCATTCATTGATCAGATTATCAAGAGGCTAGCTGGGAAGAGTCATTACTGTTTTCTTGACGGGTACTCCAGTTATAATCAAGTGGCCATTGCGCCCGAAGACCAGGAGAAAACGACATTTAGTTTGGGACATATGCTTTCAGACGGATGCCCTTTGGTCTATGTAACGCCCCGGCGACATTCCAAAGGTGCATGTTGTCCATTTTCTTGGACATGGTGGGTGACTGTTTGGAGGTCTTCATGGATGACTTCTCGGTCTATGGCGATGGGTTTGATGCTTGTCTTGACTGCCTAGACCGTGTGCTTCAACACTGCATAGAGGTCAATCTTGTCTTGTCTTGGGAGAAGAGTCACTTCATGGTGACTCAAGGGACGGTCCGTGGTCATATCATCTCCAACAGGGGCATGGAGGTAGATCCGGCCAAGGTGGATATCATTAGAAAACTCAATCCATCGTCCAATCTGCGTCAATTGCGGTCTTTTCTGGGGCATGCCAGTTTCTACCGACGGTTCATTCAGGACTTCAGTCATATTGCCCAACCGCTTACTGATTTGCTGATGAAAGACACCGAGTTCATTGTAGATGATAAGTATCTTGCGTCTTTTGAGACTCTCAAGAGTATGGTTGTCACGGCTCCTGTCCTTCAGCCACCCGAGTGGTCTCTCCCATTCGAGATCATGACAGACGCTTCTGATTTTGCCGTTGGGGCTGTGCTAGGACAGAGGAGGGATGGATTGCCGTTTGCTATTCACTACGCCATCCGGACTTTGGATGCCGCTCAGCGGAATTATACTATGACAGAAAAAGAGATGCTGGTCGTAGTCTTTGCTTTGGACAAGTATAGACATATATTCTCGTATCTAGAGTGACTATTTACACAGATCACACCGCCATCCGGTACTTAATGGCCAAGAAGGATGCCAAAGCACGCCTTACCAGATGGATCCTTCTGCTCCAGGAATTTGATATTGAGATTAAGGACAAGCCTGGAGTTAAGAATGTGGTGGCGGATCATCTCTCCCGCTTAGAGAACCTTGAGGAATCTGAGCCCAGCGCACCTATCACAGAGACGTTCCCAGATGAGGCGATCTTGGCTATCGCCTCGCACCCATGGTACACCGACATTGTGAACTATCCTGTTGCCAAGACGGTCCCACAAGGTTGGCCCAGGCAGAAACTCGAGACCTTCCAGGCGAAGGCCAAGTTTTACCATTGGGAGGATCCCCTCCCAATTATGAAGGAGGGGATAGCATCTGGAGGAGGTGCATTCCTCAAGAAGAGCGGCATGGCGTCCTCACATACTGCCACAAGCTTGAGGCAGGAGGACATCATTCTGGGAGACGGACAACACATAAGGTGCTTCAATCTGGCCTTTGGTGGCCTACTCTCTTCAAGGATTCAGATGAGTTCGTGAAGAGATGTACTGACTGTCAGAAGATGGGTACTTGCGGACAGAGAGACATGATGCCCATGCAACCTATTCACTTTTGTGAGGTTTTTGATGCATGGGGGATTGATTTCATGGGCCCATTTCCTAAGAGTCAGGGATTTGAGCACATTTTGCTCACTGTAGATTATGTCAGCCGATGGGTTGAGGCCATCCCCGCCCGAGCCGTAGATGCTAAAACCGTTCGTCGATTTTTGAGGAAAAATATCATTTCACGGTTCGGGGTACCTAGAGTCTTGATTTCAGACAGGGGGTCTCATTTCATCAATGACAAGGTTAGGGCCCTTGCAGACGAGTTCAGCATTGACCATCGTGTTGCCACACCGTATCACCCTCAGACTAATGGTCTTGCTGAAGTATCAAACTGGGAGATAAAGACTATCCTAAAGAAGGTTGTCCGCCCATACCGAAAGGATTGGTCACAGATTTTGGACTCGGTCTTGTGGGCCTATCGGACTTCCTTCAAGAATCCATTAGGGACATCTCCCTTTCGACTCGTCTATGGCAAGCCGTGCCATCTGCCAGTGGAAATCAAGCACAAGTCACTTTGGGCAGTCACTGAGTTATTATTGGATCCCGAGAGTATAGGAGAACAGAGGAGAGCAGAGTTGGCAGCCCTGGAGGAACTGAGAGACACAACCTTTTCTAGCAGCCTACAGTATAAGGAAAAAGTGAAGACATGGCCTGATTCCCATATCAGCCATAAACAGTTTGAGCCAGATCAACGTGTATGGTTGTTTGATTCCAGGCTGAAATTATTCCCAGGGAAATTACAGAGCAAGTGGAAAGGTCCTTATGTGGTCAGGAAGGTACATGACAATGGCAGTATTGATATATCCGAACCGTCATCTTCCTCTACCTTCCTTGTTAACGGTCATCGCTTGAAGCTATATCTAGACCATGATCCGCCGACCATTGACATTGCCCCCATTCTTCTGGTATGAGATGTGTTCTTAGACTCGTATCATTTGTATCTCATACATGTTGATCACTTCCATCTTCCGTTGTATAGATCCATTTGTCCATATCACTCTTTCATCTGTTGATATCGTTTCTTCTTTTCTTCTTTTCCTTTTGTATTTTCTTCATCTATCAAAAAGGTGCCGCCCTTGTTGTCAGTTTTCTATACTTAGGACTTACTTTGTCCTAAGTATAGGGGGTATGCACCCCGAGTTTTTCATTCATTTCGATCCTCTCCACTGTCTCCTCTTCTTGTCTATACTTAGGGATATCTTACCCTAAGTATAGGGGGAGACAATCTGAGTACGATTTGTTCATTCCCACCCTTGACCCTCCCTGCTTTGTATACAGTCTGCTATACTTAGGATTGTTTGATCCCAAGTATAGGGGGGACGGTCAACTTCTCATTGGTTCATTTATTTATTCTTTAGACTTGCCTATACTTAGTATGAGTTATGTCTTCTCTTTTCTCTCTGATCTATGAGGACATAGCTCAAGCTAAGTATAGGGGGGCCGTATATACTACATATATACTTTAGCCATAACTCGTACTTTCGTATTTTCCTAATAAATATGGCTAATAATTCTTTAAAATCCTTAATAAAAAAATGTTGATTATTCCTCAAATTCTTTTTGTATTTACTGATTAATAAATAAGGGGAAAATGTTTTTTGCAAAATGTTTGAAAAATAGTTTGAAAATCTTTGTGAAAATCTATTGAAAACTATTTTGAAAACGTTTTGTTACATGTTTTCAACCTTTGTAAAAGTGTGTGGTTTGTAAAGTTTATTTTCTTTGTGTGAAATAAAATGTTTGAAAAATGATTTGCAAATGGTTTGAAAAATGGTTGCAAAAATATTTTGAAAAAACTATACATACTGTTTGGAAAACCTTTGCAAAATGATTTTCAAATGTGTGTACATGTTTGTAAAAATTATTTTGGACTATAGTTTTCAAAATTGATTGAAAAACATGTGTCAAATAAGTTTGAGGAATACATACATCACACCAAAAACCATTATGCATATATACCTATAAAATTGATCACTTACCCTTGTAAATTCTTAAAATCCACTTCTTGTAAATATAAGAAGCACTCCTATGTAAATATTTTAACCTAGCTTTTAGCCAAATTATTTGTTTTCAAAAATCCCAAAAACATTTGCAAAAATTAAAATCCAAAAAAAATATTTGAAAAATCTTTTTGAAAAATACAAAAAATGCATATGCATCATCATCATCTTTTCAAAAATCCATAAAAAGTTCAAAATCTTTGAAAATTGCTTCACAAAAATATTTTCTGCATTCTGCATATCATCTGCATAGCATGAGCATTTTTCGGATTGAGTTTGATAGTTGAACAAGTCTAAGTAAAATCCAGAGATTGGAGCTTGGTTGGACCTTAAAATCTACCTAATAATAGGAACCTTGTAGGAACTGGGTTTGAGGTACTTCACGTCTAGTCGACTTAATTCTTTGAGGATCACGAGATTTGGTTCAATGGACTCTTGACTGCCTAAGTAGAGTATTTCGGAGCACACGCACGACTCTTGTTGATAATGACCTAACTTGGACACCTGCACCTTTCACATGGTTCAACTCAGTTGGTGTGGTGAGGAGATTGGATTTGTCGGTATGAGACGCACACAAGTGGAAACACTTGTCCTCCTCTAGGGAGGGAAGTGCACCCCAACCCGTCCAATGATGAGGAGGTCTAAAGACAGGAGAGTGTCGGTTGCGATAAAGCTTCAAAAGAGGGATAGTCTACTGGCTCTAGAGGAAGAACTCCTTATGTAAATGTTGTTGTGAATAGTATCAAAAAAATGATCAGGCCTGTACAAAAATAAAATGCCTGCAAAGTATGGACATATGTTGTAAAGTCAATAAGCAAGCTTGAGTTCCAAAGTCAAATATGTGAGCCTGCAGCTGGATGACTTGACTACACTGGTCTTGCATCCTAGGATAGGTAGCTACACTGGCTACCGTCCATTCTTCTCTTCACCCCTCCTCTTGAGCTGGTTGCCACTTGAACTTAGAAGGGAATACCCCGCTCCTCGAGGATGGAGTTGTTGGATTGGGGAATCATTGGCTTGTCGTACTGGAGAAGTCAGTCTCTTTGTCATTCTAGTTGGGGAGAGCCACTATAACTTACACTGTACGAGTCAGATTCATAGTCGTAAGGGTTTGCATATGAGTTGAGATATATTTCTGACCTGGCTATTGAGGAGACTTGGACAGAGTTTGGGATTCTTAGGGACTGTTGGATTTCAAATTCGGTTCTCATTAAGGTTCCGCCCGCACTAATATTCCAAAGGTCCGACTTAAGCTTCAAACTTTGATATTGTGAAGACAAGTTTGATAATTAAATTTAACCCACATTTCTTCTTTTTCTTTTCTTTATTTTTCTTTATGCAATTATTGCATAAGTGTTTGCTAGGGACTAGCAAAGTTAAAGTATAGGGGGATGATGAATCTACATTTCATCATCTTTATTCTATCATTTTGGCCTCAAAAACCCTAGCAAATGCGTGTAAATATCATTAATTCGAGCATCTTAGCATTCATGCATGTGCATGTAAATAGTGTATAAAATACTGTAATTAAGGCCAAAATTATAGAATAAATAAAAGAAAAGAAAAAGGATAAAATATTGTAAATATTTTATGACCCGAAACCTCAATACCTAGGCATCTTGATGAATAGGTCGACAAGGAATAAAGTAGGGGGAGATAAGGGTTAAAATACAGTATAAATACCTATTCCTTTTATTCATTCTTTGTTCATTTTGGGACCTATTTTTGGTTCCACTCTTTATTCTCCAAATAAAGAAACTTTGAACATGAAAGATGTAGATAATTAAATAAAGAAAAATACAAAATTAATTTCATTCAAAAATAATATACAGATAAAAAGTTATGGTCTGAATAAAAATCCAGAATCCCAACTTCCAAGACCCGTGTCTCACAAATGAAAACTCCAAATGCATTAAACTCACCTTTAATTGTATATAGTTTAAAATAAGCTATTTAATGACGGTGGTTTCGCATTTAGCAGAGCTACGGTTTGAAAGTTGAGTTATGGACCCTTGTTGTATACTTGTACATATTAAAATATTCAATTTATTATTTACTCATTATTTTTATAATTTTGTATTTTTATAATTTTGTAAATATTTCTTATAATATATATATACATTAAAATCAGAATAAAAATCCAAATAAAACATAAAATAAAAATACCTATATATAATACATAGGTATAATACCTATACTTATACCTGTACAATACATACTTATATTTTATTAAGTGCATAAAATATATCAGAAAAATAAAATAAAAATATATTTAAGTGTATAAAAATATTTTACAAATTTATAAAATAATAGATAAAAATAAATAAATTAAAAATCACAAAATAAAAATAAAATAATAAAATATATAGATAATATACCTATATAGGTCTAAAAAGACAACTTATAAAATTATACCTCATAAAAATAATTAAAAATCATAATAAAATACCTTACAAAATAATAAATATTTTTTATTTAAAAATCAAAAATTAAATAATTCGTTTTCTATTTTTTATTGAATTTACAAATGTTTTTCCTACGGATTTTCGTGGTTGGTCCACGTGGACCAACCAGGTGACTCTGACAGTTGACCTAATGTACACTGTTTGACCTACTCCTGTAGGCGATTAGACCTCGTTTTTGCTCCATCTTCGCGGAGTTTTCAAGGTCGCACCTTTCCTCCTTTCGTGATGGTTCCTTCTGCAATATTGTTGCTCGAGTATCCATGATTCACATCAATGTATATCCTCGGGCCATGGATCGACGATTTGACCGCTATGCTTCAATCTCCACGCCCAGTCGTCAACACCTCAAAACCACCCCCCAGCCTTCCCTTTGATTTTCGAACCCCATTTTGGACCTATCCTCTCCACCTTTGTGTGTTGTGACAGCACCCAGCCCCAGTCATCGAGGGAGGAGTTTGGGCAAGGATCAGGGCGAGTTCCCCACCTCCGGCCACGTTGCTGTCGAGGTACCTTCTACCTTAGGGTCTGCCCCTTTGAGGTGTTTATTTTCTCTTCTTTTTGTGTCTCTTTTAGTCTCTGTAACCGTAGGAATCCATAGCCTCCGTTATCCCCCAATTCCATCGATCAAATCGCATCATTCACACCTTCGCCGGAGCGCTCCTCCGGCTGACCTTCAACTCGTCACATCCACCGCCTCATTCCCCCGCCGGAGGGTCGCGGCAGTTTTCCCGTGGCCCCCTTGACATCTTTGCTTGTAGGTACACGTACTATCGGAAGACTTGGGTCTATTTTGAGCCTCGTTGGAGGTTCCTGGAGCCCTTTGACTCTATTGATCTCGCCGGCGAGCTTCGATGTCCACCGGAGAGTTTTGCGGCCGCCAACGTCTACCTGACGCCTGCAGGAGCACGCGCGGGCATTTTGGAGCTTCATCGAGCCGCGACAAGGGAAGATCGGAGCTAGGGAAGCTCGTACCTCCGCGAGCTCCTCCCTGTTCTTGCATCGCCTCTCGTCACCATTGGATTAGAGCCCGCCCCAGTTCAGATCTCGGCCGTTGGATCCCACAAGTCTTCACCGTCCGATCTCGGGCCGGGATCTGATCCGGTCCGTCGAAGCGAAGGGGTATCGCGCGACCAGGAGACGACACGTGGATAAGTGGCCCACGCCACACCGTTGGATCGCGCCCTTGGCTGGGGATTTTGCAAGTATATCCCACCTCCTTTTTGTATTTATTGTTTAATCTTAAAACTTTCATCTGTCGTTGTATTAATTTTGTAAAATTTGCGTAAGAACCCCCTAGTTTTCCGATATTACTTTCCGCCCCCTTCCAGTCACGTGCTTCTACGCACGTGACTTGGCATTTTTGCAGGCTGACCCCCGAGGTTTTGTACATTTGTTTTTAGTCCTAAAACTTCAACTTGCAATTATACAGTTTTGAACATTTTGTAATCTAGACCCGAAGATTTTGATAATCTCATTTAAGCCCTTGCCAAGCGTATGTGCAAGTCACGCGCCTCTTGGGAATTTTGCGGCGGTACCCCTACGGGTCTTGATATTTGTCATTGGTCGATTAATTATTTTATTCAGTTATAATTATTGTGTGGAAATTACGCAGAGGCCCCTCAACTTTCTATATTTACAAATAGGTCCCTGCCAGGCTTGTAGTTTCTTTATGTTTCTAGTACTTGTTTCATGCATCTTTAAAGCACTAAAAAATCCACAAATATCATCATAGGTTCCTGTTGCATAGTAGCTTCACGCATATATTTTATTTTTCATTTTTATTGCATTTTAATATTTATTAAAAATCAAAAACTTGCATTTTAGCTACTATTTGCATTAGAAAATACCAAAAAATATTAAAACACCTTGAAAAATTCCAAACAAATTACCTAAGTCTATTTTAGTATATTCTAGTGTCAATCCAAAAATCATTAAAAATTTCAAAACAAAAACCTTAAAAATTAGAAAACCCTAAAAATCTTTATAAAAATCTAAAAAATCATAGAAAAATCCAAAAAATCCAAACTCAGGTTCTGTAGTTTCATTTTTTATTCCCTTTATTTTAAAATTAATTTGGGGAATTTTTTTTACAGTTTGGTATTTTTCATTCCCATTCTAATCTCGGCCAGTAGTTAATTCACTATTTTCTCTTATTTTGACTTTTAAAAATACCAAAAAAATTCACAAAACCCCCAAAAATCTCAAAAACAGTAGAAAAATATAAAAAGATCAAAACAATTTATTTCCTAATTTTTGAGCATTTTCGCTTATTTTTATTAATATCTTATCACCTCTTTCTTACATTATTTATATATTCTATTTATAAAAACAAAAAAAATTAAAATATAAAAAGAGACTATAAAATCAGAAAATTAAAAATCAAAATATAAAATTAAAAATTAATTAAAAAACTTAAATTAAAAAATTAAAAACCCACAAAAAATTTGCATCTTTTTAGACACTGAATCACATTGTACACTTTGCACTTGCTTGATCTATCCTGCCTTGCTCCCTATGTTCGACCTCTACATACTTACACCTATACACCTTTTTATGTAGAGTTAATAATAAATTTGACTCCACATTTATTTTTCATTGCTTGATTCATATCTTGTGGGTTCATTGTTGACTTTGGTTGGGATTTCTGCGTGGTCGACGCATCGACTGAGTTCCCGCCTTGTGTGGAACTTAAGACCACCTAAATCTCGGCTAAATCAACCAACTAGATAATTCCGAGGCTAAAATATTTATAAAATAAATAGAAAATAACAAATGAATTAACTAATTTGTTGCTAAAACATAAAAAATATTTTAAATTTTATATAGTATTTAGAGGAAAGGGAGCCTACTTCATGAAGTAGGTAGCCTTACCTACTTCATGTCCATTTTTGGCAATTTTTTTGGAAAATGCCACCATAGATTTTCATAACTATATCCCTCTAATATCTCATTCAAATTTTGTCAGTCCTACACCCTCCATCCAGAATAGGTCGATTATATCAAATCTAAGACCCTTAAATTACATGTTCTGGTTGGAGGGCAGAGGAGTCTCCGTTTCTGATGAAATTTGATTGACATTTTAAAGGGATATAGTTATGAAAATCCATGGTGGTATTTCCAAAAAAATTTCCAAAAATGAACATGAAGTAGGTAACTTACCTACTTCATGAAGTAGGCTCCCTTTCTTTTGGTATTTAATACCTAATTTTATTTTTTTAAGACTATTTATAACATGTTAATTTTTACATGTATATATAGGTAAATTTATCTCTATTGTGTTTAAATAATATTTACAAATTTATAAAATTAAAATAGAATAAAAAATATAAAGAATAAATATATTGAATAAATAAACATGTATATTGCACAATGGGGGTCCAAAACCTAACTTTTGCATCTTAACTTCAAATTAAATGAAACCACCTTCGTTAAATAGCTAATTTTATTTTATGAACAATAAAGTTGAGTTTGCCAATTTTGAATATGTTTGGAAAAGATATGGGTACGTAAAATTTTCTTTACAGTTTTTTATTTGTGTGTCTCGGGCACACTGTGCATTGTCAATTTTGTATTTTTCTTGTATTGTTAGGTATAATATTCATGTTAAGGGTTTATTTATTTGAGGTGTAAAAAAAGAAAATAAAAAAGATCTCAAAATGCAATAATTGGGCAAAATAAATTGAGTTTTGTGTGATTTTCTATGTATTTTCTGTACAGTTCTTCTTCCCTATCTCCTCCTACTTTATTCCTTATCAATCAAGTCATCATGATGTTTGGATCTCGGGATCTAGGATCACTCAATGTCTTTGACACTTAATTATTTTCTTTACTTTATTCTTTTATTTTGGAATTAAATACAATATTTATACATTATTTTGCACAATATATTGTATTATTTATAGAGTGTTTATTTTGACAAATGAGATATACATGCATTTAGATAGAGATTGAAGGCCAAAATGAAAGAATAAAGGTGATGAGATGAGGACTCATCACCCAATATACTTGCCTTTGCTAATCTCTAGCAAATACTTATGCCTATAAGTTCAGAAAAAGAAAATAAAGATAAGAAAAAGAAATAACTTGGAATAATTTTTGACTTTTAAACTTGTCTCGATAAAGTCAAAATTTGGAGCTTAGAGAAGACCTTCGGATTATTTGTGTGTTCGGAACCACATTAAGGCTAGGAAGTGTGACGCAACAACCCTTAGATTCCATAATCCTATTACCAAGTTCTATTCAAAGTCTGGTCAGAACCATCCTCTTAGTTGCATACTCTCGCTACCTTGAGATGATAGAAGCATGTGCGTGAATTTTTCAGCTCTTCCCGGACAAACCATTGAACTATAAAAGAGTATGCTCCTCTGGTAACTCGTCCTCTTGGAGACATATATTTCCTTCTAAGGTCAGGTACTATTGGTCTTTACAACTGAAAGTGGGGAGAATCTATAAGAATTGAGAAAAAAGTAGGAATGGACCCGTGTAGTCTTCATTCCCTCGTGAAGCTCAGTCAGTGCAATCGAGTCTTCACCAAGAAGCAGGCTTTTATGAAGCTCAAATTTTTGTGGAATTTTTGGTGCAGGCTTATTTTTTGGATATTTTCTTTAATTTGCATTGCTCTGCGTTTTTGTTTGTGTCCCTACGGATATAGAGTCTTTTTCGTCTGTCCATGTTTTGGGGTCTTGGAAAAAGTTACGCCAACATACCGCTCCTCATCCGAAGCATTTTTTCAATCTAGTATCTACTCTTTAGATGTCATTGTTAATAAAAGAAGTGGATCAGAGTACCAATTTTGGCAATCTCCAAGAATGGTTCCTAAGCCACCCTTGACGAAGCGGCAACATCGTCCTGACTTAGACTCCATGATTTTTCAACAATCCATTCGGGTTGAGCTAAGTGTCAAGTGTGAGGTTTCTAATAAAGCCACTATCTCAAGAGTCTCACGGATGATACAAAAGGTTCCAGTTAGACACATTGAATCGACTCATGAATATAGTTTCATAGAACCTAAAGAATTATGTCAGGGTGAGTTGAAGTATCTCCAATTCCATTCCTCAATAGGTTCTTCTGAAATTAAGTGTATTAAGGTCTATACCAAGATCCAATCTTCAAACTTTATTTTTACTTGTTCAATTGTCTTGACTATTCCGAAAAATGCAGATGTTATGCATAATACAAGAAAATATTTTTTTGTGAAGCAATTTTCTGATTTTGAAATTTTTATAGAATTTTTGAGAAAGTTTTCCATTTTTTGTAATTTCTAAAATGTTTTGCAAATTTTATAGGTTTGAATTGTGCAATTTTTTAAGGATTTTTGAAAAATAAAAGATTTAGTGAAATAATTATATGCAAATATTTACAGGGGAGTGCTTCTATTTTTTATAACAATTATGTGACAGATTGTATACTAGGTATTTTTACAGGGATTAAGTTAGTTATTAATTATAGGTTTTATCCATAGTGTTTGTAAATAATTTTTATTTGCTTGAAATATGTATACAGTTATCAAAATAATTTGAAAATATGTTAACAAATATTTTGAAAATTTTATTTTGAAAATAATTTGAAAGTAAATAATTTTACAATTATTTTTTTTCAAATGTTTACAAAATTTGAAAATCATTTGTCAAAGGATTTTCAAAAAAATATATATAGATTTTTTCAAAGTATTTTTACAACCATTTTCCAAATTGTTTGCAAAAACATTTTATTCAAACAAATACAAAAATTTCTACAGATAAAATATTTTAGCAAAGGTTTGAAAACATTTCACAAAATATTTTTCAAACAGTTTTCCAAAGATTTTAAAAGAATTTTCCAACTATTTCACAAAATATTTTGAACATGATTTATTAATTAGTAATTGTCAAAAATTTTGATGTGTGTTTAAATTTTATTAGGTAGCCATATTTTTAAAAAATATGAAAGTACGAGTTATGGCTAAAATATATACAATGTATATATGACCTCTTATACTTAGCTTGAGCTATTGCCTCATAGGTCAGAGTAAAAAAGGAAGACATAACTCGTGCTAAGTATATGAAAGTCTACACTACAACGACTGGAGAAAGAATAGGAAGTCGACCGTCCCCCTATACTTAGGATTAACTAATCCTAAGTATAGCAGACTGTACACAAAGCAATGAGGGTTGATGGTGAGAAATAAACAAGATCATCGACTCGTCCTGTCTCCCCCTGTATTAAGGTTAAATATCCCTTAGAATATAAAGAATTGAGGAGATGAGAGAGGGATCAACGAATGAATACCCGTATACACTCATCCCCCCTATACTTAGGATGAAGAATATCCTACGTATAATAATGATGAATGGGATGAGTGACATTTTTGGAAGAATGAAAGAATAAAACTTGAAAATAAAAGACGAAAAGATTGATTAATCAAAAATGTTTTTGTTGGCCTTCTGATTCTGCTGATGATGTGGTTTGAAGTTCTTCTTGGTAGACCACCAATATAGAATCCACTATGGATAGGAATATATCGTGCTTGAGATATGGCTTCAGCCACTATCCATTGATCACAAAGGGTTGTGCATCAACTAACAATCCATATATCACAATACTTCCATTATCACACACATGCTTCACTACAAACGACCCTGTCCACTTGCTTTTCATCTTCTCTGGAAATAGTTTCAACTTTGCATCGAACAATCAAACTTTCTAACCATGCTCGAAACTCTTTTGGCGGATATGCTTGTCGTGCCACTTTTTGACTTTCTCCTTGTACATGAAGCTGTTGTCATATGCATAGTCTCTGAATTCTAGTAATCTGTTCAGATCAAGCTTTCGGTTCTTGCCAGCCTTCTTAGAATCCAAATTGCAGACATTTATTGCCCATAAAGATTTGTGATTTATTTCAACGGGCAAATGGCATGGCTTGCTATAAACTAAGCGATAGGGAGACATTCCCAAAGGTGACTTGTATGCGGTCCAACAGGCCCAAGGAATCGAGTCAAGCATTTGTGATCAGTTCTTTTTGTCGAGGCATATAAGCTTCTGAAGAATAGTCTTGATCTCCCCATTTGAATATTCTACCAAACCATTGGATTGTAGGTGGTATGGAGTGAAGGATATGCAATAATCCTCAAGCGCATCACGGAAGCGTGATGATCGTATCATATACGATCAAGAGAGACTAGTCGCACTAGTCGTTTGGTACAGCGAAATTTAAAATTTAAATGATGAAACCACATGATCTAAGAACATTTCTTGGATTGTTTCATCTAACCACATAAAAGATATAGGAATACCTCTTGGAGCGTGGTTGCAATCGAGCCTCTAAGGGAAGAGACCCTCCTGTCTAAAGTCGATCCGTCGGAGGAGACACTTGCTAACGCAGGGATGAGTCGCGTGCTTCTTGCAATCCAAGTCGATGATCCAAGCAATGGATCTCCTGATCTTGTCTCACAAGATCGAATGCCTTCTTCACGGAGCGCTGTGCACCAAAGTAAACATGGATCCAAGAGTCGTCGAAGCGGGAGCACAACGACAAGGCAATGATGAAGGTGTCATTCTCTATATGACAGCGGCGACCATTCAAGGAGAGAAGGTAGAAGGTTGGCACGAGAAATGAGAGAGAGAGAGAGAGTCATTGTTGAGATTGATGTCACTCGAAGAGCAAGAGATGCCTCTTCTTATATAGGGTTTTGGGAGTCCATGGTTCCCAATCCATGTACAACACACAATCAATGGATGATATTGATTTGTGATTGTTTCAATGGCTAAGACGTTGTTGTAAAAACACAACATCAAATGATTTAATTTAAATTAATTTACATTGATAAATCAACATAATTAATTTCAATTTAAATCACTTTGACTAGAGAAGAGATAAAGAGGAGACCAAACTAATCTCCTAAGAAGGGGGGACGACCACTCTTCTCCACATAGAGATCAGTGGCTATCCACTCTTCTTGAGTGGATTGGTCAATCTCCTCTAATTATCATGAGATCTCATTATCTCATGATATCTCTTTAATTACAACTCTTGTTGTAAATATTTTTCACAAAAATAATTCACAATTATCCTGTGAAAAATTTTAATCAAGCCATTGAAATTATGGGAATCTCATTCACACCCAAAACAAAATGTAATTATATTTTCAATTAATCTTTCAATGTGAATCCAATTCACATTAACAATTAAGCAACAATAAACCATAAAAGATTCTCTCTCATATATTATAAATCACATTTATAATATACATGGATAATTGGATAGTGCTATCCACATTATCATATCCACCATAATTAAATCACATTTAATTACATTGGATAATCATTCTCATGCATTCAGATAATATGAATCAAATTCACATTATTCATGATAATTAAATAACATTTAATTATCTATTTCTCAATGCTTAGATATAATTCAACTTTGGAATTATTCTTGAACTCTTTTAAGAATAATGTGCTTTCTCTACAGATACTTGGAGATAAGGACAGGGCGATTGCATAGTGACTTAGATATTGAGATCACATCTCAAATACAGATCTCATGGACCTCTAATAGATGCTTGATTTAATCAAGGTTGCAAATCTAATCTTGTCATTGCATCTGAATCTCATTCAGATCAATGTCCAACACTTAGACCAAGATCAGATTACTTCTCTACTGAGAGGATTCAGTAAAATCCAGACATGTTTCATCACCCCCTTGGAATGGAAGCGTCATGGTTATACAATTGTTTATGATCACATCACCCTCAGGTATTTCTAATACATGTACATCCAACATAATTGAAGACTTATGATCAACCCAGAGATATAGATCAATTTTACATTGTCATCTTCATGGTTTAATCATCAAGTTTCTCATTCTTGGTCATTGGGGTTTGGTATCGATCATATGCTTTCCAAAAGCATATATCATACCTTCAAATCTTGTCATGCTTCCAAAGCACGACGACCATGCATGGAATTTGATCGGTCCCAATCTCATGAGTGAGCTCATGTCTTCCGATTCAGAAGTGAAACCTGTATGATCCCTTTGAGAGATCGTATTACTCATATGCCCTTATATGCACATCATCGCGCCAATGTATAGACCTTGGTTAGGTCATCAACCTATTGGTCTGCTAAATGTACGTACTCAGACATATAGTAACGCATCTGTCTCCGGTCAGAGGATGTGTGCCCATATCGTGACAGTTTATGATATAGGACTTTTATTATCTCGATCTTGTTAAGTCAACTCTTTGACCTAACTAATCTGACAACTCCGAATCTCTATTCCCATGCAGAGGACCTGCATCAAGAGGTCGGTCAGATATCAGCCCAAATGAGAAAGGATTTCCATCTCCTACTCAGGCTAGAGATCATCTCTTAACAATCATTTGACATTGCTTGATGAGTCCTCAATCTAACTCCTTAGATATTCATCCAAACACCATCCTCTATGATTCTATTAATGAATCAATAGCTGTATGATTACTAAGATGGCTATGGTACATAACCCTAATTATACAGAGGGACCTTATAGTGCATTCATACATTTAATCTTAGAGAGGGAGTGAAAAAAGAATTAATAACTTTTATTGATAAATCAAACATTACAATAACATTTATTGTTGGAATGGTACACCTTAGGCTCACATGGCTAACAATCTCCCACTAACCCTCAAAACCATTCAGGTACAATCCTTAAACCCATATTCATTACATGTTGGTCGAAAACCTTCTGTGTCAGAGGTTTTGTAGAGGATCAACAATGTTGTCGGCAGATGCCACCTTGGTGATGATGATGTCACCACGCTTTTGAATCTCCCAAATAATGTGGTATTTTCTTTCCACGTGCTTGCTCTTTTGATACCATCTGGGTTCCTTCTCCTAGGCAATGGCTCCCAAGTTATCGTAGAGTAACGGGATGGGAGTATCATAGGAAACTATGTCAAGTTCCAGGATGAACTTGCACGACCACACCACCTCTTTTATAACATCCAATGCGGCAATGTATTCAGCTTCGGTTGTTGAATCTGCTGTAGTGTCTCGCTTCTTGCTTTTCTAGCTCACAACACCACCGTTCAACAGGAACACAAACCCTGATGTCGAATTTCGATCATCAATATTCGATTGGAAGTCTGAATCTATGTATCCCAAGACTTGGAGATCACCGTCTCCATAGACTAAGATGTAATCTTGCGTCTGTCTTTGATACTTGGAAATGTTCTTCACTGCATTTCAATGTTGTTCTCCATAGCAGGATTGGTAACGACTTACCACTCCCACTGCATGGCAGATATCTGGCCTAGTACACATCATGGCGTACATTAAGCTTCCTACAGCTGATGCATAAGGGCATCCAGCCATGGCTTTCTTTTCCTCAACACTTTGGGGAGCCATTCCTTTAGATAGGTGTATGCCATGACTTAAGGGGAGGAAACCTTTATTGGAACTATACATACGAAAACATTCAAGAATCTTCTTAATGTACCCATGTTGTGATAATCTCAACATCCTCTTTTCTCAGTTTTTTGAATAGCTTCATACCTAAAATGTAAGAGGCTTCTCCAAGATCTTTCATCTCGAAGGCATGAGATAGCCAATTCTTAACACTGGTTATCATCCCTATATCATTCCCAATGATAAGGATGTCATCTATGTAAAGCACGATGAACACAATGACGCTCCTACTGATCTTCTCATACACACAAGGTTCATCAGAATTCTGCACAAAATCATCTGTTTATGGTTTTGTCAAATCTGATGTTCCAGCTACGAGAAGATTGTTTGAGCCCATAGATGGATTTCTTCAGCATGCATATTTTACCTTCCTCGGTTATGAAGCCCTGGGGCTGCTCCATATAGATATCCTCATCGAAGTATCCATTGAGGAAAGCTGTCTTGACGTCCATCTGTCAGATGTCTGTAGTCAAGAGATGTAGCTATAGCTAGTAGTGTCCTGATGGATTTAAGCATAGCCACAGGAGAGAATGTCTCATTGTAGTCGATGCCTTCTCTCTATGTGCAGCCTTTGGCTACGAGCCGTGCTTTGGAAGTCTCTACTTTCCCATCTGGTCCCCTCTTTCTCTTGAAGATCCATTTACACCCAATGGGTTTTACTCCTTCAGGTGGATCCTCTAGGGTCCATACACCATTTTTATGCATGGAGTCAATCTCTGACTTCATTGCCAACGTCCATCTATCCATGTCATGATTTATGAGTGCTTCATCAAATGAAGTAGGATCATTGTCAATCTCACATGAAACATTGAATCCATACCTTTCAGATGGTGCAACCACCCTCGAACTCCTTCGAAGAGGTATGTGTGTTTCATCTTTATTTATCTCTTCAGTTTCTGGTTCAGGAAGCTTAAAAATCCTTAGGGGTCTCAATGAGTTCCTCTACTTCAATTTTGTCTTGACCTTTAAAGGAAGTCATCCTCCAGAAATCTTACATCTCTAGAGACAAAAACCTTCTGGGTCTCAAGGTCATAAAAATGGTATCCAATACCATCTTTAACATACCCAAAGAAGTAGCACTCTCGAGTGCAAGATTCTAGCTTACTTGCATCCATGTTCTTTACATGGACCGAGCAACCCCAAATCCTCAAGTGATTAACGCTTGGTTTGGTTCCGTATCAGAGCTCATGAGGAGTCTTTAGTACAAATTTGCTAGGAATCTTGTTTAGGATATATATTGTAGTCTCTACTACATATCCCCAGAAACTAAGTGGTAAATGTGCTTTGCTCATCATTGAGTGGACCATATCCATGATGGTCCCATTGCGTCTTTCAACAACACCATTAAGTTGGGGGGTTCCAGGAGGAGTGAGATTGGAGACAATTCCATTCTCCTTAAGGTATTCCTTAAATTCATCTGAGAGGTACTCACCACCTCGTTCAGATCGAATTTGTTTAATATTCCTATCGGTTTTGTTCTCAACCAAAGTCTTGAACTCTTTGAACTTTTCAAAGGTTTCATATTTATGACGTAGTAGGAAGACAAACTCGTATCGTGAATGATCATCAATGAACACAAAATAATAACAATAACTATTTCGAGTCACGGTACTGAAGGGACCACATAATGTACTAGGTCAATAATACCTTCGCATCATGTAACCTTGTTACGAAAAGGCATCCTAGTCATTTTACATCGAATAAAAATGTTCGCAGGTAGGCAAAGACTAAACCTGTAGAAAATCTAAGGGTTCATCCTTTATCAATCTATTGATCCTATCAACAGATAAATGACCAAGCCTATGATGCCAAATCATATTAGAATGATTACCATCCTCCCTAGATCTTTTAGGATTTTTATTAGTGGTAATAACATTCATGACATGCTCATCAATGCACAATTCATAGAGTCCACCAGAAGTCAAAACACCATCCGCAATATGCTTATAATAATGATTTATGACTAGTTTATTACAGAAAAGGAATGAATATCCACTTCTAACAAGTTTAGATACATATATTAAATTCCTTCTGACTTCAGGTACATAAAGAAACTCTTTAAGGATAAGGACTCTTCCACTAGATAATGATAGTCTGCAGGTCTTGACGACGACTACTGCAATACTTGCATCAGATCCCATCTGGATGACTATATCTCTTTCATTGAGACTCTTAATTTCCTGAAACAGATGCATCAAATTGCATACATGAACAGAAGCACTAGAATCAACAACCCAACTTCCTTCTCATCCTATGAGAAAGCTAGTTTCAATGATGAAAGTAGATTTCATACTTGTAGGGGCTTTATCTTTGTCTACCGACTTCAAGTAATCTGGACAATTTTGCTTCCAGTGCCCCGGCTTCTTGTAGTGATGGAAGACATCGGTTTTCTTTGATGTCATCAAAGTGGATGCATTAGAAGATGAACTAACACCTTGACTCTTCTTCTTTCTCTTCTAGGCTGGGGCCCTTCCAAGAACCTTGCTTCCGATTGTGCTTTCCCTTGACCTGTGCAACCATTGCACTGCAAGAGGGGCCATCCTTCTTCATTATGTCTTCAACAGACTTTAGTGCAGCCAATAACCCAACGTTACTAAAATCAACTTTGCTCATGTGTTACGTAACCACAAAGTTGTTGAAAGACTTAGCGAGCGATAACAGAATGAAGCCAGCTTGCATATCTGCGTCCATGTCAGCTCCCAGGGTTTACAGCTCAGAGAGGTACCCAAACATTTTGAGTACATGTTCTCTGACAGAGGTCACTTCCTGCATCTTGCAGCGAATAAGTTCTTTCACAAATTAAAATTGATTTCTTCCGGAGTCTTCAGGTTTGAGTACTTGTCCTTTGAAAGCAGATAAGAGATGCGCTCATCAGATAGGACAAGATCCAAATTTCAGATCCAATTCGAATAATTTGGTCTGGTCAACTGATTGACCTCCAAGAACTTGCTATGTGGGTTCATAGACTTCATTTTCTGAAATTAAGAATGCACTATATTAGAACATATAAATAATTATATATTCAATTACATTTATTTGATTAAGGATTTTTTAATCAAATTAGTCTTGCTTTGTCAACTTTGAATGTTCATTCCCTTAATTACTTTCAAAGCAAGAGATATATTTACCGCCATATCTTTAGAAAGAACTTGGATCTCCTCTTTACCATTGTCACATCCCAATAATATGAGAAACTATAACTCCAATAAGGAGAAGCGGGAACACATTCCTCCTTGCGTGTCCAACTTGCATTTCCCAATTCGATCTTTAACACCCGGGCCCACCCTAAGGTGATGTTGACCCGTCGTCAATTAAACCAACCATCAACATGATTAACACTCGCTATGCGCAATCCAATATCGTCCCAATAATATGAGGAACATATATGGGGGTCATACACATACGACCTTACTCTTTCGAGAAGCAAAGAGCCCGATCCAGATGCGCTTGTATGCAGGAGCTGTCACTTCGGACATGCGTCTCCTACATAAAATCCCGGGCGACGGAACCCTTCGCCTTGACGGGAGACCATGGACGCCACCTCATATTAAAATTTAATTAATTATCATGAATCACATTCACATAATTAATTCTTCCAAGGGAAATACACATCTATTCATAATAGAGTATTTTAAAATTGGATATAATTGATTTAATCATATTAAATCAATTATAAATCCCATTTAATCAACAAACTTGATTGTTAATTGAAAGTATGGTATAATATCAAAATACATATTATTTTGAATTTTAATAATTAGAAAAATATATCATGATTTCATAAGTATTATCCCTACCCACTATCATGGCTAGTACCGACAGGAGTGGGACAGACCGCACACGGTGCAACCTGCTACCCCAACTCTCCACGACTATATCTGCCTCGGGAAAGGATACTGCAAAATCATTCACTTGTATTTGAGATGATAATCGGTTTTTCAACCGAAGTTATATCATATAGTCATAATCCAAACCATTTTGATTATAAGGAAATTTGCTAAACAAATTCCCAAACCTATTCAAGCAACATGTTTGTTGGAAATTGTATGTTGTAACCAATTTGTGATCTGGATCACATCTAATCAACTATTGGTTAAGGCAATGTCATTTAAGGGAACAATTATCACCAAATATTTCTCAAATATTATCCATAATTATTCCAGGAAATTAATCATTAATTTCACAAGTTTCCTAAATAATAATCACAAGGTTGTAGATAAAGATTGCAATTTCCAGCAGTGATCCTCATTAACTAAAATTGGCAATCTCATTCATTTTAAATCCAAATCACGCAAAATCAATTTTAAGAGTTTGATAATTTGATTTAAAGCAGAAACTTTGTAATTATCATGCATTTACAGGTATTTCAAAATAATAATTAACTCTTAATTACATCATGACTCAAATTCCACGATTTCCTTAATTAATGAGGAACATTATCATGTGATAGTTTCATATTTAAACATTTCAAACAGGGCCAACACTTATCACAAACCAGGGCTGTGAAACTTGGAATGCGATAAAAATTTTCACGAACCCTAACGAGCCCAAATCTTCTTAGGTTAATGGATCGTATCCAAAATCTCCAACCTGACTTTGATATCACTTGAAGGATATGGAATAATCCTCAAGCACATCACAGAAGCGTGATGACCGTATCGTATACGATCAAGAGCGACTAGTCGCACTAGTTGCTCGATGCAGTGTAATTTAAGAATTTTTAGTGATGAAATCACATGATCCAAGAAAATTTCTTGGATCATTCCATCTAACCACATAAAAGATATAGGAATACCTCTTGGAGTGTGGTTGTGATCCGTCAGAGGAGACGCCTGCGAGCACGGGGATGAGTCACGTGCTTCTCCTAATCCAAGTCGATGATCCAAGCAATGGATGTCTTGATCTCGTCTCACGAGATCGAACATATTCTTCACAAGCGCTACACACCAAAGTAGACGGAGATCCAAGAGTCGTTGAAGCGGGAGAACAATGACAAGGTGACAGCGAAGGTGTCCTTCTCTATATGAGAGTGTACGACCACAAGGAGAGAAGGTAGAGGGATGGCGTGAGAAATGAGAGGGAGAGAGAGAGTCGTTGTTGAGATTGCGTGTCACTCGAAGAGCAAGGGATGCCTCTTCTTATATAGGGTTTTGGGAGTCCATGGATCCCAATCCATGAATAAGACACAATCAATGGATGAGATTGATTTGTGCTTGTTTCAATGGCTAAGATGTTGTTGTAAAAAACACAACATCAAATGATTTAATTTAAAATAATTTACATTGATAAATCAACATAATTAATTTCAATTTAAATCATTTTGACTAGAGAAGAGATAATGAGACCAAATTAATCCCCTAAGAGGGAGGGGGACAGCCACTCTTCTCCCCATGGAGATAAGTTGCCGTTTACTCTTCTTGAGTGGATTGGTCAATCTCCTCTAATTATCATGAGATCTCATTATCTCATGATATCTCCTTAATTTACAACAACTCTTGTTGTAAATATTTTTCACCAAAATAATTTACAATTATCATGTGAAAAAAATCAATCAAGCCATTGGAATTATGTGAATCTCATTCACAACCCAAAATAAAATGTAATTATATTTTCAACTAAACATTCAATGTGAATCCAATTCACATTAACAATTAATCAACAAATATAAACCATAAAAGATTCTCTCTCATATATTATAAATCACATTTATAATATACATGATAATTGGATAGTGCTATCCACATTATTCATATCCACAATAACTAAATCACATATAATTACATTGGATAATCATTCTCATACATTCAGATAATATGAATAAAACTCATATTATTCATGATAATTAAATCACATTTAATTATGCATTTTGTCAATGCTTAGTTATAATTCAACTTTGGAATTATTCTTGAACTCTTTCAAGAATAATGCGCTTTCTACGCAGATATTTGGAGATAAGGACATGGTGATTGTATTGTACCACATATAATGACTTGGATATTGAGATCACATCTCAAATCCAGATCTCATGGACCTCTCATAGATGCTTGATTTAATCAAGGCCTCAAATCTAATCTTCTCACTGCATCCGAATCTCATTCAGATCAATGTCCAACACTTGGACCAAGATCAGATTACTTATTTACTGAGAGGAGTCACTGAAATCCAGACATGTTTCATTACTCCCTCGGAATGGAAGCGTCATAGTTATACAATCATTTATGATCACATCACCCTCAGGTATTCCTAATACCTGTACATCCTGCATATTGGAAGATCTATGATCAACCCCGAGATATAGATCAATTTGACACTGTCATCTTCAGGGTTTGATCATCAAGTTTCTCATACTTGGTCATTGCGGTTTGGTATCGATCATATGCTTTCCAAAAGCATATATCATACCTTCAAATTCTTGTATGCTTCCAAAGCACGACAACCATGCATGGAATTTGATCGGTCCGAATACCTCATGAGTGAGCTCATGTCTCCCTGTAAGAGATCGTATTACTCATATGCCCTTGTATGTATACCAGCGTGTCGGTGTATAGACCTTGGTTTGGTCATCAACCTATTGGTCTGCCAAATGTACATACTCAAACATATAGTAACACATCTGTCTCCGGTCAGAGGATGCATGCCCATATCACGAAGGTTTACAATATTGGACTTTTATTATCTCGATCTCGTTAAGTCGACTCTTTGACCTAACTAATATGACATATCCGAATCTCTATCCATCGGCAGAGGACCTGCATCAAGAGGTCGGTCAGTTATTAGCCCAAATGAGAAAGGATTGCCATCTCCGACTCAGGATGGAGATCATCTCTTAACAATCATTTGATGGTAGTTGATGAGTCCTCAATCTAACTCCTTGGATATTCATCCAAACACCAACCTCAATGATTCTGTTAGTGCATCAATAACTGTATGATTATTAAGATAGCCATGCTACATAACCCTAATTGTACAGAGGAACGTTATTATGCATTCATTCATTTAATCTTAGAAAGGGATTGAAAAAGAATCAATAACTTTTATTGATAAATCAAACATTACAATAACATTTTGTTGGAATGGTTCACCTCGGGATCACATGGCTAACATGGCGAAGTGCTACGATGTTCAATGCAATATTCCTAAGTCAACTTCTTCACTTCTCTATTGATGAAATGACTACCACCATCGGATGCTAGACTTTTTGGAATTCCGAACCTTGCAATGATGTGTTATTTTAGAAATCGACAAACAATGCGACTATCGGTGGCTCTGGTTTGGATAGCCTCCACCCAATGATTGACATAGTCGACATGAGGTAGAATATACTCAAATCCCTGACTGTTGGGTAATGGACCCGTGAAGTCAATGTCCCACGCATCAAATACATTAGATATCTGAATGTATTTCAAGGGCACTGTATGTCTCAATCCAATAGTTCCACCCTTTTTCTGACAATCAGTGCAACGTTTCACATAGTCTTCTACATCTTTGAATAGAGTCGGTCACCAAAGGCTGCATCGGAGCACTTTCTTGCCATTCTTTTCCTAGAATGGTGTACTTCTGATTCTCGATTATGGCAGCATTTAAGGACACTATATACTTCCTCCTCAGGAATGCACCTTATCCAGATGCAATCTACCCCCTCTCAAAACAAATAAGGATAATGAATATCTGACAAGAATTTGTCAACTTTCAGCTTCAACCAATCTTACAGAATTCTTTTGGAAATAAGATAGTTCATAATATCAATGAACCAGGGCAACGAGGTGACTGACAGAGTTGCCTCGTCTGAGAAGGTTTTGTAATTGGTATCATGCTCTACTAAGGAGTGTCTGGCTCTGGTAGTCTGGAAAGATGATCTATCTCCACGTTTTTAATTCTAGGATTTTCTTTGATTTTAAGATCGAATTCCTGAAGTAGAAGGATCCATCTGATGAGTCTTGGTTTGGCGTCCTTCTTTCCTTGCAATTATTTGATGGTAGAATGGTCAGTGAAAACTATGACTTTGGATGCCAACAAATGTGATCTGAATTTTTCTAGGGCGAATACAACTGCTTGCAGCTCTTTTTCACTGACAGTGTAATTCTTCTGAGCTTCGTCTAATGTTTTGCTAGGATAGTGAATCGCAAAAGGTAACCCATCTCTCCTCTTTCCCAAAACCACTCTAATGGCATAATCCGAAGCATTTATCATGATCTCAAATGGTAGAGACCAATCTGGTGGTTGAAGGATATGGGCATGAGTGATTAATTTTTTCAGTACATTGAAGTCTTAGATGACTCAAGCATCTACAATGAAATCTACCTCATTGCCCAAAAACTCAGTCAACATTTGTGTAATTTTGCTGAAGTATTTTATGAATCTTCGATAAAATCCCACATGCCCAAGGAATGATCGGACTTGCTTCAGATTTGTCGATGGCTCAAGTTTGGAAATGACTTCCACCTTTACAGGATCAACCTCCATGCCATGTTTAGAAATGACATGACCTTACCCAATCCCTTGAGTCACCACGAAGTGACTCTTCTCCCACGAGAGCAACGGGTTTCACTTTGCAACATCTTTTCAACACTCGATCTAAATATGTAAGGCACCGATCAAAACTATCTCTATAGACCAAGAAATCGTCCATGAAAACCTCCAAAAAACTACCAACCATATCTGCAAATACCGCCAACATGCACCTCTAGAATTTCCCTGGAGCGTTGCACAATCCGAAAGGCATTCTGCAGAAGGTATATGTCCCGAATGGACAGGTGAAGATGGTTTTCTTTTTATCTTCAAGAGCAATTGCCACTTAATTATAACCAAAGTATCCATCCAAGAAACATAAATACTCCTTCAGGACCAGTATTTCAACTATATGATTGATGAAGGGGAGCGGAAAATGATCTTTCTTGATCGCTAAAGTCAAGTGCATGTAATCCACATAGACGCACCAAGAAGTTGGAAATCTAGTTGGGATCTCCTCTCCTTTGTCATTCTTCCTAATGGTGATCCCTGATTTCATTGGCACTACATGCATGGGACTCACCTATTTTGAGTCAGAGAGGGGATATATGAATCCCGCATCACCCCATTTAGTTATTTCATTCATCACAACCTCCAGTAAATTGGGGCTCAAACTACATTGAAATTCTCGGGACAACTTGCTATCCTCTTTAAGGTAGATGTGATGGGAACACAATGAAGGATTGATCACATGGAGATCTAAAATTTTCCATCCTATGGCCTTGTAGTTTCTTTCTAAAACCTCGAGTAGCCAAGATTCTTGTTCCTTAGTCAGCTGTGAATTTATGATTATCGGGAATATATTCTGTGAAGCTGCAAGGAAGTCATACGTCATGTTTGATGGAAGTGGTTTACGATCAGGTGGGTTTTGGATCAGCTCAGTAACAACTTCGGCAACTTTGCATGGTAGTGGTGTCGAATACATCAACTGTAAAGTGTCCACCATTGGCAATGCAAGCTCTGCATTCAATGCTGCACAAAAGTTTTCAATGATTTCATCTTGTTCACAAAAAAAATCAATAATCTCCTCTTGCTTTGCTAAGGACAGGTTGCTAACAATGAATTCATCTGACAAATTAGCAAAAATCTCATCTTCAAAGATAGAAGAGAATTCGACTGTGCTATCCTCTACTTCCTTTATGGAGAGGAATCCGTGGGTCTCTATATCGTCCATGAACAGATTTGTATCTCTTATTTCAGCAAGAAAGTCACAGTCTTCTATTCTTTGATGTGTAGACTCACTCTCGTCTGATGCAAAAACCGATGACTTTGGTAGTTGGATCGTCTGAATGTGTACCTTGTCGCTATTGGAATAAAAAGTGATCTGTCTGGTGTCGTAATCCACCACTGCTTCGGTTGTTCGAAGGAACAACCATCCAAGTATGATCGGGGTATGTGGTAAAGATGTTGTGATGTCCATGTCTAGCTGAAGAGCCCTAAGATGCCCTTGTTAATCTTGTGAAATTAACATTTCAATTGATCGTTGCAGTTAGGCAAATTAGGATTAATCAAAAACCACTTCTTTATCAATGAAAGTGAGCGGTTAACTTTTTTACTTGTGAAGTTCAAGGTCAAACTCTAAGAGGCAACTGTCTCCTTATGTTGATTTAAAAAGATCTAGAATTTAGATTTTTAGAAGAATATTTTTTTTGTATTTTTCCTTTTCACTTTATGGGTTTTTTATTAAAAAGATGTAATTAATTGCGAAAAGAAAATATGATGCATGAATTTTTAAAATGATTTTTTTCAATGCACGAAAATAATGTTATGCTATGCAGTGTGAAAGAAATTCAATTTTGTAGTGATTTTTAATGATGTAATGATATGATGATATTGCGAAGTGAGGAGCACGAACCAACCATGCAAGTCTAGTCAAATTAATCCAAATAACATGTCCTCCAATTGTTATCATAATTAATTAAGCAATTGAGTTTTGATCAAGTTCCCAAAATAAAATCCCCATAAATTTAAGCACAATTTATTGAGCAAGAAAATCAATTAAAAAAACAAGTGCTCTAAAATGATCCAAATAGAATCTCAATTAATTACTTTCAAATAACGTCTCAAATCTAAAATCTCAATGTTTTAATATGATAGAGAATCAAGTAAGCTTTAAGATGACACCAAGAATGTCATATCCTACAAAAGATGCTCAAGATATGCCAAAATGAAGTTCATGAACTTAATAGTAAATAAAATAATTTAAAATGTTCAGAAGTATACCCTTAAAGAGAGGTTGCTATGTAATATACTAAAGCCGTTGAGATCCTCTGCAAATAACCCCAGGTGGGGGTCTTCTTGTTATTTTCAGGAGCTGGAGGGTACTTCTATAATTTTTCCACGAACGCACGTGCGTCGCGCGTGACTTTTGCTAAAGTGACCCCCTTGGAATTCTAGAAAATTGGAGAGGTCGGGGCACAATTTGCCCAAGCTATGCACGTGATGCACGTGACTCAGATGGCTCAAGTAGTGGCTCGTAACCCTGGCCTCCACGTGTGGAATGCTGACTACTTCAGGGATATCGAGGCTCGAGGTCCAAAGACTGGATCGGAGAGCGCTTCTCGACCGTTGATTGAGGCCTGATTTCAGAGGTTGAGGCTAGCACTGAGGCGGCTATGCTCTTGGAGGCTAATACACGATCGTGGATCATCAAGGCAGAAAGCGTGAGGGCTGCGGTGCATGCAGAGGCTCACGGTGGAGCCCCGACGGTTGTCAATGGAGGAGACAGAATGTACTGGAATACATTATTTATTTTATTTTCTTTTTAATGGGTTTATTTTATTTTAATTATTTACATGTTTAAATAACATTTACAAATTTATAAAAAATCAAAAGAAGGTATAAAATACAAAGAATAAATATATTGTATATAATAATATGTATACTGCACAATGGGGGCCCAAAACCTAACTTTTGCATCTTAACTCCAAATTGAATGAAACCATCTTCATTAAATGACTAATTTTATTGTATAAACTATAAAGGTGAGTTTGTCAATTTTGAATATGTATGGAGAAGATATGGGTCGACATAAGTTTTCTTTGCGGCTTTTTATTATGTGTGTCCCGAGCGCACTGCGCATTATGTTTCAGTAAAATTAATTTTGTATTTATGGTATTTTTTATCTATTCATGTTGAGGGTTTATTGATTTGAGGTGTAAAAATAATAAAAAAACATGTCCCAAAATGCAATAGTTGGGCAAAATAAATTAGGGTTTTGTATGATTATCTGGTGTATTTTCTATACAGTTCTTCTGTCCTATTTTCCCCCACTTTATTCCTTATCGACCAAGTCATCAAGTTGACTGGATTTGGCGTCTAGGGTCACTCAATGTCTTTGACACTTCATTTTTTTTATTTTCTTTTCTTTATTCTTTTATTTTGGAATTAAATGTGGCATTTATACATTATATTGTATTATTTATGGAGTGTTTATTTTGACAAATCGATGAAATATACTTGCATTTAACTAGGGATTTATGGCCAAAATGAAAGAACAAAGGTGATGAAATGAGGATTCATCAAGTCATACTAATCTCTCAGCAGCACCATTTAATTGAAAAATCTTTGATGGAATCCTCTATTGTCTAATCTGATGTGACCTACCATACACATCAAAGGATCTCACATACTCTGCATCATTGTCATTGCATATGCACTTCACTTCTTTCTTATTTGCCTCTGTACAAGTGCATAAAGTTTTTGAACATATTAGTGAATTCATTCTCCCACTTTAGAGATTTTGTACACATAGCTTTGTAGAAAAATCATCAACAAAATTGACAAATAATCTCTCTGAGGACCACTTAAATTTGGTGTGATTCAACTCCAGTTCTTATGCCTTCTTTTAGAGTGAGTTATTTTTTAATGTAACGCTTGACTTCTTTTTTGATTAAGAAAAGAGTGCATCATTTTATCTTTTTTTTCTTTGCATTTGAAAGAAGATTCCTCCTAGTTAAGGTGTATAGACTCTTTTCTCCCATATAGCAAATCCTCTATGACATAACTCAATTGGATTTCAAATCATAGGTGATATTTACAACATCAATTTACTTCTTTCCTTAAGCTACAAGAGAAATGTCGTTAGTATGTTTCCACTTCAACAAAATATGTTGCAATAGCCTTCACCACCAAGTTTTATATTGGATATCAAGTTTAAATGCATGTCAGGGAGCACGCCTGACATCTTTGTTCTTTAAAAGGAATCATGTTGCATTTTGCAAGAGAACATTCACCCTTACCAATAACATTAGATAACGAACCATCACCCATTCTATATATGCCAACACCATTAGAGTTATAGGATGAGAATAATTAATTTTCGAAAATCACAAGTAGGGATGAACTATTATCTACTACTATGTAATCTCTATCTATGTTCACCATATCCATATCAAGTGTAGTAATAAAATCATGCTTAACAATGATAGCAACAACATTGCCATCATTATTATTCATTTATCGCAGCTCTTGAATGTTCCTACTGTTAAATGAGACATAATATTTCTTCATGTGGTCCTTTCTTCCAATGATGACATTCAGATCTTTGTATTTGGGTAAGGACTTACTTCTGTTTTATTGATGATTGAGATTCAGCCGAAGTCATGTCAATCCACAAGGCGGATCGACAGTCGTCGAAGTGACCTCAGACGAAACCTTAGTCAATCAACAATTAACTCACGATATAAATAAAGCAACGCATATAAAAAATGTGGAGTTAAAATTTATTACAACTCAACAACAAATGTATATAGGTTTAAGCATGTGTAGAGGTCGAACTCAAGGAGCAAATGCTAGATTGTGCGAAATTAATGCGCAACAATTTGTTTGTTTTCTCTTGTTCATTTTTTTATTATTTTTGTGTGAGTTTTTAATTTTATATTTTATATCTTATCTATATTTAATATTTTTATATTTTGTTTTAAATTTTATATTTTTATATTTTATTTTATATTTTTATATTTTATATTTTTTTCTTTTTATAAATTAATAATATAGCAATATATAGATATATATATTATGTAAGCCAGTATAGATATAAATATTAATAAAAAGAGTCAAAATAAAGAAAATAAAATATTTTTTAGGGTTTTAAAATATTTTTTTATTGTTTTTGTGATTTTATATATAATTTTGCTAATTTTTATATATTTTAAAGTCATAAATACCCTAAATCAGGGTTTTAATAAATATCCGAAACTGAAATGGAAATTATTAATAGAAAATGGAGTCCAAAATTTTCCAAATCAATTTTAGTATAATAATAACATATAGAAAATTCATACATAAAAAATAATATTTTTGGAGTTTTTAATTATTTTTTAGAATTTTATAAGTGTTTTTGGAGATTTTAGACTTTTAAGAGTTTTCTTTTTCCATTTTTAATATTTGTTGGTCCGGAGTTAAAACATGATAAAATAGACAATTTATATATTTTTTTGGAACTTTTCAACATGTTTTTTTACTTTAGACATCATAAAAATATACCCCTTTTGAATTTTAATAAATTGTTAAAATGCGCAAAAATGCAAAATAAATACATGGCGTGAAAGTAGAAGCTACCAGTCATCTAACCTATTTTTGCACAATTTTAGGAGTCAGGGTGCTATTTTTAATAAATGAAATTCATGCACCAAAAATCAAATACTAGTAGGGGCATATATGTAAATAAATTATAGTTTGGGGGTCATTCTTTAATTTTCACAAAAAAACATACACCGTATTTTTAATTTTATTGGATTAAATAAAATTACAAGAAGGCACAGGGTGTCCCTGCAATTTGCCTAGCTCACGTTGGACGGCACGTGAAATGAGCTGGACTGGACCTAGATGTAATTAAAATAAGTACAGGGGTCTTTTTACAAAATGTCCACTTTATTTTACATGTTACATTTTATTTTCAGGACTAAATAATAAATGAAAAAATAGTAGGGAAAAGATTTGCAAATTATCTCCTAAGACGCGGAGATGGACGGTTCGTTGACATCCACATATCCATTAGATCACCAGCAGGAGATCTTCGGCTGTGGTGTGTGATGATCCAATGGCTCGGTGTAAAACTGGAGAGGGCAGAGGATCAGACGGCAATGACACGGTCTGGATGAACAACCCAAGAACTAGGCTTGGATGAGCTTCAATCTTCAAAATCCTCACACTCATCGATCCTCTGTCACTATTGAGGATCCCAAAAGTCCCCCAGGTCCCTCCCACGTTGATCGGATGTATCAAAATGCCCCGAAGGGCTCCATCGAAGGCTGGCGGCGGAGGAGGACCTGAGAGATTCCTGCAGTGATGATGTGCCTCGAAGAAGCTCTCTTGTGGCTCCTTTCTTGCAGCAAATGGTTAGGCACAAAAAGGCCCCGGGAGCTTCAGGTGGCGGAATGGACGAGAGGTGGGCAAGATGGACTCCCTCCGGCGAGCGGTGGAGGAGGGAGCGATCACCGATCCAAGCAAGATCAAGGTGAGTGAAGGTGTGTCAGATGCGTAAGAAGTGAAGGGGACGGATTTGGGGTGATTAGGGCGGCAGATAGCAGATAAATACGCCCAGGAGGGTTCGATGGATCGGAGCTCCGGCGAACTACGAATCGAGATTCTTAAGCTAAAAGTACAATCTAAATGCTGAATAAATGTGGAATTAAATGCAGGGATTAAAATCTATCTAGGAAAGAAAGAAACACAGCTCGTACCTGCCGGCAAGGGCAGGGAGCAGAGGTGGCCAGAG
Source organism: Ottelia alismoides (assembly GCA_037367405.1). Taxonomy (NCBI): domain Eukaryota; kingdom Viridiplantae; phylum Streptophyta; class Magnoliopsida; order Alismatales; family Hydrocharitaceae; genus Ottelia; species Ottelia alismoides. The sequence goes on along the minus strand of JAZKJV010001079.1, from coordinate 2,298,293 downwards.
CGCCGCCATGGGGTGCACCTCCATCCTCCTGGAGCCAACCAGGACCACAATGATGTTCCTCCTGTCACGAGGAAACTCTCTCGACCAAGAATTAGGGCTCCAAGACTCGTAACAATGACCAAAGAGGAAGAGGGAGACAAAGGTCCTTATTTATAGGCATACGAGCACCCTTATTGTCCTATGATTATGGAAAGATCCATCGTATGTACAAGAGAATTAGAAGTTCAACGCGGATTGGGAAATATCAATGATGATTTCTTATGAAGGGAGCGAGTAGGTTCGATTGATAGATCGAGCAGAAAAAGGGTGGAAAACGGGGATGCGAGATTCTGACAAGCCAGAAGGTGCATGGGGGCTGAGTTGACCAGAGGTCAACTCTGGAAGCGATGCCATTGGGCCACACGTCTGCTAGAGGACAAAACAACAATTATTAATCGAAAATAGTTAATTAAATATAGAAAATGATTTTATTAATTTTTTTATTATTAAAAAAATATTTATTATTTTATGTAGTATTTTAGTGTGATTTTTGTTTATTTTTGGGGTTATTTATTACAAATTAATTATTAGGAGTGTATTTATAACTATATTCATATATGTTTAGACTATTTTATTTTTGTTTATATATTTTATTTTATTACTTTATTATCTTATTTTATATATTTATAAATTATTATTTATGTACTCAAAAATATTTTTATTATATTTTTATGATGTTATTTGTATACTTAAATAAATAGGGGTACATAGTATATAGGTATAATTATAGGTATTTCATCTATGTATTTTATATAAACAATTCATTGTAATATTTTATTGGTGATTTATTATGGTTTTAAGATGTTCACGAGTTATAGGTAATATTTATAAAATTATAAAAATATAAAATTATAAAAATAAAAAAGTTTACTAAATTGAATATTTTATTCAGCTATGTTGTATAATAGGGGTCCAAAACCTAACTTTCACACCTTAGCTCCAAAAAATATGAAATCACCTTCATTATAGCTTATGAAAAGTTATATATAATTAGAGTATGATTTTGATAAATTTTGAGTTTTTATCGGGAAGATATGGCTCTGTGAAGTTGATATTTTGGCTTTTTATTCATTCTATAAAATGAACACTATGTATTATTTTTGTACAAACTCAATTTTATATTTTTATCACATCATTATGTACAACATTCATGTACAAAGTTTCTTTGTTTGAGGTATAAATAATAAAGAATAAAATAGGTGTCAAAAATGAATTATTTATGAATAAATAAATGTGACTTTTATTGTATTTTTGGCATTTATCTCCCTGGACTTTATTCCTTGACGACGAATTCAATTCTTGGCCTGGTCTTATGATTTAGGGTCATAAAATACCTTTGATATTTTATTCCTTTTGTTTTCTTTATTCTATAATTTTGGCATTAAAAAAATTATTTTATATACAATAAATGCAATAAATAATTAATGCTATTTTGTATAAATTAATGCTATTTACATGCATTAGCTAGGGTTTTTAAGGCCAAAATGATAGAATAAAGGTGGTGAAATGGAGATTCATCGTTTGTCTCTTCCTTTAACACAACACAAACATACATGTCTTTAAGGACGCCCATCGGGAACGGTTACTCAGAAACCATTCCTTTAAAAACTATAAGGGATGGTTGTAAAGCGTCTGTCCCCCTTGATGATTAGAGGGGACATTTACAGTCAAGCATCCCTTTTCAACAGTATGCGAGGTGATGGTTTAGTGATTAACCATTTCTACCAAGTGCTATTGGGGACGGTTGTGTGATCGTTCCCGCCGAGTCGTACATGGGACGGTTAAGACCGTCACCTCCATCTCTATGTGAACATCTCTTTAAGTTCAAACAAAGGGGATGATTACGACCATTCCATTCTGTCGCATCCAATTTCGGAGGTTTTGCGATGGTATAAAGGACGCATCAAGTCGAAGGTTAAATTTTGGCATTTTTATATCACTTATTCAACGTTCTCATTTGTTATATTACCTTTCTCATGCAGTATTACAACACTCAAATTTGTTACGAGCAATTAGTTCAAAATGTTCCTCTGGATGTGACTCTCGACTAGTGGAGAGAGCTAATCAACTTCTGGCCTAGTGAGGAGTTTGCAGTATGTAAAGTGCTTTCTATTTATTTACACATTAATTGTACTAATTTGGAATAATATCAGACGATATTGACGAAAAATACTGCGAATCGTGCAAAGGGATTCATGTCGACACATAAGATGGGGAGGAAGAATACAAACCAATTCAAGCACGATTTTGTAAGTTTGTTAAATAGGTTCAAGATAAAAGATACAAGAAGTCTGAAGAAATAGCTTTTATTTCGATTTACGAAAAGGAAAATGAGCGAGAGGCCACTCGGATAGAGGTTTTCGTGGGATCAAAGAGCCGAGTAGTCAGAGGACAAGTGGAATGGGTTGACGATGCATATGCCCCCATTCATGTAAGTAAACAAGGATTTCCCAAAATTGGCAATACGTTTTTTTTCCTTAATTCAGTTTTAAATCAAATATGCAAGAGGAGATGATCAAACTCACTACGATCGGCTCCCTTGATAGTACGGGTACGAGCACCTTACTGCTATATGCTGAAGAGGTGTTCGTCCAAGCCACAGGTCCAGAACATTTTGGACGTATACGATGTGGTGGACGGGGAGCGACGATACAAACATGATACGATGGTCGTAGGTCTGCATCATCGTCGCAACGAACCAAGAGGGAGAGAGAGTTGGAGAGAGAGAGAGCTGCGAGGTGTTAAGGCCAAGATGTCTACACATAAGAGGAGATGGCCAGGATGTGTTCTGACATGGCAAGGATGTCCGCACTGGATGAGGAGATTGCCAAGATGTGTTTAGACATGAAGAACTTCATGGCCTACATTCAACATCTCAAGAGCCATGCCAACCCATCCACAACACGACTTGTGGACGATGAAGAGGACAACAAGGAAGAGTAGAATGTGTTTTACACTTTATGTTTATAAATATACAAAACATGAGATATTTAAAGTAGTTTCATGAGTTTGGAATGTATGTAAACTTGAAATATTTCTTAATTATTTAGAATAGATTCCTTTTTGTTGTTGAATGTTTTTTTTGAATTGGATACAGTAGCAGGGCAAAGAATGTAGTGCAACCCATATTTTTTTCCACTAAGAATACTGGAGGCGACGATTATGGCATCCTCCCCTCGGCCATGCTTGCCGGAGTTTGTTGGTCCATTTTTGGGAGACGCGCGACCATTGTGGATGGTTCTAACCATACCCTTCGATCTTCTGTACCTGTCCCTAAATCCTATTAAAGGATATGGTAAGATCCTTAAGCTACATGACACAAATTGTTAGAAAATAAAGATAAATGAATCAAAAATAATAAATGAATTTAAATTAAAAAGTTTATAAAATAAAAAACATTTATTATTTTTCAAAGAATTTTATGTGATCTTTTATTATTTTTATGAAAAATAAATTAGTGTATATATAATATATAATATTATATACATGTATAATATACCTATGTATTATGCAAAAGTATTTTTGTTTTGTTATTTTTAGATAAATTCTCTAATTTTATATTTTATTTATTTTCAACATATTTTTAAGAGTACAAATTTTTTTTATTTTTTTGAATTAATTAGATGATGTAATACATAAACATATGTTTTGTACAATAAAGGGATGAATTTATTTTCAATTTTTATTTTTATTTAATGATTTTTATTTTGTTTTTATTGTTATTTCAAGAAATATATACAAGGGAATAAAAATAATAATTTAATTTTATTTCTTCAAAAATACTTATATATAAAAATAGGTAGTATGTACAACACAATGTAGACTCTCTCTACTTATTTTATTTTGCGATCAGGTCAAGGCTTGACCTTCTCTTGGGGTTCGGGTCACTCTGTATTTATTCTAAATACCTCCTTCCTTTTTCTTTTCCTTTATTTTTGCACAAGTACATGCTAATTATGTAATATTAACAGATGCATGCTGAATGCTAAGTTATTATTTTTACAAGTATTTACATGATACTTTGCCAAGATAAATAGCTAAAATAAAAGAATAAAGAGTGAGAATAAGGGATTCATCAATCATCTCTTAATAATCATTTGACGGTGCTTGATGAGTCCTCAATATAACTCTTTTGATATTCATCCAAGCACTAGCCTCTATGATTCAATAATTATATCAATAAATGTATGATCATCAAGATGGCCATGGTACATAACCCTAATTGTACTAAGGGACCTATTATGCAAATTAGTTATTCTTCATTTCAGATCAGGGAATGATATTAGCAATAACATTTATTGCATAATGGCTTATCGGAGGCTTGCATGTCCAACAATCTCCCACTAGCCCAACGAGCCCTTAACGGGCTAATGATTTAAACCCACACTCATGTGACAATCATAGGCTATTTAGGAAAATCGCTAGGTAAGCTGATCAGTCAATCTATTTCTGGGAAACTATGCAAAGTTCTTTTACGACATTTGCATATCTCCTAGTCATAGTTTTCACATATAATGCAAATGTTGCATCTTATGCAACCTACATTGTCAGTTATAGTGTCCTTGACACTACAGATCAATAATTATCATAACCAATATTTCCATTATCCTGATAAGAATACCCTTACTCTCGGAGATCTCTATCTCCTAAGGTATCCACAGTTAAGACCTTCTAGATCACTATCTATAAAGTCTTAATTTCTTGAAGATAAGACTTAGATATCACTATCTCTAAATTCTTATCATCGTTGAAGATTTGTTATTACTGCAATCAATTGTTTTATCACCATAGTAGGATTAGTAACAGTTTAATACTCCCATTGCATGGAAGACATGCATCTTTTGTACACATTTAGCATCCACTCGATTTCTTGTAACTGATCCATAAGGGCAAGCAGTTCTAGCATTCACTTCCTCAACTCTTTGAGGTGCTATCCCTTCATACATGTCAGTACCATATCTTAAGGGAAGGAAGCCTTCCTTGGGGTTTTCCAAACATGGAATATGTCCAAGGTGTACTACTAATGTGACGGTCCCAATACTCTCTTCTCTTTGCTTCTAAACAAATTTGGAACTAAGATCTAAGAGGTATCCTTGAGATCATATCTCAAGGTATGGAATAACCGGAATATAAAATACTTATTATCATCATCCTTATATCATTCCAAATGATTAAGATATTATCTACATAGTACGATGAACACAATGGCACTCCCACTAAGCTTCACACGGTTCATCAAGATTCTATCTGAAATCATAACATTTATAATTTCATCAAATCTAATGTTCCGACTACAAGAAGATTATTTGAGTCCATAGATGGAGTTCTTAAGATTGCACACCTTGCTTTCCTCAACTATGAAGCCCTGGGGCTACTTCATGTGAATATCCTCAGAGAGTTATTCATAGAGGAATGCACCATTGACTTCCATCTTGTAGATGTCAAAGTCAAGTTGTGTAGCTAGAGTTAGCAATATTCTGATGGATTTAAGCATGGTGACTGAAGATCAAGTCTCATCGCAAGCGATGTCTTCTCTTCGGTGTATATATTATGGATATGTACCATGCTTTGAAGGTCCCTATCTTCTCATCAGGTTCCCTCTTTCTCTTGAAGATCCATCTACACCTTAACGGGTCTTACCCATATAGGTGGATCCTTGAGGGTCCATATACAACACTTGTATATGAAGTATACCTTATACTTTTATTGCAAACATCCATCTTTCCATGTCATGATCCTCAGAAGCTTCATCACATGAAGTTAGATCATTGTCAGACTTCACCGACACATGGAATTCATCCTCAAACTTATTTGAAGAGGTATGAGTGTTCCATCTTTAGTTTTCCTTTTAGTTTCTGATTTCAGGAGTCTCATTATCTTCTCAAGATTCAATGAGTTCCTTTCTTCATTTTCATCTTGATTCTCAAGAGAGTCATCTTCTAAGAATCATATCCTTAGAGATGAGATCTTTTAAGAATCTCAAGGTCATAAACTAAGTATCCAATACCATCCTTTATTTTCCTAATGAAACAACACTCTCCGATTCTAGATTCCAGCTTACTTGCATGGAACCTTACTAAGAATATATATTGTAGTCTCTACTACATATATACCTTGGAAACTAATAGGTAATTATGCTAAGATTCATCATTGATCAAATCATGTCACACATGATCAATTTTATCTCCCTACAACTCTATTGAGTTTAAGTGTATTAGGAGGAGTGAGATAGGAATGGCATTCATATCTCTATAAGGTATTCCTTGGATTCATCTAATAGGTACTTGCTACCTAGGTTAGATCAAATTCATTTAATCTTCCTTCAAACTTTGGTTATAAACCAAAATTGTGAAATCTTTGACCATTTCAAAGGTTTCTAAGGTGAAGGGAAGAAAACTCATATCACAAATAATCATCAGTGGATATCACATATCATTAATGTTTACTTTGATATAGATGATCTACATACATCAATATGTATGAGATCTTAAATACCTTGACATCTTGCACCATTCTAAGAGAAGGGTGCATTGGACAATTTCTCCTTTGAATACAATATTCACAAGTACGTAAGATTTGAAAATTTAGACATTCTAAAGTTTCATTTCTTACTAGTCTAATGATATCATCAACAGACAAATGTCCAAGGCTTGATGACAGATCATTGGTAAATGATCTTCATCCTCCTATTGATCTTCAAAAGGTCTAATTTTCAGTATTAGAAATGTTAATGAACCAGTCATTAATATTCTAATTGAGTAGAGTCTACTAAATGTTGGATTACTATCTGAAATATATCCATCATAACCCTTTATGATAGATCTATTCCAGAATACATGTTCATATCCAATATATAGAAATAAACAATGAATGTATTCCAATATCTAGGTCATAGAGATATTCTCTAAGACTAAGGGTTCTCCCACTAAAATTATGAAGTCTATTTATCAAATAGAGATTGCTGCAACAATTGCATCAATATCCATGTAGATGACTATCAAACCTCGTGATCAAATTTCCTAATCTTCTAATACATATGCAACCAATTGAAAGTGTTATTAGAAGAATGAGATACAATTATTAGACTTTGATCTTATCAAATAAGAAAGTCAATTTCAATGATTAAATGTAGACATAGATTATCCCGATGCACTATCTGGGTCCTTTTATAAGGATCCTATATAGACTAGATAGTCACACTATCAGTACATCGATTTATTACAGTATTGGCATTCATCCAACTCTTTGGATGTCACATGGAAGTCACAGAAGTACAATATACTCTTTGACTTTCCTTCTTACTTGGGTATGACCCATGCTTCCACTGCGCTCCTTTCATCTATAAACAACCATTGCTTAATACAAAGGATCTCTTATGTTGAATTCAAAAGATTCCAATATAAGAGTATTTCAACATTTATACATGCTTCATTTAATTCATACAATATGAATATTATGAAGTTTCATGAATGACTAGAGTATAGATAGTAGAATGATGACACTCATCATATATACATACAACGTAACTCTGAAAGACTTTGGTTCAGGTAGGTACTCAAACATTTTGAATACACCATCTCTTATCCAGCCACCATTCTGCATAATTCAGTCAAGCAAGTCATTTGTGATTAAATGTTGAGAGCATATATGTATACCAGAAACATATTATTAGATTTTATAAGGATTGTTTGACAATTACGATCATCATCGACATGTCACTTCCAAAGTATTCGATGAGAGATCAAGGCTAGACATACAAACCCTAGGGTTGTAGTCCTATTGTCTATTTAATTGTCAATCCTCATTATGAGGAAACTTGCACATCGTAACCACATACATTATGTGTCCAACTACAAGTACAATATCTCGATCATGGATCCAATCTATGATATTTTACTGGTTATTATTGAGTATGGTATTGAGTGGGTTTAATGAAGGATTATCTGAAAAAAGAAATTTGCATAAATGTATATAAATATATACTTTACTTTGATTTAGGAATTTTTTTATATCAAAGTTGTCTTGCCTTGTCAACATTGAAAGTTCATTCCCTTAATCGCTTTCAATGTAAGAGATATACCTACCATTATCTCGAGCAAGATCTGGGATCTCCTTTCTTATCTTTGTCACATCCCAATAATATGAGATACTGTAACTTAGATAAAAAGAAGTGGGAACACATTTCGCCTTGCAAGTCGAACGTGCATTCCCAATTTGGTCTTTAACACCCGAGCCCACCACCCCTAAGGTGATGTTGATTCATCATTAATTGAACTGACCATCAACATGAATAGAACGCGCTATGCGCAATCCAATATCGCCCCAATAATATGAGGACTCGATATTGAGGCCACTACGCATACGGCCTTACTCTTTCGAGAAGCAAAGAGTCGATCCAGATGCGCTGGTATGCAGGAGCTGTCACTTTGGACAGGTGTCTCCTACATACAATCCCTAACGATAGAACCCTTCGCCTTGACGGGAGACCATGGATGTCACTTATGTGATCCTCCATATCATATTCAAATTTTAGTTAATCATTATAAATCATATTCAAGGAAATACAACTCTATTCATGATAGAGTGTTTTAATTTTAATTGGATTTCAATCAATCTAATCATATTAAATCAATGATCCAATTAATACCAACAAATATTTTTATTGTTACTTGAAATATGGTATTATCTCCAATACGTATTATTTTGAATTTTAATAATTAGAAAATACATCAGGATCTCTCCAGTATTATTTCTTACCTACCCGCTGTCATGGCCAGTACTGATGGGAGTGGGATAGACCACACACGGTGCAACCTACTATCCCAACTCTCCCCGACTAGACACCATATCCACCTCGGGTTAGGATAATGTCAAATTGATTATTATGTACTTGAGATGATAATTGGTTTTTTAACCAAAGTTATACCATATAATAATAATAATCAAAATCATTTTTATAAGGAAATTTATTAAACAAATTCCCAATCCTATTCAAGCAAGTTTGTTTGTTGGAAAGAAGATCATGTAACCAATTGTGATCTAGATTATATCTAATCAATTATTGGTTAAGGCAATGTAATTTAAGGAAATAATTGTCATCAAATATTTCACAAATATTTATCCATAATTATTCCAGGAAACTAAATCATTCACCAATTGATTAAATGATAATCACAAGGTTCTTGATTAGGAAAGTAATTTCCAACAGTGATCCTCACTTACTAATATTAGCATATCTCAATTAATTTAAATCCAAATTATGCAAAATAAGTTTCTAAAGTTTGCTAATTTTATTTACAATGGACCTATGTGATTTGCATGCATTTCTAGGTATTTCAAATGAGTAATTAACTCCTTAATTACGTCAAGATTCGCAATCCCCGAAATAGTGGATACATGTTCATTAAAATGATCATAACTTAAGCAATCGGATTCCAAATCAGGCAAACTAAAATCCTCAGTTTCTTTATTTAATGAGAAACATAATCCAAGTGATAATTTCATGTTAAAAAATTAAAACATGTCCAGAAATATTCACAAAATAGGGCTGCATGAATGAAATACGATAAAAATTTCGCAAACCGTAACGTGCCCTAGTCGTCCTAGGTTTATGGATCATATCCGAAACCTCCAACCTGGACCTGATACCACTTGAAGGATATGTTAGGATCCTTAAGAGCATCACAGAAGTATGAGGATCACATCGTATGCGATCGGGAGCGACTAGTCGCACTAGTTGCTCGAGGCATCAGAATTTAAAAAATTTTTCATGCGATGAAACCACATGATCCATGAACACTTCTCAGATTGTTTCATCTAAACCACAAACAAGTATTAGGTTTACCTCTTGATGCATGGTTGCGATTGAGCCTCTAAACAAAGAGACCTCCTGTCTCAAGTCCGATCCGACAGAGGATACGCTTGCGAACGCGTTGATGAAATGCATGCTTCTCGCAATCCAAGTTGAAGATCCAAGCGATGAATCTCCTGATCTCATTACATCGTAATACGACGTCTTCTTCACGAGCGAGGCACACTGAAGGAGATGGAGATCCACGAGAGAATGATCCAACATCATAACGGTCGCGTTGTGGCGATGACGACTCTCTCTAGGGCATTGATAAACACAATTTATCAAGGGTCTAAATAGTCCACACAAGGCGGGATTACTACGGTCGCTGCGGTGACCCACAATAAACTGTATTTAATCAACAATTAACCCACACTATAGATCAAACAATTAGGAATAAATGTGGAGTTAAAATTTATTTTTAACTCTGCACAAAGGATGTATAGCAAGCAAGTATGCAGAGAGTTCGAACACAGGGAGCAAACAGGGTAGAACAAACTAATGTGTGTGAGTGAATTTGAGTGTTGTCTACACTATGCAAGCAAATGTTTTTGTGGGTTTTTACTTTTTTTTATTATTTTTTTTAATTTTGTATTTTGATTTTTAATTTTCCAATTTTTATAATTTTATAATTTATATATTTTTTCAATATTGGAATATAAAAACAATGTAATACAAGGAGTGATAAAATATTTATAAAAATATGCAAAAATAGCCAAAAATTCAGAAATAAAATCTTTTCGGTATTTTTATGATTTTCTATTGTTTTTGTGATTTTTTGATATTTTTCAAAATATTTTTGAGATTTTTAAACACTGAAATAAAGCAAAACAGTGAATTACCTACTGGCTGGGGGTAAAATGGGAATTAAAAATATCAAACAGCCACAAAATTTTTCCAAACTATTTTTGAAATAAAAAGGATAAAATATAGAAACTACAGAACTTGAGTTTGCAATTTTTGGAGTTTCATATAATTTTTTAGATTTCTTTAGAAGTTTTTGAGTATTTTTGAATTTTTAAGGTTTTTCTTTTGAGATTTTTAGGTATTTTTGGATTGACACTAAAATAGGTTAAAATATACAGTAGGTAATTTTTTTTGGAATTTTTCGAGGTATTTTAATATTTTTTTGGCATTTTCTAATCTAGACAGTAGGCAAAAAGCAAACTTTTGATTTTTAATATATATGAAAATGCAATAAAATCAAAAACTACAAATAGGGCGTGGAAGTACAAGTTAACAGGAGCTTAAGTTTAATTTTTGAGAATTTTTCGATTTAAAATGGTGCCCTAAATAAATAGCTCAAGCACGCAAAAATGTCACAGCCTGGCAGGGGTATACATGCAAATACACAAAAGTCCAGGGCCATACAAGCAATTTTTCCACAAAATATAATACTTAATATTTGAATCTAAGGAATAATTACAAATCAGCAAACCTGCAGGGGTGTCGGCGCAAAATACCCACTAGGGCGCGTGACTTGCACGCGCCTGGCAGGGACCCAAAAGTAATTTCAACAAAGCCTGGGGGCTTACATGCAATTATCCCAAAAACTTAACACTTGAACTGAAACTCCTGGTACTAAAACAAAATAACAAAAGGGCCGATGGCCTCCTTGCAAAATGCCCACACCTCACGTGAACAGGTCACGTGAGGTGACGCGCCCGAGGACCTATTTGTAAATGCTTAAAGTCAGAGGGACTTTTTGCAAATTTTACACAAATTTTAAACTACAAAATAAAGTTAATGGACTAAAAGACTATTACAAAAATGGAAGGGGTGTCGCTGCAAATTACCCCTTCGAGGCTGATCCGACGGTGATGCCTAAGCCACTTATCCACGTGGCGGCCTCACAGAGCCTGATACCCCTTCAAAATCCACGGCCAGATTAGATGGCGGAGCTCGATCGAACGGCTGGGCGTGGGGGTAATCGGACGGCTGGAAGATTGTCTGGATCCCAGAACTGATCCAACGACTCGAGAGGTTGGCGGAAGAACACCGAGGAGCTCCGGTGAGGCGAAGTTCTCCGAGCTCCTCCTTCCAGCCCCGACGGAGTTGAAGCTCGCAAAAATGTCGGGGAGGATCCGACAGGTGTCATCAGTTGACTGGAGTCATCAAAAGTCGCCGGCGTGTGCTGGTGTCCTCGCATGAAGGTGGCGGAGCGGGGAGGCTCCAAATGTTCCCGGCGAGAGCCCAAAATGCTCCAGATGCTTTGAAATGCCCAGGTACCTGCACGAAAATGTGTTATGGCCGGGGGTAAACTTCCCCGACCACGTAGCGATATGGAATGGAGGGTGTACTGCGGCGGATGGTGCGAAAATGAAGGTGGCCTGAGATGGCTCCGGCGAACTATCGACTGAGCGAATCGATAGGCAAGCGAGGTTGATTAAGATGGCATGATGAAGCTCTGTCTATAGGGAATAAAATGGAAGTGAAAAATAAGGGGGGTAAACGACCTCAAGCCCAGGAAGGGCGAGGGAAAGTGTACCTCGACAGAGGTGGGCCGGAGGTCGTGGGAACACCCTGAGCTGCGCTGCTCGGCCTCCTGGAAGAGTCGGTCCTGGAGCTGTCACCTCCAGGAGTTGATTGAGCTCACTAGGGGCACGGGAGTGCCAAAGATTGGGGTTCAAAATTCGAATGAAGTCAAGGGGTCCCATTTTATGTGGTTGACGGGGCAGCTCCAAGAACGACGCATGGTTGGTGCTGCAGTGATCCAAAGGCCAAGGTATACCCTCGGTGTGTATGCCTGATGCACGGGGAAGAGAGTCCAAGAAGAGAGTGAGATGGTTTAGTGAAAGGAACTCCTTCGAAAAATGGGGGATGTTAGGTCAAAACCTAGGTCTGACAAGAACAGAGAGGGGGGTCAGATAGTTGACCAGGGTCAACTGTCCAAGCCCTCTGGTTGGTCCACGTGGACCAACCAGAAAAACCCTCTGAAAAAAGTTTTATTAATTGAATAAAAAATAGTAAATGAATTAATTTTATATCGAGTATTAAATGAAAAATGTTTATAATTTTTCAAAGTATTTTATAGTGATTTTTAATTATTTTATGAGGTAGATTTTTACAAGTTATCTTTTTAGCCCTATATAGGTACATATACCGATGTATTTTATTACATTATTTTTATTTTGTACTTTTTAAGTTTATTTTTATTTTTATTTAGTATTTTATAAAATCATAAAATACTTTTATACGTACAAATATATTTTTGTTTTATTTTATTGATGTGTTTTGTGTATTTAATTAAATATAAGTATAAAATGTATAGGTATAAATATAGGTAAGGTATCTATGTATTTTATTTACATGTATTTTTATTTTGAGTTTCCTTTAGGTTTTTTTTCTGATTTTAATATACAAATATATTATAAGTAATATTTACAAAATTATAAAAATATAAAAAATACAAAAATAATGAATAAATAATAAATGGAATATTTTAATCAGTACAATTGTACAATGTGGGTCCAAAACTCAACTTTCAAACCGTAGCTCCGCCAAATGCGAAACCACCGCCTTTAAATAGATTATTTTATTCTATATACAATTAAAGGTGAGTTTTCTACATTTGGAGTATTCAGTTGTGAGATACGGGTCTGGGAAGTTGGGATTCTGGATTTTTATTCAGACTATAACGTTTTATCTGTATATTATTTTTCAGTGAAATCAATTTTGTATTTTTCTTTATTAAATTATCTATAACTTTCATGTACAAAGTTTCTTTATTTGAGGTGTAAAAAGTGGAACCAAAAATAGGTCCCAAAACGAATAAAGAATGAAGGATTATTCATTGTATTTGGCCCTTATCTCCCCCTACTTTATTCCTTGTCGACCTATTCATCGAGATGCCTAGGTCTCGGGGTTTCGGGTCATAAAATATTTACAATATTTTATTCTTTTTCTTTTATTTTATTTATCTATAATTTTGGCTTTAATTACAGTATTTTATACACTATTTAGATGCACATGCATGAATGCTAAGATGCTATATTTAAGACTATTTACAGGCATTTGCTAGGGTTTTTGGTGCCAAAATGATAGAATAAAGATGATGAAATGTGGATTCATCATCCCCCTATACTTTACCTTTGTTAGTCCCTAGCAAACACTTATGTAATAAGTGCAAAAAGAAAAAGAAAGAAAAGAAAAAGAAGGACTTGGATTTTATTTGATTATCAAACTTGTCTTCACAAAATCAAAGTTTGGAGCTTAAGTCGGACCTTTGGAATTTTAGTGCGGGCGGAACCTTAGTGAGAACCGAATTTGAAATCCAACAGTCCTAGAGAATCCCAAAACTCTGCCCAAGTCTCCCCAATAGCCAGGTCAGAAATATTTCAATTCATACGCAAACTCTTACGACTATGAGTCTGACTCGTACAGTGTAAGTGATGGTGGCTCTCCCCAACTGAAATGACAAAGAAACTGACTTCTCCAGTACGACAACCCAATGATTCCCCAATCCACTAACTCCATCCTCGAGGAGCGTGGTATTCCCTTCTAAGTTCAAGTGGCAACCAGCTCAAAAGGAGGGGGTGAAGAGAAGAATGGACGGTAGCCAGTGTAGCTACCTATCCTGGGATGCAAGACTAGTGTAGTCAAGTCATCCTGCTGCAGGCTCACATGATATGACTTTGGAACTCAAGCTTGCTTATTGACTTTACAACATTTGTACATACTTGCAGGCTTTTTATTTTTGTTCATGCCTGAACATTTTTTTTTGAAATACTATTCACAGCATCATTTACATAAGGAGTTTTTCCTCTTGAGCCAGTAGACTATCCCTCTTTTGAAGCTTTATCGCAACCCACAGCCTCCTGTCTTTAGACTTCCTAATCACTGGACGGGTTGGGGTGCACTTCCCTCCCTAGAGGAGGACAAATGTTTCCACTTGTGTGCGTCTCATACCGGCAAATCCAATCCCCTTACCACTCCAACTGAGTTGAGCCATGTGAAAGGTGTAGGTGTCCAAGTTAGGTCATTATCAACAAGAGTCGTGCGTGTGCTCCGAAATACTCTACTTAGGCAGTCAAGAATCCATTGAACCAAGTCCCGTGATCCTCAAAGAATTAAGTCAACTAGACCTGAAGTACCTCAAACCCAGTTCCTATAGGGTTCCTATTATTAGGTAGATTTTAAGGTCCAATCAAGCTCCAATCTCCGGAATTTACTTAGACTTGTTCAACTATCAAACTAAATCCGAAAAATGCTCATGTCATGCATTGCAATGCAGAAAATATTTTTGTAATGCAATTTTCAGAGATTTTGAACTTTTTATGGATTTTTGAAAAGATGATGATGATGATGCATATGCATTTTTTTGTATTTTTCAAAAAGATTTTTGAAATGTTTTTGGATTTTAATTTTGCAAATGTTTTTGGGACTTTTTGAAAACAAAAAGATTTTGGCTGAAAACAAGGTGAAAAATATGTACACGGGAGTGCTTCTTATATATACAAGAAGTGGATTTTAAGAATTTACAAGGGTAAGTGATCAATTTTTTTACAAGTACACAGTGGATTTTGGTGAGATGTTCATATATTCCTCAAACTTATTTGACACAAGCTTTTCACACAATTTTTGAAAACTATAGTCCAAAATAATTTTTACAAACATTTTACAAACATGTACACACATTTGAAAATCATTTTGCAAAGGTTTTCAAAACAGTATAGATAGATTTTTCAAATATTTTTGCAACCATTTTTCAAACCATTTGCAAATCATTTTTCAAACATTTTATTTTACACAAAGAAAATAAATTTTACAAAACACACATTTTTACACAGGTTGAAAACATGTAACAAAATATTTTCAAAATAGTTTTCAATAGATGTTCACAAAGATTTTCAAACTATTTTTCAAACATTTTGCAAAAAAACATTTCCACCTGATTTATTAATCAGTATATACAAAAAGAATTTGAGGAACAAAACACCTTTTTATTAGGGGTCTTAATGAAGAATTATTAGCCATATTATTAGGAAAATAGGAAAGTACGAGTTATGGCTAAAGTATATACACAGTATATACGACCCCCCTATACTTAGCTTGAGCTATGTCCTCATAGATCGGAGAGAAAAGAGAAGACATAACTCGTATAAGTATAGACAAGTCTAAATAATAAAGGAATAAAGACATGAATCAAAGAATGAACCAACGAGAAGTTGACCGTCCCCCCTATACTTAGGATCAAATAATCCTAAGTATAGCAGACTGTACACAACGCTGGGAGGGACAAGGGTGGGAATGAACAGATCGTACTCAGATTGTCTCCCCCTATACTTAGGGTAAAATATCCCTAAGTATAGACAAGAAGAGGAGACAATGCAGAGGATCGAAATGAACATGAAAAAACTTGGGTGCAAACCCCCCTATACTTAAGACAAAGTACGTCCTAAGTATGGAAAACTGTCTACAAGGGTGGCACCTTTTTGATAGATAACGAGAAGAAGAAAATACTAAAATCAATCAACAGATGAAAGAGTGATATGAACAGATGGATCTGTACAACAGAAGATGGAATTGATCACCATGTATGAGATGCAGATGATGTGAGTCAAAGAACACATCTCATACCAGAAGAATGGGGGCAACGTCGATGGTCGGCGGATCATGATCTAAATATAGCTTCAGGCGTTGACCATTGACGCGGAAGGTAGAGGAAGATGACGGTTCGGATATGTCGATGCTGCCATTGTCATGTACCTTCCTGACCACATACGAACCTTTCCACTTGCTCTGTAATTTCCCTGGGAATAATTTCAGCCTGGAATCAAACAACCATACTCTCTGATCTGGCTCAAACTATTTATGACTGATATGCGAATCGTGCCATGTCTTCACTTTCTCCTTGTACTGTAGGCTATTGGAAAAGGTTGTATCTCTCAGTTCTTCCAGGGCTGCCAATTCTGCTCTTCACTGTTCTCCTATGCTCTCGGGATCTAACAGTAACTCAGTGACTGCCCAAAAAGATTTGTGCTTGATTTCCACTAGCAAATGGCACGGCTTGCCATAGACGAGTCGAAAGGGAGATGTCCCTAATGGATTCTTGAAGGAGGTCCGATAAGCCCACAAGACCGAGTCCAAAAGCTGTGACCAATCCTTTCGGTCTGGGCGGATGACCTTCTGCAAGATAGTTTTTATCTCCCGGTTCGATACTTCGGCAAGACCATTAGTCTGAGGGTGATACGGTGTGGCAACCCGATGGTCAATGCCGAACTCGTCTGCAAGGGCCCTAACCTTTTCATTGATGAAATGAGACCCCCCGTCTGAAATCAAGACTCTCGGTACCCTGAACCATGAAATGATATTTTTCCTCAAGAATTTGCACACGGTTTTAGCATCTGCGGCTCGGGCGGGGATGACCTCAACCCATCGGCTGACATAATCAACAGCGAGCAAAATATGCTCAAATCCCTGACTCTTAGGAAATGGTCCCATGAAATCAATCCCCCATGCATCAAAAACCTCACAAAAGTGAATGGGTTGCATGGGCATCATGTCTCTTTGTCTGTAGGTTCCCATTTTCTGACAATCAGTACATCTCTTCACGAACTCATCAGAATCCTTGAAGAGAGTAGGCCACCATAGGCCGGATTGAAGCACCTTTTGTGCTATTCTTTTTCCAGAATGATGTCCTCCTGCCTCAAGCTTGTGGCAATATGTGAGGACGCTGTGATGCTCTTCCTGAGGAATGCACCTCCTCCAGATGATGTCCCCTCCTACGTGATAAAGGACGGGATCCTCCCAATGGTAAAACTTGGCCTTTGCCAGGAAGGTCTCGAGTTTCTGCCTGGGCCAACCTTGTTGGACCGTCTTGGTGACAAGATAGTTCACAATGTCATCATACCACAGAAGTGAGGTAATAGCCAAGATCGCCTCATTTGGAAATGTCTCTGTGATAGTTGTGCTGGGCTCAGATTCCTCAAGATTCTCCAATCTGGAGAGATGATCCGCCAGCACATTCTTGACTCCAGGTTTATCCTTAATCTCAATATCAAACTCCTGGAGCAGAAGGATCCATCTAGTAAGGCGTGCTTTGGCATCCTTCTTGGCCATTAAGTACCGGATGGCGGTGTGATCAGTGTGAATAGTCACTCTAGATCCGAGAATATAAGATATGTACTTATCCAAAGCAAAGACTACGGTCAGCATCTCTTTCTCAGTCACAGTGTAATTCCGCTAAGCGGCATCCAAAGTCCGGCTGGCGTAGTGAATGGCAAATGGTAATCCATCCCTCCTCTGTCCGAGCATAGCCCCAACGGCAAAATCTGAAGCATCTGTCATGATCTCAAATGGAAGAGACCAATCAGGTGGCTGAAGGACAGGGGCTGAAACAACCATATTTTTGAGAGTCCCAAAAGATGAAAGACACTTATCATTGATAATAAACTCGGTGTCTTTTGTCAGCAAGTCAGTAAGCGGTCGGGCAATATGACTGAAGTCCTGAATGAACCGTCGGTAGAAACTGACATGCCCCAGAAAAGACCGCAACTGACGCAAGTTGGACGGTGGATTAAGTAATCTGATGATATCCACCTTGGCCGGATCGACCTCCATGCCCCTGTTGGAGACGATATGACCGAGGACCGTCCCTTGAGTCACCATAAAGTGGCTCTTCTCCCAAGATAAAACAAGATTGACCTCTATGCAGTGCTGAAGCACATGGTCCAGGTATTCAAGACAAGCATTAAACCCATCGCCATAGACCGAGAAGTCATCTATGAAGACCTCTAAACAGTCACCCACCATGTCCGAGAATATGGATAACATGCACCTTTGGATTGTCGCCAGAGCGTTTCATAGAGCAAAGGGCATCCGTCTGAAAGCATACGTCCCAAACGGACACGTGAATGTCGTTTTCTCCTGGTCTTCGGGCGCAATGGCCACCTGATTGTATCCGGAGTACCCATCAAGAAAACAATAATGACTCTTCCCAGCTAGCCACTCGATAATCTGATCAATGAAGGGTAGCGGGAAGTGATCCTTCTTGGTGGCCTCATTCAATCGTCTGTAGTCCACACAGACCCTCCAAGAAGTGGGTACTCGGGTAGAGATCTCCTCTCCGGACTCATTGACAACTGTAGTGATGCCCGTCTTCTTGGGCACCACATGTAACGGACTAACCCATTTAGAGTCGGAGATAGGGTAGATAAAATCAGCGCTCCACCACTTCGAAATTTCTTTCATGACAACATCTCGAAGATTCGGGTTCAGTCGTCGCTGGAACTCACGCGACGGCCTAGCGTTGTCCTCAAGATAGATGTGGTGAGAGCACAGAGCCGGACTAATCCCCTGGAGATCAGCTATACTCCATCCTATTGCCTTGTGGTTTCTTTCAAGAACCTCCAGCAGACGAGATTCTTGCTCTCCAGTCAAACCTGCTGGGATAATGACTGGGTGCATATCAGGCTCACCCGTAAGGAATCTATACTTCAGCGACTGCGGCAGAGGTTTCAGTTCTGGACAACTGGGAGGTGGCAGATCTGGCTTCTGATATGTCTGTGTGAAGGCGACCAGGTCTGCATGAGGGAACTCTCGCTCTGCATTAATCTCCGACGAAGGGCGGCCTGCTGAATCATCAATAAACTGCACTGGCTCGCACTCTGTCATGGCTGTTGGCTCAGAAAGAATCAGACAAGGCAAATAGTCATCAAAATCATCCCAATCGATGTCTGAATCCGAGGGATCAGAAGAAGGTGAACATGATTGAAAATCATCAGCACCACTCGTCCCAACACTATCAGCCTCAGGTGTATCCTCGTCCAGGGGTGTGCTCTCCTGGCTCTCGACTGCCATGAGCTTTAGATATAGTGAATCTGTAGGCAAAGCGAGGGTCGGTGCTACAGGATCTGTCCAGTTAGATTCGTCATCTGTCATCAGAAAATCACACTCCTGGTGGATGTCTAGCTCTTCCTCGGTCATCTGCGCTGCTTCGTTGGACTGCTCCGAGCATTCAAGTTCTCTAGCTTCTGTTTCCTCGATCGTCACTATTTGTATGGTTTCACCCTCTACGCGAAAACATACCCTCCCACAATCATGATCGGTCACCGCCCTGGCTGTGGCCAAGAATGGACCTCCGAGTATGATGGGGGCATCAGTTACCGACTCAGGGATCTCCATGTCCAACACAACGAAGTCCACGGGGAATTTCAGGCCTTGAATGGTAACGACCACGTCTTTCAATAACCCCTTCGGCCTCTTAGTCGACCTATCAGCAAACTAAAGGACTGTCCTGCTCCTAAGAAGAGGACCAAACTCGAGTCGGTCGAGTAAGGCTGTCGGAAGAAGGTTGATTGAAGAGCCGCTGTCTAACAGAGTACGATCAAACTGCTGCTCCTGAATCTCGCATCTGACATAGGGAGCTCCTGCGTCAGGTCGCTTGGCTGGCAGTTTGTTCTGAATGGTGCAGCAAGTGGAATGAGTGAGCACATGGATCTGATCTCTGTGGTTCCTCCTCTTCCTACGAACTGTAGTTTTCTCCTTCAAGTTCTTTTTGAAGAGGGGGATATGCTCAAGTGCTTCTTCTAGAGTCAGCTCAATATGGAATCTGTCTATCATCTGATTGCTGAACTCTACCTGTTGCTTTTTTTTGGTATTTTCTCTTTTGTTCCCCTTTCGCCCGACGGAGTGCCTCAGGGAAGTGGATGGTAGGGGCCTCCATAGATGGAGGACTAGGAATAGGTCCTGGTGCCTGTGAAGGAGGAGAATCCATACAATCATCATCATGCAACACATATGGATCCGCAATGTGAACAGAAACCTTTCCTTTATTCATATTTTTGTTTTTCTTTTTGTTACCACAGTCCATAGGTACAAAAGGTGGTAACATCACAGAGGGAGGCTCAACAAAAGTAGATGTGGTGGCCTCAGTACCACCACCGGCACCTGTCTCTGCGGCATCAGCACCGCGCTCTGGCTCAGCGTCCAAAATGGTGGCATCAACACCACCGTCTGCAACTGGTATCACGACGGCCTTAGTACCGTCATCTGGTTCTCCATCATTGGTGGCCTCAGCACCACCATCTTCAACATCATCATTAGCGGAATCAGCACCGCTACTCTGCTCCTCTGGCGCTCCTGGTTCAGCTGGTGGTTGTCGCTCAAAAGAGGCACCGCCGGCTGGCATCCTACCGCTCCTAGTATTCACAAAATCAGCATAATACAAAGAAAGAGATATGTCACTCAAATAGTCACTAGGAGAGGTATCCTCTGTAAACTCTACCTGCTCAGACTTCCTTTTCAGATTGTTCGGGTTAGGCACAATCTGAGCGGGTATGGCGACCTTGCCTTTGATGATTTCCCTCATCTCCTGTCGGAATTCATCCATTTCTTGCCTGAAGGATGCTCGCTGTTCGGAGAGCAAGCAGGAAAGATCATCTAATGCAGGGTTCTCAAAGGCGGGACCCTGAGAACCGGATGGGTGTCCCTGCTGGAAATGAGGCTGCAACTGCTGCTATGGTTGATACTGGGGAGGATGGGGATAAGATTGCTGAGGCTGCTGTCGCTGACTCCACTGCTGTCCCTGATAGGCAGGACGAGGACCACTATGGTACTGCTGCTGGTGGGCATATTGGGGATGTTGCTGTGGCTGGCTGTTCTGTTGTCTTTGGGCAGGAGGCTGTTGCTGAGATGAAGAACCACCATTGCCCCAACGGAATCCGGGGTGATCGCGACGGATCTCGGGCTGAGGGTATCGGTCGTACCAAATCCCATTGACTTCCATCAATGGTTCCTGCTCGAAGGAGGGTGGAGGAAGAACTGTCAGTGGCTGCTCCAGCTGATAGACCACCATCTGAGTGTCTGGAGATGGCGGTTGTGCTGGGTAATACTGTAGCAGTTGGACTGGCTCTGCCTGGATGTGATTCACCTGGCGGTACGAGGTAGAGGGTTGGTTGGAACTGCTACTACTCGGATCAGCACATGACCTGGGAGGCTGCTGGGAATGAGTTTGTGCCTCTTGTACGCAAAGTATCTGCGTCTTCAGGTCACTCATCGTCTTGGCAATTTGGTCCATCTGGGCCATGCCTTGCATCTGCTTCTTCTCGAAGATCTCGAGACGGTCCAGTTTCTCACTGATGATTCCCATGTCGGCTGCAGCTGATTCAGCTTGGGCTGCGGCTGTTGACGATGTGTTAGGACCGGCATCAATGCGGGCGATCCTCTGGAATGATCCCGCTCCTTGCGGGGGCTTCTGCTGTGTGTAAACACGGGCCTGGGCCATCACAGTTGAGTTCTCTGCCATGCCTTCGTAGATGGCCCAAACGTCGTCTTCACCTTTGGAAAAGTACGACCCACCGCAAGAGGCATTGACCAGCCCCTGCAGCTCCGGTGTCAGCCCACAAAAGAAACTCTGCACTAGATTGGACTTCGATATGTCATGATGTGGACACCGGTCGATGAGCTCTCTGAATCGATCCCAGGTTTCATGGAATTGTCCATTTGGGATCATGACAAAGTTGCTTATCATAGCTATGGCTGCATTAGTCCGGCCGAGAGGGTAGTATTTCTTCAAATACGCGGTCCGGAGATCTGCCCAAGTATCGATGAATTGCCCCAAATGTTTGAGCCAATATGCGGCTCTGTCAACCAAGGAGAATGGAAAGGCGATCATCTTGATCGTGTCCTCGGTCATCAGCCTATCATGGATCGTGATGCATATCATCTCGAACTCTTGGAGGTTGAGGTGTGGCTCTTCGGTCGGCAACCCATGGAATTTGGGTAGAAGCTGAATGGTATGGGGCCGAAGCTCTAAGTCTCCATGTATAGGCGGAAGTCTGATCCAACGATGAGTGAGGGATGCTGCTGGATTGTGTAATTCCCTCATGATAGTCTGTGGCGGTCTCTCAGCGTCGGGATCACCTCCTCCTGCATCAGGTCCTCCTCCTCCTCCACCGCCACCGCCCCCAGGTCAGTTTTCTCTCATCTGTGATATCTCTCTCATGAGATCACCCATGAAGGTTCCCTGATCGCGGATCTGCCTCTGCATTGTCTCCAGGGATGCTAGCAAGGAATTGTTGATGGTCACTTGATCGAATAAGAAAGGAGGGTGATCATGGTCATCTGGGTGCTCTTCTCTGTCAACCATCTCGGGATTCTCTAAAAAAGCAAAAGAGGCCATCTCAGGTGCTGTCGAATGCTCTGAACTCTGTGATGCACTGAATTCTGAAACTATTGGACTGAGAGAAGGAGAATGAGAAGGGTGGTCAAGGGGGAACAGGGTGGAAGTAAACTGGGGCTCGAAGAGCAGACTCTCCGAGGTTGTCCTAGATGAATGAGGAGGAATGTTGGATAGCGGTGCCGACAGAGTCGGCCTAAGAGACCTCCGTCCCATCAACTTGATTATTAGGAAGAACAAGGTGAATGCAGAAGAAGAAGGAAGAAATGAGAAGCAAAATTGCGCACAATTGTGCTGTGTTTTTGATCTTGACCTAAATAGAACTAGCAATCAAACACAAAACAGGGGTGAGTTCACCAACTCAACACATGAAGCTGTGAAGGTTCGGCTTTTATCTTGTCGGTTTTAGCTTGAATTCAGGAATTAATATTTTCATGAGTCCTTAGAGCGCTACGCCTAAAGGAGAGAGAGTACTACCGGAAAAGTATTCCCGTACTTGTCCTCCTCCTGTGTAACCTGTAACTTGCGCTTTTTAAGGTCCTTGTAACCCTTCCTGGATCCCTACTCAGCCAAAGAATAAGAGGGAGGAAGCCGATAGGCGAAACCAATACTTCGGACCTCGCTCGCAACGGAATCACCCGTGAGCGTGTAAGATCCTACTCGGACGCAGATGGTGAGACAGACATACCCGTGAAGGCATGGCCTATGCTCGGTACTTCGGACAAGGTCGATGCTCACACAATAGTGAGTCACCAATGGTGACCAAGCTCTACTCGCCTACGTACGATAGTAGCACCAATACTTCAGAAATCCAGGCGATACACAAGGCAGCCACAAGTTGGGTTTTGGGCTCTAATCCTTACGAAGCACTCTGCTCACTTGGAAGGAGACCTTCCCATGCAACCTGAATATAAGTGAGGGTGTGACTCTACCCAATCAATGAATCCAATTACCGATTTTATTTTTGGTCAAGGTTTTCTTAGCAGTCCCTTTTTTATTTTTTTGGTGTTATCGCTTCTTTTGAGTCAATTCAAACAAGCGCCTAACGGTTTTTGTATTTTCTTTAATCCTTCTTTATCCAAAAACAGAGGGAGAATAGAGTCGGAAAAGCCAATGCAAGTTGACACCAAGGTGGAAATCTCACCTTTGTGCCTAAATAATGGATGCAAAGTAAGAAGACTTACAACAAATCCCAGCTCTCTCCATGCAGGATGCAAAGCAGAATTTTATAAACCTAATCTACATACCGGTATGCAATGCGGAAATCGTCCTAAGTTAGGCAACTTCTAGCGTTAAGAACCACGAGTCAATCACCGATCTCCAATCCTAAGGTCCGGTCTAGGCTCACCCCTCCTTCTCTCGACACATCGAGTTTAGGAGAAGCGCTTGGCGGGATGAGCTCGCGACACGGCGGATCAAAGAGAAGTGAATTGACTGTTTAATTAAAATAAGTCCAACTACGATCTATAGGTGCATGCAATGATTTTTAGTGTGTTTGGACCTAATGTAATTGAACAAGCAAGGCCTACAACTAAGGGCTCAATCCTCAAATGAAATGAAAAGGAAAACAAAACCGGAAAATGATAATCAGAAAACGCGATAAAAACCGCGGTGAGCCCCCGGGTGAACAAACACCCGGAAATTAGGCCTGAAGTGTCTGAAAGTTCAAGTCCCTGTATTATTACAAATTAATCATTCTCTCTCACAAAATAAAATGCAAGCTATCTAAACACTCTCTCACTCCTCCTGCTCTCTCCTGCCGGCTTGGCTAAAGAACAGCCGGCTCCGCTTCCCAAGGATGCTTCGGATCCCCTAGGCGATCCGCCTCGCTCCGCGGTCCCTCGCAAGAAGACAAGAAAAAAGAGTGGTCAGAAAGCTCAACAATATCAATAAAAAATGCAAGAGAGATATCACAAGCTATGGTAGACAAATAATCACAAGCAAAGATAAATGTGAACTACTCGTTGTTTCTCCCCGGCAATGGCACCATTTGATAAACACAATTTATCGAGTGTCTAAATAGTCTACACAAGGCGGGACTACTACGGTCGCTGCGGTGACCCAAAATAAACTGTATTTAATCAACAATTAACACACACTATAGATCAAACAATTAGAAATAAATGTGGAGTTAAAATTTATTTTTAACTCTGTACAAAAGATGTATAGCAAGCAAGTATGCAGAGAGTTCGAACACAGGGAGCAAACAAGGTAGAACAAACTAATGTGTGTGAGTGAATGTGAGTGTTGTCTACACTATGCAAGCAAATATTTTTGTGGGTTTTTAATTTTTTTTATTATTTTTTTAATTTTGTATTTTGATTTTTAATTTTCCAATTTTTATAATTTTATAATTTATATATTTTTTTTCAATATTGGAATATAAAAACAATGTAATATAAGGAGTGATAAAATATTTAAAAATATGTGCAAAAATAGCCAAAAATTCAGATTTAAAATCTTTTTGGTATTTTTATGGTTTTCTACTATTTTTGTGATTTTTTGGTATTTTCAAAATATTTTTAAGATTTTTAAACACTGAAATAAAGCAAAACAGTGAATTAGCTACTGGCTGGGGGTAAAATGGGAATTAAAAATATCAAACAGCCACAAAATTTTTCCAAACTATTTTTGAAATAAAGAGGATAAAATATAGAAACTACAGAACTTGAATTTGCAATTTTTGGAGTTTTCTATAATTTTTTAGATTTTTTAGAAGTTTTTGAGTATTTTTGAATTTTTAAGGTTTTTCTCTTGATATTTTTAGGGATTTTTGGACTGACACTAAAATAGGTAAAATATATAGTAGGAAATATTTTTGGAATTTTTCGAGGTATTTTAATATTTTTTTGGCATTTTCTAAGCTAGACAATAGGCAAAAAGCAAGCTTTTGATTTTTAATAAATGTGAAAATGCAATAAAATCAAAAACTAAAAATAGGGCGTGGAAGTACAAGTTAATAGGAGCTTAAGTTTAATTTTTAAGAATTTTTCGATTTAAAATGATGCCCTAATTAAATAGCTCAAGCAGGTAAATTGTCACAGCCTGACAAGGGTATACATGCAAATACACAAAGGTCCAGGGCCATACAAACAATTTTTCCACAAAATATAATACTTAATATTCAAATCTATGGACCAATTACAAATCAGCAAACATGTAGGGGTGTCGGCGCAAAATACCCACCAGGGCGCGTGACTTGCACGTGCCTGGCAGGGACCCAAAAGTAATTTTAACAAAGCATGGGGGCTTACATGCAATTATCTAAAAAACTTAACACTTGAACTGAAACTCCTGGTACTAAAACAAAATAACAAAAGGGTCGAGGGCCTCCTTGCAAAATGCTACACCTCACGTGAACAGGTCACGTGAGGTGACGCGGCCGAGGACCTATTTGTAAATGCTTAAAGTCAGAGGGCCTTTTTGCAAATTTTACACAAATTTTAAACTACAAAATAAAGTTAATGGACTAAAAGACTATTACAAAAATGGAAGGGGCGGCACTGCAAACTACCCCTTCGAGGCTGATCCGACGGTGATGCCTAAGCCACTTATCCACGTGGCGGCCTCACAGAGCCCGATACCCCTTCAAAATCCACGGCCAGATTAGATGGCAGTGCTCGATCGAACGGTTGGGCGCGGGGGTAATCGGACGGCTGGAAGATAATCTGGATCCTAGAACCGATCCAACGGCTCGAGAGGCTGGCGGAAGAACACGGAGGAGCTCTGGTGAGGCGAAGTTCTCCGAGCTCCTCCTTCCAGCCCCGGCGGAGTTGAAGCTCGCAAAAATGTCGGGGAGGATCCAACAGGTGTCAGCAGTTGACTGGAGTCGTCAAAAGTCGCCGGCGTGCGCCGGTGTCCTCTGATAACGCTCAAGTACCCTTAGTTAATTCAGGAAGATTAATGTCCAAATTACTTAACGTGTCTCGTTGTAGTCGGATACGAGGGGTTAATCAAAAACCACTTTAATTTAATGTCAAGCGGCAAATTTTTTTACTTGGTGGAAGTCCAAGGTCGATCTCAGGGAGGCATCTGTCTCCTTAGGTGAATTTAAGCAATTATTCAAGTGTTGATTTTCGAGGAGAAAATTTTTTGGGTCTTTTTTTAATTTTTGTGAAGACTTATGCAGACAATGCAGGCCAATTTAATGTTCAATTTAATTAT
This sequence comes from Ottelia alismoides, assembly GCA_037367405.1. Taxonomy (NCBI): domain Eukaryota; kingdom Viridiplantae; phylum Streptophyta; class Magnoliopsida; order Alismatales; family Hydrocharitaceae; genus Ottelia; species Ottelia alismoides. The sequence continues at coordinate 2,271,120 of JAZKJV010001079.1, read as the reverse complement.
GGTATCAAATGAAGTCCAAAAATCATGAAAATTGGCCAGATGGTTAATTATGATGAAAATAACCTACACTAATGTTTTTGGAATTTTTAGACTCTAAATGAATTTACTGTGATTTAAATGAACAGACAGAGTGATTTTCAGTATTTACTTTCTAATAAATATCAAACCACAATTTCTTCAAGAACTAAAATTATCCTACGTGGCTCTAATGATAAGGGACCTAGGAAAATTAACAGAACTTAATTTCACTGTGAAATGAATTAATTAAAATTAATCTAAGAAAATCACTTAACAATTTATTTAGGCCTCGATATGCGTGCAAATGCTATGAAATTTTTATGGTATGTTAAAAATGATGTCCTTAAGCTACTGTGAATTTTTGATGAATTTTGGAAGCGCAGAGAATTAACTAAAAATCAAAAGGTGTCACTGGGCAAAATATGTCAACAATTAACCAATTAATTCAATAATAATTCAAAGGAGCTTACAAAAATAAGACACGTGTACCAATAGACAGAGGACAAAATTTCCAACAAAATGCAATTTTTAAAGTTCCAAAATGATGAAAAATGCACTCTAGGGATGCGTGCAAACACAGGGGTGTAAATGCAATACAAGAAATTAAAATTTCAATAAACAAATATGCAGACAGGGACTAAAATGCAATTACCTATAATGTGTGGGACTCTTATGCAAATTCTCCACAGGGCACGTGCTCCTCACGTGGGTCTGCTTCACAGGGACCTCTTTGCAATTTTGGAAAGCTCCAGGGGCCTCTGTGCAATTTACCTAGGCCGCACGTGCTCCTCACGTGGGCGACCTAGGCTCGGAGGGCTGCGGCGGTTCGGAGCGAGGTTCGGGGGCTCAGGAGGTCCGGAGCGAGGCTCTGTGTAGCCTCGGATCGCCCGAGCCTAGGCTTGGAGGCAGAGGCTCGGACTCGTCGACGTGGCGGCATGCAGGCCTTTGGATCAAGGTCGATCCAAAGGTTGGCGATGAAGACGCGTGGCGACGTGAAGACCGTTCAGATCTGGGGGGCGATCAATGGTTGAGGACGGTCGCGGTGAGGGGACGCGTGGCGACGTGAGGACCGTTCGATCGGGTGATCGAACGACAGCTGCTCGTCCTCCCCGACGATCCTCCGCCACCTGCGGAGGAGAAGGCGGGGCTCCGGCGATCGGGCTGTAGCTCCGCCCGTCCTTCCCGTCGTCGGTGGAGGTCGATGGCGAGTCGGAGGTGCTCCAGAAGACGCGCTGATGGTCGACGAAGCCTACTGTGCCCTCAGGAGTGAGCGAGGAGGTCTGGGTCACGCTGCCGGTGAAGCTCGAAGGGAGCTCCGGCGAGCTTCCGTTCAGTGAGAAGCCAAGTACCTGCAGGGGGTTAGAAGAGATAGCCGAGGCGTGCAAGTGCTCGTGGAGAGATATAGATGGTCGGCGAGGCCTACGGTGTGAAGGAGGTGCGCTGGAGATGAGCTCTGACCAAATGGCGGAGCTGTTGGTCAGAAAAGTGCGAGAAGCATCGTCGGGGTGTGTAGATGGGTCAGCGAGGATGGGAGCTTCGACGCGAAGCTCGTCGAGGTGGATTGGGAGCGAGAAGGTGGCCGGTGGCGGCGAATAAAGTCGGAGAAATCGGAGAAAAATAAGAGAAAGATCGGACGATGGATGGAGGGGGCTACCTGGGGAATGGAGCTCAGATTTGAGCTCCAGGTCTTCGCTCGAGGGATCAGTAGGGTCCCGAGCTCGCGCAGCTTCGCGGAGGGAGGCTGCGACACGGCAGAGCTTGCCGTGGATCTCGCCGGAGAAGAACCTTGTCTTCACTCGAAGACACACCCAATTGCTGTCACCAACGGATCGATCTGAGCTCGAGGCACCTTTTTGGAGTGGCGTATGGGGGTGAACGTTGCCGGTGGTGGCGTATTTATAAGGTGAAGGTGGTGGGTTGGCTGCTGACGAGGCGAAGTTGGTGGTCGACGTGGGGCGTCTTTGGTGGGAGTGGTGGAGTGTGAGGTAGACGGCGAGGATAAGGGACGAGTGGGCGACGTCGTGGGGGTGTTTGTGGTCAGCGAGGATGGGAGCTTCGACGCGCGTCCAAGAATAGGAAGGGGGCGCCCCTCCCGCAAGGCAGGGGACGTGGGAGAGAGGGGCGCCTGGAGGTAGGAGATGAGGTCTCCACCGTTGGATCTTGTGATCCAACGGTGGTGATCAAAGCGTGGTGAGCGGGTAGGATGAGATCGGGGATCGGTGATGATGGGCCGAGAGCGCGCCACGTGGTGGGCACTAGTGAAGGCGCGAGCGGACGGTTTAGATGAAGAGATAGGGATGATCGAAGGGCCGAGACTCGCTGGGAGAGGGGCGGCTGCGATGGAGAGATCAAGGGTCTGATCAAGCGGCTTAGATGCAGCCACGTGGATGGCTCTGGTGAAGGCGCTAATGTGCGGTGCAGATCAAGGCCAGAGAAGATCTGATGGCTATGGATTTAAGCGCGTATGGAAAATGCTGGACCGTTGGATCTGAAGCGAGATCCAACGGTTGAGGACGCAGGCAGGTGAGGCGAGGGGAAGCGGGCCGCGTGGCGCAACCAGAGGGCGCCACGTGGCCTGCTGTGAGTGGTTGGAGATAAATACACTTGTAGAGAGAAGAGGGAGCCGAATTTGGAAAAACGCAAAACATGAAAGTTGTAGATCTCGATGAGATCTACAAGTTTCATGTTGACCAAAGACGGAGATGAGGTCAAATATGATACATATATACAAGGATACATAAATATACATACGTAGTATACAAAGTGGCCCAAAAACCCAACTTTCTCATACAAGCTCCAAATTCAATGAAATTAGTCTCATTTTAAAGGTCTTTTAATGTGTAGTATTCTAAAAGTAAGTAGACCTAATTTGGAGTTTGCATGAGGACTTTATGTGTATTTTAGTGTACAAGGGGCCTAAGGCTTTATTGGCTATTTTACAAGGGTGATTTTTGGCATTCTTCCCTATGTTATTAACTAAGGAGTATATATTATAGAGAAGAGGTTATTTTAGGGATTGGATATTTTACAAGGGATTTAGGCTTCTTATTCAATGCAAATGAGCTGCTAAAATGTATGATTTATGACTACATGCATGAATGCTAATTATGCAATATAAAGGGAAATATGCCTCTATTTTCTTGGGAACAAGGCTCTATTTTTGACTTTTAAAGTGATGAATCACAGATTCATCAACCCCCTATACTTAAACCTTGCTCGTCCCCGAGCAACTAAATGAAATGCAAGAGTGAAATGATTTTGGGTTCCAAACCAAGGTCATGAACAAAAGTTGAAAAATGGAGCCTGACTCGACCTTTGGATTAATCGTGTGGCGGAACCTTATTTGGACCTGAACTTAAGACCTAACAGACTTCAAGTTCCACAAGTCTTCTATTCAAGACGCCTCAATAGTCAGGTCAGAACAAATCCTCAAACGCAAATTTCTGGTGACTATGATTCTTACTTGTACTGTGTAAGTGATTTGTAATTCTCCATATCAGAAATGGCTCGGAACCAGCCTCCTCTAACAAGGTAACTCAATAACCCGATCCAGTGACTCTTTCCTCGAGGAGCGGGGTATTCCCTTCTAAGTTCAAGTGCGACCAACTCAAGAGGAGGGGGTAGAGAAGAGAATGGACGGTAGCCAGTGTAGCTACCTATCCCGGGATGCCTGACCAGTGTAGCCAAGTCATCCAGCTGCATTTCTTTACTAGTATACATTCTCCGACACGTATTTTATTTTTTTCCTTGAACCTGTCTGATTTTTTTGGAGTTTTTGCATTTTTTTTTCGAAAAGAGCAGCATGTACATCATGAGTTTTTCCTCTTGAGCCAGTAGACTATCCCTCTTTTGAAGCATTATTGCAACCCACAGCATCCTGTCCTTAGATGTCAACACCACTAGACTAGGTTGAGACGCACTACCCTCCCTAGAGGAGGACAGATGTTTCCACCCGTGTGCTACTCCAAGCTAAGGGATTCTACCTCCTCACCACCTCATCAAGGAAGAGCTACGTGCATTGTGCTTGTCCAAGTTAGGTCACTGTCTATAAGAATCATGCGTGTGCACGAGATATTCTACTTAGACTAATCAAGATGACATGTGAACATAGACTTGCAGACTCAAAGAATTAAGTCACTTGACCTGAGAAATCTTAACTCCAGTTCCTATAAGGTTCCTCTGAAATTAGGTGGATTAAGGTCAACTCAAGTCCATCCTCAATATCTACTCATAACTTGGTCCAGAACCCACTAGCTTTTCATTTTGCATATGCAAAGTATGCAGATGAGATGAGATGTCATGCTATGAAAATGCAAGACTCTTCTTTTTCTTGGATGCAGAGATGATATGCACGAGTAAATAAGAAGCCTTTATTCATTTTCATTTTCATTTCATTTTTTTTGGCATTTTTACCCACCCGTAATTATTGTTAAAAAAATATATACAAAAATACGCGAAAGTACGAGCTATAGGTAAAGTATATATGAAATATATACACGCCCCCCTATACTTAGCGTGTGCTATGTCCTCAGAGCACGAAGAGCGAGGAAAAAGACATAGCTCGTGCTAAGCGTAGGAGAGCCAAAAGGGGCAAAAAGTATAGAAGTCGTCTCGCCCCCCTATACTTAGGCTCTGGCAGCCTAAGTGTAGAAGAAGATCGGAAATGGGGCGGACGAGGGAAAGATGGGAAGTGGATGAGTATCAATGCGGGCATCGGTCCCCCCTATACTTAGGCTCAGGTCAGCCTAAGTATCGGTAGGAAATGAGTATAAGGACCAATGTGATCTGGAGAATGTACAGTGAATCAACTCGGGTGACCCTTCCCCCCTATACTTAGGATCTGGTTATCCTAAGTATAGTCCAAGATAATGGTCCGATGATGTGGGGATGGGTAACTAGAATCGTGGGGGTAAAGGATAGGATATACAGGAAGAATGATATATACAGGTGAGTCGGTCTGAATGTTTCCAGATGCTGCTGATGGCTGGAGTTCATTGTTGCAAGGTTTCATACGCGGCTTGAGGTATATCTGCTGTATCTGTCTCGCGCATGAATACAATCTCTTCCACAAGGACTAATTGTTCATTGGATTCAACGACGTGCTTCAACAGCTGCCCATTCACTAGGAATGTCGGTGTGTCATCTGCGAAATCTGAGATCTCGACACATCCACTATCATGCACCGTTCGGACGACAAACGGTCCCGTCCACTTAGACTTTAACTTGCCTTGGAAAATCTTCAACCTAGCATTGAACAACCATACCTTCTGTCCAGGAACAAAGGTCTTTCGTCTGATATATCTGTCATGCCAACGCTTCACCTTGTCCTTGTACACCAAACTGTTGTCATACACTCGGTTTCTGACTTCCACAAGCTCATTCAGATCCATGTCTCTCTGTTTCTGTCCCAGGTGTGTGTTCCAGTTGACCTTTTTTATTGCCCATTCTGATTTGTGCACTAATTCTGCGGGCAAATGGCACGGCTTTCCGAATACCATTCGGAATGGGGAGGTGCCTAACGGTGTCTTGTAAGCCGTCCTATACGCCCAGAGGACTTGATCTAAGATCTGAGACCGGTCCTTCCTGTCCGGGCGGACAAGCTTTTGCAATATGGTTTTCACCTCCCTATTCGACACCTCAGCCATACCATTGGTTTGTGGGTGGTAAGGACTTGCGACATGGTGTTCGATGCCGTAGTCCTTCAGGAGTTTCTTCACCTCCCGATTCACGAAGTGGCTACCCCCATCTGATATCATCATTTTGGGGATCTCGAACCTAGAGATTATGTTTTCTCTGATGAATTTACAGACAGTCCTGCTGTCTGCGGCTCGTGTCGGGATAGCCTCCACCCATCTGGACAGATAATCTACCGCAAGGAGGATGTATTCGAACCCGTGGCTGACAGGGAATGGGCCCATGAAATCGATGCCCCAGGCGTCAAAGACATCACAAATGATGACTGGCTGCATTGGTATCTCATCCTTGGAACCAACGGTTCCACCCATTCTCTGGCAAACTGGGCACGACTTCGCGAAGGCGGTGGCATCGCGAAACAGAGTCGGCCAGTAGAAGCCACACTGAAGTACCTTCCATGCGGTCCTCTTCCCGGAGTGGTGTCCTCCTGCCTCTAAGCTATGGCATAAAGAAAGGACACTCTGGTATTCCTCCTGAGGAATACAACGTCTCCAGACACAATCCGGTCCTTCAAAGAAAAGGATCGGATCCTCCCAATGGTAGTGTCTAGCGTCCGACTTTAGTCGGTCGATTTGGCTCTTGGGCCAATCCTCGGGAACTTTCTTGGAGACAAGATAGTTCACGATATTGGCGTACCATGGGAGTGAGTCGATAACAAAAATCGACTCGTCAGGGAAGGAGTCTCGAATCGGTGAAACCTCGGAAGTATTAAGATCTTCGAGACGAGAAAGATGATCGGCCACTACGTTCTTCTTTCCAGGTTTATCACGGATATCCACATTAAACTCCTGGATAAGTAAAATCCAACGAAGAAGACGCGCCTTCGCGTCCTTCTTCTCCATTAAATATCGTAGTGCCGTGTGGTCTGTGAACATAGTTACCTTGGATCCGATTAAGTGAGATCTGAATTTGCCCAAGGCAAACACTACCGCAAGCATTTCCTTTTCTGTAACTGTATAGTTACGCTGAGCAGAATCAAGCACTTTGCTTGCGTAGTGAATTGCAAACAGGACGCCGTCTCTTCTTTGTCCCAATACAGCCCCAACAGCATAATCTAAGGCATCCGTCATGATCTCAAAAGGTAGAGACCAATCTGGGGCCTGTAAGATGGGTACGTCCATTATCATTCCCTGTAACAACTTAAAGGCCTCAAGACATCTGTGATCTACGATAAACTCCGTGTCTTTGCCTAAAAGCTCAGTTAGCGGTCGGGCAATCTTAGAAAAATCCTTGATAAATCTTCGATAAAATCCGACATGCCCGAGGAACGACCGCAACTGCCTTACGTTGGTTGGTGGCCGGAGTCGTCTGATCACGTCCACCTTGGCTGGGTCAACCTCCATTCCTTTCTTGGAGATGACATGCCCCAACACTATGCCCTCCGTCACCATGAAGTGACTTTTCTCCCAGGAGAGCACCAGATTGACCTCACAACATCTTTTGAGGACTCGGTCCAGATTCCTAAGACAGGAATCAACAGAGTCGCCGTGGACCGAGAAGTCATCCATGAAGACTTCCAGGAATTCGCCGACCATTTCGGCGAATACAGCAATCATGCACCTTTGAAAAGTACCTGGAGCATTGCATAGCCCAAAAGGCATGCGCCTGAAAGCATAGGTACCAAAGGGGCATGTAAACGTGGTCTTTTCCTGGTCCTCCGGAGCTATGGCTACTTGATTGTAGCCTGAGAACCCATCAAGGAAGCAGAAGAATTCTTTCCCAGCTAATCTTTCTAGGATCTGATCAATGAACGGTAGGGGGAAATGATCCTTCTTCGTCGCGGCATTCAAGCGTCTGTAATCCACACAGACGCGCCACGACGTGGGTACTCTCGTCACAATCTCCTCTCCGTCCTCGTTGGTGGTCGTCTGAATTCCCGACTTTTTCGGGACAACATGGATTGGGGCCACCCACTTAGAGTCGGAGATTGGGTAAATGAAACCCGCGTCGCACCATTTTTCTATCTCTTTTTTCACAACCTCTCGTAAATTTGGATTCAACCGGCGTTGGAATTCACGAGAGGGTTTGGCTTCGTTCTCCAAGTAAATATGGTGCGAACACAAAGCGGGATTTATCCCGTGGAGATCGGAAATGCTCCAGCCTATTGCCTTGCGGTTCTTCTCCAGGATCTCTAGCAAGCGAGATTCCTGCTCCTCGGTCAATTGCAAACTGATAATGACCGGAAATTTCTTGTCTTGGCCCGCAAGGAAGGCATATTTCAGGGTTGTGGGTAAAGGTTTGAGCTCAGGAATAGTGTGATCGTCTAGAACGTCTGGCTCAATCTGATCTGGTTCGGTGTTGGAAGTGGCTGGATCATGTTCTGTAATAGCTGCCACCAAGCGCGGCTCTGGAGTCGGATCGTCAAAGGTATCCATGCAATCGGCAAACGCCTCATCCGACTCGTCATCCTCATCTTTTGATTGTCCTAAGGATGTAAGGACTGACAGGCCCAACTGGGCCTCTACGTCATCGAAGATGTAGGGCGATGCAGGCTCAGAGCTGTACTCGTTCCTGAGGATCTCGCAGACTGACTCATGCACAGGATCATCTTCAAAGGAGATGGATACATCGATGCTGGCTGGGTTCTGTCTCCATGGCCCAACTACGTCTACATGCTCACAGTTTGTTCCGGTAGAAGAGTACTCGGTGCTGGATTTGGAGTCCGGTCTCTGCCATCTCGTCTGCTTCATCTCAAGTTCCTCATCTCCGCCTGGAGTTTGGAACTGAATCTTCCCATTCTTATAATCAAATAAGGCCCCCGCTATTCTGAGGAAGGGCCTACCTAAAATGATCTGGGAATCTCTCCAATTACGAGGGATTTCCATATCTAGGACAGTGAAGTCCACCATGTATTCTTGCCCCTCGACCTTGATCACAATGTTCCTTAACTCTCCTTGGGACCTCTTAGTGGATTTGTCAGCAAACTGCAGAATAGCTCTAGATTTCCTAAGAGGTCCGAGATCAAGCCGCTCATAGAGGGCTGTGGGCATCAAGTTGATCGAGGAACCATTGTCCAAGAGAGTGCGTGCAAACGCGATGTCATCAACATGACTCACTACATAGTGTGCACCCATGTCTCTTCGTTTCCGAGGAAACGAGTTCTTTATTGCACAAGTCGTGGCTACTGATAAAACGTGTTTCTCAACACGGCTTTTAGTCTTCCTGCTAGCCCTAGTAGGTGTGCATCTCACCTTAAGGTATTTTTGGAATGCAGGTGTCATTTCCACGAACTTGTCAAAAGGGATTGTGACCTTGATGTGTTTATTGCAAAATTCAGCCATCTCAGGGTCATCTTTTTGGATTTTTTTGATTTTCTTCTTTCCACCCTTGAGAGCTCGGGGGAAAGGGATTATTGACTCCAACTCAGGTTCTGGAACTGAAATATTCTCATTAACTTCTGGAACTGAGTTTTTGACATGACTCTGACTCTGACTCTGATACAGACTCGGACTTGGACTCTGACCAAAAAGAAAATGCTGAGGCGAGACCAGTGACGCTTCTTCCGCTTCTTCTGGACGATCCTCCTCAGATGGAGGTGCGGGCTCATCGGTGTCGGCTGACTCTAGGTGGATGCGAGAGTGCTGCTTCGAGGACTCAGATGTCCTCTTCTTCCGCTGGCGGTGGTGGTGGTGATGCTCCTCCTCTTCTTCCTCCGAATTCTCCTCAGGTAGAGTTTCAGAGGTTCCTTCCTTGTGCGCCCGTGCCCGATCAGGTATGGTCACGGTCCTTCCGCTCCTGAGGGACATATGATTAACATTATCGTACGAAAGGATCTCATGTTCAGATAAATAATTATCTGAATAGTATACCTGATCGCGAGGTCGGTTCTGGCCCTGGTGTACGCTGTTTGGGTTGGCCTGAACCTGTGCGGGAATTGGAGTCCTTGGCGCCATTTGTTGGTCCTGGGCACGAGAGACCCGATTGATGTCGGTCCTCATGTCCAGGTAGTCATTCTGCATCTGTTGGACCCTATCAGACAGGGTCTGGATCGCCAAGGTGAGGGACTCCAATTCGGTGGGCTGGGCTGGCTGCTGAGTGGATGCGGTCCTGTACTGGCCCTGCTGGCCGTGCCGATACTGCTGCTGATGGGACGGTGCTGGCCCCTGCTGGTAGGTGCGCTGCTGCGGCTGGTACCCCTGTTCTAGCCTGGACTGGTATCGCGGGACTGTGACGGGCCTGGTCTCTTGGTAGACTGGGGTTGGGCGGTGTGCCTGATCCTTCCCCATCTCGATTTGCCGGACTAGCGGGTCACGGCTATACCAAAGCCCGTTGATCTCGTATACAGGCGGAGGCTCCTCGTATTCCGTCTCCACTGGTGGGGGTGCATGATGGTTCTGCTGGGTATAAGTCTGATCCCAGCTGCTCTGAGACCCCGGTGCCTGTTCCTGCACAAGATGGACTCGATGTACATGCACAGGTGGTGCAGAAGGGGCGGGTAGCTTGATCTTAGCTACCTTTTTAGAGAGTTCCTCCACTTTCTTGGGAAGGCTCGAAAGAGACTCCATCTCCGCGACTCTCTTGTGGATCTGCTCGACCATGGTAAGCTTGTCGGCTATCATCCCCATGCTGGGGATGAGGTCCTCAGTCAGATCTACAACAGTCCTTCTAGTTGTCTCATTGGATAAGATTGAGGGAGACAACTGATAGGCCCTTGTGGCCTGTGACCTGCCGGTTTCTGCCATCTGTTCTAGGATCTTCCATACAACGTGCTCGTTCTTGTTTAGATAGCTTCCTCCACAGGCGGCGCTGACTAACCCCTGCATCTCCGGGGTTAGACCACAGAACAAGGTCTGGACTAAGATTGCCTTAGAAATGTCGTGGCATGGGCATTTCTGTACTAAGTCATTGAACCTGTCCCAAGCCTCATGGAACGGTTCGCTGGGTCCTTGAGCGAAGCTGGCGATCTTTGTTCTCATCTGATTAGTTCTACTGAGAGGGTAGAACTTCTTCAAGAAAAGGTCCTTGAACTGCATCCAGGTAGTACATACCACCCCTAAGTTTTTCAGCCAATGAGCAGCCTTATCTCCTAAGGCAAACGGGGTGGCCTTCAGCCGGATATAATCTTGGCCAACATTGGTATGGCTAAGATTGTTGCACACTAATTCGAAGTCACGGAGGAAGGTGTATGGTTCTTCACTGAGGTTTCCGTTGAACTTCGGGAGCAGACTGAGGAAGTGGGGCTTCAGCTCGAATGCCTGGTCGGGAACTGCAGGAGCTAACCAGTTTTGGATCTCGTTCTCCGCCGGGTTGTAGGTATCGACCACTGGTCGGTCGATCCCTTCAGCTACTATGATCTGTCCCATCCGCGCCGTAAGATCTGCATTTTTCTGTTCGGCTTCGGCGAGGCGTCTAAGAATTTGTCGCATCTGGTCCTCATCTGGCGGCATCCTTGGCGGCATTTCGCCCTCTAGTTTTGGGGATTGGAAAATAAGATCGGTGTTAGAGGGCAAATCAAGGAAGGGATTACCGAGGCAATGGTCTTCCTCGGTAATCTCGGAGGAGATAAAAGGGTTGGTTTGAGAGTAACCACCCTGAGCATGAGGGAACCAGGACTCAAGAGGGTAATGAGTCCTGGGTGGTCCAAGGTGCGCTCGGACCGAGAAAGACGAGTTACTTGGGGGACTCATAGAGAGATCAGTGAATAGCGCGTCGAGATCTCCCCAATCACTCATCTTGATGAAGCGGGAAGAAGATAGGATTTTACTCCTACCTGAAGCAAGCAACAAGAACAATCCAAGACCCTGGGTTCACATTCAACACAGTGAAGGACTCAAAGTTGAGTCCAATTTATCTTGTAGTTTTTAAGTGTGATATTCAAGCAAAAATAGCAAGGATTACGCGGCCTAGAGGGAAGTCGGCTCAGAGCCGGATGCGTCTTCCCTGTTTATCCTGTCGTCTAAGATACCGCCGCTCCTTCGTTTCTTCGCTCCTATCCCAAGCCGATGGATTCAGTGACCACGCCCCTATCTACCTGCAAGCAGGCGGAGGCTGACAAGGCCGGAACTTCACCCCGGGGGGTTACTGGCAGCTTGTCGCAAAGTACCGCAGTTTCGCCCCTATCTACCTGAGACAGGCGGAGGCTACTTGGTACTAGTCAAAGAATCTGAAATTATCCGGCTTGTGATATTTGCTAGGATCAGTTAGAACGTGATATGGAAGACGGGGATTTGGGCTCTACCTTAGGGTGTTCACACACACTCAGGTACCCTCACTCAGCCTGAAAACACGGTCGGGGATTAATCTCCCGCAAACAATTTTCAAATTTTATTCTCTTTTTTTGGTCAATACTGTTAGCAGTCCCGATTTTAAAGTTAAGTTATCACTTTAATTAGTCCACCACAAAGCACGCCTATCAGACAGTCCCAATTTCCTTTTAAATTTAAGTGAGAAAATCAGAGGGGGAAATCGAGAAAAGCCGATGCACGAAAAATCGATGATGGTATGCTGAGTAGAGAATACTTACAGTGATCCCTTCGCTTTTTGATGCAGGATGCAGAACAGAATTGAAAACTTTACTCTACATGCAAATGCAAGCGATGAAAAGCCGCTCCTAGACAGGCAATTCTATTAGCATGAAGAACAGTTTAATTTTGACTAAGTATTGCGGTCTAGGTGCGTCTTTTAAGTGTAATGTGTGGTCCTATTGATTACGAGCACAAACAAGTCCTAGAGTGGCTCGAGGAGCCGCTAGTGCAAGCTAAGTTACAATTCACTCACACAGCACACGGGACACAGTTTCACTATCTTTACACGCGCGAGATCCCAAACGGGAACCGCTGGAAATGATGCGAAAGAAAAAGAAAAAAAAAGATGTAATTACAAAGCCTCTCTTTCACTCAAAAATTTAAAGGCGAAGTCCTTGAAGCGTCGCCGACTCCTCGCGGTCCTCGCACAAAAAATAAATGGAGGTCAGAGAGTTACACAAAAATAAAATAATGCAAAAATAAAGGAGAGAAAAATAATTACAAGAAAACCGGGGGTCAGACTACCCGGGGAATGAAAATCAAACACTCAAAAATTTGCTAAAATTTAACCTAAGCCGTGCCTCCCCGGCAACGGCGCCATTTTGATAACGCTCAAGTACCCTTAGTTAATTCAGGTAGATTAATGTCCAAATTACTTAACGTGTCTCATTGTAGTCGGATACGAGGGGTTAATCAAAAACCACTTTAATTTAATTTCAAGCGGCAAATTTTTTTACTTGGTGGAAGTCCAAGGTCGATCTCAGGGAGGCATCTGTCTCCTTAGGTGAATTTAAGCAATTATTCAAGTGTTGATTTTCGAGGAGAATTTTTTTTTGGTCTTTTTTTAATTTTTGTGAAGACTTATGCAGACAATGCAGGGCAATTTAATGTTCAATTTAATTATGGTATCAAATGAAGTCCAAAAATCATGAAAATTGGCCAGATGGTTAATTATGATGAAAATAACCTACACTAATTTTTTTGGAATTTTTAGACTCTAAATGAATTTACTGTGATTTAAATGAACAGACAGAGTGATTTTCAGTATTTAATTTCTAATAAATATCAAACCACAATTTCTTCAAGAACTAAAATTATCCTAGGTGGCTCTAATGATAAGGGACCTAGGAAAATTAACAGAACTTAATTTCACTGTGAATGAATTAATTAAAATTAATCTAAGAAAACCACTTAACAATTTATTTAGGCCTCGATATGTGTGCAAATACTATGAAATTTTTATGGTATGTTAAAAATGATGTCCTTAAGCTACTGTGAATTTTTGATGAATTTTGGAAGCGTAGAGAATTAACTAAAAATCAAAAGGTGTCACTGGGCAAAATATGTCAACAATTAACCAATTAATTCATTAATAATTCAAAGGAGCTTACAAAAATAAGACACGTGTACCAATAGACAGAGGACAAAATTTCCAACAAAATGCAATTTTTAAAGTTCCAAAATGATGAAAAATGCACTCTAGGGATGCGTGCAAACATAGGGGTGTAAATGCAATACAAGAAATTAAAATTTCAATAAACAAATATGCAGACAGGGACTAAAATGTAATTACCTATAATGCGTGGGACTCTTATGCAAATTCTCCATAGGGCACGTGCTCCTCACGTGGGTCTGCTTTACAGGGACCTCTTTGCAATTTTGGAAAGCTCCAGGGGCCTCTGTGCAATTTACCCAGGCCGCACGTGCTCCTCACGTGGGCGACCTAGGCTCGGAGGGCTACGGCGGTTCGGAGCGAGGTTCGGGGGCTCAGGAGGTCCGGAGCGAGGCTCGGTGTAGCCTCGGATCGCCCGAGCCTAGGCTTGGAGGCAGAGGCTCGGACTCGTCGACGTGGCGGCCTGCGGGCCTTTGGATCAAGGTCGATCCAAAGGTTGGCGATGAAGACGCGTGGCGACGTGAAGACCGTTCAGATCTGGGGGGCGATCAATGGTTGAGGACGGCCGCGGTGAGGGGACGCGTGGCGACGTGAGGACCGTTCGATCGGGTGATCGAACGGCAGCTGCTCGTCCTCCCCGACGATCCTCCGCCGCCTGCGGAGGAGAAGGCGGGTCTCCGGCGATCGGGCTGTAGCTCCGCCCGTCCTTCCCGTCGTCGGTGGAGGTCGATGGCGAGTCGGAGGTGCTCCAGAAGACGCGCTGATGGTCGACGAAGCCTACTGTGCCCTCAGGAGTGAGCGAGGAGGTCTGGGTCACGCTGCCGGTGAAGCTCAAAGGGAGCTCCGGCGAGCTGCCGTTCAGTGAGAAGCCAAGTACCTGCAGGGGGTTAGAAGAGATAGCCGAGGCGTGCAAGTGCTCGTGGAGAGATATAGATGGTCGGCGAGGCCTACGGTGTGAAGGAGGTGCGCTGGAGATGAGCTCCGACCAAATGGCAGAGCTGTTGGTCGGAAAAGTGCGAGAAGCGTCGTCGGGGTGTGTAGATGGGTCAGCAAGGATGGGAGCTTCGACGCGAAGCTCGTCGAGGTGGATTGGGAGCGAGAAGGTGGCCGGTGGCGGCGAATAAAGTCGGAGAAATCGGAGAAAAATAAGAGAAAGATCGGACGATGGATGGAGGGGGCTACCTGGGGAATGGAGCTCAGATTTGAGCTCCAGGTCTTCGCTCGAGGGATCGATAGGGTCCCGAGCTCGCGCAGCTTCGCGGAGGGAGGCTGCGACACGGCAGAGCTTGCCGTGGATCTCGCCGGAGAAGAACCTTGTCTTCGCTCGAAGACACACCCAATTGCTGTCACCAACGGATCGATCTGAGTTCGAGGCACCTTTCTGGAGTGGCGGATGGGGGTGAACGTTGCCGGTGGTGGCGTATTTATAAGGTGAAGGTGGTGGGTTGGCTGCTGACGAGGCGAAGTTGGTGGTCGACGTGCGGCGTCTCTGGTGGGAGTGGTGGAGTGTGAGGTAGACGGCGAGGATAAGGGACGAGTGGGCGACGTCGTGGGGGTGTTTGTGGTCAGCGAGGATGGGAGCTTCGACGCGCGTCCAAGAATAGGAAGGGGGCGCCCCTCCTGCAAGGCAGGGGACGTGGGAGAGAGGGGCGCCTGGAGGTAGGAGACGAGGTCTCCACCGTTGGATCTTGTGATCCAACGGTGGTGATCAAAGAGTGGTGAGCGGGTAGGATGAGATCGGGGCTCGGTGATGATGGGCCGAGAGCGCGCCACGTGGTGGGCACTGGTGAAGGCGTGAGCAGACGGTTTAGATGAAGAGATAGGGATGATCGAAGGGCCGAGACTCGCTGGGAGAGGGGCGGCTGCGATGGAGAGATCAAGGGTCTGATCAAGCGGCTTAGATGCAGCCACGTGGATGGCTCTGGTGAAGGCGCTAATGTGCGGTGCGGATCAAGGCCAGAGAAGATCTGATGGCTATGGATTTAAGCGCGTATGGAAAATGCTGGACCGTTGGATCTGAAGCGAGATCCAACGGCTGAGGACGCAGGCGGGTGACGCGAGGGGAAGCGGGCCGCGTGGCGCAACCAGAGGGCGCCACGTGGCCTGCTGTGAGTGGTTGGAGAGAAATACACTTGTAGAGAGAAGAGGGAGCCGAATTTGGAAAAACTCAAAACATGAAAGTTGTAGATCTCGATGAGATCTACAAGTTTCATGTTGACCAAAGATGGAGATGAGGTCCAATATGATACATAAATACAAGGATAAATAAATATACATACGTAGTATACAAAGTGGCCCAAAAACCCAACTTTCTCATACAAGCTCCAAATTCAATGAAATCAGTCTCATTTTAAAGGTCTTTTAATGTGTAGTATTCTAAAAGTAAGTATACCTAATTTGGAGTTTGCATGAGGACTTTATGTGTATTTTAGTGTACAAGGGGCCTAAGGCTTTATTGGCTATTTTACAAGGGTGATTTTTGGCATTCTTCCCTATGTTATTAACTAAGGAGTATATATTATAGAGAAGAGGTTATTTTAGGGATTGGATATTTTACAAGGGATTTAGGCTTCTTATTCAATGCAAATGAGCTGCTAAAATGTATGATTTATGACTACATGCATGAATGCTAATTATGCAATATAAAGGGAAATATGCCTCTATTTTCTTGGGAACAAGGCTCTATTTTTGACTTTTGAAGTGATGAATCACAGATTCATCATCCTCTCACGAAGGTGGCGGAGCGGGGAGGCTCCAAATGTTCCCGGTGAGGGCCCAAAATGCTCCAGATGCTTTGAAATGCCCAGGTACCTGCACGAAAATGTGTTATGGCCGGGGGTAAAATGCCCCGACCACGTAGCGATATGGAATGGACGGTGTACTGCGGCGGATGGTGCGAAAATGAAGGTGGCCGGAGATGGCTCCGGCGAACTATCGACTGAGCGAATCGATAGGCAAGCGAGGTTGATTAAGATGGCTTGATGAAGCTCTGTCTATAGGGAATAAAATGGAAGCGAAAAAATAAGGGGGGTAAACGACCTCAAGCCCAGGAAGGGCGAGGGAAAGTGTACCTCAATGGAGGTGGGCCGGAGGTCGAGGGAACACCCTGAGCCGCGCTGCTCGGCCTCCTGGAAGAGTCGGTCCTGGAGCTGTCACCTCTAGGAGTTGATTGAGCTCACTAGGGGCACGAGAGGGCCAAAGATTGGGGTTCAAAATTCGAATGAAGTCAAGGGGTCCCATTTTATGTGGTTGACGGGGCATCTCCAAGAACGACGCATGGTTGGTGCTGCAGTGATCCAAAGGCCAAGGTATACCCTCGACGTGTATGCCTGATGCACGGGGAAGAGAGTCTAAGAAGAGACTGAGATGGTTTAGTGAAAGGAACTCCTTCGAAAAATGGGGGAAGTTAGGTCAAAACCTAGGTCTGACAAGAACAGAGAGGGGGGTCAGACAGTTGACCAGGGTCAACTGTCCAAGCCCTCTGGTTGGTCCACGTGGACCAACCAGAAAAACCCTCTGGAAAAAGTTTTATTAATTGAATAAAAAATAGTAAATGAATTAATTTTATTTTGAGTATTAATGAAAAATGTTTATAATTTTTCAAAGTATTTTATAGTGATTTTTAATTATTTTTATGAGGTAGATTTTTACAAGTTATCTTTTTAGCCCTATATAGGTACATATACCGATGTATTTTATTACATTATTTTTATTTTGTACTTTTTAAGTTTTTTATTTATATTTAGTATTTTATAAAATCATAAAATACTTTTATACATACAAATATATTTTTGTTTTATTTAATTGATGTGTTTTGTGTATTTAATTAAATATAAGTATAAAATGTATAGGTATAAATATAGGTAAGGTATCTATGTATTTTATTTACATGTATTTTTATTTTGAGTTTTCTTTAGGTTTATTTTCTGATTTTAATATACAAATATATTATAAGTAATATTTACAAAATTATAAAATTATAAAAATATAAAAAATAAAAATAATGAATAAACAATAAATGGAATATTTTAATCAGTACAATTGTACAATGTGGGTCCAAAACTCAACTTTCAAACCGTAGCTCCTCCAAATGCGAAACCACCGCCTTTAAATAGATTATTTTATTTTATATATAATTAAAGGTGAGTTTGCTACATTTGGAGTTTTCAGTTGTGAGATACGGGTCTGGGAAGTTGGGATTCTGGATTTTTATTCAGACTATAACTTTTTATCTGTACATTATTTTTCAGTGAAATCAATTTTGTATTTTTCTTTATTAAATTATCTACAATTTTCATGTACAAAGTTTCTTTATTTGAGGTGTAAAAAGTGGAACCAAAAATAGGTCCCAAAATGAATAAAGAATGAAGGATTATTCATTGTATTTGGCCCTTATCTCCCCCTACTTTATTCCTTGTCGACCTATTCATCGAGATGCCTAGGTCTCGGGGTTTCGGGTCATAAAATATTTACAATATTTTATTCTTTTTCTTTTATTTTATTTATTCTATAATTTTGGCTTTAATTACAGTATTTTATACACTATTTAGATGCACATGCATGAATGCTAAGATGCTATATTTAAGGCTATTTACAGGCATTTGCTAGGGTTTTTGGTGCCAAAATGATAGAATAAAGATGATGAAATGTGGATTCATCAGGCATCAAGGTGGACGGCCATAAGAGAGAGAGAGAGGGAGAGATGGCGTGTAGAGAGAAAGAGAGAGAGAGAGAGAGAGCTTCATGTTCTCATGTTGTGTAACCTGAAGAGCAAGGGGTGACCTTCTATTTATAACATTTTGGGAGTCCATGGATCACAATCCATGGAATACACAAAATCAATGGATGAGATTGATTTATATTTCTTTCAATGGCCAAGATTTTGTTATAAAAAGACAACAATAATTAATTTAATTTAGATTAAATATATATTGAAAAATCAAGACAAATTAATCCCAAATTAAATCAATCAAGCAAGGAGATTATGGTATGAAAATTGCCCCCTTCCATAATATGGGAGTTGGTGGCAATCTCATGTAATCTCATGAGATCTCATGAGATCACATTATTCCATGGAAATATCCAAGATTTACAACAAAACATATTGAAAATTATTCTACAAAAATAACTCATGATTATTTTATGAATATTGTAATCTTGCCATTGGAAATTTGTGAATCACATTCACAATCCAAAATAAAATGTAAATTACATTTTTAATTAATTGTCCAATGTGAATCCAATTCACATCAACATTTTATTAACAAATGTAAGTTACAATTAGCTCTCTCTTATATATTATAAAATATATTTACAACATATATGATTAACATGGATAGTGATATCCACATTATTCATATACATGATAATTAAATCACATTTAATCATCTTGGATCTCTATTCTCATGTGCCCAAATAATATGACTCACATTCACATTATTTACATCTATGATAATTAAATCACATTTAATTATCTTAGATAACTCTCTTTATAATATGAATCGATTTCATATTATTCATGATAATTAAATCACATTTAATTATCCATTTTCTCAATGCCCGGATATATATATATATATAAATATCAACAATGAAATTATCCATGAACTCTTTCAAGGATACTACCCTCTCTACGAATACTTGAAGATAAGGATAGAGCGATTGTATTGTTCAACGCTATAGTGACTTGGATATTGAGATCACATCTCAAATCCAGATCTTGCGGACCTCTCATAGATGTTTGATTAAATCAAAATCGTAGATCTAATCTTCTAATTGCATATGAATCACATTCAGATCAATATCCAACATTTGGACCAAGATCAGATCACTTCTCTATTGAGAGGAGCCACTAAAATCCAGATCTGTTTCATCACTTACTGGGAATGAAAGCGTCATGGTTATACAATCGTTTATGATCATATCACCCTCAGGTAATCCTAATATCTGTACATCCTGCATACTGGAAGACCAAAAAAAACCTGAAGTATAAGATCAATTTTACACTATCTAATTTAGGGATTTATAATTAAGTTTCTCATTTGACTATTGGGAGTTGGTATCGATCATATACTTTCCAAAAGCATATATCATACCTAAGTGTTGATCATATACTTTCCAAAAGCATATATGAAACCTACAAATTCAATCAAGCTTCAAAAGCAAGATGACCGTGCACGGAATTTGATCTTCCCAATATCTCATGAGTGAGTTCATGTCTTCTGGTTCAGTAAATGAACCTGTATGATCCCTTTGAGAGATCGTATTACTCATATGCCCTTGTATGCACACCATCGCGCTAGTGTATAGACCTTGATTAGGTCATCAACCTATTGGTCTGCCAAATGTACATACTCAGACATATAGTAACACATCTGTCTCTGGTCAGAGGATGCTTGCCTTTATCATGAAAACATACGACATAGGACTTATGACCTAACTTGCCTTTATCTTGATCTCATTAAGTCAACTCTTTGACCTAACTTATCTAACACCTCTGAATCTCTATTCCTATGTAGATGCATCAAGAGGTCGGTTAGATATCAGCCTTATGAGAAAGGATTTCCATCTCCTACTCAGGCTGGAGATCATCTCTTAATAATCATTTGACAGTGCTTGATGAGTCCTCAATCTAATTCTTTAGATATACATCCAAGCACTAGCCTCTATGATTCAATAACTGAATCAACAGCTGTATGATCATCAAGATGGACATGGTACATAATCGTAATTGTACTAAGGGACCTATTATGCAAATTAGTTATTCTTCAATTCAGATCAGGGAATGATATTAGCAATAACATTTATTGCATAATGGCTCACCGTGGGCTCGCATGTCCAACACATATACCTGTGTGGAACCTTTGGGGACAATTATATCACAGTGGTGAGGCTGGAGTTTGCTGGTCCATTTTTGGGAGACGCGCAACCATTGGGGACGGTTACGACCGTCCCCTACGATCTTCTGTACCCATCCCTGAACCATATAACCTGGGTGGAACCTTTGGCGACAGTTATGGCACCTTCCCCTCGGCCATCATAGGGGATGGTCTCGGCCATCTCCTCCACTGTCGGAGTTTGTTGGCCCATTTATGGGATACACATGACAATTGGGGACGGTTATGACCATCCCCTACGATCTTCTGTACCCGTCCCTGAACCCTATAACCTGGGTGGAACCTTTGGCGACAGTTATGGCACCTTCCCCTCAGCCATCATAGGGGATGGTCTCGACCATCTCCTCTACTGTCGGAGTTTGCTGGCCCATTTATGGGATACGCATGATGATTGGGGACGGTTAAGACCATCTCCTACGATCTTCTGTACCCGTCTCTGAACCCTATAACCTGGGTGGAACCTTTGGCGAGGGTTATGGCTCTGTCCCCTCGACCATCATAGGGGAAGGTCTCAACCGTCTCCTCTACTGATGTCGGAGTTTGCTGGTCCATTTGTAGAAGACGCACGATCATTGGGGACAGTTCGAACCGTCCCCTCCGATCTTCTGAACCTGTCCCTAAACCTTATAACCTGGGTGGAACCTTTGGGGACAGTTATTTAACCGTCCCCTCTGCCATCATAGGGGACGGTCTCGATTATCTCCTCCAGTGAAGCTGGAGTTTGCTAGCCTATTGCTGAGAGATGTGCGACCATTGGGTACGTTTAAGACCATCCCCTTCGATCTTCTATACTCGTCCTTGAACCTTTGGCGACGGTTATGGCATCTCCCCTCGGCCATCATAGGGGACGATCTCGACCGTCTCCTCCGCTGATGCTGGAGTTTGCTGGTCCATTTCTGGGGGATGTGCGACCATTGGCGACATTTCTAATTATCCCCTCCGATCTTCTGTACCCATCCCTGAAGCTAATAAAGACCTTTGGGGATGGCTATGTCACCGTCCCAGATACAATCATAGGAGACGGTCAAGGAACCATCCCAGATACGATCATAGGGGATGGTTTCAGAGCGTCACCTCTTCTATAGATGCCCCTCCCCACTGTATAAGAATAGGAGATGCTACGTATTTGCTTCCCCTTTGGTCAAATGAGACGCATGAATCGGGGACATTTCTACACCCGTCCTCAATGACCAAAAGGGACGATCTTAATACCTAATGGGAAGGGCATCGACCGTCCCAAAAGATATATATGCTTGTAGTGACATTCTGAATATATCTCTCATCCTATTTTCCATGATCGAAATCTATGATAATGAAAAAGAAGCCAGAGTTTTTTTTGAACACACACACACACACACACATTTCTCCCTATTTTCCACTAACAAAACCTTCGATAATGATAAAGAACCTTGAGTTTTTCTCCTCATTTCTTCATTGAGACATCTAGCCTTAATGGTCTCCAAGATAAAAGCTATACGTACAAAGTTATCGAGAGAAATATGAAAAATCTTCCAACTGTTTAGAAGAATAACAAATAACAGAAGGATTAGAAGTTTATTTTCAAATTTTGTTCCATAATAGATAACTGATGGATAGTTCCTTGCAATTCATTCAGATGATTCAAAAAAGAAACACTATTTTTTAAATTTCAATTGCATCATTTTCTCGAGTGGAACAACTGGTTTCATGTCTTCAGAGTGTACAAGTTCAAATTTGGATCAAAGTATTAGTGCATGAATGTTGTTTTGAATATAATTGTACATGTTTTTATCCACAAGTTACCGTATAAATCCATAAACCTACTCATGTTCAAACTCTTATTCTTCATTTCTCTTTAGCTTATGGGTGGTGAAAACAAGAAGGCGCGTAACATTCACAATTAGTAAGTCTTTCATCTTTTTTTTCAATTGTAGTTGGTCTTATTTTTAGGTTGACCATCCTGCTAAACTATATTTCATCTTTTTAATCATATCGACTTTGATGCGACTTATTGAGAATAAATTTTCATCATAATTTGACCTACTAAAAAATACCAAGCTGATAAGCGTATCATGCAAATTATATCAATTTTGAGAATAATTCAACTACTAATAAATTCCAACTATAGATGCACAAAGAAATTTTAACATGAAAAACCCCTAATGTGAGGGTAAAAATTGACATTAATCACAACCCAAAATTGAGCATTGTAATCAAATTATTCTCTCTAAGAGGCTTACACAAAGCTAACGCTCTATATGTACTTTAAATAATCAAACAATGTACAAAAGTAAAAAATAAAATATCACCAAATCAATAACTCTTGCTTCTGCAACGGAAAATGTTAGAGAGTAAGAACTCATAAAATGCTCCCATCAAATTTTTTTGTGGTATTGATAAACCGCAAAATCGGCCCTTTAAGGGTGCGTTTTTAGCACCTCAACATATCGATGCAGTCGGGCCGATTTTGGTCATCAAAGAGATCAACTCATTTAAAGATATGCAATAATAAATTAAAATGAGACGATCGTAATTTATTTTACTTGGCAAGAAACCAAGGTCGAACTCAGGGACACGAGCCTTTCTCGTATTAATCGGACTTGAGTCTATTTAATTAAGTGTTGAGTTATAGGCTTATAGGTCAAATCATGCATGTAGACAATAACAAGACAATGCATTAAAATAAACATGCAATTTTTTTTATCAATTTTTATAATGCACATAAATGCCATGTAATGCAATTAAAATATGCCCTAGGTGAAAAGGATGAGCAAAAATAAATAAGAGTTAATTTCGAGTTCAATTAAAAAGGCCGATGTGATGAATAATAGTAAGAAAGGCATCATTTTGAGCTCAAATAGACACATCGCTATAAAATAATAAATAACAAAATTATTGTGTCCAAAACAGTAATTAAGCATGCCATTTAAAAGATCATCAAACCAGCTTTAAAACGAAACTGAAATCATCTCAATCGGATGTTCGTAGCTCAAGATATGCATAAAGGAACGCAAGGGCATAACTGAAAAGAAAACAAGAAAATAAAAATGCATACAGGTCCCTGGGAGGGACTAAAAAGTAAATAAACTAAAGAGCGGGACCTTCCCTGTAATTTGCCCACACGCACAGGGTTATTTCTGCAATTTGGAAAACCCGCGAGGGTTTCAATGTAAATTACCCACTGTGCACATGATCTGCACGTGAAAGAGGACTTGAATGCAATATGGAGAAGTCGGCGGGGCCTCGTTGCAATTAGCCCAGTGAAACACGTGCCAGGCACGTGGTTCCTAGGCTCGGGATGGCTAGGAGGCTCGGTGCTGCTTCGGCCAGGTTCGGGGTTGCTCCGAGGCTCGGTGCAGGTTCGGGCGCTCCAGACCTGGAGGTTCGATGGCTGAGGCTCGGGGGCGCTCTGGTGTCGCCATGTGTCTACGCATGGACCATCCGATCATGGTGATCGAATGGCTCTTGAAGTCGGTGACGTGGCCTCTTCTGGGCCGTTGGATGGTCGCTGGAAGGGGACCATCCAACGGCAACTGCTGCTCATCCTCCACCTTCGGCTGGCGGCGACTAACGAGCTCCAGCGAGGGAGCTCTTCCTCCGCCGCTCTGTCCTGGGCCCGGTGGGGTTCGCCCAAGGCTACTGAAGGATCGTCGATGAAGATTAGAGCTCGGGCGAGGGGTCTGGTAGCTCAGCTCGGGTCGCCGGGGCTCCAATGTCGAGGACGACAGTCACGAAGATGGGTCCGGCGAGGCTCCGACCATTTGACATATAGGTCACCTGCAGGGTTAGTACCCATAGCCGAAGCGTAAATGTGTGTGCGTGAGGTGATGTGAGAGCTCATAGGGGCGAAGGGAGCGGGGAGCTCGGTGCTCCTCCGCCGCTAGAGCGGAGGAGGTGGTCGGAGGCGATGGGGGGTATGGAAGAAGGGGAGCATGGTCGGAGGAGAAGGCGTGAACGGGGAGGTGTTGGCGGAGCTAACGGAATGAACAATGGAGGGCTAAGTTGACTGTCGAAGCCTAATTTAAAAAGTAAAAGACAAAAGAAAATGCAGAGAGAAAGAGGGGAAGCTTACCGGCGATAGGGGCGGAGCGGAGCTTGGGGGCGGACTCCAACATGGAGCCCTGGTCGTCGCTGAACTCCGGCAGCAACTCGGAGCAGCTCGGGCGGTCGCGATGCGCCGCAGCTCCGCCGTGAAGGTCGGAGGGTCTCACCGGGAAGCGGAGTCGTCTTCGCTCAATCGCACCGCCTCCCCCTGTCACGGGGAGGTGGAGGAGGGCTGGGCTCCCTTCCTCGTAAAGGTGGACAGCGGCGAAAGGTGGGAGGGGCGGGGTATTTGAAGGGCGGAGATGGCGGAAGTGATGGTGGTTGACGTGGTTTTGAGGGCCGATGTGGGACGACTGGAAAGGAGTCGTGGGTAGTGGAGTGATGCGCGGAGGAGGTGGATGATAGGGGAAGACCGTGGGACGGTTGGCGAAGGAGGAAGTCCACGGGAGTGGCTGTGAAAATGGAAAGGGCGAGTGGTCGTCGAGCAGGATCGTGGGAGAGAGAGGAGTAGGCTGGAGGTTGATGATGGCCGTTGGATCTGGAGATCCAACGGCGAGCATTTAGGCGCGAAGAGACGGTGGTGATGAGATCGGGGGACGGAGCGATCGATGGCAGATGGAGCTGTCACGTGGTGTATCGAGAGCGAGGCGCTAAAGGATGGCCTAGATGCGAAGGAAGCTCTGATCCGATGGCTGAAAATAAAGGAAGATCTAGCGGCTCAGATTAGAGAATTGGCACGCGATCAGAAGGTCTTCAAAGCGCCACGTGGCGCGCTCCTGGTGAGGCGCAAGCGTGCGGTGATGATGGAGACGGAGGAATGATCGGATGGCAGGGATTTTGAGCATGCGTGGATGAGGCCTGGCCATTGGATCAAGAGCCGATCCAACGGCCAGTAGGAGAGGCAGAAAAGACAAAGACGCCAGGGCCACGTGGCGCCCCCCAGAACGGGCCACGTGGCCCAACCAGATTGTTCCGTTGGTATTTTTGATTTTTGAGGCATATAATGGCTGAATTTGAGAAAACTCAAAACATGAAAGTTGTAGATCTTGATGAGATCTACAAGTTTCATGTAGACCAAAACTGGAAAAGAGATCAAACGAAGACACGAAATATTTTTGAGGGTATTTTTAAGTCTAAAAATACCACGAATTTTTGCTTTGTCATTTTTTTGTGATTTTTAATTTATTAAGGACTCTGTTAATAATAGGACATTAACAGGGTTTTATTGACAAACTTTTAAGCAAGGGGGTTAATTATAGGAAATAAAGATGATGAAACTGAGGTTCATCACCCCCCTATACTTAAACTATGCTCGTCCTCGAGCATCAAAAAGAATGACTAAGTTGGATTAACCCCCTTGTGCATGTGAATACAGGATCCAATCTGATCAAGTCGACTCGACTTTAGAGATCCAAAATTCTAGAGTTCAACCCAGCCTTAATCAAGAGGCTTCCAATTCCTCTACTTCTCTAGACTCTCTCTGATGTACATATAAACTAAAGGATATGAAGTTTAGTGTTGACTGCAATTCTGAGAGTAGAGTCAATTCGTCACCCAAAATCTTGGTCCGAGAAAATCTCCTAAGGACCTAATCCTCAGCACTAGGGAATAAATCAAATCTTGCATTCAGTCCACCGTCTCTTTAGTTTGTCAGACTTAGAAAATGTGGATGGCAGGCCAGAAAATGGAGGGCATGGGATTGTGTCAATTCTTCTCTTCCTCTCATTGGAATAAGGATTCTCTCTAGTGCCTTTTACGCAACACATTTTTTTGGTGTTGATCAGTGCGTCCATCAAGAGAAGTTGGAGCCGTCTGCACTTATTTTCCTGGGAGTACACCGGGGTGTGTCTCTTTTGAGTACCTATCGTACCTTCGACACCCAGACTTGTAGCATTTACGATGCAGAGCCCTTTTTTTGGTGCAAGCCCGACTCCTGGTCCTAATAGCGGTGGTCCAAGTGGACACTTTGAAATGGTTGGGAGCGCTCGCCTTTGGTGGAAGCTCTTTGATATTTGACTTTGGTGGAATGAGAGCTTTTCTTTGAATTTCATTGACTTGTATAATTGGTGGCTAGCTCCACTGCTTTTACCAAGAGTTGGCGCACACTGATCAACATTTTTTGTTTATTTTTTCACACCCAGGCACTTAGGTTAATGTCAAGAGATTAGTATAAGAATCAAGTTCTCATACTGGCTAATATTGCTGACACTCAGGTTTCCTGAAGCCTCCAAAGATTTTATCCCATCCTCGAGCATCATTAGATCAAATCCAAACTCGACTTCCTCATCCCAATCCCTCGGGTGAAAAATCAACTCATCTCATCAAAAACCGCAGTCGTGTATGTGATGTGCTGATCATATTCTTTATGTCTGAGACTAAGCATGGAATATAGCATGCAAATCTAGAAACTTAGGGGAATGTGGATGATTAAGTCTAAGACCCTGATGGCTAAGGCTGGTTAACCTAAAATCTCAAAGACTTCTAAAAGCTAAGTCTTCTTGACCAATTCAGATCCTGGGTGAAAGTGAAAGTGTAGAGGACTAATCCAACTTCTTCATTCAAAAACAAGATTTTTTTAAAGGACTTTAAGAGATATTATAACTGCCTAAACTTAATTAAGGAGCTACGTTCAACCAGTATGGATGTAAGTACAAGCCGGAGCTCGTTGCTTGAGGACGGGGCCTTACGCGATGTCCTCTAAACCATCCAATTTGCTAAGGGCGAACCCTCACTGAATGCGGCTTTCTTAATTGAGCTTAGTAGTCACTAATAGCTCCTAAAGGTTTTTAGAGTTCTTCTCATTTTTATGGATTTTAATAAAGTTAAAACACATGTTAGACTCAACTTTCCTTGAAAAGAGATGGCGATTTTTTCAAAATCCATGTCACACACAAAATAAAAAAATTTCAAAACATTTTCAAAAATCATTTTCGAAAATATTTTATAAAAATAGCGTAACATAATATCGAAAAACCGCGAAATCATTTGGGTTCTCTCAGTCCACAGAATTTTACCTTAGCCAAAAAGTTTTTAATTTTTCAAAATTTTCAGATTTATAGCTAAAGTAGATATACGGTATATACGGTATACCCCCCTATACTTAAACTTTGCTATGTCCTCATAGCACTAGATGTTACAAACACATAGGTCCATTAAGTATATAGGAATATACAGGAACTAAGAGGGGCTCCCCCTATACTTAGGTTAGAAATAACCTAAGTATAAAGGCAAGGAAAGATGAGTAGAGAAAATCACGGGGACTCGGGTCCCCCCTATACTTAGGCTGAGATTAGCCTAAGTATAAAGATGGGAATTGATGTTGGAAGGAACCCAAGGTGAACGAAGAAGAGGGATGGATTTACAAGTGAGCGGTTGAATCTTTGGAGATGAAATGGAGTGACTAAGGTTTTAGGGTTGTGTAGCAAACATGGCCCAATTCAAGCAAGCAAAAACCCTCAGTTTCACCAACTCACACATGAAACCAACCAAAGTTGGTTTATTATCTTGTCAGTTTTATTGGTGATAAAGCCTTAGATATTTACGCGAAGAAAATGAAAATCAAGGCGTATGCGCGGGTGTTGCTCTCCCAAAACCGAATTTTACTCCATTTTAGGTTGACTTGCAATTAAAAGTCCCAATTTTATTTTGAATTATCACTGAATTAAGGTTAGCACATCAATCAGAAAATCATCGTCTACCGTTCATTCCATTTTCCATTATTCCTAGGTGATCAATCTAGGAGATGAAAGCCGAGAAAAACATGTATTCGATGAATAAAAAACGCGATCTAGGCTAAACGATAAATCATGCAGTGATTTGACAAAAACACGTGAAAAACTGGGGCTGTTTTGAAAACCAAAATCTATGTATGCAAGTCGAATAAAACCGCACCTAATCATGCATCTATTAGCGGGGATGATATCCATTTAAGTTTGGCTAAGTGAAGCGAGATTACGTGCGTCTATCTTTGAGTGTGTCCTACCTACGATCAAGCACGTAAAAATAAAGCGAGCTCGGAGAGCCGCGTGCCTATCCTAGGTCGACACTCAAGTGGGGACGATCCCCACACAACCATGATCGTTCGATTACAAACACGAGTCTTCGATCGAAGACCGCTGTAAAAGATGAATTATTAAAAATAAAATGCAATAAAAAATGCGAGACATTTTTTTTCTTTTCTTCCTCCTTTGCTCCAAGCATGCTCCTGTGGCTCCTCGCAGCGGGGAACGTCCTGCTCCTCGCCTCCTTGATCCATCAAGGGCCCTGCCATAAAAACAATGATTAGATATCAAATAAGAAAGAAAAATTTTATATGCAAAATATGTGATTATTTGACCTATAAAAAGGAACACCAAATTAAACAAACAAAAATCCAAAAAAATATAAGAAATGAGCCGTGTCCCCGGCAACGGCGCCATTTGATAAACCGCAAAATCGACCCTTTAAGGGTGCGTTTTTAGCACCTCAACATATCGATGCAGTCGGGCCGATTTTGGTCATCAAAGAGATCAACTCATTTAAAGATATGCATAATAAATTAAAATGAGACGATCGTAATTTATTTTACTTGGCAAGAAACCAAGGTCGAACTCAGGGACACGAGCCTTTCTCGTATTAATCGGACTTGAGTCTATTTAATTAAGTGTTGAGTTATAGGCATATAGGTCAAATCATGCATGTAGACAATAACAAGACAATGCATTAAAAAAACATGCAATTTTTTTTATCAATTTTTATAATGCACATAAATGCCATGTAATGCAATTAAAATATGCCCTAGGTGAAAAGGATGAGCAAAAATAAATAAGAGTTAATTTCGAGTTCAATTAAAAAGGCCGATGTGATGAATAATAGTAAGAAAGGCATCATTTTGAGCTCAAATAGACACATCGCTATAAAATAATAAATAACAAAATTATTGTGTCCAAAACAGTAATTAAGCATGCCATTTAAAAGATCATCAAACCAGCTTTAAAACGAAACTGAAATCATCTCAATCGGATGTTCATAGCTCAAGATATGCATAAAGGAACGCAAGGGCATAACTGAAAAGAAAACAAGAAAATAAAATTGCATACAGGTCCTTGGGAGGGACTAAAAAGTAAATAAACTAAAGAGCGGGACCTTCCCTGTAATTTTCCCACACGCACAGGGGTATTTCTGCAATTTGGAAAACCCGTGAGGGTTTCAATGTAAATTACCCACTGTGCACATGATCTGCACGTGAAAGAGGACCTGAATGCAATATGGAGAAGTCGGCGGGGCCTCGTTGCAATTAGCCTAGTGAAACACGTGCCAGGCACGTGCTTCCTAGGCTCGGGATGGCTAGGAGGCTCGGTGCTGCTTCGGCCAGGTTCGGGGTTGCTCCGAGGCTCGGTGCAGGTTCGGGCGCTCCAGACCTGGAGGTTCGATGGCTGAGGCTCGGGGGCGCTCTGGTGTCGCTACGTGTCTACGCATGGACCATCCGATCGTGGTGATCGAATGGCTCTTGAAGTCGGTGATGTGGCCTCTTCTGGGCCGTTGGATGGTCGCTGGAAGGGGACCATCCAACGGCAACTGCTGCTCGTCCTCCACCTTCGGCTGGCGGCGACTAACGAGCTCTGGCGAGGGAGCTCTTCCTCCGCCGCTCTGTCCTGGGCCTGGTGGGGTTCGCCCAAGGCTACTGAAGGATCGTCGATGTAGATTAGAGCTCGGGCGAGGCGTCTGGTAGCTCAGCTCGGGTCGCCGGGGCTCTAATGTCGAGGACGACAGTCACGAAGATGGGTCCGGTGAGGCTCCGGCTATTTGACATATAGGTCACCTGCAGGGTTAGTACCCATAGCCGAAGCGTAAATGTGTGTGCGTGAGGTGATGTGAGAGCTCATAGGGGCGAAGGGAGCGGGGAGCTCGGTGCTCCTCCGCCGCTAGAGCGGAGGAGGTGGTCGGAGGCGATGGGGGGTATGGAAGAAGGGGAGCATGGTCGGAGGAGAAGGCGTGAACGGGGAGGTGTTGGCGGAGCTAACGGAATGAACAATGGAGGGCTAAGTTGACTGTCGAAGCCTAATTTAACAAGTAAAAGACAAAAGAAAATGCAGAGAGAAAGAGGGGAAGCTTACCGGCGATAGGGGCGGAGCGGAGCTTGGGGGCGGACTCCAACATGGAGCCCTGGTCGTCGCTGAACTCCGGCAGCAACTCGGAGCAGCTCGGGCGGTCGCGATGCGCCGCAGCTCCGCCGTGAAGGTCGGAGGGTCTCACCGGGAAGCGGAGTCATCTTCGCTCAATCGCACCGCCTCCCCCTGTCACGGGGAGGCGGAGGAGGGCTGGGCTCCCTTCCTCGTAAAGGTGGACAGCGGCGAAAGGTGGGAGGGGCGGGGTATTTGAAGGGCAGAGATGGCGGAAGTGATGGTGGTTGACGTGGTTTTGAGGGCCGATGTGGGACGACTGGAAAGGAGTCGTGGGTAGTGGAGTGATGCGCGGAGGAGGTGGATGATAGGGGAAGACCGTGGGACGGTTGGCGAAGGAGGAAGTCCACGGGAGTGGCTGTGAAAATGGAAAGGGCGAGTGGTCGTCGAGCAGGATCGTGGGAGAGAGAGGAGTAGGCTGGAGGTTGACGATGGCCGCTGGCCGTTGGATCTGGAGATCCAACGGCGAGCATTTAGGCGTGAAGAGACGGTGGTGATGAGATCGGGGGACGGAGCGATCGATGGCAGATGGAGCTGCCACGTGGCGTATCGAGAGCGAGGCGCTAAAGGACGACCTAGATGCGAAGGAAGCTCTGATCCGATGGCTGAAAATAAAGGAAGATCTAGCGGCTCAGATTAGAGAATTGGCGCGCGATCAGAAGGTCTTCAAAGCGCCACGTGGCGCGCTCCTGGTGAGGCGCAAGCGTGCGGTGATGATGGAGACGGAGGAATGATCGGATGGCAGGGATTTTGAGCATGCGTGGATGAGGCATGGCCGTTGGATCAAGAGCCGATCCAACGGCCAGTAGGAGAGGCGGAAAAGACAAAGACGCCAGGGCCACGTGGCGCCCCCCAGAACGGGCCACGTGGCCCAACCAGATTGTTCCGTTGGTATTTTTGATTTTTGAGGCATATAATGGCTGAATTTGAGAAAACTCAAAACATGAAAGTTGTAGATCTTGATGAGATCTACAAGTTTCATGTTGACCAAAACTGGAAAAGAGATCAAACGAAGACACGAAATATTTTTGAGGGTATTTTTAAGTCTAAAAATACCACAAATTTTTGCTTTGTCATTTTTTTGTGATTTTTAATTTATTAAGGACTCTGTTAATAATAGGACATTAACAGGGTTTTATTGACAAACTTTCAAGCAAGGGGGTTAATTATAGGAAATAAAGATGATGAAACTGAGGTTCATCAGGTATCTATATATCTCTTTTTTCCCTCTCGCCTCTCTTCGCTTTATGTTTTGTGCTTTGAGAACTTGCGAGAGCTTGTGCCGACTTGCACTTCTTCCTCTCCAATTTTTTGCAATCAACATATACATTAAACCATAAAGCAACAAAAAGGTTCTACAATATGATCATTGTGGCAATATTCTGCCCACTATATAGAATGTGGGGTTTTATCCCCCGATCAACCGAATAGACCTCGACAAACAATAAAAACCTCATGCAAACGAGGGAGCATCGTACTGTAGCTACTCAACGTCGAATTGAAATGGGATCCCAAAAAGAATTCAATTCCAGATTTAAAGCCCTAGATGGACGACGAGAGAGGTCTAGGAGCTTTAGACCAATAAAAAAGTGCACCAAGGGACAATGAGGATAGTGTGTGGAAGCTAATATGGGTATATCCATTGAATACTTGACCCGAATCCACCCCATTTAAGGATCCGAAACCCGTCCATGCAGATGTATATTAGTTTGTGATTGTCTTGTGGGTACCCGAACCCGCTTCAAACCAGAATAAAATATAAATATAATACATATGTTTGTGTTGTGATTTAGTCAAACTCATCAAATCCATTTCATATCTAACAGGTATCTATGTACATGTATAAAAATCCAATTCGATTTTCTCCTCTCCACCCATTTATTCATATTCAACCACATTTTTATATCTTCAATAATAAAAATTATCAACTCAAAAGAGTTAAACACCTGATATATAGTGTAAAATGCGTATGCCCTCTAGGGGGAGCTAACTTAGCTCCCCCTGTCACATTTTCACATGTTTTTTTTTATTTTTTTAAAAATAAAAATGTGTAAATTCATTATTATATCCCTTTATTATGTCATTCAAATTTCATGTGGAACATAGACTCCTAGGACCTCCATCCAGACATGAGCGATTTAAAAAATCCTGGGACCGTTAAAAATGATCGTATGAATGGAGGCCGTAGGAGTCTCTGTTTCACACGAAACTTGAAAGACATAATATAAGGATATAGTGATGAATATTTACGGAAGAAATTTTCAAAAAAAATAAAAAATGGAGAAAATGACGCGGGGGAGCTAAGTTAGTCCCCCTAGGGGGCAGCCCCATTTATACATACATACATGCATGCATGCATGCATGCATGCATCATGCATGCATGCATACATGCATACATACATACATACATACATACATACATACAAACATACAAACATACATACATACATACATGCATACATACATACATACATACATACATACATACATACATACATAGTATTTAATGGGGCTACCCCCTAGGGGCACCCAACATGGCTGCCCCGCCCCCTATTTTCGACATTTTTTTTATTTTTTTTGAAAAATAAAACCATGTATATTGATCCCTATATCCCTCCTATATGCCATTCGAATTTCGTCAAAAACAGAGACTCCTCGGGTCTCCATCGAGATGGTGTCGATTTAACAAATCATGTTACCGTTAAAAAATTACTATCTGGATGGAGGCCGTAGGAGTCTCTGTTTCTGACAAAATTCGAATGGTATATAGGAGGGATATAGGGATGAATATACATGTTGATATTTTTCAAAAAAAAATAAAAAACACCAAAAACGGCGCGGGGGCAACCCCATTAGCCTCATATATATATATATATATATATATATATATATATATATATATATATATATATATGGGGCTGGGGAGGCTGCACCCGGGGGTGTAGCTAACTAGCTGCACCCGACCCTTTTTTCATTGGTTTTTTGCGTTTTTGAAATGAAACCTATGGGGATTTAAATCATCATATATCACCATGATATCATACCAATTTCAACTAAATTCGACATTTCTATCATCTCCATCAAGGCTGTGACATTTTAACGGTTTCAGAATTATTGAAATTGACCATATCTAGATGGGCATGCTAGGAGTGTTTGTTTTGCATGAAATTTGAAACACATGTTCTTGTCAATAAATTAAGTAAATCTCCATAAGTTTTTTTCAAAAAAATAAAAAATCAATAAGAAAAATGGTCGGGTGTAGCTAGTTAGCTGCACCTGCCGGTGCATACTCCCTTTTCCCTATATATATATATATATATATAGGAGAAACTTAAAATGAGGCATGGTCTCACCATATATATGGTGAGCCACCCTTAATTTAGGCATCTTTCCAATATATTTTACAATTTCTTGTTGCATACATATAACAATAAATATTAACATAACATGTATAACGAAATAAAATTATGAAAATATTATTATATTGGATGGAAATGTTAATTTAAATTTGGATGCTATATTTTACAAAATTCATTTTTTTACAATGTGCAGTTTATACATTTACAAATCTGTTACAGAGTTTTTACTAAATTCACAGTGGCCTTTACAATTTCAGAAAAGCCCCCACCTCATTTGAAAGGTCCCCTATATATATAGGGGCCCTTTCAAATGAGGTGGGGTCTCATAGAGATTATAGTGAGCCAACAATAAATACGGTTGGATTAAGATCGGATGGATTAGATCAAAACCACTCTCATTATATGGAATGGTTTTGACGAAAAAACATTTCTATATATAGAGAATACAACCGTGCGATTTTCATGGGATAGTAGAGAAAAAGGCGGATCTACAAATTAGGCAAAATTAATTTCTTAAAAACAGACGTCTGGACGGCTAATTTATATAGTGAATACCAAATAGTTCAAAAAATGTTACTTTTTTGGGATAGTTTATTGAATAATACTTGAACGAATTGCTATTGTAAGATAATTTTTTGAAATATAGCTAATAAATTTAAAAAAAAATTGTTCATATTTTGTTGGTTTTAATAGCAGCATATATAGTATATTAATGTCCTAAGGATTAGTTAGATAGTTTAGGAGGAAAAAAATTCGTATACATATGATAACGAGATTTCATTACGATCAATTTCATTTATTGAACAATGTAAATATGTTTTGGATTGTAAAATTTATTAACAGATTTAATAATAAAATGTTGCCTCGAAAATTTGAATACGTTGACACAAATTTGAAATTGGAACGTATAATAATACAAAGATTCTATTAGAAATCGAAATAACATATACTACTGAAATTTAAAAATTAGGCGAATTTATTAAAATCTGATGGCCTTAACAATGTATACTACGCTTTTTTAAAATAATAATAAGATTTTAAATTTTTGAAATTTTATACTTATGTAAGATTGAATTGTAATTATTTTTTTGATAAACTTGATTTGACTTTTACAAATGTTTGCAGATATTTTGAAATAACTTATACTATATTACAAAATTGATTGCATTAGAAAATACAATTCCTATTAGATGTTCCGACTTTACATATTAAAATTTTAAATTAAGCTGAAAATGGAAAAAATTAATTAACTAATTACGAGAATGTATCGACGGGTGATTATGATAATAATAAAAATAAGGAAAGTAATAAATTACTTCCGTAAAGGGAGCTCCTGGTCAGCTCCGACATTTCCGTTATAGGTTAAGAATTTCTATAAAAAAGGAGGGAGGGCGGTTTTGATGGTGGTTTTCTAATGCAAAACCGGATTTAATCATGTCCATCAATTCAAATCAAACGGCTGTTAAATACGGCTCATCAAAATCACAATGAGACCCCGTCTCATTTGAAGTTTCTCCTATATATATATATATATATATATATATATATATATATATATATGGGAGCTAGGAGCCTACACCCACGGGTGTAGGTAATTACCTACACCTGACCTTTTTTCTCACTATTTTGGATTTTTTTGAAGAAAACCTTTGGGGGATTTTCTTAATATATTGTGGGGAATATGTATTTCAAATTTCATGCAAAACAAATAATCCTAACATGTTCATCTAGAATGGGTCAATTTCAACAATTCTGAGACCGTTAAAATTTGGTAGTCTTGATGGAGATGATAGAAGCCTTGAATTAAGTTGAATTTGGAACGACACCATGGTGATATATAGTGATCTGATTCCCCAAAAATTTCATTTCAAAAAAATCAAAAAATATTGAAAAAAAGACCGGGTGTAGGTAATTACCTACACCCCTGGGTGTAGGATCCCTTTTCCCTATATATAGGGTAAAATGGGGCTGCCCCCATGGGGGAGCTAACTTGGCTCCCCCCGCGTCATTTCACCCTTTTTTTTATTTTTTTTTCGAAATTTTTTCCGTGGATTTTCATCAATATATCCCAATATTATGTCATTCAAATTTCACGTGAACCCCTACGGCCTCCATCCAGAAGGGTCGTTTTTTTAGCAATTCTATTACCGTTAAAAAATGACTGTCTGGATGGAGGCCGTACGAGACTCTGTTTCACACGAAATTTTAATAGCATATTATAGGGATATAGTGATGAATATTCACGGAAGAATTTTTTTTAAAAAAAATAAAAAACCCGGACGAAATAGCGCGGGGGGAGCCAAGTTAGCTCGCCCAGGGGGTAGCCCCATTTAACCCATATATATATATATATATGTATATATATATATAAACCTTTAACATTCCCTACACATTACACATCTTTATGTACAACCATCATATTTAATCTCCCTCTGTTTAATCTTTGTGTAAAAATCTTATGTACATTTATGAACAACTTAAGATTTTATTACGTCGAATATGTGGGTACTCATTGGGTGCACGAGTATCATCCGGATTTATGGGTACTCGCTAAAAATTATACATTTACTAAATGAACGGGCATGAGTAGTGAGTTTATAAATTTGTATACGTTTGGGAATATTGATACCCGCCTCAAACCCGACTCGCCGACATCCCTAGAATAGTGGATCAATTTTCCTGTAGATGAAGATTCATGGATCCCGTCTTCGAGGATAGACCTATGGTACATCATAAACTCAATTTACATTATTCAATAAATTCAATTTCAAATGGTAAATCGAAATATAACTTAAGGACTCAGCGCCTCTCCTCTTTATTCCGGCGGTAGATGTGCTGCAATGCATGGCGGCTTTGGTTTTTTTTCTCTAGGTGTCATATCCATTACAATCCTACAATATGTGGATGATACTATTTTTCCTTTTATGGGGGTGTAGGTGAGGAAAGGGGAATGCTTGTGATGCTTGATATTTTTGGAGCTCTCTCTGAGTTGAAGCTAAGTAGGGACAACTCAAATGTCGTCTCTCTTGGGATGTCTTGACTTGAAACTGATGCATATAGTGGTGAGTAAGTGATAAATACATTACATATTTATTATACTTAAATAATTCAATAAGATTTATTGACAATTAACTCACATTAACAAATAAACCCTTGTATATAACTAACCTTAATTATTGTACATAAATAAATACCTTATTGTACCATTTATTTTCTATGTTTTCTAATATTAAAAATTACAAAAATTAGGTTATTATTGTATATATTTGTTCTGACATCATTTATAAATCAAAATTACAAAAAATATCAAAAGAAACTAAAATACCCTCACTTCAACTATATATTCGGGGTGGTAGATTTTGATTCCTCTCACAACTCTATCTCCGTCTACCTAGAAATGTTTCAAAAAAGTAGGCATACGACCTACAAAAAGCGGGTGTCCTTCTTGATCTCTAAAAACGGGATGTCCTAACCAACCAATAGTTATTCCATCTACATTGTCCATTGATCCCGCTCTGAATAATTCCTGCTGGATTATTACCGATGTCATCATAAAAAGCTCATTTTTCGGGAATTTGAGACCAAGCTTTTGAAAAACTTTAATTTTTGGCTAACCCAACGCCAACTCTTCGATATATTTCTTGCTGGAAATCTCCCTGATCCGACTCATAATGAGTAAGACTCGATCGGGGTAGTTGCTGAAGCATACCACATAGTTCCAGCAACAATAAAAAGC
The DNA here is from genome assembly GCA_037367405.1 of Ottelia alismoides. Classification (NCBI taxonomy): domain Eukaryota; kingdom Viridiplantae; phylum Streptophyta; class Magnoliopsida; order Alismatales; family Hydrocharitaceae; genus Ottelia; species Ottelia alismoides. The sequence continues at coordinate 2,233,376 of JAZKJV010001079.1, read as the reverse complement.
TACAAAAAAGACAACTGCGATACTACTGGAAAGTACGGTTTCAATATTTCCCATATGCCATCCTTTGTATAAATGTTGAGGCAGACATACAATAAGATGGAATAGGCCCGCTAATATGCCCAATGTACCCGCAATAATATGATGAGAAGCTATTCCCCCAGGAACAAAGGGATCAAAACCTTCTGTGCCCCACATAGGGTTTACAGGTTTGACTTTTCTAGTTAGCCCATATGGATCTAATACCCAGGACCATATAATCCTGTATATATTAAAAAAATCTGCTAGTGTTAATGAATTTGCTTCTTTCGTCGATTCTATCTGAGATTTCTTTGAAGCATGAGTTCTATAACAAGGTATGGAACCTACAGATCTTTTCCCAATTTTTGTGTCATTATTTAATGCCATCAGTCCACTTCTCCCTTCATCTCATCCATCAGTTGCAATCACCCCCCTCACCATCATAATGACTTATCACCTCCGCCTATAAAATGCTCGCTCAGCCGCCGTTCCAGCTTGTCCACCATCCCATGGACAGAAACCCAGCTTGCCCCACCCTCTGGTGATAGCAGAGGGATGAATTACAAGGCAATGTTAACCTCCATGCTCAGGTGTAGACCCATGGCTCCAGCCATGTTTTGGATGCTAATGCATGTCGATGAGCTTGCTGGAGTTTCTACACAGCTCGAGCGACGACCCGAGCCGACCTTCGCCGCTCAGCCCATGCTCCATTCCTCCATCCTACTTCGATCAGGTAATCCTCTCTCTACTCTATATTCTTGATTTCTCCCTTTTAATTCCATGCACAAGCGATGCTTCACTAGCAATTCTCCATCCTTTGACTGTCACCGCACATCGATGATCTATGCTCATGGCTCCGACCACCCTCTCCCATCTCCAGACCCCAGCTCACCTCCACCCCATCTCCTCTCTGGTTCATTGGAGACGAGCATTGGTCCTCCACTCCTTTACATTGATAGGATCCCACTTCATTCACTCACCCACTTTAACTTGCTTCATCTATGCTTTAACCCCTACAAGTTTGCATCTACCAATGGCCGAAAACTCCATGGCAGCTCCAGTCAAGAGCAGAGGGTCTAGGACCCTCCATCGCATCGCCATTCTGAGCTCCCTCGCAGCTTCCTGGACGAGCGGTGACCTTATCCAGTCTATTACGGAGGTGGGAAGATCCTCCATGCAGCAGTTAACTGCCAAAGAAGGAATGACGTGCTCGCCGGAGTTCCACCAAGTCCGTCGCAGGAGGAGGCGAATATGAAGAACAAGATGTAATGGTGTCGTCCGATCATCATGATCGAATGACCCTGATCTATTTCCAGCCTCAACACCAACCCTATAGGCTCGGGGCGTACCACGCCTCCTTCCGAAGCTTGGTGGACCCTCCATATGTCCTCCCGAACCTATGACCCCTGAGCCTAGGTCCGAACCTCAGCTCGCGTGCCTCGCTGTGAAGGGGGATGTATTATTTGTAGCTTCATTCCCATACTTTTCGATATTTGCATCCGGGTCCAGGCATGCAAGCCCCATGTGCGTGCCTGGGAGTTTTGCACTCAGACCCCGACGGTTTATAATAGTTGCAAATATACCCCTACGTGCAAGGAAAAATAAGGGAGCCCCTCCGGCTTTTCAAAATTGCAAATATGCCCCTCAAGGGCCTATTTGTGATTATTTATCCATTTATTTTCATAGATTTATTTGCAGTTATACTACCAAACTCTATTGATTATATCTTGAGCATATTATCTCTACTTCAGTTGATTTCAATCTCATTTTATTGCATATTTTATTGTCTATCTAATGACATCAATTATTCTGTGTTTTGATACTTAAATAAACATGCTAAGTTTTGATATGTATTGTTTCACATTACTAATCATTTAAATGTGATTCATGCTCACGTTGATTCATTTATATGCATCAATTGAATTCGAACTTGACCTAACTTTTTTGCTTATTAACTTGGACATTCTAGAGCATATTAGTACATTGTTATTTGTCGCATATCATACACATGCATCTTATTTAATAAAATAAAAAAAATTCATGCATCCATTTCTATGCCATTTTGCTTGCATTACTACATTGTGTATCTGTGCATTTTGTGTTGTGCATTGTGATTGCATGATGAAGGCACGTATTAATGAATTTAATCAATCAACTTTAATCGATAATCTTCGATAAATAAACGAGGAGGCTCGTGTCCCTATGTTCTACATTAGTAGACTTTCCAATTAAAAATTCTCTACAACATTCCAAGATTGTGTTTTTTGACGAATCGAAATCCATCTCCTATACTACAATTATCAACTATTAAAGAGACATATTTTTGCGTTCATCACATATAAAGTTGGATTATTTAAATTTAGCATTGTTTTCTAGATAATTTAATGCACACCAATTCAAAAATGAGTAGATTTTCACATTAGACTGCATGATTGAGAAATTCATCTTTATATTCTCAATCTTCTCGAATTACGGTTTGGATTTATTTACCATGTATACATGTTAGTATTTTTTAGGATTTTTATTTATTAATGTTAGTAACATGTACACAATAAATTTCATTTCATGTTGATTGGGCATAATATAAATTTATTTAAAAATCATCAAAAATGGTACATTATATACATATAATTGTATACAAGATTTAACTCATGAAAAATCATGTTCCTTATTTTTAATGCTTTTTATTGACTTTATTTATTGTACTTATTTACAAGTTAATTATATAGTTAATATATTTTTATTTCCAATGTTAATTTTATTTTATGTAATTTTATTATGTTTTTGCTCAAGAATTAAGGATAAAATTTTAATGTAATGTAAAAATCAGGTTCCTTATTTTTAATGATTTTTGATTGATTTTATTTATTGTACTTATTTACAAGTTAAGTATATGGTTAGTATATTTTTATTCCATTTTTACTTTTATATTTTTTTGATCTTATGTATTTTTATTATGTTTTTGCTTGGGAACTAAGGACAAAATTTTCGTATAATGTAGATGAACTACATATTCATCAACCCCTATATTTAAATTATGTTAATCCCTTAGCAAATATGTATCTGAATAATAAGTGGAGAAAGAAATTTTTGGACAATTTCTTGGCAATGTAAGTGGGAATACGACTTATTGATATGGTCGCTCGATTTGAAACTCATCAAACTCGAGTCTCAACCAACACTTACTCTGATGGAACTCAAATTCACTAAGTTTCATGCTCTCTTGTACATGCATGCATATATGTGTAACATGTTTGACATTATGTGTTGATTGCAATGCATAGTATATAGTTGATGTTACTTCCAAGATCAAAGTATATAAGACTCAGTTAGCAATCAAATCCTCAACTCTAGTTACAAAGCTTGTCCCAACTCAATCCATTGTCTCTTTACTTTTCATACTCAAAATGAACATGAAAGGCCAAGTGTGGAATGATTTAAGATTATGTTCATATTTTCTCTTCCTTGCATTAGACAAGGGGTCACTCGGGTGTCGTACATGCACTATGGTGGAAGTAAATAAATTGTTATGGAATCGACATGTCCATCTAGAAGTTCGGATTGCCTGAACTTATTTTTTTAGGAGTACACCGAGGTGAGCTTATTGCATGTTATCAAGTCACATCCTCCCCACCTAGATTTTTCATTTATACATCAGAAATCTTTTTTCAGTGCTTCCAAGATCCTTATTTGGTGGAATTAGCATAGCATTTATACAAACAATATTGTGCTTTTCTTTCCTTGATCCAAATAAACACTCAAAAGGCTGGGAAAACTTCCAATCTTATTGCAATGCATTTTTTGTGGAAAATTTATGTAATTTTTTCATCTTTTTGGTAGAGTTTTCAAAATGACTTACTAGTAGTTCCATAGCTCTTACCAAGTTGGCACATGTTGACCCTTATAAACACACATGGTACCTTTGGACAAATCAAGATAATATAGAAATCCTTGCCCCTCTATTGACTATGCATTGACATGCAAGTTTTAAGAGAAGATCAAAAAGCTCCATCCCATCCTTGAGAAATATAATATCAATTCTCAAGTTTAGCTCTCATATCCTTGGTCTGTAGGTGAAACAGTGACTCATCACCAAGTACACACAATAGTGTTGATCATATACGTTTTAAGCTCAAAGATCATGCAAGTAATATAGCACGTATATCCTCAATCTAGAGATGTTAAGTACTAAAGTATTAAGACCCTCCTGAATAAGTTTGATGATTCTCGATGTCAAGAATTACTTTGAATCCACTGGCATGATGTACAACAAGTCTTGATTGTGTGTGCAAGTGAGGAATCTTATTTTTTATGATTTTTGATAAGGTTCTTATTCTTCAAAAATATTGAATCAACAAAAAGATTTTATAAATTTTACAAGATTTGACACAATTGTACAAGATTTTACACAATTAGATATTTTATTAGTGTTGTCTATCTTCCCTATATTTTATTGAGTTATTCTATATAGACATGAAGGTGTGAGGTGTAAGTAAAGTATATATATACAACACATGCAATGCCCTCCCATACTTAGATTATTTTATGTCCTCATGGCATAGTTAAAGGAAGCCATAAGTTGTACTAAGCGTGAGGGAGTGAAAATAATAGAAAGAATAGAAATCAATCTCCCCTCTAGACCTACGCTCTAGTCAGCCTAAGTATAAAAGAAGTAAAAATAAGGTGGTTGAGGGCAATAAATGAATAAAAAATGGGTATACACAGTGGGCACTTGCCCTCCTATACTTAGGATTTTGTATCCTAAGTACGAGTGAAACCAAGGTTGGGGGCCAGTGCAAAATTAAGATGATATAAAAAATAAAAATAAAAATAAAGAAATGATTTGATTCACTCATTGTCCATACTTAGGGTCTAATCATCCCAAGTATAGCCGGTAATAAAAATGAGTTAAAATCATGTGAGTGATGTGAAGAACAAGAAATAAAATGAATAAAAGAAAAATATATACAAGGAAAAAGAAGAATGTATAGACTCAAGAAGATCTATGACACATCTTCTTGTGGGATTAGAGTTCATACAATGTATAAGATATGTGTCGACATTGGAGTTATCCTTAAAGAAACAGGAATAAGAATCAGAGGACTCGAGATTAGAATCGACGCATCAGTGCTTGCTCAAGTACGATTGAAGGAAAACAAAACTTACTTCACTGAATCATGGACTCTAAATTGGGCATACTCAAGTATGAATTGTGATCAACAGGAAGAAGATAACTCATAATAGGAACAAGAAGAGCACTCTAACGAGGAATCATAGGACTTTCTCTAGTATTTCTTTCAGGAGAGGGGAGTTACATACTAAGGATTCTAGAGTTCACATGGTTTCTTAGGTTCAAAGTATATGCTAAGGAAGGATCCTTGATTAGTATATTTGAAGTTGAATCAAGTAGAGGATGAGAGCGCATAGGAACTTTTCAAGAAATCAACATGGTCCTTCTCTACTTGATAATTGATAGAGGCTTCTTCCTAGGATTGTCTAGTATGTATTTAAATATATTCTTAGACTTAATACTCTAGAATGGTAGTTTAATCATAGGATAGTTGGTTTTTAAAGTGAAATATCGAGAAATTGGATCACAAAAAATATCAACAAAGCCAGAAATAACCGCATCTGATTCATGAATGGCTTCTGTGCATAAGTCATTGTTGGATATATGAGCCATGGCAAGCCATTATGAAATAAAGTTATTGCATATTACTCCTCAATCTTAAATGAAGAATAACTAATTTGCATAATAGGTCCCTTTACACAATTAAGAATATTTACTATGGCCATCTTGATATCATACAATTATTTATCCAAAGGTTGGATCATAGAGGATGGTGCATGGTTGAATATCTAAAGAGTTAGATTGAAGACTCAACCACACCGTCAAGTGATTATTAAGAAATGATATCTATCTTGAGAAGGAGATGACAATTCTTACACTAAATGCTGACATACGGCTGACATAATGCTGACCTACATTGCATTGGAATGGAGATTCTGAGGTGTCAAAGTGTTGACTTAGAGAGATCACGATAATTAAGACCTATGTCGTATATTTTCATGTACAAGAACCATCCTATTATTCGAGACAGATGTGTCACTATATGTCTAGGTATGTACATTTGGCAGACCATTAGGTTGATGATCTAATCAAGGCCTATAGACAGGTGTGTCGATGTGCATATTCATTATTGAATCAGAAGACATGAGCACGCACATGAGGTATTGGGAAAAACTAAATTACATATATGGTCATCTTGCTTTGGAAGCAGGACACGATTTTTAGGTATGATATATACTTTTGGAAAGCATATGATTGATACCAACTCCCAATAATCAAATGAGAAACTTAACAATAAAACCTTGAAGGAGTCAGTTCAAATGAGATTTGAACGCTGGTTTTAACCATGATCTTATAGTATGCAGAATGTACAGGTATTAGGAATACTCAAGGGTGATGTATTCTTAAAATATTATGTAACATGACGCTTCCAATCTAATGGAGTGATTAAACATGTTTGGATTTTAGCGACTCCACTCAGTAGTCTAGTTATCGAATTTTAGACCAAATATTGAATATTGATCTGAATAAGATTCATATGTTATGAGAATATTGGGTACCATGTCTAACATGATCATACATGTTTGAGAGGTCCTCTAGATCTAGAAATGAGATTGGATCTCATATTCCAAGTCACTATACATGGTTTATGCAATCTCCATGTCCTTATCTCCAAGTATCTGAGGAGAAGGCACACTATCCTTGAAATAGTTTGAGGATTGTTCCATTAAAGAAAAACCGAGTATTGGAAAATAAATAATGATAATTAAATTAGATTTAATTATCAAATAATAATATGAATATGATTCACGCTAATTATATATTTATAGAGAGACATATAAGACAATTAAATTGGATTTAATTATCTTGAATAAGATTAATGTGGATAATAGTGACCCTATCTACAATAATCATGGATAGTGTGGATGAGATCCACGCTATCTTATTAAGAATTGATTGTGAATGTGATTCACAATTTAAATATTAATGTGAATTGTATTCACATCACGCAATTAAATGTAAATGTGATTTACATTTAGTTTTGGATGTCTGAATATTATTCATAATTGGCAAATAGCTATTTGCAATTGTCACAAATAATTTGGAATTATTTGGTGATAATTACTTGACAAATCAGTTGAATGAATAAAGATGTGGTGTAATGGATATTATACCATGTGATATTAGGAAAGAGAGGAAGCCCTTCTCCTAATAAGGGGAGGATAACCATGGTGGGAGTCACCATGGTGGCCATCCCCCCTTATGGAGAAAGCTTCTCTCTCTTTCATATTACAATAAATTGGAGATTGATATTGTTTCAAGATTAAATTTGGAATATGAGTTGATAATTTATTTCTCACCTCCTAATCCTAGTTGTGGTTGTAATCACATGTAATCTTGACCATTTATTATTGTTAGAAATGCATCCTAACCATCTAATGTGATATAAAAGAGAAGGTAGCCCTAGCCTTCTCAAGTTACATAAGAATAAGAGAATTCACAAGAGTTTGAAATTCATCTAGTCTCACTCTCCATACATATCTGATATTCTCTATCTCCATTCCCTTGTGAACATCCCCTGCCCTAAGGTTTGTGGAGACCATGATAGTTGTTGCCCTGTTGTCGTGCCACCAGATCAATTTGATCGATCTCTGCTTCTTCGACACCCCATGCTCTTGAATAAGGAGACAGATTTCGTACGAATAAATCAGATATTAAGATTCTTTCTTTGGATTGCAGGAGTCACGTAGGTCATCCTCGCATCTGCAAGTGTTGTTCTCATAGGATCAGACTTGAGATAGGAGGTCTCTTTGCTTAGAGACTCGAAGATCGTGATCACATTTCAAGATGTATGTTTAATACTCGTGCGATCTTGATGGGACGTATTGAGAATAATTTCCAACCCATGTGGTACCATCAAAAATTGTAAAAACAAATTCCATTATCACTATGACTTGTATGACAAGTCTTGTTTTTATCGGATACGATTCGATCTTCACAATTCCATGATGCATGAGGCATTATCGCCTCCCTACAAGTGGTATTAGAGCCTTGGTCAGAGGCCTTGGATATGATCCAAGCTCCCACTACGTGATAGCATAGACCCTTTCCAACATTCAGGCTTCCACGCTAATTTTTCCACCATAGATAGCCAGTCTTCCAAGAGTACATGGTCACTACAAAAAGGAAGGCCGAGCAGATTGGAAAGGAGTTGCTCGCACAATCCTACTAAGTGATCACATTTCAGTTATTTTAATTAGATGCAGTTATTGTTGGATATTTGAGACCACGATGAGTCATTATAAAATAAAAGTTATTACAATTCACTTCTTAATCTGAAATGAGGAATAACTCATTTGCATAATAGGTCCTTTAGTACAATTAGGGTTATGTACCATGGTCATCTTGATATCATATAACGGTTGATCCAAAGGTTGGATCATAGAGGCTGGTGTAGGGTTAAATATCTGAAGAGTTAGACTGAGGACAACCACACCATCAAATGATTATCAAGAAGACATCTCCAACCTGAGAACATGGCAACCCTACTACAAAGGCTAACATCTATCCGACCTCTTGATGCAGGTCCTATGCATAGGAATAGAGATTCAGAGGTGTTGGATGAGGTAGGTCAAAGAGTTGACTTAACGAGATCGAGGTAACTAAGACCTATGTCATATGTTGTCACGTATAGGCATGCATCCTCTGATCGGAGATAGATGTATTACTATATGTCTAAGTATATATATTAGGAAGACCATTAGGTTGATGACCTAATCAAATTCTGTACAATGGTATTTGGTACGCATAGAAGGGCATATGAGTAGTAAGATCTCTCAAAGGGATCTTACAGGTTCACTACTGAACTGAAAGATATGGGCTCACTCATGAGATATTTGGATAAACCAAATTTCAACTTTGATCATCTTATTTTGGAAGCAAGACATGAAGGTGCGATATATGCTTTTTGGAAAGTATATGATCGATACCAACTCTCAATGATCGAATGAGAAACTTAACAATAAAACCATGAAGGAGACAATTCAAATAAGATCAGAACTTTGGGTTTATTATATGTCTTTGATGGAACCAAAAAATGCATATTTAATGATCTAATATTTTAGTATAGGAGGCAGATTACGATTGATCAGAAACTACAAATTGGAATATGTGGAGTATTTTTTACTTGGCAAGTATACCAAGGTCGAACACAGGGACATGAGCCTCTCGTTTATTCATCGAAAAGTTATTGATAAAATAATGAGAGATTATTTTCAAAATCTAGGTCTTCGGATGTAATTATTATGCATGACACCGAATGAAATGCAGACATATCATTCAAAAAAATGAGGTAGAGTCAAATTATTATGATGCATGCATGAGAGAGATGCAATTTTTAATTTGATTTTATGCAATTTAAATGTGATGGAAAATGAAAGATAATACCATGCAATGCAAGCAACCAACTGTGTGTGAATATACCCCATTTAATCGAATTAATGAGAAATAAGATAAGGAATGATTTCAGAGACAAATGGAGAATTAAAAATGAAAAAATTATCTATTTATGGAAAGTAATGAGAGAGAAAAAGACACTATATATCATCAAAAATTAGCACATGTAATTAAGTTTCAAAATGAGAAATTAGTTATGCCATTAAATAGAGAACAAGCGTCAAAATAAAACTGAAATCAACTGAATTAGAGTCCAAATGCTCAAGATATGAATAAAACAGTGCTAGGGGCATAAATGTAAAGAAAACATGAAAAATAAAATTATAACTATGCAAAAATGTCTCTGCAGGGGCATTTTTTAATAAAGAAAACTCGACGAGGCTTCCTTGCGAATTGCTTAGGCACGCACATGATGCACGTGTATCTGGGCTGGACCTTCTTGCAAATATTGAAAACTGGCAGAGTGATTTGCAATTTACCATGCCCCCAAATGCATGGCACGTGCGCAGGAGAGTTTCTGAGTGAGGCTCGGGTGGCTGGAGGTTTGGAGTCCATGTGGGTGAGGCTTTGTGCTTTGTGCCTTGCTCTAGTCTACAGAGCCTCCTGGTACATGCGAGGTGACATGGCGTCATATAGTCCCTTGGATTGCCGTCAAGGGATGGCCTGAAGGATATGGGATAATCCTTAAGTGCATAATGTAAGCATGAGAATCGCATCATATACGATCGAGAGCGACTAATCACACTAGTTGCTTGGTGCAGCCGAATTTAAAAAGTGTTTAATCGATGAAACAACATGATCCAAGAACACTTCTTCGATCGTTTCATCTAACCACATAGTAGATAAAGGAATACCTCTTGTAGCATGGTTGTGATTGAGCCTCTAAGAGAAGAGACCTCCTGTCTCAAGTCCGATCAGTTGGAGGAGACGCTTGCCAGCGCGGAGATGAGTCGCATGCTTCTCGTAGTCTAAGTCATTGATCCAAGCAAAAGAACTCATGATTTCATCACACAAGATCGAGCGTCTTCTTCACAAGCATAGCACACCAAAGAAGATGAAGAACCAAGGGTAGTTGAGGCGACAACACAACGGCGTTGCAACGACGGCGGCGACCATCTCTCTAGGGTTTGAGTGGATGGCCACTCAAAGAAAGAGAGAGAGTGGCATGAGAATGAGAGAGAGAGAGAGAGCTTGATGTTGTAATTGTTGTAACTTTTAAGAGCAAGGGGTGGGGAGTCTATGGACCGCAATTCATGGAAAACACAAAATCAATGGATGAGATTGATTTATGTTTCTTTTAGTGGTCAAGATTTTGTTGTAAAAATACAGCAATAATTAATTTAATTTAGACTAAATATATATCAATATAATCAATCTCAAATTAAATCAATCAATCATGGAGATTATGGAATGGAGATTGCATCCTTCCATGATATGGGAGTGGATGACCACCCTTTCCTAATGGGAGTTGGTGGTCGTCCACCTTCCTAATTGGGAAGGAGACAATCTCATGTAATAGCATGAGATTAAATTAATCCATGGAAATCTTCAATATTTACAACAACACTTCTTGTAAATTATTCTACAAAATAATTCATAATTACTTTGTGAATATTACAATCTTGCCATTGGAAAATTGTGAATCACATTCACAACTCAAAATAAAATGTGATTTACATTTTCAATTAATTATCTAATGTGAATCCAATTCACATCAATAATTAATCAAAAATATAATTAACAAAAGGCTCTCTCTAATACTTTACATGTCACATTTATAATATATATTATGGATAATTTGGATAATGCTATTCACATTATTCTTATCCATAATAATTAAATCACATTTAACTATATTGGATCATCATTCTCATACATCAAAATAATATGAATCAAATTCATAGTATTCATGATAATTAAATCACATTTAATTATCCATTTCTCAATGCTTATATATAATTCAACTATGTAATTATTCTTGAACTCTTTCAAGAATAATGCGCTTACTCCGCAGATACTTGGATATAAGGATAGGGCGATTGTAGCTTCCACGTATAGTGACTTGGATATTGAGATCACATCTCAAATCCAGATCTCGTGGACCTCTCATAGATGCTTGATTAAATCAAGGCTATAAATATAATCTTCTCATTGCATCTAAATCTCTTTTAGATCAATGTCCAACACTTGGACTAAGATCAGATTACTTCTCTGAGAGGAGTCACTAAAATCCAGACATGTTTCATCACTCCCTCGGAATGGAAGCGTCATGGTTATACAATCGTTTATGATCACATCACCCTCAGGTATCCCTAATACATGTACTTCCTGCATACTGGAAGACCTATGATAAACCTGAAGATATAGATCAATTTTACATTGTCATCTTTAGGGTTTCATCACCAAGTTTCTCGTTTTTGGTCATTGGGAGTTGGTATCGATCATATGCTTTCCAAAAATATATATCATACCTACAAATTCTTGTCATGCTTCCAAAGCACGACGACCATGCATGGAATTTGATCGGTCCCAATACCTCATAAGTGAGCTCATGTCTTTTGGTTCACAAGTGAACCGGTATGATCCCTTTGAGAGATCGAATTACTCATATGCCCTCACATGCACACCTGCTCATCGGTGTATAGACTTTGGTTAGCTCATCAACCTATTGGTCTGCCAAATGTACATACTCAGACATATAGCAACACATTTTTCTCCAGTCAGAGGATGTGTGCCTATATCGTGACAATATACGACATAGGACTATGGTTATGTCGATCTCGTTAAGTCAACTCTTTGACCTAACTAATCTGACACCTCCGAATCTCTATTTCCATGTACAAGACATGCATCAAGAGTCCGGTCAGATATTATCCTAATGAGAAAAGATTGACATGTACTACTCAGTCTAGAGATCATCTCTTAACAATCATTTGACGGTGCTTGAAGAGTCCTCAATCTAACTTCTTAGATGTTCATCCAAGCACCTACCTCTATGATTCAATTATTGAATCAACGGTTATATGATCATTAAGATGGCCACGGTACATAACCCTAATTGTACAAAGGGACCTTATAGTGCATTCATCCATTTAATCTCAGATAGGGAGTGGAAAAATCAATAACTTTTTTTGATAAATCAACTATGACAATAACATTTATTGCAGGAATAATTCACCTTGGGCTCACATGGCTAGCATCGCCATCTAATTGTATCTATTCTTCATGGTGCTTCCTCCTCCATTGTTGCTTAGCGACGCAAACAGAGCTCTGACGACCTTTCCAGAGCTCCTCCTTGCTCCTCTGTGTGGCCAGAAGGTCGATGGATGATACTGAGGCCTTGGCATTGAAGTTCGGATGAAGGAGGACAACCGACAAGGTCAGGATCGATCTGGCGATGTGGGGTCATCGGAGGAGGAGCTTGAGAACTGAGCCCCGCCCAACTTCTAGTCGTTGAAGATGATCAGTACATGCATGTGTTAGTAATAGTCGAAGCGGGTTGTGTGTGTGCGCCAGTGAGGTGATCAGAGGGCTATAGGTGGACAGAGGCGGAGCACGAATGAGTTCCTCCTCTTTACAGGAGGAGGAAGATGGCCAGAGTAGAGGAGGTTTTGGAGATGGGGAGAAGGCGAAGAGATGGTTTAGTGAAGGTCGGGGTGATATGATGAAGCAAGTGGTATAGTTTATTGACAGAGGAGCGATGTGTGTATGCGTGATTAAGTCGGAGAAAACAAACAAAAAATCACAAGAGCATACCTGTAGAATCGAAGGAGATGAAGGCAAGCAGATGTGGCTTGGGATGAGGCTCTTGGTTGAAACTCGGGTCATCACTCATTGTGTACAACTGATTACGAAGCTCAGCTGAGTCAAAGGCAGCCACAGCATAGTCGGATAGGCCATAGGTCGACACCTACCTGGAGACCCATCATTATGTGTCAACTCCATCCTTCTCTATCACAGGAGGAAGAGGACGGCTAGGGTACCATGCGTAGAATGGTGGACAAGGAAGAGAGGGGGCATAGGCGACGTATTTGAAGGCGACGGAGAATGGTAACAGATGGTGGATCAGGGGGGAGCAACGGTTGAACGGTAGCCAGGGAGTGATGGAGGGGCTCATTGAAGGTGGTGAGAATGTTAGGGGTCCTAGGGCTACGTGGTAGTGGTGAGAAGAGACGGAGATGAGGTTACGAGGTGGTGCTAGAATAGGAAGGGGGTGAAGGGTTGACGAGGTGAAATGGTTGGAGTGAGGGTTTCGGGAGGTAGAAGACGAAGCTTCGACGTTGGATCGAGTGATCTAATGGTTGAGATTGAAGCACAGGTGAAGGGCATATATTAGATCATAGGATCTGATTCAAAGGTGCGGGATGGGGTAGAAATGAGTAGTCCAGATGCATTCTGGAGGATCGCATCCATCGGTGGGAATTGAGGGGTGACGTGCAAGGAGCTCGGTCGTTGGATGGGATGCAATCTTGTGGTTGAGGTGAAGGCGTTAGGGTGTGGTTTAGATTGCGCTGGTGAAGTGATCAAACGGTGGAGGGAAAAGTAGGGGATGGATGGTTGAGCTGGAGGCACGAGGTGGGGATGTTAGCAATGTGAGCCCGAGGCGAACCATTCCTACAATAAATGTTATTGTAATTAAATGATTTATCAATAAAAGTTATTGATTATGTTTCACTCCCTTTTTTATATTGAATGAATGAATGCACTATAAGGTCCCTTTGTACAATATGGGTTATGTACCATGGCCAACTTGATAATCATACAACTGTTGATTCATTGGTTGAATCATAGAGGCTGATGCTTGGATGAATATCTAAGGAGTTAGATAGAGGACTCATCAAGCATCATCAATGATTAACAAGTAGTGATCTCCAGTCTGAGTAGGAGATGACAATCCTATCTCATTAGGCTGATATCTGATCAACCTCTTGATACAGGTCCTTTGCATGAGAATAGTGATTCGGAGGTGTCAGATTAGTTGAGTCAATGGGTTGACTTAACGAGATCGAGATAACCAAAGACCTATGATGAATATTATCACATCATAGGCAAACATCCTCCGACCAGAGACAGATGTATTGCTATATGTCTGAGTGTGTACATTTGACAGACCAATAGGTTGATGACCTAACCAAGGTCTATACACCGGCGAGTGATGAATCTCGTATTCATCATGCTAAAATTGGTCATTTAGGCTCTGTCCCCCATCATCCACTTGTAATTAATCATTAATAGAACATTATTAACATTCATACATGTGTGAATAATATCTGCATTTCATCATGCATAATTGCATTTAAAATCCCCAGTGTAAATTAGCCAAAAAGCCGCTAACTTCTCACATTTTTTGTTAATTCATCCTAACTCCGATTGACCCAAAACCACATCCATTGTGTAGATATTACTAACCTTATTAAATAAAAAATACAAAAAAAAAACTAACCCCAATAAGTATCAAATAATCCCAAAGTCAAATTTCACATCTGACGGGCTAAAATGAGCATATCTCCCACATACAGTGTCCGATTTTGGTCTACTCACTTTTAAAGTACTCCATTTTCAAATACCTTCAAAACAAGACCAATTTCATAAAATTCGGAGCTCATATGTGAAAGTTGGGTTTTGGGCCTCTTTTGCGCATTTTAACTTTTTGCTAATTTTGACATGAGTTTTTATGTGCTTAATTAACTCTTTTAATTTTATTTCTTTTTCATTTATGTTCTTTGATGGAAGTTTTATTAAGTGACATGAAAATCCAAATCCAGATCAAAAGTGAGATCAAAGAAACTGACCGAGTCCAAGTATCTGTTGTCTGTCTGTACGAAAATTGTGTGTTTCTTACTTTCATTTTATTTTCCTATTTTCTTATTTATTAAAAATCCAAAAAAATCATATTAGTGTGTAATTAATTTTCTTGTATTTTATCGTATTTTTTTCTATATTTTTTATCCTCTCTAAAGCCACCAAAAAATTACAAAACCTCCAAAATTCGGTTTTCTATACACATGGAGAACCACCAAAAAGTCCACTTCACACAGATGACCTCTTTTGCTCACAGATCCTTCACGAAAGTTGTAGATCTCGTCGAGACGAACAACTTTCATGAAGGAATGTTTTTGATACGAGGTCTCATGTTACTTCTTTTCCTCTCTTTAATTTCGAAATTTTTTTTTGGGTGCCACGTGGCAGCCTCTGGGCGTGCCACGTGGCACCCCCACTTTGTCTCTTTTCTAGACCTTCCCCCGGTCACGTGCACAGCATGTGACCCCATCTTCTTCCCCATCCTGGCGTTACCCCATCCCCTTCCCCGCAGCCGTTCCATTCTCCCACCATTAAATGCTCCACCATGCGCGCCCCCACCGTTCTCTTCCCTCGCGCGTAACCGCCGTCATCCTCCTCCTATAAAGCTCCCCTGCCGCCGGCCTTCCACGATCATCCGCCGAGCGAGAAGAAACCTCCAGCCCCTCATCGTTTCCGGGTGACAGCAGTGATGCCTTGAGTAGAGCAAGGACGAGGTGCTCAATCCCCAGGCGAGATCCGTGAGATTCCCCTCACGTTGCAGCTGCTTTCGCGTGTAACTGCTGAAGCCTCTCAGCGATCCTTCACCACGTTGATCGAGGCCAAGATCTGGAGCCGCACATCGCTGCTCAACTTCCAGGTGAAAAAGCCCATCACATGTACGTCCCCTTCTCTTTGCTTCGTTTATCTGCTACTCTATTTTTCCCCTACCTTTCTTTTTGTTCCGTCCTAAAACCCCGAAAGCAACACAACTTCTTCACACTTCCGATTTCACTCATTCCTCACCCCGCCTGCATGATTCATATCACCTTATCAAAGCCCATTCCATTTCTTCATATCCGAAGGATCTGAGCACATGATCCGAACATCTATCCCCACTCGTTCTTCTGCTCTGATTGTTCTCTGTTGCGCACTTCTCAATCAAATTCAGTTCGTTTCACTTTACCATCTTACATACACAACTCACGGAGATTATTCACCTCACGTTCACAAGGTTTAAATCACCCACTCATTGCACATTATTTTATTTTTGAAAGATCAATTGCTGGAATCTTTCCGGAATTTTTTTGAGGGTTCTTGTGATTTGAATATCATTCTGAATCAAATATGGAGCTTGTCCTCTATGCGTATTCCCATTGTGCTTGGATTTGATGCTTCCCTATTTTTCTAGATTATAGACTGGGACGGATTGAATAGAGTAATTAGAGTAAAATCATTTTTTTTGCTCTCATCTGGATCCGATTCACAAAGAATCGAGAGGAAGTTTTTTTGCAGGACCTCCCAGTATTCTTCCATTCCCGCAAGAAGGATCTCCGTCATCAGAACAGTCCACCATTGACGGTTGCAGAGCAGCAGTGTGCCTCCGTTCCTCCTTCGCAACCCCGCGCGCCACCATCCACACCTCATCCTTGTCGTGGCCCACGCGTGCCCCCCCCCCTCGCCGACTCCCCACCACCGATGTGCTCCCCGCCGCCGTTGTTCTCCACAACCATCACGGACCTACCTGCCTTATCTCCATCACTGTCCGCCCCTCTCGACCCGCACGCCCGCACAATAGACGCGTAGAGCCCCTATCACGTGAAGAGCACGATTGAGCGGAGGAAAATTGCAGAGTTCTCCCCCAAAGTTCCTGAAATTACAAGATGCCCCCATCTGGAGTCATGTGAGCAACACATTACCATGAGACAAATTACACAAAGCCCCCTAAGCTCCAGGAAAATGTTGCACAATTCCTCACCAACTAAGCAAGGAACCTGAAAAAAAAAGTGCGCCAGAGATCCTCTGAATTTCAATAATTACAGATAAGCCTTCCACGAACTGTTTTGAAAAGAGAATAATCTTATTTATTGCATTTTAGTCCCTGACAAATTCAATTTAGCATATCTTTTACATACGAACTCTGATTTTTTGCATATTATATATTATTTTGAAGCTATTTCCATGCTCTACAACTTAGCATAATTTGTGGACAGATCTGAGACCATTCTGGTTGATTATTATTAGAAAATCAATTTGCACTGTGCAGACTGATCTGCGATATTTTGTTTGAAAAATTAATAGTGGTTTTTGCAGGGATTTGGCTCGGGTTTTTAGATTGAATACTTCTCTCAGGATTATTGATTATATTATTTGAAGGATTTAATCAGTGCAAGGATCTCATTTGAGGAAAGAGAATTATTGGATATATCTTTGAGGAACCAATTTGTGTATGAATATGATTTGATCTCATAATCTTCTGGCTTGTATTTTGGGATTAAGTAAAAATATCTCATTCGAAATAATCTCTTTCGATCTGTGATTGTCTTTCGAGAATTAATTGATAAATTTCATTGAGGATTGAATTTTATACTTCACAGATCCTGAGCATCATCGTCTCTATTTATTTTCTTTGCATCACATTTGCATTTCATTGCATTGTATATTTTTTTGCAACACATAAATTAATCGAGCATAAATTTGATTATTTAATTTGATTTAAGACCACACAACTAAGAATCGTTGTTCCCTGTATTCGACCTTGTTACACTTGCCAAGTAAAAATACTCCACAACATTCAAAGATTGTGTTTTTTGATCGATCGAAATTCGCCTCCTATACTACAATTATCGACTATTAAAGAGGTGGATTTCGCGTTCATCAGCGAGTT
The DNA here is from genome assembly GCA_037367405.1 of Ottelia alismoides. NCBI lineage: Eukaryota > Viridiplantae > Streptophyta > Magnoliopsida > Alismatales > Hydrocharitaceae > Ottelia > Ottelia alismoides. The sequence continues at coordinate 2,215,167 of JAZKJV010001079.1, read as the reverse complement.
GGTGTGCATGTAAGGGCATATGAGTAATATGATCTCTTAAAGGGATCATACAGGTTCACTTGTGAACCGGGAGACATGAGCTCACTCATGAGGTATTGGGACTGATCAAATTCCATGCATGGTCATCATGCTTTAGAAGCATGACATGAATTTGAAGGTAAGATATATGCTTTGTGAAAGCATATGATCTGTACCATATCCCAAGGACCAAGATTGAGAAACTTAGTGATCAGACCATGAAGATGACAATGTAAAAGTGATCTATATCTTCAGGATGATCATGAGTCTTCCAGTATGCAGGATGTACACGTATTAGGAATACCTGAGGGTGATTTGATCATAAACGATTGTATAACCATGACGCTTCCATTCCGAGGGAGTGATGAAACATGTCTGGATTTTAGTGACTCCTCTCATTAGAGAAGTGACCTAATCTTAGTCCATGTATTGGATATTGATCTGAATGAGATTCAGATGCAATGAGAAAATTAGGTTTACAGTCTTGATTTAATCAAGCATCTATGAGAGGTCCATGGGATCTGGATTTGAGATGTGATCTCAATATATAAGTCACTATACGTGGAATAATACAATCACCCTGTCCTTATCTCCAAGTATCTGAGGAGAAATAACATTGTTCTTGAATGTTTCAAGAACAATTCCATAAGATCTAAGCATTGAGAAATTGATGATTAAATGTGATTTAATTATCATGATGTATGAGGAATTATCCAATATAATTAAATGTGATTTAATTATTATGGATAAGAATAATGTGGATAGTAATATCCAATTATTCATAATATATTATAAATGTGATTTATAATGTATTGGAGAGAGCTAATTATAATTTATATTTGTAGATTTATTATTAATGTGTATTGGATACACATTGTCTAATTAATTAAAAAAGTAAATTAGATATTGTTTTGGGTTGTGAATGTGACTCACAATTTTCCAATGTCAAGATTGTAATATTCCCAAAATTAATTGTGAATTATTTTTTGGTGAATAAAATCCCAACAAAAGTTGTTGGATAAATAATGGAGAAAATCAAGGAGATATGCAATCTCATGGAAATCCATGAGATTGCCCTCCCTACTTGGACGGTGGTGGGTGGCACCCAATTCCTATATGGAATTGGTGGCTGTCCATCCTATTCCATGGGGATGGTTGATCTCCTTTGTAATCTACTCCTTATTTGATTGATTTAATTTTAGTATTAATGTATATTTGATTTATCAAATATATTTAATCTAAATTAAATCATAAGTTGTTGGTTTTTACCAACAACAATCTTGACCATTGGATTGACATAAATCAATCTCATCCGTTGATTTTATATGTCCCATGGATTGAGATCCATGGACCCTAAAACCCTATAAATAGAGAGGCATACCATGCTCTCTTGTACATGCTATTGTAGCACATCTCTCTCTCTTTCTCCTCACACACCAACCCTCTCCCTCTCTCTCTTGGTGGCCGACCACCATAACCCTAGGAGAGGATCTCGTCGACGCCCACGCCACCACACCGCCGCTTCGACACTCTGTGGTTCTCCATCTTCTTAGAGAGCTACGCTCACGAACGAGACGTTCGATCTCGTACGACGAGATCAGGAGCAACCGTGCTTGGATCATCTTGTTGGATTGCGAGGATAACACGACTCATCCCCGTGCTCGCAAGCCGTTTCTTCGACGATCATACTTGAGACAGGAAGTCTCTTTTCTTAGAGACTCGATCAACCACGCTTCAAGAGGTATTGCATTATACTTGTTGTGGTTATAGATGAAATGATCCGAGAATCATTCTTGGATCATGTGGTTCCATCGCATGAAAATTTTTTAAATTCCGCTGCACCGAACAACTCGTACGACTAGTCATTCTCCGTCATAGCCGATACGACGATCACGCTTCCGTGATGTGCTTGAGGATTTTTCCATATCCTTCAGGGGATCCAAGTGACTAGGAAGCAGTGGGTGGTGCAAGGAGGAGCGACCACGTGGGGGACCCAGAGGGCACCACGTGGCCGCACTAGAATATTCAAAAAATAGAAGAAGCACATAAATTAAGAAAGAAATAAAAGTAAGGAGAATTAGCAAAAAGTCAAAACATGAAGAAAAAGTCAAAAGAGGTCAATTAAACAAGGGAGAATTTTGGTAGTATTTTTAATAGGTAAACATATTTTTTTGATTGGTTTTGATATTTTTCACTTTTAATTTCTTTTTAAAGTCAAGATAAATATATACAATATTTATCTTTTTTTGGGGATTTTTAATAATAGAAAAAATAAAGAAAATGTTAGTGATAATTATAAAATAATTAGTTATTAGGGTTAATTACAGGTGAAGGATTATTGCTAAAGATGCGAAATTAATGAAGATTTGCAATGTAGTTCTTATTATTCGAGGATAAAAAAAGAGAATAGTGATGGTCAATCAAAGATTCATCACACTTCTATACTTAAACTATGCTCGTCCCCGAGCATCTAAAGAATGAAGGAGCTGGATTAATTCCTGACAGTGCTTGTGAATTTTCAAGGCTCAAATTATCGAAGACCCTCAATTTCAGTGATCCTAAAATTCTGAGCTCAACCATGCTTTTGTTAGAAGGAATTCAACTTCTCTAATTATCAAACTCTTTGCTTGTACACATAATATAAGGATATGACAATTAGTGTACTGCAATCATGAGAGTCGAGTCAAGATGTCACCCATGGTTCCAGTCCAAGAGACTCTCCTCTCTATTCCTCAATACTAGGGAATAAGTCTTTTCTTGCATTCAATCTACCGTCTCATTAGTTTGTCAGACTTGGAAGTGTAGATGAAAGGCCAAATGATGGAGGGTATAGGATTGTACATTTTCTTCTCTCCCTCACATTAGAACATGGGTCCTCTCGAGTGCCTTATTACTCAACACATGTATATTTTTATTTATTGATCAATGTGCCTGTCAAGAGAGCTCGGAGTCGTCTACACTTGTTTTACTGGGAGTACACTGGGGTGTGTCTCTTCTAAGATACCTTCGACGCCCAGACTTGTATCACTATATGATGCAGATCCCTTTTTTGGTGGCAGCTCGACTCCTTGGTCCTAATAGCTTTGGTCCAAGTGGACACTTTGAAATGTTTGGGAGCACTTTCCTTTGGTGGAAGCTCTTTGAATTTGTATTTATAATGAGAGAGCTTTTCTTGTATGAGAGAACTTCTCTCGAATTTCATTTATGTTTGGCTAGCTCCACTAATTTTATCAAGAGTTGGCGTACACTGATCAACAATTATTAAATGTCATCACACCTTGGCACATAGGTAAATATCAAAAGATAACGTGTGAACTTGTTCGCATACTGGCTAGGGTTTGTTGACACTCAGGTTTCTTCAAGCCTTCATTGACTTTATCCCATCCTCGAGCATCATTAAATCATGTCTAATCTCAAATCTCCAGTCCCAATTCCTCAAGTGATAACTCAACTCATCTCATCAATCATGCAGTTCTGAAAGTGATGTGTTGATCATATTCTTTAGAAGGTAGAGATGAGAAGTTCAATATAGTGCTCAAATCTTTCAAACTAGGGAAGTCCGGATTATTAAGTTTCAAAACCCTAGTGACTAAGGCTGGTTAACGCAAACTCTCAAGATCTCAGTAACTGAGTGTCCTCAACTCCTCAAGCCTTGGGCGATAGTGAATGTATCATGAATACACCAACTCCAAAGTTGGTGAATTTTGTGATTTTTGAGTTTTGCAAATTTTTATGGGATTCTTTTTTAATCTCAAGAGAAATAATTACTGATCCAAGCTCATATGAATAGTTGCATCCATTTCCAACCAGTATGGGGTAAATATGGACCATTAGACGGCTACCCGTGTTGCTTCAAGACAGTGCCATTTGCATTGTCTATTAACCACCCACTCTGCTAAGGGAGACCATAGTTCCCTCACTGAGAAATGGCTACTCATTTCTAAGCTCAGTAGTCAGAATCACTGCTTAAGAAAATATTTTAGTTTTTTGGATTTTATGAGATTTTTTAAAAAGGTTAATTTTAATTACAAAACAAGAAGTTAGTCCCTCATTTTTGAAAAGATTTCTCAAATCATTTCACATAATATATAAAGATTTTCATAACATTTTTCAAATAATTTTCAAAACGAGTAAGATCTCCATTTTCAAACCAATGTCAAACATTTTTCAAAACAGTGTAACACAGTTAGAAAATTTTGTCAAAACATTTACAACCATTTTTATAGACATCAGTTCACAAGATACTTATATCATAGTCAAGAAAAAGTTTCAAAAATTTCAAAATACGAGCTATGGATAAAGTATATACAACATATAAGGTATACCCCTTTATAGTTAATTTTTGCTATGTCCTCATAGCACAAAGTGATATGAAGACATAGCTCATGTCATATAGAAGGTGATATAGCAGAACTAATCAGATGACCCCTTATACTTAGATGAAAATGACCTAAGTGTAAGAATACAAGAAGATGGAAGTAGGGGTGCACACGGATCGGATAAAATCCGTAATCCGATCCAATCCGATGCTATTGGATTGGATTAGTTTGGTTTTATCATTCTAATGGATCGGATTGGATTGGAATTTTTAAAATCCATTAAAGTATGGATTGGATCGGATCATTACCAAAATCCGATCCGATCCAATCCGTTAATCCATTAATAAACATGTGTGCATGTAGATACATACATACATACATACATACATACCTACATACATACATACATACATACATAATATCTATGTGCACCTATTTCGAAATCTCTATAAGGAATAATCAATGTCACTCATGTCATTTTTTCCATATCAATCTTGGATACAAGTCGTCTTGATATCACCCTTTCTTCCCTCTTGAAAGGCAAATGTTAAATCTATAAAATAGTAAATTATGAAAATAACTTTTAAAATTGTAAATCCATGTTCGATTATTCCTCTCCTAGTTCCCTCTCTCTCATTTCACTATTGTCCATCAAAATTCCTCTCGATTCCCTCATAGTATATTCCGATGATGCCTTCTTCTTGCATAATGTTATTCTCCCAACAAAATTTTACCACCGCCCCTTCCCCACAATATCTCCGTTTGCCTCAGACAATATAATCCCCTCCAACGTGATACCATTTGGCCTCCATATTTTATCACTCTTCTTATCTTCGTTAAAAGAAAATAGATTTGGAATAGTTGCCTGGTACATTTGTTAGATACTTTTGATCCCTTTGCTTCTTACCTTTTACTTGCTCTAGCTTGCAACCTTATTTTAGTGATAAAATTAGATCATTATATAATCAAATGTGTCACACCCATCTAAGAAGAAATAAGCATTATTTCAATTCCTTTCATTTCTAATTTGATATATATATTTTATTCATTTTTCATAGAATTTGCCTATTTTGACTATAGATATAATCTTACAAATAAAGTCCAGTTCAAGTCTATTTTAAATGAGGCATAATGCTTAATTGGTGGGCTATATTTAAGTTATTTTTGTGTTGCATACTCAATCGAGTATGAATGTTCTATGATTCTCATTTTTTAATGGCATATTATATAGAGCCTTGAAGGATGTTCTTGTAAGTGGTTGGGTTTGGCATAGTTGAACATTCTAAGTTAATCATGGACTTCATCAATATATGATCATTGAGATCATTTGTTTTATTTATCTACTTTTCTTTGTATCCTTATTTGATAACTTGTATTGTTTTTATTGGAATCATTTGGTGGAAATATATTGAAAAAAAACAAAACAATGCATTATTTATTAAAGAAAACTTAAATTTTAAATTCAATATAATCCTTTAGTTTTATTATGTCGTCTTCAACTTTTTATAATGGTTTAATAAAATTCTTAAACTTTCACTTGATGTTGTAGAGATAGATATTATTATATGCTATGTACATGTTCATCATTTTTATTTTTCTATGGATTACTATGTATTTTACCATTGAGGTCTCTCCCTATATAAGAGAGCCTAGGTTTCCCTTGAAAAATAGATTGCTCATTTTTCACAACAGATACGTTTTTTTCTTCTTTACTTCTATTCATATGACCGATTTTTAAGTCATTATTCAAATGTTCAAGGACTAATGTGCTATAAAGTATTAAGGTGTAAAGTAGACTACTGAACTAGAAAGTGTAGGTAAAAAATCCGAACCAATCCGATCCAATCCGTAATCCGATGGATTGGATCGGATTGGAGTTAGATATGTAATGGATTGGATTGGATTCGAAAAAATAAAAATCCGTTAAGGTTGGATTGGACACGGATTAAGCTAAAATCCGAACCAATCCGATCAATGTGCACCCCTAGATGGAAGAATGAAGACTCGTATCTCTGCTATACTTAGGCTAAAAATAGCCTAAGTATTGGATATGCAATAAGGATGGAGAGACTCACGATGAGTGATCACAATTATATGCAAGGTTCCCCCTATACTTAGGCTAAAAAGTAGCCCATGTATTTGGAAGTGGATTTCAGGTTGGGGAACCAGAGATCAGTTAGGGTTAAAGGGTGGAGTGGATTTACACAAATGGTTGGATGGAGATGGGTGGAAGTAGATCTGGGTAATGGGAGGGTTGGGAGAAGACATATTCAAACTCAACCAAGCAGACAATACCCTTTGATTCACCAACACACACATGAAGACCAACGAAGGTTGGTCATTTATCTTTTCATTTTTATTAGTGATCATTCAAAATTCACTACACATGTTCAAAGGCTAGGTTTTGGGTACTATCCTAGGGATATGTCCTCACCTCTCAGAAACCAAACATCCTACGTATAATGGCGAGGGTTGCTCTCCTATAAACCAAGAGTGAATTTTATTTCAGTTTATTTCATCAATTTACATTACAATCCTGATTTTCATTTGAGATTATCACTGAAGTTAATGTGAATACCAGTCAAACAAACATCGTCAAGCGGACTGTCCCGATTCCATTAATATCCTGAGTGATAAATCATGGAATATCGAAAAAACCAATGTAGTCACGAAAACCATGATGCGTGCTTGAGAAAGAGAACTTACAGTGCCTCTAACACTCTCTCCATGCACTTGTAGGACTATATTAAAAATTTTACACTATGTGCATGCAAGTTAAAGAAAACCGCATTCTGAAACATGGTATTATTAACAATGAAGAAATGAGTTGAGTTTGGCTAAGTAGATCGATGTCTAGTGTGTCTTATTGAATCAAGGAGATAAGGTGGATCTCCCAGGTTCTTAATGTATGTCCTACCTACGATCAAGTATACATAATATGAAGAATAGAGTCAGCTCCAAGAGTCGTTTGTCTGATCCTAGGTCGACACTCAAGTGAAGCCTCACCCTAGTTAGGGGTGAGGCTTCACACACCATAATTGTTTTACACATGCGAGCCCTTGAATGAGAACAACTAGAAATGTATGGATACAATTATTTACAACATGGAATGCATGAGCAAAATGTTGACTCAGCTCCTTGAATTATTCCAAGTTTCTTATGTGGCTTCTCGCAGGCGAGCTCCCAACTCCACGCCTCCATGGTTATCAAGCGTCCTCAGTCCCCATGGGCCCTTCTACAAAAGAAAAATATCAAATAAATATCAAGAAAAATAATCAACAAATGATGCAAACACAATGCGAAGACTTTAGTTTCTGAAGATAATCACATCAAAATAATGCAATAAAATTTGATAAACAAATAGGATGAGCCGTGTCCCCGACAATGGTGCCATTTGATGGAATCGAAAAATGATTCTTTAATAATCTAATATTGTAGAATAAGAGGCAGATTACGATTGATCAAAAACCACAAATTAGAAATGTGGAGTATTTTTTATTTGGTAAGTATACTAAGGTCGAACACAGGGATACGAGCCTCTCGTTAATTCATCGAAAATTATTGATAAAATAATGAGCGATTATTTTATAAATCTAGATCTTCATATGCAATAATATGCATGACATCGAATGAAATGCAGACATATCATATAAGCAAAATGATGCAGAGCCACATTAATATGATGCATGCATGAGAGAGAAGCAACTTTTAATTTGATTTTATGCAATTTATGATGGAAAAATGCAAGATAATGCCATGCAATTCAAGAAACCAACTATGTGTGAATATGGCACATTTAATCGAATCAATGAGAAATAAGATAAAGGTCGATTTCAGTGACAAATGGAGCAATAAAAATGAAACTGTTATCTATTAATGGCAAGCAATGAGAGGGAGAGAGAGAGAGCAAAAGACACTATATATCATAAAAAATTAGCACATGTCATTAAATGTTAAAATGAGAAATTAGTTATACCATTAAATAGAGAATAAAACAAGCATCAAAATGAAACTGAAATCAGCTGAATTGGAGTCCAAATGCTCAAGACATGAATAAAATAGTGCTAGGTGCATAAATGTAAAGGAAAAAATGCAAAATAAAATGATAACTATGCAAAAATGTCCCTACAGGGGCATTTTGTAATAAAGGAAACCCAACGGGCCTTACTTGCAAATTGCCCAAGCGTGCACGTGAAACACGCATGCATGGGATGGACCTTTTTGCAAATATTGTAAACTGGCGGAGGTGATCTACAATTTACCCCACCCTCACACGCATGGAACACGCGCGTGCGAGTTTCAGAGTGAGGCTTTGGTGGCTGGAGGTTCAGATTCCATGTGGGTGAGACTCCGTGCTTGGTGCCTTGCCTTGGTCTACCGAGCCTCCTGGTACGGGCAGGGCGACGTGGCGTCATATAGGTCGTTAGATGGTCGCCGAGGGATGGCCATCAAATGGTATCTGCTCTTCCTGGCGCTTCCTCCTCCTCTGTTGCTTGGCGGTGCAAACAGAGCTTGGTGACCTTGCAAGATCTCCTCCTAGCTCCTCCATGCAGTCTGAAGGTCGAGGGATGATCCTGAGGCCTTGGAGTTGATGCTCGGATGAAGGCAGACAACTGGGGAGGTAAGGATCGATCTGGGAATGCGGGGTCGTCGGAGGCGGAGCTTGAGAACTGAGCTCCTCCCAACTTCGAACATTGAAGATGATGAGTACATGCAAGCATTAGTAAAAACCGAAGCGGGTTGCGTAGGTGCGTTTGTGAGGTGATCGGAGGGCTATAGGTGGACGAAGGCAGAACACGGAAGGGTTCCTCCTCCTTATAGGAGGAGGAATATGGCTGGAGCAGAGGAGGTTCTGGAGAAGGGGAGAAGGTGAACGGAGGGGTCGGCGAAGGCCGGGGTGATATGATGAAGCTGGTGTAGTTTATTGATAGAGAAGCGATGTGTGTGTATTATTAAATCGGAGAAAACAAACAAAAAATCACAAGTGCATACCTGGAGAATCGAAGGAGATGAAGGCGGGTGGATGTGGCTTGGGCTGAGGCTCTTGGTTGAGCCTCACATCATCGCTCATCTTGTGTAGCCAGTCACGGAGCTCAGTGGAGCCAAAGGCAGTAGTGGCATGGCCAGATAGGCCATGGATCGGCACCTTCCTGAAGACCCATCATTACGCATCAACTCCATCCTTCTCTATCGTGGGAGGAGGAGGAGGACAGCTAGGGTACCATGCGTAGAATGGTGAACAAGGAAGAGAGGGGGCGGAGGCGACGTATTTGAAGGCGACAGAGAACGGTTACAAATGGTGGAGCTGGGGGGGGTTGCAACAGTTGAACGGTAGCTGGGGAGTGATGGAGGGGCTCATTGAAGGTGACACGAATGTTAGGGGTTCTAGGGCTAAGTGGCAGTGGTTAGAAGAGACGGAGAGGAGGTCAGGAGGCTGCTCTATAATAGGAATGAGGTGAAGGGTCAAGGAGGTGAAACAACTAGAGCAGGGGTTTCGAGAGGTAGATGACGAAGCTCTGACATTGGATCGAGTGATCCAATGGTTGAGATTGAAGCACAGATGAAGGGCGTAGATTAGATCATAGGATTTGATTCAAAGGCGTGGGACGAGGCGGAGATAATTGGTGTAGATGCGATCTGGAGGATCGCATCCATCAGTAGGAATTAAGGGGTGAAGTGGAAGGATCTCAGCCGTTGGATGGGATGCAATCTTGTGGCTGAGCTGAAGGCGTTAGGGTGCAGTTCAGATTGCGTTGGAGAAGTGATCAGATGGTGGAGGGAAAAGCAGGGGATGGATGGCTAAAATAAAGGCGCGAGGTGGGATCCAAGGGTTCAAGAAGCGGCGGGTGGTGCAAGGAGAAACAACCACGTGTGCGGCCCATAGGGCGCCATGTGATTGCACCAGGATATTTAAAAAATAGAGAAAGAATAAAAATTAAGAAAGAAATAAAAGGAAGGAGAATTAACAAAAAGTCAAAACATGAAAGTTGTAGATCTCAATGAGATCTATAAGTTTCGTGTTGAAGAAAAAGTCAAAAGAAGTCAATTAAACAAGGGAGAATTTTAGTAGTATTTTTAATTGGTAAAAATACTATTTTTGATTGGTTTTTATATTTTTTGTATTTTAAATTTCTTTTTAAAGCCAAGATAAATATATACAATATTTATATATTTTTGAGGATTTTTAATAAATGAGAAAATAAAGAAAATGTTAGTGATAATTATACAATAATTAGCAATTAGGGTAATTACATGTAAAGGATTATTGCTAAAAATGCAGAATTAATGAATATTTGCAATGTAGATCTTATTCTTTGAGGATAAAAAGAGAGAGTAGTAATGATCAATCATAGATTCATTAGTCTTCTATTATACAGGATGTATGGGTATTAGGAATACTCAAGGGTGATGTGATCTTAAGCGATTATATAACCATGACACTTACATTCCGAGGGAGTGATGAAATAGGTTTGGATTTTAGTGGCTCCACTCAATAGACATGTATCCTATCTTACTCCAAATGTTGGACATTGGTCTGAATATGATTCAGATGTAACGAGAAGTCTAGATATTATGTCTGACTTTATCAAACATCTCTGAGAGGTCCTCTAGATCTAGATATGAGATTAGATCTCAATATCCAAGTCACTATACATGGAATATACAGTGACCATGTCCTTATCATCAAGTATCCGCGGAGAAGGCACATTGTTCTTGAAAGAGTTCAAGAATAATGCAGTTGTTGCAAATATCTGAGCATTGGAAAATCATATGATTTAATTATAATTAATAATATAGATGTGATTCACATTATTTGAGCATGCATAGAGAGGCATATAAGATAATTAAATATAGATTTAATTATCATAGATAAGATTAATGTGGATATCACTATCCACAATAATCATAAATATTGAGAATATGATTTATAATATCATCAAGAGATAAATATGTAAATAAGATTTATAATTTACTAAGTTAATGTAAACTGGATTCACATTAAACAAGTAAATGTGAATTGGATTCATATTGTACAATTAGATGTAAATGTGATGTCCATTTAATATTGGATGGATGAATATGATTCATAATTATCAATGGCATGATTGAAATTATCACAAAATAATTTGGAATTATTTTGGGGAAAATTAAAGCAACAAAAGTTGTTGCAACATGTGGAAAATATGATGAGATTTGAGAATCTCATCAACAAAGAAAGAAGAGCCATCCATTCCTATTAAGGAGTGGGCAGCCACATGGAGAAGGACTCCATGGTAGATGTTCACCCTGATTGGGAAGGAGGCTTTCCTCCTTCCTTATTATTCCATATTAAATTGATTTACTGAGAATTGAACATATTGACAGATATCTTCAATTTATTTATTTCTTTTAACTTAATTAATTGTTGTTGCAAATTGTTGCAACAAAATGTAGGCCATTGGTTTATTTGGAGTGCATCCTAGCCACTGTATAAGAGAAGGACCAACCCTATTCTCTTCTCTACACAATTCAACACACAAGTTGAAGACACAAAATCTCTCTCTCATATATGTCCATAAGATCTCCTTCTTAACCCTAAGTGGTCACCACTTTAAGGTTTGTGGAGAGCATCGTTGTCGTCGTGCGGTCATTGTGTTGACTAGATCGACTGCTCGTGGATATCTGTTATCATCGATGCCCCATGTTTATGAGGAAGACGACGGATTTTATATGATTAAATCAGGAGGTTATCAGCTCGGATCGTCACCTAGGATTGTAGGGAGCACGCATCTCAGCTACGTGCTCGCAAGTGATGTCTATGTTGGATCGGACTTGAGACAGGAGGTCACTTTGCTTAGAGACTAAAAGATCGCAAACACGCTACAAGAGGTAAGACTAATCTTGTGTGATATTTATGGAACAAATTGGAAAAGGTTCCCATCCATGTTGTTCCATCGGGAAAAATTTTTACGCAGCCCCATACGAATAGTACGACTAGTCGACCAAGATTACATAAGATGTGATATCCATGTTTTTGTGATGTATGAGTCGGTTTTATTCAAATCGACTCCTTACAGTTGTAATACTGTCGAATGCGTGTCGGTAAGAACCAAGCGAAGATCTCCGCAAGGAGTGTCTTGATGAATCCATGATTCATTAATTTTTCTGTCGCATTTTATCTTAAAATCCTTAACAAATACATGTAAATATGCATTAATTCACATCTTTCATAAAAATGTCATTCATAAATAAAAAAATCATTTTTATGCTTCAAAACGTGTAAATAAATAAAAGAAAAGAAAAGAAGGAAGACTGTAAATATATATGTAAAGTATGACTAATTAAATATAATATAGCTGAAAGATATATTTATATAACCTAACCCCTGAGACCACGTCAGTGGGATTTTGTAAACAAATAATAAAGTAGGGGCAGACAAGGAAGAAAATATAAAAATAATTAATATTGTACATCATACATGAATATTCATTTATTCATTATTATCAAATCTTCACTTATTTTTAATTAATCCATTTTACATATTTTTCACCAAACTCTTTTCCTTTATGTTTATAAAAATGTATATAAAAATATATAAATCATAAAAAAATCCAACCTGCATATAAGCCGAGAAATCTGGTTTATAAATTATTAAATTCTCAACTTCCGAACCTCATAACTTCTTCATATGAACTCCAATTTCACTCTACTCACTTTAAAATTCATAAAATAACATTCTCTAATTAATGAAGGTGATTTCATTAAAATCGGAGTTCGTTTGCAAAAAGTCGATTTTGGGACCTAATGACAACGAGGTTTCTGGGCTATCTATTTTATTCTGCAAATACTATTTGCAGTATTACTGATTTTACATTTTTTTATTATTTTCATGATATTGTAGATTATTTATAAAAAATCAAAAACTAAAACCTTTATTTAATGCTTTAAATAAATAAAAAAACCCTAAAAATAGTTGAAATTGAACTATAGACCAGCTATCTATATTTATTAATATATATAAATTAATTTATTAAAATCCATAAAAATCATACAATCTTAATTTATTATTATATTAATTAAATAATTACAATACAAAAATAATATACTATTCATTAAAATATTGAATTAAAAAAGCTATTTATTAAGTATACTATATATTAATAGTATATTTATATATCATAAATAATATATTATTTATAAAAATAAAATATATCATAATTTAGATAATTTAATTAATTATACTTCTTGTGTGTATACCTATTTAAAATAATTCCAGTTATTATTTAGTATAAAATTTATAAAGAATTTTATTTAAGGTTTAATGTGGTGATGACACGTATCAGCACCATAGCTCATCTTCCCCAAGAACTCAGCTGTTAGTTTGTTCTAACAGTCGTTGTTTTTCAGTTTATCTACATTTCACCTCATCTCCATTCTCTGATACTAACCCTTCATCCTAATCACCTAACTACCATGATCAATGCCCAACCTTGGATTAACCTCCAACCTTCGCCTATATTCCTATTTATGCCACATGCCATTACCACTTTGTCAGTTCAAAAGAACTCTTCCAACAACCCTTGAGCTCTAGAACAAATTTCCTGATCGACCACTTCCCTCGTCGTGCTCCGCCCGACTCCACTGGCGACAACACCCAAGGGCCAACCCGCATGGAAGAAGGATGATCAGAGGAGAGTTCCAAGGCGTCTGTCCGCCTTGAATCACCACCATTGCATCTTGAAGCTCCGACGAGTATCGGTCATTGAGCAATAACCCAAGGGTCATATACCCTTATCTCCCAGGTATCTTCCTCCACCCCACTTTCATTCCTTGAATTTCATGCTCAATTAGCGTAGTTAATCATGACAATAGGATACTAAATCATCTTTCGTTTGAATTCCATCGAAATTCCCCTTCAATTTGAATCGAATCGCACACAATTTGATATGATATCCCTTTAGTCTGAAACCATATTTGCATTTCAAGAATCATCACCTCTTTGGTCGATTCTCCTTGAATCGAGCATCTATCCTCTTCATCAGGAGCATCCCTACATCTGGAGCTTCTCAGCCATTGACTAGAACCTCCTCCTTGTTGTGATTTGATCAAGAATCTTCAGATCTGGATGCATATGAAACGTCAAACCCTAGCCAACGAGTCTGTTCTCCTTTGACACCTCTTTTCCGACCATCACCTACCACAGGAGACCTTGAAGGAGGTAGCCGACCCCCTTCTGGCCCTACAGGAGTGTCGCCATCACCGTCGAGATGAGGAGGAGTCGCATGGAGCACCATCGTCTTCCTATTTGGGGAAGAACATGAAGCGTAGTTACATGCCACGCGTCCACAATCTATGGCCAGGATTCATCCCTACCATTTAATCTCTGTTGCACGTGACGAAGCGGTGTGAAGCAACGAATGCCCAAAAGAGTACTAGAAATTCAAGACCGCATCAGACTTTTCTTATATTTACATTTAGGTCATCGCATGGGAACATAAGTGTAAATCAGGACTTTTTTTTTCTTACAAATAAGTCACTGACCATGGACCTATTTGAGAGACTTGTTATTTTTCTTTTATATTTTGTTTAAAATTGTATCCCTGAACTATAGGATTGTTTTAGACCCTTATTGGGCATCATTTTGCAATGATTTTTAGGGTAGTTAGCCAACTACGTTAGTGAGGTTTCTATAGTATTCTTCGTATATTTTCTTCGTATTTTCATTCTATTTTTATTCTTTGATTTTTGACTCCATTTTGGGTTTCGTCTTGAGTGTTCTTCTAGCCTGTTCTCAAGTGTTCTTCAGGGATCTACTATAAAGTATCACATTGTATACATCTATACTCTATTGTAGATCATTTATTGAAAGAATTATCACTTTGAAAAAATCAAATAAAAATAAAAAAGGATAAAATCAAATAAAAAATTACAAAAACTAAAACCACAAAAAGATTTTCCCTGAGAAGAAATAAAAAATCACAAAAAAAATTCTTCCTCAAAAATCAAAGAGTGTGATTTTTTGTCCACTTTTATTTGACCCAAGAACAATTTCCTCGATAAATAAATAGTGAACACAAATAGAGAGAGAGCCTTCTATTCATCTATTCATTGTTCCTCTCTCTATTTTCTGACGTTAGTTTGATAAATATATTTCTCTTCAATGTTTCTATAAACAAATACATTTTAACCTCTAGTCAGATCTATAATATCATGGCTCGATTAAATATTTTTAACATGGGTAAATCCATGGTCATATTCAGGGACATGATCTCTCGATGCGGTTAATTAAGTCTCGGTACCTAATTTAAGCGATTAAATATGTTATCTAGGTCAGTAGACACACAAAATGATGCAAGACATCACTTATGAAATATAATGCATTTTTTGTTTGATTTTTATGCATGTTAATTAATCAATAATGAAAAAAATTAAATTAAGTACACACATGGATATACCTGCACGAATTGTCCTCTAAATAGATATATAACTTGTGCAAGATGTTTAATCGGAAATCAAGATTAAATTGATGCTTAAAATGAAGCAACATAACACTAATGGCATCTTAAATAATAAACATATTACAAATCTTATCTCTATTTAATTGATCAACTTTCATAGTGCAACTTAGAGAATAAATAATTCCATTAGAAAGATAATAAATAAGCAGCACAATAAAATTGATTTCATGCCAAATAGAGTCCATATGCTAATATATCAAAATAAGTCCAGATAAAGACATGCATAAAATATATACAAAACATTGCATTTTTAGTCCTTCCAGGGGCATAAATGCAATAAAAGAAACCCACCAGGAACGTATCTATTGGATTCCATGTGTGGGGGCCTATGTGCCATATTAGGAACCTGGCAGGGGTGCCTTGCATTTTTTTCTGTGAAACAAGTGCACTTCACGCGCCTGGAAGGGGCCTAAATGAAAATATGAAGAATAGTGCAGGTCCAACTAAAAAAAGCCTAAGCACACACGTGTTGGGCATGTGAGCAGAGGCTTGGGCGATGGCTCGGGGCCTATGCAGGTGCCTCCAGCCACATCGACAACCCAAGGTGCTTCAGGAAGAGGATTGGTCCCGCCGAGCCTCTTGCTTCGAAGCACTAGCGTGGCATATCCATACTCGTTGGATGAGCACCAAGGGGTGCCATATGATGACACATATATGTCCTCAAGACTGCTCTTCCTCCGCTCAACAGTGGCGTGATTGGAGCTCCGACGATGGTGTTCGACCTCCATCACGCTCCTCTGTGGTTAGTGGAGTTCCAAGAAGCGTCCTGGAAGGTTGGAGATGAAGTTAGGTCTTCAGAGGAGGGAGAAAGCCCTCTAGAAGGTGATGTCCATGCTCACTCGCTGGAGGCGTGGCTCCAGAACAGAGCCTTACCTGATGTTTGGCCAACGAAGAAGAATGCGTGCCAAATGGTTAAGAAATAGACACGGCGGTGTGTTTTTGTGCAATCGATGAGTGAGATGGAGGGTCAGGGAGAAGGTGAGGACCCTAATAGGTTCTCCTCTAAGTAGCCGGAGAGAAAAGGGGGCAAGATGGTCAGAAGCGTGGAAGAAAGAAGGTGGGTATTAGAACCTCCTGTGAAGGTCAAGAACCTCCAGTGAAGGTCGGGGCACGGTTTGATTTGAGAGAAGATGTGTGTGTAACGTGGGAAAAAATAAAGAAAATAGAAGAAAACAATGACCGAATTATCTAGGATCTTGAAGAAGACTCGTAGCGGATGTAGTGCCTTGGGTTGAGCTCCGTGAGGGGTTCGAGACATCGTTGGACTTCCTCAGATGGTGGAAGCAACTCTAACAGCTATCGTGGAGGTGTTGTGGCATGGTCGGAGGCCATGGGTCCCACTAGAAGGTACCCACCAGCATCGCCCATCGATTCTTCATTTCTTTATCACAGGGATGAGAAGAGGGCTATGAAATCCTTCGTCTAAGAGTGGACCCATTTTACGAGCAGTCGGTGAGGGTGTATTTGAAGAGGAAGAAGATCGACTCCAAGTGGTTTGGGGTCAAGGTTCAACCGCTCGATTCTTACTGAAAGTTAGAGAACAATGGAGGTTAGGTTAATGGCGAAGAGGTGGGTGGTTAAGGGTACGTCAAAGAGTGGTCGGTTATGTGAGAGAGTGACTGAGGTGGTTAGGGAAAAAGGGTGAAGTTGGGTAGTTGCTAACTTGAGTCATGCAGACAAAGGGGAAGCAAAGGTTGACGATGTGGGGCAGCACATGCAAGGCGTGAGGATGCCATCGCGATCGCATCTGATCTAGGTTATTAGACGACAGAGAGACATGGTCGGAAAGAGTGACTCTGATCGACTGATCAGAGCAAATCTAACGGAATAGGATGGATGCGTGATATAAAGAAGGGTCGGGCCACATGTCTGGAGGTGGTGACGGCACGTGGCGTAATGGAAAAAAAGAAAAGCCAGAAAAAGTTAATAAAATAAAAAAATTCAATGGTTAGGAGGCTCAAATTAAAAAGTGTCCAGCATGAAAGTTGTAGATCTTTTCAAGATCTACAATTTTCATGTAGAACCTAAAGTCAAAATACAACAAACAAACAAACATACATACCTACATATATTTTTGGAAAGCATTTTTAAGTAAATAAAACACTTATTCTAATTTTTTTTGATATTTTTCTATTTTTTATTTATAAATAATGTCAAAACAAATATATGTAATATTAGCCTAATTTTATGGTTTTTAATAATATAAAAGTATAGTAAATAAAGGGCACAATAATGTATTTATGTACGTACAATAATTAGGGTTAGTTATATACGAGAGTTAATGTGTTAATGTGAGTTAATTTTCAATGAATCTTATTGCATTGTTTAAGTCAAAGGGATAATAATTAATGAATATGATGATGAATCAGGGATATCATCCCCTATATTTAAACCTTGCTTTCCCTCAAGCAAATAGAGAATTAATAAGTTAGTTAAATCTCTGACTATGCATGTGAGTATACGAGACTTGATTCATTCAGAACTCTCAGTTTTAGTGATCCTAGAATTCTAAGATAAACCTAATCTTAGTCATAAGGAACTCAACTTATATAATTATCAGACTCTCTATGTGTACTATATAGTAAGGGATATGACATCTAATGTTGACTGCATTTCTAAGAGTAGAGTCGAAATGTCATCCAAGGTTCCATTCCAAGAGACTCTCCTAAAGATCCAATCCTCAACACTAGGAAATAAATCTATTTTTGCATTCAATCCACCGTCTCTTTAGTTTCCAGTCTTAAAATATAGATGGAAGGCTGGTTTATGGAGGGAATATGATTGTGTCTTTTATTCTCTCATTGGAATAAGGATCCTCTCGATGCCTTATTTACTCAACACATGCATATTTTTGGTGTTGATCAGTGTGCATCAAGAGAATGTTGATTCATATGCACTTGTTTTTCTAGGAATGCATCGGGGTGTGTCTCTTTTGAGTATTTATTATACCTTCGACACCTAGACTTGTATCACTATATGATGCATAGCCCTTTTATGGTTCTAGCTTTATATTTTAAAAGCCTAAGATTTTGGTTCAAGTATACACTTTGAAAAGTTTGGGAGCGCTTGCTTTTTGGTGGAAGCTCTTTGTATATAACTTTGTAGTGTATGAGTTTTTCAGAAATTTCTTTCTTTTCATTTGGCTAGATCCATTGCTTCTACCAAGATTGCCGCACATTGATCAATATTTTTAATTATTTCATCACACCCTGGTACTTAGGTTTATCACAAGATTAGTACAAGAACCTATTCTCATACTAGCTAAGTTGCTAACACTCAGGTTTCATGAAGCCTTCATTGATTTTATCCAATCCTCGAGTATCATTAAATCGAGTCCAAACTCAAATCCCTCATCCCGGTTCCTCAAGTGAAACATCAACTCATCACATCATTTCTATAGTCATGCATGTGAGGTGTTGGTCATATTATTTAAGGTAGAGATTAAACATGCAAATATAGCATATATATCTTTCAGACTAGGGAAGGGAAAATTATTAAGTCATAGACCCTAATGACTAAGGCATGGTAACTCTGAATCAAAGGACCATAAAAACTAAGTGTCATGAACTTCACAACTCTTGCGTGAATTTGTAAGTGTCAGGGAAAAAACTAACTTATTAACTAGTATTTTGTGATTTTATTCTTTTTTTTTTAAATTTTGAAGTTAGAGTTATTTGAAAAACAAAAGTCAGTTCCATTTGCATCCTTATTTTGAAAAGACTTTGAAAATATTTTACAAATCATGTCACATAAATATAGATTTTCAAAACATTTTACAAATGACTTTTCAAAACAAGTTGAACACCTATTTTTACAAACTATTGTAAACATATTTTTCAAAACAATATCACATAGTTATAAAGATTTTCAAACCATTTTACAAACATTTTACAAAATCAGATCAAGAAGTACTTTACCCTTAGCCCAAAACGTTTAGCAAAAATTTGAAAATATGAACTATGGATAAAGTATATATGAAATATATACAGTACAACCCCCTATACATAGCTTGTGATATGTCCTCATAGCACTAAGTGATATGAAGCCATAGCTCATGATAAATATAAATAGATGTACTAGAACTGACTCGGTGTTTCCCCCCAATACTTAGGTTAAAAACAACCTAAGTATATGAGAAGACAAAGGAGAGGGATAAATGAGTAATGAATAGAAGTGTACGGGGTTCGGGTCTACCCTATACTTAGGCTGGGAATAGCCTAAGTAAAGATATGTGGATGAAGGAGAAGGGACCCAAGGTGAAAAATCAGAGAAGGAATTGGTTCCCCCGATACTTAGGTTGAAGAGTAGACCAAGTACTAAGAATATAGGATCTAAGGATGCGGGAATCGAGACACAAAGAATAGGGTTAGGTCATATGAATCTACTGATGAATGAAACAATGGAGATGAAATGGAGTCTTGAAGTCTATGGGAGACGGGTTCCGAAGCATCACAATCAATTAATCACAAAGCAAACCCAATGGATTCACCAACTCAGACACAGAAAGACTAGAATTTATGGTATTTTATCTTGTCAAATAATCCAATTTAGAGTCAATTATGCACATGTTAAGTTTAGGTTTTGGGCACTATGATAAGGAGACATCTTCACCTCTCATACATGAATAATGTACCCATGAACAATGTGGGGTTTGCTTTCCCATAAGACAAGATCCATTTTACTCTATTTTATTAAAGTCAACTTGCATTATCAGTCCCAATTTTAATCTTAAGTTATCTCTAAGATTTAATGTGAGCAAGCAAGAAATCATCATCTATCATCCAGTCCCAATTCCATTTTAATTCCTAAGTTATAAATTAAGATAGGGAATCAAGAAAAGATGATGCAAATAAGAAAACATAATGCATGCTCAAGAAAGAAATACTCACAATGCCTCTGGATCTCTTCATGGAAATGCAAGATTGAATATATGAATCTATATTAAATGCATGCAAGTCGAAAGACCATATCCTAAACATGCTTCTGTTAGCGGAAAAGAATTTATTTAATTTTTGGCTAAGTGAAGCAATGTTATATGTGTCTCATGAACCTTTTGAGATGATGTGAATCTCATTAGATGCCGATTAGTGTGTCCTACATTACGATCAAGCACATATAGATATGACCTAAAGATAGCTCTAAGAGCTATGTGCATGTTCCTAATATATGGCACGCAAGTTAAGCCTCACCCAGGTTAGGGGTGAAACATGCTCGACACACAAATAAAGTCCATGTCCATGTTATATTCGTGAGTTCTTAAGCGAGAACAATTGTAATGATATAGTCAACACATATACATATATATATATAACACACGATATTTAATAATGCAACACAAGATAAAATTCTCCTTAATTGCTTTCAAAATTGCTTATGGCTCCTCGCAGCCGGAGCTCCCGACTCTTTGCCTCTGCGCCTCCCAGGCGTCATCGCTCGTCGTGAGTCTGGACACAAAAGCCATGGATTAGATATAAAATCAAAGAGATAGTTAGCACTAATCAATCATATTGATAAAACATAATGCAAGGTTAATCACAACACAACATGATGACCTAAATAACATAAAAATTACTTAACTTAATATTAAAACATAATTAATCACAAAGAGAGAGCCGTGTCCCTAGCAACGTTATCATCTGATAAATTTCGGCTATGTTAATTAGATGTAGTTGTAGTACGGTCGGATGTGAGTTGGTCAAAACATAGCGAAGATCACGGTGAGGAGTAGCTCGGTTAAATATTTCTAATATAGGTAAATAAAGGGCCGAACTCAGGGACAAGAGTTCTTTATGCGACTAATTAAGTCCTAATAACTAAAATAAGCGATTAAATATGGTATCTAGGTCAGAAGACACAAAAAAACAATGCAAGACATCACTTATGAAACATAATGCATTTTTAGTTTGATGTTTATGCGTGATAATCAAGGATAAAATGCAACAAAATGAGACTAAGTACACACATGATACACACACACACACAGATATATATATATATATGAATTGGCCCTTTGATGCGTGCGAAATACGCCTCTTTAATAATGCTGAATTGTAGTATAGGAGGCGAATTTTGATCGATCAAAATACCACAAACTTTGAATGTTGTGGAATATTTTTACTTGGCAAGTCTACCAAGTTTGAACACAGGAAACGGTGATTCTTAGTTACGTGGTTTTAAATTAAATAATTAATAAATGTTCGATTAATTTCTGTCTTAAAAAATATACAATGCAATGATGAAGATGCAATGCAAAAAAAAATAAATAGAGACGATTGTGCTTAGGATCTGTGAATTGAAACATGTTAAATCCTCCAATAATATAATCAATAATTTCACAAAATTAATCACAAATCAAAATGGATCGAACTTGACTCAATGCTTCAAGTTAATAAAATGGTACACAGAATAATGAAGCAAAGTATCCGGCCTCTATGATTCAATTCCTCAAAATATAGGAGCGGAATTTGGAAAGGGTCAACAGCCAGAAGCTCTTTTTCTGTAGTAGTATAAGAAAATTGAGCATCATTAAGTGTGCGACTGGCATAATGAATAACCACAGGTAACTTGTTTACCCTTTATCCGTCAATGGCTCCTTAGGCATAGTCGGAGGCATCACACATGATTTCGGGACCAATTTTGAGGTTTGATTATTGGAGCTTTGGTTATAGCCTCCCAAAGTGGTCAGATTTCAGGCATGATTCATCAAAAACAAACAAATGGCACATCTTTTCTTTTGCAAGGCTATTTTTCGCGAATTCTTTGATGAATCGCCTATCAAAACCCCAAGAAAAGATCTAACTTGGCCGACTGCGACAATAATCTTAAAGGAATGACTGTAAATTAATTTTAGATTTGAGAATAATCAGCAATGGTTCAATCAGAGTAAAATCCTTATCTGATTTCCTGCAGAAATTATCGTTAATTCCTCTAGCACAAATATGCCAAAAGTAGCCTGCAAGAGTCTACAGAGATCCTCAAATAATCATTATCAATAAACAACCTCAGATCCATCCATAAACTATGCTAAATGGTAGAGCATGAAAAGAGCTTCAAAATGACATATTATATGCTAAAACGGAGTTCGTATGAGAAAGATATGGTAAAATGAAATTGCAGGACTAAAATGTAAATAAAATAAAGTTTTTTCTTCAAAAAGGTCCCTGTAGGGGCTTATCTGTAATTTATAAGAGAAGAAGGGGCCCCTCTATAATTACCCCAGGTTGGGGTATTTTTGCAAATTCTGAAACGAGCAGGGACGTCCGTGTAATTTTTCCACCAGCGCACATGCTTTGCACGTGCGCCCAGAGGCTCGGGAGCGGAGCGGAGGGTCAGGTGGCTCGGAGCTGAGGTTCGGGGACTCGAGACTGTGGTTCGGGGCCGAGGCGCAGGCTCGGGTGGCGGGGCTCAGGCTCGGATGCCCGACCCTGCGCGGCGGTCTGGCGTTGCTTCGGGGGACCCGAGCCTCGAGGCTGGGGATGAGGCTCGGGTAGGGAGGCGTGGCAGCGCCTGAGCCATTGGATCAAGGGCCACCTACCCGATCCAATGGTGAGTGTACGTCGCGAGGGTGGGCGGCCGACGATGGGAGCGGGCCGATGAGTCCTCGGCCGGTCGACACACGACCAGCGGAGGCCGGTGGAAGACGGTGGCGGCGGTGGAAACGCGACCGAGGTGCGATGGTCTTAGCGGATGATGAATCTCGAATTCATCACTCTAAATCTCATTTTTTATGTTCAAATCCCTAAAAATCAATAGCATGTAGGCATCTATTCTGCATAATTAGCATTCATGCATGTTTTCATAAGAATTGCATTTTAGCATGTATTTCTGCACAAAATAAGAAGCCAAAAATCCAAGCAAAAAGTGATCTGTAAATAGCCTAACTTCCCAGATTTTTAACTCATTCATGCTAATTCTGAATGACCCAAAACCACCTCCACTGTGTACATATCACTAACAAGAATAAATGAAAAATAAAAAAATAACTAACCCAAATAAGTGGACCAAAAACCCAAACCCTAATTTCAGGATTTTCAGACTAAAACCCTCATATCTCCCTCATCCAGTGTCTGTTTTAATCCTACTCACTTTTGAACTAATGTACATTCAATTACCTTCAAAACAAGACCAAGTTCAAGTGAATCGGAGCTCATATGTGAAAGTTGGGTTTTTGGGGCTCTTTTGTACATTGTGTATTTTACCAGTTTTTGACATAATATTTTATGTACATATTTTATAAATTAATAAAAAAAATAGATTAAGGTGTCTTCATTTATCTTTGATTTTACCGTAATTTTTCCGGATTTTTATATGATCTAAAATATGACATAAAAATTACAAAACCCCAAAATCAAGGTGTTCTATGTACATGGGATACCCCAAAAATATCACCTGGTGCAAATGATCGATTTTGTTTTTGATGTCTTCTTGAAAGTTGTAGATCTCATCAAGACGAGCAATTTTTGTGAAGAAATGTTTTTTATCCGAGGTCATTTACTATTTATTTTCGATTTTACAAAAGATTTATTTTCCGAATTTTCTGGTGCTGACACGTGGCCGCACCTGGTGCCGCCACGTGTCAGCCATTTTTCGAATTATTTTAAACTCATTTTTATTAAAAAAAATAAAACCACACACGTGCGAGGCACGTGCCACCCAGGCACGTGCTAAGCATGTGCGTGCGCCCTCTTCATCCGACCCCGCCACGTGGCGCGACGGGCCCCATCCGATCACGCTCGATCGGACGGCGCATGTGAGTCGTCCTTCTCTCCCCCTTCTTTCCCAATCCGACCGCCACCCCAAATCCCCGCGAATCTCGCGCCGCCGCCGACCTTCAATCATCTCCGATCCTCGCCGATCATCCCTTTCGTCAGATCCCCTCCTTCAATCAAATCCCCCATCAAATCCTCCATCTCCGACAATCCCCCAAACTCCCATTGCCGGCCTCCTCCAGTTCTCCTATTTAAGGAATCGCGCCGCCCCTAGAGCTCCTCATCCGCCAACTGCACAGAGAATCAAAACCCAGTGGTGACAGCCCGTGGTTATCATCTCCTGTGAGATCCGACCCTACTCCATCTTTGGGGTCGTCGCAGCCTACGGCGAGATCTCCTCCGCCGCTTCTGCTCCAGCTCCGCCCCTCGGCGTCGAGCCAACGACTTACGACTTCACGCGACATTCATCAACGCTTCTGCACCTCCGCCACCGACAACGACTTCGACCTCCATCAACTACCATCGACCCGTTTTTCATCGGCAACCACCACTGTACCTGGAGGCATCCAGAAGCCCTCCACGAGCCAACGACCTCCGCCACACCTGGGCTGCTCCTCCGCCTCTCCTCCGCCACAACAGCTCTGTGGACATCCCGCGAACCATTGCCAGCCACGCCGGACCACCTCCGCTACTCTGCCTCGCCCTCCGCCGGTCGGGACCAGCCCGAGACCCCCTGTATTTGATCCGCACGTGCGAGGGGGGACTTCCTCAGCACGACGTCATCGCCCGAGTCACATGCTTTGCACGTGACCGTGGATCAAATTGCAGAGCACCCCCTCGGGTTCCTCCATATCACACTTCAACCTCACCTACAGAGGGCACGTGCCCTGCACGTGCCCCTCTCGGAATTTTGCAAGAGCACCCCTCTGATTCTTGGTAATTACACAAAGCCCTCCATTTGCATTTTATATTTATTTACATATTGCAGACATACCCATGTGTTCCCCTGTGATTTTAAACCTCTTCTCTACATTATTTTATTAATCCAAAAATAGCATTTTGTTTGTCAATTAATTCTCTATAGTTTTACATATTGTGGGCATTTTTTGTGATTGATGGTTTAATTAATAAATAATTGTTTTGTGGAAATCTGCATATTTTACCCATTTCTTGCTCTAAAATTCATAGTTGATTAATCATTGCTCTAAAATCCCCGAAAAATCACATATTGTAGAATTAATTGTGCTTGACATTGTGGCCAAAAAGATTTGCATTTGCATGCATACTTTGCCTTATAAAAATCATTTTGCATATTTTAGTATTTAATTTTTAATAGGTATTAAACCCCATATTTTCAAGCTTTAGGATTTTTCTGAGATTCTTCACGTAGTGATAGATCTTAGATAATTTTATTTTTTGAAAATAAGTAGGTTTAATATTTATTATAATTAAATATTGAAAATCATTTTGTTTGCATTAAAAAATCCATAAAAAATTCATATTGCATCCGAAATCCCAAAAATATTACAATGCATTCATTTCCTCATAATCTACATTGTGGCTAAGTTTCGTATTTTCGGACATCGTTTGAATGAAATTTTCATTTTAGTCCCTAAAATAGGCCATAAGTGCATTTTGCATCCCTTATTACATTGAAAATTCCAAAAAAAACCTGTCTCGAAAACCGTGAACGAACTTTGATATACATAACTCTAGGTTGTTCCTTTGCCTCCTTATGATCGACCTTGGGATTTGCCCAAGTAAAATAAACATAAAACCACATTAATAAAATTGAAGAACATTTTGTGTGGTTATTTTCTTGACCGATTCTGATTGCCACCTACAACGCATGACAAATCATTCTTTTCGCACGAACAAATAAAAACACATTTTTAACACGCTGCATTTTCGAACCCGTTAGATGGCGTCGTTGCTGAGGAGGCAAAGGACTTAGATTTTTGTCTTAAAAATCTTCGTCTGGTTTTTCGCATTCGGGTAGTCTGGCTTCCAAATTTTTCATTGTAAATTCCATTTATTTTCCTGCATTTATTTTTTACTTTATTATTTTTGAGTCACTCTCTTACATTTTCTCTCTTATTTTTCTTGCGAGGTACTCGGCGTACGTGAAGCGGTTTTTCAAGAACTGACGCAACTTCATCGACTTCCGCAAAAGCCGCAATTAAAATTAAGATCAGGTCGGGTCGTGAGAGAGCGTAGAGTCTAGGTTTTTAATTTCTGCAATTCTATTTTTTGTAATTAATTGCTCATTTATAGTTTGGACTCTCGCGCGTGTAAAAGAACTCTAACTTTCTTCTGTGGTGTGTCGTGGCCTGTTTCACTCTCTGGTGAGGGTGGGGCCCGACTTGAGTGGCGATTAGGATAGACCTGCACATACGGCTCTCAGAGCATTTATATTTTTGATTGTGCTCGTAGGAATTAGGCCACACTTCACAATAATTGAGACGCACATAGATCGTTCAACTTAGCCAAATTTAACTCAATTCTTCCCCGCTAATAGAACTTTCTGCTTAGGTGCGGTTTTTCATCGGCTTGCACTCATTTAGAATAATTTTTTCAATTCTGAACTGCATCCCACATGGAGATTGCGAGGATTCACTGTAAGTCTTCTAACTGAGCATACATCATTGCTTTCGCATGCATCGGCTTTTCCCGAACTTGTCCCTCCTGTTTTATCACATAATTTTAAAGGAAATTGGGACTGAACGATAGACGTGTATTATTCTGCTCACTTAATTTTTCAGTGATCACCTAATTAAAATTGGGACTACTAAATA
Organism: Ottelia alismoides; assembly: GCA_037367405.1. Lineage (NCBI taxonomy): Eukaryota > Viridiplantae > Streptophyta > Magnoliopsida > Alismatales > Hydrocharitaceae > Ottelia > Ottelia alismoides. Next base: position 2,187,829 of record JAZKJV010001079.1, on the reverse strand, counting down.
TAGCCGATTTCAAAATAACCCATAAAATCAAGAATTTTTGCAGGAGAGCAATCCCGACCTTGGATTATTTTAATTTTTCTGAGTGAGCGAGACGACACTTAAGGCTAGAGCCCAAATCCGGATTTTCATATTGACTACTGATTCTGCCAAAAATGATTAGCTACTTCTCAGTGAAGATCTACGGGTAGCCGGTAAACGGTCCGGATTTCCTTAGCAGAGTGGGTGGTTTAGAGGACACTGCGTAAGGCTCCGTCCTCAAGTAACACGGGTAGCCATTTTACGGTCCGTACTTACACCCATACTGGCTGAAAGTAGGTGCAACTAATCGTAAGAATTCGGGCCAGTCATTACGAAAATTCCCGGCACCTAATAGCTCGCTTAATTATTTTCCAAGATTGTCTTATCACCAATTAAAATTGAAAAGATAATAGATGAACTCTTACGGCTTCATTGTGTGAGTTGGTGAACCCAGGGTTTGATTTGTGTTTGTATTGGTGTGTGTGAACCGATATTGAAGATCAATAGCCGCACATTTGATAATTTTTCTATCCCATACAATCATCTCTCTCCTTTCTTGATTCAAACCTCATCATGGAACTCTTGTCTAAAAACTCTTGCAGATCCAACCCATCATTTCTTTCCACTCTTTCAAAAATGGCCGAACAATCATCTGAAAATCCATCAGAGCTATACTATAAAAATAAATTTGTCTCGGTTAGTCCCAAGTGAACTACATCCTATTCTTTCAATAATCCTCCAATATTTACGGGAGACTTTCAACCGCAGATGAATTCGACCCTCTTATTGAATTCCTACTCGAATCATCCGACCGCACATGACCACCTTCCATCTTGGACTGAACCGTCTTATTCTCAATTTCTCGCTGATGAACCATTTCAAGATCAAAACACCTTTGAGTCTAATTACTGGCCGAGAAACCAAACATAGATGAAAAGACCCGCACTTAATGATCATCAGCGTTGGGTTGACCGCAACGATCAAATCCCTATTGACCAACCTGAATATCACTCATTTGATCAACCTATACATACAGAGGACCAAACTGATGACATTGACACATATATACCCTGTATGACTCCATTATTCGAGGATACGATCAAACATGACCATGGAAGTAGACTCTACTTAGATCGGATTACATGCTCGAGTCAAGGCATGTTGAGTACGAGACCTACACATTCCCGCAAAATCCTTCCACTAAGCAGACTCCTTCCATAATTTTCGAGGAGAAATTTTCAGAAAATAATGATCATATATTGGATATTCAAAGAAACTCTCCTCTCAGCACATACAGGAAAATGGAAGATGAAATTATTGAACACCAACCGACTGCTCCCATGACTGATCATGAACTGAATTTGAAAATTATATTTTGAGAATAAATAAAAGATTCGAATTAATGGAGGATAGATTTCAAGAATTTGCCGACCGACTAATTTCACTCTCTGGTGGCTCGGACATAAAAATGAATGAGGAAATGATTGGATCTAAGGTTGAAAATTTTGAGGATATTCAGAAATATGGGGATGATTCTGACAATAGCACTTCCGCATATTATTCCCCAAGAAATGACTATGCCTCTGATTCTTACTCTGAACTTCAAAGCCCCTTCTCATCTGAGGAACACACGATATCACCACACCACACAGAAAATACCGAAAATGGGAATATTCAAAAACACCAAAAAAATCGAAAATCCAGAAAATTTCATAAAAATAGAGACTGAAGAAGAACTGAAGAATTTGGATCCTGCTGTACGAGAAGCATTAGAGAAAAGATTAATTTTTGAACTTCCCTTTATAAAGGTCATTGAACACTTCCCCGACCTTAAAGGATTTGTAATAGACAAATTAATGACGAAAAAATCGGGAAGGATTAGAACAAAGACTGAAAGACATATCTTATCAATGGCCTCCTCCTTGGTGTTGAGGAGAAAAACCAAAAGACGCATAGTGAAGCGGTTGCCCAGATTTGACTGTAGAATCGAAGACACAATTTTCACCCATGCTCGTATTGATGATGATTCACCGATCAATATCCTCCCGACCTCTGTATTTCACGAACTCAAACTCGGACCGATTCGGAAGATACGAGAGATTGTTCAATTGGCAGACCGATCGATAAAGCGGCCGAGAGGAATCATTTCTGTCATCATGAAATTCCAAGGTGCTCCGCTCAAAGTAGAATTCATGATCATCAATATTGAGCATCAAGGAGAATTTACCTAGTCTCCAATTATTCTCGGAAAGCCATTCTTAGCATTGGCTAAGGCAATTATTGACTGTGAGACTCATGAAATCAAATTCACAGTATTGGAAGCACTTCGATCTGACCCAGTCTTTGAGGAATCACGATTCTCTGAGGCAACCCACGAAGTCCCCGACAACCGTAACCATGAAACGATAGAAGATCCCTACCCCGCTGCTACACCTGAGATAGTGGTTGTCGATGAGACTATTCGTTTAGAGAAACTCCCCCCTGCTCCATTCTCAGCTACTCTCACCATGGAAACTCGAGCAAATGAATCTTATGATCTAGAGACATGCATGGTCACACCCTGGGTCAACCTATGCTGACTACATGGATTACATCAACTTGATACAGGAATGCTCCAATGATAAATCAATTGAGAATGAACATGCAGAAACTCCCCCCAGTATTTCAATTCCTGTAGATCTCAAAATAGACAAATCTTTCTACTACGATCCTGAGACATATGCATGGTCGCACCCTGGAGCAACCTACTCTGATTATCTTGACCAAATCCTCCCAAATCAAGAGTGCACCAACATTCAGGAGACTAAGAACAAACACGCAGGCCGAACACCAACCAAGGAGAAGAATTCTAATGGCCATTCATCTAGATACTCAAGTGAACCAACAACTTCACAAAACAAGAAAAAAAGAGTCAGATTTGACCTTTCGGAAGAGGAATCAGTTGATGATCCCTCATCAGGTCCGGAAAAGGTGGTCTACATGAGTGAAGTCTGTTCGGCAGCTCTAAAGCCATATCTTCGCAAGGATCCAAAATTCGATTCTCGTTGGACAACTCCCGTTCCTAATTATTACTCATCCAAAGCTGATGCTCCTACCTTCCACAAGTACACTGGAATTATTTCTTATGAGCTGACTGAGATTGGAGCATCTGAATATTCATCCGAGGATAAACCAATTGATCTTAAAAAGGAACGAATTTCGAGGAAAGAATTAAAGAAACAAAAAGACATGAATATCTGAAGTGTGTCCACTTTCAAATACTATTCCTCTGAGGATAACTCTGATGATGGCGACCTTTCGTCTGACTCAAACAATTCATCTACTATCCATCATGATTTTTCTGAGGATGACACTGATAATAGTTGGGAATCACATGTTTCATCGCTGTCTCATCATTACGATCTCCCATCACAAGATCACAAAAAGATCAGTCGTAAACCGCCTTAATCATCGGCTACCCACCCTCCCTCCCGACCACATCGGTCTCCTTGTACTGCTTCTTCCTCTACTTAGGCCAAGGCCTAAGAGTATAGGGGGAGACCGATGCCATCTGTATATACCATTTTCCCGCATCACACTCCTTCTCCCGATCACTTCATTTCCACCCTTCTCTTATACTTAGGCTGACCAGAGCCTAAGTATAGGGGGAACCGACACCCACCTGTATACACTCTTCTCATTTACATATCCCGACAGCCTCTTTTTGCGCTCGTCTTCTATACTTAGACTATTCACAGTCTAAGTATAGGGGGGGCGAGCCATGGTATATCAAATTTTTACTCTCTTATGCTTAGCCCGAGATATGTCTTCTTTATGCTTCTTGTGCTCTGAGGACACAACACTCGCTAAGTATAGGGGGTCTGTATATATATTGTGTATATATTTTAGCCATACCTCGTACTTTTGCGTAAGTCTATATGTATTTATGGGGTGGGTAATTAAAAAAACAAAACGAAACAAAACAAACAAAAAAAGAATTTTGCTACTAACACTGACTATGCCCAAAATTTTTTGAAAAAAAGGCTTCTTATTCATTTTTGCAAAAAAAATCCCTTGCATTAAAAAAAATGTGTTTGTATTTCACACACCTGCACTTCATCCAGCATTGCATTTGCATAAGTGAAAAGTCATTGGGTTCTGAACCGAGTTATGAGCCGAAACCGAGAGTGGTCTGGACTTGACCTTAATCCACCTAATTTTCAGAGGAACTTCACCGGGAATTAGGATTTTAGAGTCTTCAGGTTTTTGACTTAATTCTTTGAGTTCCACATGACAATGTGCAGCTTTGACTCTTAGTGTCTAACCTGGTCTCTTCATTCTGGGTACAACTCTGGATTAGGGAATTAATTTGTACTCTTACACTATGCACTTAGCTCAACTCAGACGGGATGTTGGAAGACTGTGTGTGTTTCTTTTCTGGTAGCGTGGAAATCTAAAGACCGGAGTACGGGTTGAAATAAAGCTTCTGAAAAAGGGATGGACGGCTGGGCACAATTTTTTCTAAGACCCCAAAACATGTACAGAAAGAAAGACTCTATATCCGTAGGAGCACAACAAGATCCAAGCAGAACCACCAAAAATTCCAAATACAAAGAAGCAACTACCAAATAAAATCCAACCAAAAGAGGTCCAAGCTTCAAGAAAACCTGCAGATCTTGGTGGAGACTCGGCTACACTTGCCATCTTCACGGGGAGAGGTGACTACACTGGCCACCCTCCAGTTCTTTTCCCCTTCTTCTAACTTCTCCCTCAATTCGATTGTGAACATAGCGCGACCGACCTTAGAAGGAAATACCTGACTCCCCGAGGATGAGTTACTGGAGAGGAGATTTGCGCGGTAGTCCGGCATTCTGGGTGGGAAGAGCTAAAACCTTTCACACACATGAGTTGGTTGTTCAATGTTCATAGGGTATACTTTGGGAAGAGGATTGATCTAAGATGACTTCTGAGATGAAACTGTATCAATGATGTGTAGAACTTGAAGGCTGTTGATTTTAAAATTCTAAGTCTCACAGAAATTCCGACACACAAATAATCCAAAGGTTGAGTTTTGGTTCACTTTCACCTTCAGCTCATGATCTTGGTTTGGAACCCAATCTCATTTCATCTCATGGCATTTCTTTTTTTTTTGATGCTCAGGGACGAGCATGCTTTAAGTATAGGAGGATGATGAATCTCGAATTCATCACTCTAAATCTCAATTTTTAAGCTCAAATACCTAAAAATCAACATGTAGGCATCTATTCTGCATAATTAGCATTCATGCATGTTTTCATAAGAATTGCATTTTAGCACGGATTTCTCCACAAAATAAGAAGCAAAAAATCCAAGCCAAAAGTGACCTGTAAATAGCCTAATTTCCCAGATTTTTAACTCATTCATGCTAACTCTGAATGACCCAAAACCACTTCCACTGTGTACATATCACTAACAAGAATAAATGAAAAATACAAAAAAATAACTAACCCAAATAAGTGGATAAAAAACCCAAACCCTAATTTCATGATTTTCGGACAAAAACCCTCATATCTCACTCATCCAGTGTCCGTTTTAATCCTACTCACTTTTGAACTAATGTACATTCAATTACCTTCAAAAAAAGACCAAGTTCAAGTGAATCGGAGCTCATATGTGAAAGTTGGGTTTTTGGGCCTCTTTTGTACATTGTGTATTTCAGCGGTTTTTGACCTAATATTTTATGTACATATTTTATCAATTATTAAAAATCCAAGAAAATTAGATTAAGGTGTCTTCATTTATCTTTGATTTTACCGTAATTTTTTCGGATTTTTATCTGATCTAAAAAATGACATAAAAATTACAAAACCCCAAAATCAAGGTGTTCTATGTACATGGGATACCCCAAAAATATCACCTGGTGCAAATGATCGATTTTAGTTTTGATGTCTTCATGAAAGTTGTAGATCTCATCGAGACGAGCAATTTTTGTGATGAAACTTTTTTTATCCGAGGTCATTTACTATTTTTTTCGATTATACAAAAGATTTATTTTCCGAATTTTCTGGTGCTGACATGTGGCAGCACCTGGTGCCACCAAGTGTCAGCCATTTTTCAAATTATTTTAAATTCGTTTTTATTAAAGAAAATTAAAACCATGCACGTGCGAGGCACGTGCCACCCAGGCACGCGCCAAGCACGTGCGCGCGCCCCCTCTTCATCCGACCCCGCCATGTGACGCGACTGGCGCCATCCGATCACGCTCGATCGGACGGTGCCTGTGCGTCGTCCTTCTCTCCCCCTTCTTTCCCATTTCGGCTGCTGCCCAGAATCCCCGCGAATCTCGCACCGCCGCCGACCTTCAATCATCTCTGATCTTCGCCGATCATCCCTCTCGTCAGATCCCCTCCTTCAATCAAATCCCCCATCAAATCCTCCATCTCCGAAAATCCCCCAAACTCCCATTGCCGGCCTCCTCCAGTTCTCCTATTTAAGGAATCGCGCCGCCCCCAGAGCTCCTCATCCATCGACTGCACAGAGAATCAAAACCCGATAGTGACAGCCCGTGGTTATCGTCTCCGGCGAGATCCGACCCTACTCCATCTTTGGGGTCGTCGCAGCCTACGGCGAGATCTCCTCCGCCGCTTCTGCTCCAGCTCCGCCCCTCGGCGTCGAGCCAATGACTTACGACTTCACGCGACGTTCATCAACGCTTCTGCACCTTTGCCACCGACAACGACTTCGACCTCCATCAACTACCATCGACCTGTTCTTCATCGGCAACCACCACCGCACCTGGAGGCATCCAGAAGCCCTCCACGAGACAACGACCTCCGCCGCACCTGGGCTGCTCCTCCGCCTCTCGTCCGCCACAGCAGCTCCGTGGACCCCCCGCGAACCATTGCCAGCCACGCCGGACCACCTCTGCTACTCCGCCTCGCCCTCCGCCAGGTGGGACCAGCCCGAGACCCCCCGCACGTGATCCGCACGTGCGTGGGAGGACTACCTCAGCACGACGTCATCGCTTGGGTCACGTGCTTTGCACGTGACCATGGGTCAAATTGTAGAGCACCCCCTCGGGTTCCTCTGTATCACGCTTCAACCCCGCCTCCAGAGGGCACGTGCCTTGCACGTACCCCTCTGGGAATTTTGCAAGAGCACCCCTCTGATTCTTGGTAATTACACAAAGCCCCCCATTTGCATTTTATATTTATTTACATATTGCAGACATACCCCTATGTTCCCTTGTGATTTTAGACCTCTTCTCTACATTATTTTATTAATCCAAAAATAGCATTTTGTTTGTCAATTAATTCTCTACAGTTTGACATATTGTGGATATTTTTGTGATTGATGGTTAATTAATAAATAATTATTTTCTGGAAATCTGCATATTTTATTTATTTCTTGTTCTGAAATTCATAGTTGATTAATCATTGCTCAAAAAATCCCCGAAAAATCACATATTGTAGAATTAATTGTGCTTGACATTGTGCCCAAAAAGATTTGCATTTGCATGCATACATTACCCTTTAAAAATCATTTTGCATATTTCAATATTAAATTTTTAATAGGTATTAAACCCCACATTTTCAATGTTTAGGATTTTTCTGAGATTCATCACCTAGTGATAGATCTTAGATAGTTTTATTTCTTGAAAATAAGTAGGTTTAATATTTATTATAATTAAATATTAAAAATCATTTTGTTTGCATTTAAAAATCCATAAAAATTCATATTGCATCCAAAAATCCCAACAAATTACAGTGCATTCATTTCCTCATAATCTACATTGTGGCCAAGTTTCGTATTTTTCGAACATCGTTTGAATGAAATTTTCATTTTAGTCCCTAAAATAGGCCACAAGTGCATTTTGCATCCCTTATTACATTGAAAATTCAAAAAAAAACCATCTCGAAAACCATGAACGAACTTTGATAGACATAACTCTAGGTTGTTCCTTTGCCTCCTTGTGATCGATCTTGGGACTTGTCCAAGTAAAATAAACATAAAACCGCATTAATAAAATTGAAGAACATTTTGTGTGGTTATTTTCTTGACCAATTCCGATTGCCGCCTACAACGCACGATAAATCATTCTTTTCACACGAACAAATAAAAACACATTTTTAATGCAGCGAATTTCGGACTCGTCAGCAGCGACTGGGCGAAGGCTCGCACAGCGAAGCTCGGAGGGTGAAGCGCTGGTGTGCACCTTCAAGGCGAGGCACTGGGTGGCTGGAAGGCAAGGCATAGTGGAGCGAGGCGGCCGGAAGGTGAAGGCGGTCGGTCGCTGGCCGTAGGAGGAGGCAGACGACCTGCAAGGTTAGCCAAAAAGGGGGAAACGACAAAGCGTGGGGGTGGCAAAGGGAAGAGGGTCCCGGCCTTTGCAAGGCCGGCGGTGGGCGCGGGGCGACGAGTTAACCGGAGAAGGTGGTTGGCGAAGGCGAGTGGTTCAAGTCGTGAACGAGGATATCGCGAGGGAGCTGAGTGTCGTTCACCTGAGAAGAGCTGGAAGCTCGAGGCAGCGTGCGAAGAAGGTGCTGGATCACGCTGGAGGGTGCCCTATGCCTTGCTGTCACCAAGGGCATCGTGGGTCTTTGCTCCAGAGATGGCAGATGCCGGCTGCTGCAGGACGGCAGTGGGACTTTATAGGAGGATGGCGGTGCGCGTAACGGTCGAGGAGAGGAAATGGTTGGCGAGGAGCGTAATGGCTGGAGGAGGACATGCGGCCATTGCAAAGGCGGAGGGGAGCAACGACCGATGTTACGTATGCGGGGAAGGAGAAGGGCGAGGACATGTATCGCACACATGCGCGCGGGAGGGGAAGGCGGCACGTGCATGGCACGTGCGCTCGGAGAGAGGACTGTACCCACCCCAAAAAAAATTCAGATGAAAGGAAAATAAAAAAAGAAATACGAGGAGACCTAAGATCGAGAAATTTCCTTCACAAAAGTTGTTTGTCTCGACGAGATATACAACTTTCATGAAGGACGCTTGAGCAAAGAGGTCACCTGTACGAAGTGGTATTTTTGGTGGTTCTCCATGTCTATAGAAAACCGGATTTGGGGATTTTGTAATTGTTTTGGTGGTTTTAGAGAGGATAAAAATCTAGAAAAATTACGAAAAAATACAAGAAAAATATGCACACACTAATCTGATTTTTTTTGGATTTTTACTAAATAAGAAAATAGGAAAATAAAATAGAAGTAAGAAACGCACAATTTTTGTACAGACCGACAACAGACACTTGGACTCAGTCAGTTTCTTTGAGTTCAACTTTAATCTGGATGGATTTTTGTGTCGCTTAATAAAACTTTCATCAAAGAACAAAAATGAAGAAGAAATAAAATTAAAAGAGTTAATTATGCACATAAAAACTCAGGTCAAAAATAGCAAAAAGTCAAAATGCGCAAAAGAGGCCCAAAACCCAACTTTCACATATGAGCTCTGAATTTTATGAATTTGGTCTTGTTTTGAAGGTATTTGAAAATGGAGTACTTTAAAAGTTAGTAGACCAAAATCGGACACTGTGTGAGGGAGATATGCTCGTTTTAGTCCGTCAGATGTGAAATCAGACTTTGGGATTATTTGACACTTATTGGAGTTAGTATTTTTTTATTTTTTATTTAATAAGGTTAGTAATATCTACGCAATGGAGGTGGTTTGGGGTCAATCGGAGTTAGGATGAATTAACTAAAAATAAGAGAAGTTAGCGGCTTTTTGGGCTAACCTACACTTTGGATTTTTAATACAATTATACATGATGAAATGCAAATATTATTAACACATGTATGAATGCTAATGATGCTCTACTAATGATTAAATGCATGTGAATTTTGGAGAATCGAGCCTAATTGACCTAATGTAGCAAGTTGAATACGAGATTCATCACCCTTAAATAGGTATATAACTTGAGCAAGATGTTTATTTAGAAATTAAGATCAAATTGATGCTTAAAATGAAGCAACATAACATTAATGGCATCTTAAATGAGAAGCATATTACAAATTTTATCTCTAATTAATTGATCAACTTTCATTGTGCAAATCAGAGAAGATGATGCCAATAGAAAGATAATAAAATAAGCAGCACAATGAAATTCATTTCATATCAAATAGAGTCTATATGCTAAAGATATTGTAAAATAAGTCCATGGGCATAACTGAAATAAAAACATGCATGAAATATATACAAAACATTGCATCTCAGTCCTTTCAGGGGCATAAATGCAATAATAGAAACCCGCCAGGCACTTATCTGTTGAACTCCTTGGATCTTATCGATTGATCAAAGCAGATCCAATGGAGGAGGATGTAAAGGGTCGGACCACGTGGCTGGAGATGTTGGAGCCACATGGCCCAATGAAAAAAAAGAAAAACCAGAAAAAGCTAGTAAAATAAAAAAATAAATTATTAGAGGGCTCAAATTAAAAAGTGTTCAACATAAAAGTTGTAGATCTTTTCAAGATCTAAAACTTTCATGCAGGACCTAAAGTTGAAACACACCATATGTACATAGATATATTTTTGGCAAGTATTTTTAAGTAAATAAAAATATATAAGCTTGCCTATTCGACTTAAAGACTCACATTACAAAAAAACACACTTCAAAGCCGCTTTCTCAAACAGTCGAAGACCCGTCAACCAGGAGCGGGGATCCAGACAAATGTGAAGGAAAATCAGTGCACAGACAAAAAGACATGCATCACAGGGTGATAGAGGTCCTCCTCTACTACCCCCTTGCCTACAGGTCTTCTTGTGTGCAAGATCTTCACATCCAGAAAATTAATAAGACTCCATGAAATGATAGTCAAGGGGTAGCGGAGAAGTCAACAATCAAGATGTTGGGCTTTATCAGGACACCTTAGGCTCTTAGTCCACAATCCCTCTCTCGATCTAGCGAACCGGAGATCAGGGAGGGTAAGCTAAAAGCGGAAGAACAACTATGTTGGAACTGCACGTCTTCCTATAGAAGGAAGAGGTCATGTGCCTCATAGATGGTCAAATCCATCTATAAAAACACACCTCATGCTCTAGACCACCTGTTATGCTATCACTGTAGTACCCTCAACCTTGCTTCCTGCAACTAGATTATAGGCTTCTTATAAAAGTTTCTAGCTTTGCACTTCATAGTTGCTTCCATGATCACTTTATCCACACCCTAGCACTGTGAAGTTGGGGGTTCTAACTTCTGCCAAGAAAGATACCTGCTTCAACTTCTCATTGCAGCCTCGCAACTATCTGCTCACTTGAATCCTCCCCTCACAGAAGATATGCGCTTCTTCCTTGATAGTTGGCACTTATTAACGACTGTTACGCTTTGTTAACGACTCTTGATCCAACCCGGAATTCTCTGGGCTGACCTCCTCCGCTAACAACTCAACCCCGCTGCCTCAAAGAAAGCTATATTCTCCAGTCAGCTAAGGACTTCATACCATGCTAACAGACACCATACAACATACACCATCACCTACACTACCACTCGCACCACAGAGACAGGCTGACATGCTATTATGTAGCTTCGCAGTTTCCTTACTTCTCAAGCAGCAGAGCATGCTTCCGCACAATCTTCTCTTCCTGGAAGTTCTTCTAAGAGCTATATATGGAGTAGAAGGTTTCGTGAGGGGCGTAGGAGTTACGACTATGTGGGGGATCTGTTAGGGAGTGGAGAAGATGGCTGAGGTGGCTGGTAAAATAGGAAGGGGGCGCAGGTGGTGGCCAGGCGTAACGACGAGTGAAGGAAGGGCGTTGGAGGTAGGAGGTAGGTTCTGGGTTGTTGGATCGCAAGATCCAACGATCCATATGTGAGTGCGAGGGGAGGGTCAAGATCAAATCCTCTGATACGATCTAAAGATGGAGAGACGAGTAGGTATGTGCGGCTTAGATGAAGCGGGCAGGATGAGATGGACTATGGGGAGAGCGACACGATTGGACGGTGGAGATGAAGGCGGGGGGGGGGCATCAACGACGGAGGAAGCGATCATGTGGTGCAAAGAGAAGGGGCCACGTGGGCGACCCAGATGGAGCCATCTGGCCCAATTGAATTATTCAGAATTGAGAAAAAGAATAGAAAATAGAAAAGAAAAAAGGAAGAAAAAATAGCAAAAAATCAAAACATGAAAGTTGTAGATCTCGAGGAGATCTACAAGTTTCATGTTGAACAAAAAGTCAAACAAGGTCAAATCAACAAAGATTATTTAGAAGTATTTTCAATAGATAAAAAATATTGCTTTTAATTGTTTTGAGATTTTTTTGTATTTTTAATTTCTTTTAAAGCTCAAAATATATATAGTAATTTCTCTAATTTTTAGGGATTTTTAATAAGGAATAAATAAAGAAAATAAAAGGGTTAATTTAAATACACAAATTAGGGTTAATTAAAGGTGAATGATTTGTTGATAAAGATGTGAAATTAATGAAGATTTGCAATGAAGTTCTTGTGCTTAAAGGATAGTAAGGGGGTATAAAAATGTTAAATCGGAGACTCATTGTCCTCCTATACATAAACAATGCTCGTCCTCGAGCATCTACAGAATGAAGGAGTAGGATTAAATTCCTGACAGTGCATATGATTTTTCAAGGATCAATTCATCAAAGAGCCTTAATTTGAGTGATCCTAAAATTTTAGCTCAACCATGCTTTAGTCAAAAGGAATCCAACTTCTCTAATTATCAGACTCTCTGTTTGTACATAGAATATAAGGATATGTCATTTAGTGTATTGCAATCATGAGAGTCGAGTTCAGATGCCACACAAAGTCCTAGTCCAATAGACTCTCCTCTAGACCTAATTCTCAGCACTAGGGCATAAATCTTTTCTTGTGTTCAATCCAACGTCTCATTAGTTTGTCATACTTTAAAGTCTAGATAGAAGGTCAGATAATGGAGGCTATAGAGTTGTGTATTTTTTCTCTCCCTCACATTGGAACAAGGATCATCTTGAGTGCCTTATTACTCATCGCATATATATTTTTGGTTGTTGACCAGTGCGTCCATCAAGAGTTTTTGGAGTCGTCTACACTTGTGTTCCTGGGAGTACACCAAGGTGTGGCTTTTTTGGTATCTAATATTCCTTCTATACCCATACTTGCAGCATTTACGATGTAGAGACCTTTTTGGGTGCTAGCCTGACTCCTTGGTCCTTAATTAGATTTTGTCCAATTGGACACTTTGAAAAATGGTTGGGAGCGCTTGCCTTTAATAGAAGCTCTTTGTCATTTGACTTTGCATTTGAGACCTCTTTTCTTGTAATGTTTTTTCTTTTATTTTCTTTTTTGCTAGCTCCACTACTTTTACCAAGAGTTGGTGCACACTGATCAATAAATTATTTTATTTCATCACACCCTGGCACATATGTCAATATCAAAAGATAAAATGTGAACATGTTCGCATACTCACTAGGGTTTTGCCGACACTCAGATTTCTTGAAGCCTTCATTGACTTTATCCCATCCTCGAGCATCATTAGATTGGATCTAAACTCAAATCTCTAGTCTCAATTCCTCAAGTGATAACTCAACTCATCTCATCATCCATGCAGTTGTGAGAGTGATGTGATGATAATATTCTTTAGAAGGTAGAGATGAAGAGTGTAATATAGCATTCAAATCTTTCAAACTAGGGAAGTGTGGATTATTAAGTCTTAAACAATAATAACTAAGGCTAGTTAACTAGGACTCTCAAGACCTCAAAAATCGAGTGTCTTAAATACTTAAGCCTTGAGTGATAGTGAATGTAGGAATACATTAGCTCCAAAGTTAGTGAATTTTTTTATTTTTAAAAATTTCAATTTTTATGGGAATTTTTTTAATCTTAAAAGAAATAATGACTGGCCCAAGCTCATATGAATAGTTGCATCCATTTCCAGCTAGTATGGGTGCAAGTACGAATTGTTAGATGGCTACCCATCCTACTTCAAGATGATGCCATTCACATTGTCTCTTAACCACTAACTCTGCTAAGGGAGACCATAGTTCTCTCACTGAGAAATGGATACTCATTTTTTAGCTCAGTTGTTAGAATTGCTGCTCAAGAAAAGGTTTTAAATTTTCTAGATTTTTAATGGATTTTTGAATAAGGTTAATTGTAATTACAAAATAAGATATTAGTCCCTCAATTTTGAAAAGATTTTTGAAAATATTTTCCAAACCATGTCTACTAATATAGAAATTTTCAAATGCTTTTTCATACAAGTCAAACCCCATTTTCAAACTAATGCCAAACATTTTTTCAAAACACCATCACCCAGTTAGAAAGTTTTTCAAAGTATTTTACATACATTTTTATGAAAATCAGTTCAAAAATACTTATACCCTAACCCTAAAAAAGTTTTAAATTTTTCGTAATACGAGATATGGCTAAAGCATATATATAATATAAACGGTCTACCCACATATACTTAACTTTTTTATGTCCTCATAGCACAAAGTGATATGAAGCCATAGCTCATGTTAAATACAAGGTGATATAGCAGAACTGACTCATATGCTCCCCTCTATACTTAGGTTAAAATAACCTAAGTATAAGAACAACAAGAAGAGGGAAGCAGATACTTGAATCAGGTCCCCATATACCTAGGTTGTGAATAGCCTAAGTATTGGATCTACAATAAGGATGGAAGGACCCATGATGAATAGTCAGTAGTTGTACAAGGTTCCCCCTAGACTTAGGCTAAAGAATAGCCTAAGAATTTGGATGTGAAATTTAGAAAGGGGAAACGAGGGTTAGTTAGTGTTAAAAGGGGTGGGTAGATTTACAGAGATGATTGGATCTGTGGAGATGGTGGGTGGGCATCGAGGGTTATGGGAGGGTTGGGTGAATAGACATCAAAGGCTCAATCATCCAAGCAATACCCTTGATTTCACCAACTCACTCATGAAGACCAACAAGTGTTGGTCATTTATCTTGCCATTTTTATTGGTGATCATCCAAAAATTAAAGTCCATTACATAGGTTTCAATGATAGGTTTTGGGCACTATCCTAGGGATACATTCTCACCTCTCAACATTCAAAACATATTGTGTACAGTTAGGGTATTTCTCTCCTATAAACCAAGGTTCTTTTTATTCCATTTATTTTTGTAGACTTGCATTAAAGTCCCAATTTTTATGCTTAGGTTATCATTGTATTAATGCAAGGACAAGTAAAGCATTCATTGTCTAATCGACCATTCTAAATTTCCTTTAATATCCTAAGTGATAAATCAAGGGAAGATCAAGAAAAACCAATGCATTCGTCAAAACCATGATGCATACTTGAGAGAGAAACTTACATTGCCTCCAGAAATCTCTATGCATGCGCAAGACTACATTTAAAATTTTACGCTACATGCATGCATGTCGAAGAAAATACACCCTAAACATACTTCTAGTAGCAGAAAAGAATTCAACTAATTTGTCTAAGTAAAGTGATGTACGTTTGTTTCATGAATTATGTGTGTTCGAACCTACGAAGCAAGCACAAGTGATAGGAAAATAAAAGAGCTCTAAGAGCCATGTGCTTAGCCTTAGGTCGACACTCAAGTGAAGCCTCACATGGGTTAGGGGTAAAATGACTTCACACACCACATGTAATGTCCAAGTTCAACTTACACATGTGATCCCTCGAACGAGGACTACTGAAAATGCAAATATTACAGTTATATACAAAACAAAATGCATGAACAGAATGTTGATTAAATTCCTTATTTTCTCCCGAGTCTCTTCTGTGACTCCTCACAATGAGAGCTCCCACCTTCACACCTCCATGTAGATCGAACGTCCTCCATCTTCACGGGCCCTGCTATAAAAGAAAATGTGAGGAAAAACATCAAAAATTTTAATCAAGAATAATACAGAAACAAACACAACATGAGGACCTAATTTTTGAAAATGATCGACTCAAAATAATACAATAAAATTCAATAAACAAATAAGAATGAGCCATGTCCCCGATAACAGTGTCATTTGATGAACGCGAAAATCCGTCTCTTTAATAGTTGATAATAGTAGTAGATGTGATAGATTTTGATTCGTCAAAAAACCACAATCTTTGAATGTTGTGGAGAATTTTTACTTGGCAAGTCTACCAAGATCGAAGATAGGGACACAAGCCTCCTCATCTATTTATTGAAAATTATCGATTAAAGTTGAGTGATTAAATTCATTGATACATGTCTTCATCATGCAGTCACAATGCACAACACAAAATGCACATATACACAATGTAATAATGCAAACAAATGGCATAGAAATTATGCATGCATTTTTTATTTGGTTTTATTACATAAGATGCATGTCTATGATATGCAACAAATAACAATGTACTAATATGCCCTAAAAATATCCAAGTCAATGAGCAATAAAAGTTAGGTCGATCTCAGACTCAAATGATGCATAGAAATGAATACACGTGAGCATGAATCACATTTAATGATTAGTAATGTGATACAATACATATCAAAACTTTAACGTGTTTAATTAGGTGTCAAAACAAGGAATAATTGATGCCATTAGATAGAGAATAAAATATGCAACAAAATGAGATTGAATTCAACCGAAACGGAGAAAGTATGCTCAAGATATAATCAATTGAGTTCAAGAGCACAATTGCAAATAAACTTTGAAAATAAATAGATAAATAATCATAAACATGCCCTTAAGGAGCATATTTGCAATTTTCAAAAGCCAAAGGGACTCCCCTGATGTTTTCTTTACACGCAGGGGCATATCTATAAATATTATAAAACAACAGGGTCTGAGAGCAAAATTTCCCAGGTGTAGACATGGGGCACATGCACCTGGATCTGGATGCAAATCTCAAAAAGTACGTGATTGAAGCCGAAAATAACCCAACCCCCTTCATGTGCAAGGCATGCAAGCTGAGGTTCCAACCTAGGCTCCGAGTATTACAGGTTCATGAGGACACAGTGAGGGTCCACCAAGCTTCGGAAGGAGGCATGGTCCCCCCCCCCCCCACCCCAGCATGAGATCAGGGTCATCCGATCATTATGATCGAACGACACATGTACTTCTTGTTCTTTAGCTTCGTCGCTTCCTGCGACGGACTTGGTGGGATTCTGGCAAGCCCGTCATTACTTCTTCAGCGGTTAACTGCTGCATAGAGGATCTTCCCAACTCCGTAATAGATTGGAGAAGGTCTTAGGTCATCCAGGAAGCTACAAGGGAGCTCGGAGTGGCGATGCGATGGAGGGTCACCATACCCTCTACTCTTGAACAGAGCTGCCACAAAGTTTCCGACAATTGGTAGATGTAGATCTGTAGGGGGTTAAAGCATAACCAAAGCGAGTATGCATGTGGTTGAGTGAGTGAAGTGGGATCCTGTCGATGTAAAGTAACAGAGTACCGACACTCGTCTTCAGTGAACCAGAGAGGAGATGGGGCGAAGGTGAACTAGGGTCTAGAGAAGGGAGAGGTGGTTGGAATTGTGCACGTGGATTGTCGATCTGCGGTGATGCTCGAAGGATGGAGAATTGCTACTGACGCGGGCGACCCAGATGGAGCGGTGTGCACGAAATTAAAAGGGATAACTTAAGAATATAGAGTAGAGAGGAGGATTGCCTGATCGGAGTTGGATGGAGGAATGGAGCTTAGGCTGAGCGATGAAGGCCATCTTGGGTCGTCGCTCGAGCTGGGCAGCAACTCTAGCGAGCTCATCAGTGTGCAGTAGTAGCCGAAACATGGTCGGAGCCATGGGTCTACACCTGAGCATGGAGGTCATCATTATCTCATAAATTCATCCCTCCCTGTCACCGGAGGGGCAAGTGAAGCTGGGCCTCAACTCATGGGATGGTGAACAAGGTGGAACGGAGGCTGAGCGGGCGATTTATAGGCGGAGGTGATCAACCGTTATGATGATGAGGGTGGTGATTGCAATAGATGGATGGATCAGAGAGAGAAGTGGATTAACGACATTGAAGGTTGCATGAGGGGCAGAGGAGTTACGACTACGTGGGGGAGCCGTTAGGAGTGGAAAAAATGCCTGAGGTGGCTATTAAAATAGGAAGGGGTGAAGGTAGTGGTGAGGTGTAATGGCGGGCGAAGAAAAGGCACTGGAGGTAGGAGATGGTTTTTGGGTCGTTGGATCGCAAGATCCAACGGGGGATGGTCAAGATAAGATCCTCTGATCTGATCTAAAGGTGGAGAGATGAGCAGGTGCGAATGGCTTACATGAAGCGGATGGGATTAGATGGATATTGGGGAGAGCGGCGTGATTGGATAGTGGAGAAGAAGGCGGGGGGAGAGGGCATCAACGGCAGAGGAAGCGGCCGTGTGGCACAAAGAGAAGGGCCATGTGGGCAGCCCAGAGGGTGCCACGTGGCCCAATCAAATTATTCAGAATTGAGAAAAGAATAGAAAATAGGAAAAAAAACAAGAAGAAGAATTAACAAAATTTCAAACATGAAAGTTGTAGATCTCAAGGAGATCTACAAGTTTCATGTTGAACAAAAAATCAAACAAGGTCAAATCGATAAAGAAATATTTTTTGGAAGTATTTTCAATAGATAGAAAATATTTCTTTTAATTGTTTTGAGATATTTTGTATTTTTAATTTCCTTTCAAGCTCAAAATATATACCATAATTACTCTAATTTTTAGGATTTTTAATAGGGAATAAAATAAAGAAAATAAAAGAGTTAATTTAAATCCAGAAATTAGGGCTAATAACAGGTGAAGGATTTATCGATAAATATGCAGAATTAATGAAGATTTGTAATGAAGTTCTTGTGCTTCGAAGATAATATGGGAGTATAGAAATGATAAATCAGGGATTCATCAATATACGAGACTTAGATTTTGGGATCTAACTATATATTATATAATTGTACATACTTTAACCTATCATTTTAAATACTTTTTCCCTTTTCCCTAGTTAACTTAATTTATGTTTTAACTAGCCACAAAAATTAAAAATAAAAAGACAAAGATAATTACTAAAACTGATTGTGTATATATTAACCCTTAAACATGTATATAAGTCCCATATCTATTTTAATTTACTTTTTTATAAATATTATAGCTCTATTATTTTATTTAAATAATATATTTATATAGTATTGAGAGAAAATCAAATAAAAATAGAAAACATGTAAAAAACATGTATTTTATACATATAAAATACTAAAAGAAAATTCCGACGTGTACATATGACTTATCTTTGCTTTGAAATATTCATGAATGTTGTAGATCTTATTGAGATCAAAATTTCTATTCAGGTTATTTTTTGATTTAGTAAGTCTTTTATTTTTTTATATTTTTCTTTGTTTTGTATCTTTTAATTTTTATTTGGCCGCCACGTGGTTGTCCAGGCCTTGGATGGTCGTGCCAAGTTGCACACTCATTTTTGTTGTTCCCTCTCCACTTTAACATGTGGTTTGACTACGACCATACCCGAAGACCAGTCCTCCCCTTGTAATGCATGACCAATCCATTCATGCCACATCATCAGACCAAGTTGAACCACAGATCAAATTGGCCCTGCTCCTCGATTCCAGCTTTGCTAACCTTCCACACTCGACCGTGACCCCACAACCCCTTGATGAATCCGTATCGCCCTACGTTAATTTTACAGAATTATCGAGCATTTAAATTAATGTTGAATTTTTCATTGTTGGGCAATCGGAATCGGTCAAGAAATAACCACAAGAAATTTAGTCAATTTTAACCAATGCAGTTTTATATTTATTTTACTTGGGCAATCCCAAGGTCGAACTCAAGGAGGCAAAGGAACAACCTAGAATTTTGTCTATCAAAGCTCGTACACGGTTTTCGAGGTGGTACTTTTTTAGTGTTTTTAATGCAATTTTGGAATGCGAAATGCAAATACGGCCAATTTAAAGGATTAAAAAGCAAAGATTAATCAAACGATGTCCAAAAAATATGAAACTTGGTCGAGATGTTAATTATGATGAAATGAGTACATTATATTTTTTTTGGAATTTTTGAATGCAAAATAGATATTTCATGAATTTATGAATGCGAACACAGTGAATTTCAATTATTAATTATAATAAAAATTAAACCTAATTATTTCCAAGAGATAAAATTAGTCGATCTCAGAAAAATCCTAAACCTAAAAAATACTATTTTAATACCAATTAAAAATTAAAGATTGAAATATGCAAAATGCTTTTTTTCATGGCAAACCATGCAAGCAAATGCAATTCTTTTTGGGCATGATGTTAAACACAATTAATCCTCAAATTCGTGATTTTTTAGCAATTTTTAGAACAACGGTTAATTACATGTGAATTTCCAATCACAGAATAGGTAAAATATGTAATTTTCTACAAAGCATTTAATCATCAATTAACCACATATCACAAAAATGTTAAACATATGCCAAGATGTAGAGAATTAATTTAAGAACACAGTGATATTTTTAAATAATAAAAATAATGCAACAAAGAGGTTCAAAGTGGAGTGGGAAAATAGAGGTATTATTGCAATTATAATAAATAAAAGAAAATGAAAAATATGTAGAGTAGGGACTAACGGGTAATTACCAAAACTCATGGGGAGTTTCTGCAAAATTTCCAGAGGTCACGTGCCAGGCATGTGACCCTTGGAGCGGTGGGCGTGATCTTTAGAATAGGGGAACTCCGGGGGGTTCTGCAATTTTCCTAGCAGGTCACATGCGATGCATGTGACCTCTGGGCTGCAGTTGATTTACAAATCAATATACTTCCAGGGGCTTCGATGCAACCCCCTCTGAACACGTGCACCTCACATGTGTATGTATGTGTGTGTGTGGGGGGGGGGGGGTCTCGGGCCGTGTACCCCGCATAGAGGCGGAGCGGGGATGTGCTGCGGTTGGGAGAGGTGGAGGAGCTGCGGGCCACCTGGAGCATCGGTGCAGCGGTGAAGGTGATGGCCCGCCGGAGAGCACAGCAGAGGCGGGGGTCTAGGTGCACGGCATTGGACTGCGGAGGGCACGAGCCTCGTTGGTTGCGGAAGAGGCACCCAATGGCGCCTGGCAGCATGGTGGTTGAGCGGAGTTGAAGATCGGGGTTGCGCTGCTCGGTGGTGAAATACGGAGGTGGGGTCATAGTAGCGTATTGGGTGGAAAATGGTAGCGGGGAAGGTGTAGGAGCGGAGAGGCTAAGATGGTGGCGATGGTAGTCGGAGCTCAACGGCAAGATGCTGGAGCGCGGGGAAATGCGCAAGATGTGCGATGTTGCGACAAGCTCAAAGAGCTTGGATCTCACCGGGATAGAGATCACCAAGCAAGTGTTGTCACCACTGCGCGCCCTTGTAGATGATGCAATTGGCGGATAAAGTCTGAGGGATGCCCGGCTATGGTTTAATAGGAAGAGAAGGTTGGATATGGAAGGGGATTGGAGAGGGGCGGCGACGAGATTTGACGAGGAGATTGATATGCGGGAGATCTGTGATTAGTGGCGAGGATCGCGGAGTTGATCAGAGGGGGGATATGCGAGGGTGGTGGCGCTGCTATTCATGGAGGAGAACGACAGAACGATTGGGAAAGGGGAAGACAGTACGTGAAGGGCGCGTGTGCAGGAAGATTTTTTTATTTTTTTTGTTTTTTAATGAATTAAAAAAATTTAATAAAATAAACGACATAAGCCTAAAATGGATGACACGTGGCAGCTCCAAGAGCGGCCACGTGTCAGTCCCAGAAAAATTGAAAATAAAATACAAAGAAAATTCAAAAAGAAATAACAAATGACCTTAGATCGAAAAATTTTCTTCACAAAAGTTGCTCGTCTTGATGAGATCTACAACTTTCATGTAGACACAAAAATCAAAATCGATTATTTGCATAAAGTGATATTTTGGGGTTACCCCATGTACATAGAATACCTTGATTTTTGGGTTTTATAATTTTTTGTCATTTTTAAATGGGATAAAAATCAAGAAATAATATGATAAAATCAAAGATAAATATTTTCACATTAATATATTTTTTTGGATTTTTATTAATTAAGAAAAAGAAGGAATAAAATAAAACGCGAAAAAGACAATTTTTTTACAGACTGTTAGGGAAGACTCAGAATCAATTATTTTTTGATTTCAAGCTCAGTTTCAATTTGGATCTTTACGCATTTTAAAAAAACTTTGATCAAAGAAAATAAATGAAAAAGAAATAAAATAAAAAGAGTCAATTATGTACATAAAATAATAGGTCAAAAACCGCTAAAATACAAAATGTACAAAAGAGGCCCAAAACCCAACTTTCACATATGAGGTCCGATTTACTTGAACTTGGTCTTGTTTTGAAGATAATTGAATGTACATTAGTTCAAAAATGAGTAGGATCAAATCAGACACTGGATGAGGGAGATATCGACATTTTAGTCCAAAAATCCCAGAACTAGGGTTTGGGTTTTTGGTCCATGTATTTAGGTTAGTGATTTTTTTGTATTTTTCTTTTATTCTGTTAGTGATATGTACACAATGGAGGTGGTTTCAGGTCATTTGGAGTTAGCATGAATTAGTTAAAAATTAGAAAAGTTAGGCTACTTTTTAGGTCAATTGGACTATGATTTTTGGCTTCTTATTTTGTGCAATAATAAGTGATAAAATGCCATTCTTATCAAAATATGCATGAATGCTAATTATGCAGAATAAATGAAGAAATGCCAATGAATTTTAGGGATTTGAGATTAATTCATGATTTTTAGAGTGATGAATCTGAGATTCATCACCCCTCCACAATCTCATTTCCCATCCAACCGAAACCCATAATCGCTCTCTCCGACGAGGCTTCCACTTGTCTCACCGAGCCTTTCATTAAAACCTCAACAACCATCACCAACCATACCATGTCGTGAAGCCCAACCACATCTCATCCTCCATCTCCTTCGCACAACCACCCATAAACCTCGTAACTGCTCCTTACATAAAACCTCCATCGACCCCGATAGTTGAACCCATTCGCCATTACCCAAGCATCAGAGGTCCAACTTCAAACTACCTTTTGGAGAAATAACAAGATGAAGGGTTTTGACAATGAAGACAACCTTCCTTTCTACCTTAAGTGAGATGAAGAAGCTCGTGAAGAATCTGCTATCCTTTCACTTACTCGGGTTGATGCAACAACTCATCAGAGCTCCTGCAAATCTTGTCCCTTCAACGAACAAGAACAAGACCCATCAAGTAATTCTTCTTCTTTCCTAGATGCCTTTTCTTCTTCTTTATTACTTCATCTCCTCCATTTCCTTTTCTTCATCAAGTTCTTAGCACCCCCACCCCCTTTCTATCTTTCTTCTATATTTGCTCCTCGATCATAATGCAACCAAACACTCCACATCTCTTCTTCAGTGTCGTTGCTCTTTTTCCTTACGTATTATCTCCCTTTATCCAACACCATGGAAGGAGGGAGCTCAGCTTTGCTCTCTTCACCCGTCACCCCTGGAGGGCTTGTTCATAGTTCCTCCTACAAGTATCGCATCGAAATCTTGCTCCCCATCATATCTCAACCAAGCCGAACATGATCGAGCCTCACATTTTGTAGGTACTCGAAGTTTCTTTGCCCTTGGAGAGATTCAGAGGACTTCATCAAAAGTCATAGGAGAACCATGTTTCATCTGTTTATGCGAACCTTTGTCAGAGATGAAGGATCTCCAGCGTCCGACAAGACTCTCCTCGCACTATGCTGACCTAAAGCCCACTCCCCTATGCTCATTTCCTTTCACTAAAGTCATGTTAGAGGCCCTCTGTGCCTCACTTGAACCACCTACAAAGAAGAGGGTCCAAATCCTCTATCCATTCACAAGAAGACCATTCATTTTGTTGGGATTTAAAAATCTCGTTGATTTGGATATTAAGAATTACAATTAATCCACATATTATTGTCGTTAATAAGAGAATAATATCTCTTGATGATGGACAAAAGAGGGATGCGGGCAATCGTTTTTGGTTGTCTAGCCAAATAAACTAGTCATTGGTCCCTAAACGAGGTATGTTCTTTTCTCTATTGTTATTCACTGACAAGAGAGAGAAAGGCATACATTTCGTGAGGAACATCCATAGCTCTCTACATTCTTTTAGTGAGTTGACCCGTGCAAGCAACAATAGTCGGGGCAATGGCAACGAGTATTCCACTATCCTTAAATTCAGATCGATTATTTTTCTATCATCTTTTTTCTATCACCTTGTTGTTGGAGTCATCGCCATCTTCTCCATCGCACAACCCGAGCCATTGCATCTAACCATTGAAGCACGGAGCCCCCAACATCATAAATTGGATCCCATCGAGTGTCTGCGAGTAGGGTGGAGCATTGGGCCGGGCCGGCTCGGACCCGACCCTGACCCGACCCGCAAAAGCCCGGGCCCGGCCCGAACCCGATGTACAGATGGGCCGGGCCCGGGCCCTCATTTTTCAAATATATTATGATCGGGCCGGGCCGGGCCCGAACCCGAAATACAAATGGGCCGGGCCCGGGCCCTCATATTTCAAAATATCATATTATAACTAAATTAGGAGACATGGATATATAGTCACAATGCATCCAATATTTCCTCCATCCATCAATAGTAATACTATATCGTAATAATACATCTAATATTCATGTGTTATGGATGAATTATATCCATAACAATAAATTAGAATCAAAGTGCAACTTCATGGAATCAAAATAAGTACGGGTTGAGCCCGGCCTGAGCCCGAACCCGACCCGAACCCGAGCCCGATCCCGCGGGCCTTGGGCCGGGCCCGGGTCCTCAGTTTGTTGAAAAAAGCGGGCCTCGACCCGGCCCAAGGCCCACGGAAAATTGATGGGCTCGGGCCGGGCTTTCCCGGGTTGGGCCGGGTCGAGCCCAATGCTCCACCCTATCTGCGAGGAATCCACATGGCACCTCCATCTCCATCATATTGAAGAAGAGGTCCAACATCTCCAACGTTGTATCATATTAGAGACCGATCTCACATGGCTGGAAAAATTGCATGTCCATCCTTCCGATTTCGGAGATTCCCACCAAGGACCCTGCTTGTGGGTTAATTTTAAAATGTGCCGAAGTGGTTATGTAGATCTCCAAATAAGCCCCTGGAGCAATATTTTTAATTTTGTTTTTAAAATTTTCCTTTTTGCGCATGTATTGTTCTATTACGTTTCTGCGAATCATAACCTCAAAAAATAGGAAATTTACATGTTTTGAAGCGTGTTTAACCCTATTCGTTTTGATATGGTATGCAATTTTCCGATGGGGCATGAATTAGATGTGATATTGAATAAAACCCATATGCTGAGCTTCTAAAATCAATATAAAATTGTGGTTATTGTGGAACAATACAAACTTGGATATTATGTGCATGGCATGTTTGGGTAGTGTAATTTTTGGCACAAAAATTATTGAAATTCATTAAGTGTTGAAGCTTGTGGAATTTATTTTTTATTTGTTTGAGTTATTTAGAGTATTTTGTGCAATTTCTCTAAAAATTAAAGATTCTCTTGAATGCTTCTTGATGTTCTCTACGTGACATGATTTCCTAAGAACTTTATATTATGGATCGCTCGGCTTTAAAATTTTAAAACATAAAATTAAGGTCTGGTGCATTAACATTATATTTTATTCATATTTAACTCTAAAATTTTCAACCCACTACGATGCATTTTCATCTACTTCCTTCCATATTTAAAATACAAAAAAACCAATCAAACCATAATTCATATTTAATTCATTCCAAATATGAAAATATCAAAAAAAATGAGTTTCCTCACTAAATAACGTTTTTATTAAAAAAATTTAGAAATTTAGGACCTTCTAAGACCTTAATTCGCATAGAAACTTATTTTGTGTGCCAAACGGCTTCGGATGTTGAACCGTCCTCTTCTTTTCCTTCTACCTAAGAAAGACGCGATGAAGCGCATGGAGGATCTGCGACCTATAGCATTGTCTAATGCTATTTGCTTGATTGTTGTGAAGGTATTGGCCAACACGTTTCGCGAGGTGCTTGGTTCTATTTTGGATCCTGCCCAGACAACGTTCATCCTTGGTTGTCACATGATGGATGAGGTTGTGCAGGCATCAGACATTGTTCCATAGTGGCGCAAGAAGAAGACCAAGCGGTTCTGTGGAAGGTGGATTTCTTGAAAGCACATGATTGTGTTGATTTTCAGCTATTATGGTCGTCCTTGCACCTCAGGGGTTTTCCGAATGGGTGGATTGATTGGATGAAGAGATGCATGACGATTGCATCTTTTTGTGTGTTAATGAATGGCGGGCAGGAGAGAGATTTCTTTTAGCTACAATGAGATGTTAGATAAGGGTGCCCGTTGGCGCCTTTATTGTTTGTGGTGGTGGCAGATGCTTTGTCTAGGATGGTGGTCGGGGGTGCTGAGGGTGGTTTTCTTGTTGGTTTCCACATAGAGAGATTTCGATTTCTATTCTTCAATATGCGGATGATACTATTTTCTTTTCGGAGGGAGAATCAGTGGTCGCAGAAGGGATGGCTATTGTTTTGGAGATTTTTGGGCTGGTCTTAGGTCTATGGATCAATCATGCTAAGTTGACTTTTGTGCCTTTTGGGATTGATGAAAAGGAGGTGGCATCAGATGAGTTTGCTTTGCAGATGTAAAGGGGTCTTCTTCCTATTATCTATCTTGGTTTATCTTTGGTGGTGATAAGCTAATTAAGGCAGTCATATTGGATGTCTCTTATTGAGAAGTTGGAGAAGAAGTTGGCGAGCTGGCATGTTGTTTGTCTATCTAGAGGAGGTTGCCTTGTGCTGTTGAAGGTGGTTTTGTCGGTCACCCTATTGTTCTTCCTTTCTACTTGCTTGTTGCATGTTGGGGTGAGAGGGAAGTTGGAGGCGATTATGAGGCGGTTCTCCTGGGTGTCATCTGGGGTGAAGCATGGGATGCCTTTGGTGGAATGGAAAACTCTGATGCTGACAAAAGGGGATGGTGGGTTGGGGATCTGCGGTATGAAGGTAATGAACCATGCCCTATTGATGAAATGGGTTACCTGAATTTAGGGAGGAGGCTCAGATCTGCTCTATAAGAGCTTGCGCTCAATTTATAAGATTTTCCTCAATCCCTTGATACAAGTTGATGGGACCTTTACCATCCAGCTTTTGGAATGGGATTTGCTTTGTGTTGTCGCATGTGGTGCCTTTCATGAAGCCTGTCTTAGGTGATGGATGTGGTTTCGGATTTTGGAGAGATGACTGGTTGGACCTTGCACTATTGCAAGTTCAATTTCCTCACCTATATGCACTGGCTACAGACACGGACATTATCATCAGAGCTTGTTGGGTTGGTGGTAGGTGGACACCTCCTTTTTGTGTTGAGTTGCCAGATCAAGAGTTCCAAGATTTTTTGTTGTTACTAGAGGCACTAATAGTTGCGGGGGAGATTGGTGACCATGCAAACCATTGGTCTTGGTGTAATGGGTGTTTCACTGTGCTAAAGGCGTATAGGGATTTCTACCTTCTAAGGGTTTTGTATCAGGCTCTGGTATCAAATTGATTCAATGACTTGTGGAGTTGGAGGGTACCATTACATGTTCATATTTTTCTGTACCTGTTGAGGAGGAATCGTCTTATGACTGGTGATAGAAAAGCTCGGTTCTTTCCTGGGTGTGATGGTATTTGCGGGTGTTGTTCGATTGAGGAGGAAAGTATTGCACACATTTCCATAGGATGTCCTATGGCTTAGGAGGTGTGGGGTACAACCATGGTAGAAGGGGCATTAATGGGAAACTGGAATGAGCTTTGGGAATCCCTCGACGCTTTTTGGAGTGATCGTAGCCTGACCAAAGTGTGGGTGGCAACTATCTTATGGTTTATATGACTTGCGCGAAATGATACTATCTTTAGGACGAACGAAGTATGAAAATGTGATCGAGCAAGCTAAGTGCTTAACGATTTTTGGTCTTTGTAATTCTTATTGAAAGTTACTATGAATATATAAAAGTTACAAGGTAGGCATCTTCTTGGCGTTGTGCCATATTTTCCTCAAGAAAAACTTATTTTGCAAAATTACCTTATTTCCCTTTCAAAATCATTTTAAAAATCATTTTTTTGTTTTCATTTAGGTTATTCCTCTAATTATAAAATACCTAAAAACATCAAAAAATGAAAAATACAGAAATATTTGTTTCATATATTCTGTATTTTTATCACCTACAAAATAATCAAAATAATCATTTTTATCACCATTAGTACATGAAGTATCATATTTGTTTTATTTCTTTTAATTAATTAAAAATCAATAACAATTCACAAAATAAATAAAACTATAAAAATTTATTTTAAATATATAAAATAAAAACCCACAAAAACTTTGCATCGTCATTCATTGCATAAACATAACATACACCTGGGTCGATCATATTCTTATTGCATTTAATAACATACACTGCATTAGACCATACGTAACATGTACATCGTGCACTTAATTTATTCGAGTCATCACTAAAATTTCAATGCCTCCTCGAGTTCTACCATAATGCTTCCCAAGTAAAATGAGCATACACCACACATTTAATTCTCATTCAATGTGACTTTTTATAAATAGCGTTGTACCCAATATCCCAACAACTCACCCATTTAACATAAGGTAGAAGGCTGCTTTCCATCAATCAAGAGTTATTCGCGAAATTCCTTGAAATGATCGATCAACCTCAAGCTCTTGGTTTATTAACACTAGTGAGCAGCCCGTGCTTTGCACGGGAGTACACCCTTCTTCATTCACTTCAGCGAGAAATGTATATGAATGTGGAAACAGATACATTGTGGATATTATAAGTTGCAAACAATATCCTCAAATACGGATATATAAATAAATAATCTCAACTCGGATACGATGTTTGACAAATAATATCAACTCGGATATTATAAGTTGCAAACTTCTCATATGGCATCTTTGGGCCAAAGAGTAATGGAAGGTCAGTGCATACATGTGTTTTGCACTCATGGTTAAAGGATTTTTGTATAAAGAAACTTTCTTTTCAAGACATCACACAGGAGAGTTGTCGATGTCAAATGATCAGAAAAATATAAATACATATAATATAGAGTTTAGTCTACCTCGAAAATGTAGCTTGAACTCGCAGATAGCATAAAGAAAAGCCTAAAAATTATAGACGTAAATAGTTTTTACAATATGTGTATATATGATTGAAAAAAGATCAAATATATGTAATGATATTTATGATTAATATAAAAAATGATCTAAGTTAAATTAAGTTTAAAAGGGCCACCTATATACTTACATAAAGATTATTCGAAATTTTGAGGTTTTTTTTTGTATTTTTATTTAACTTTTGCATATGTTTTAGTAGGTACTAAAATATATCAAATACTTTTTTTATAAATTTTATAATAATATCGGAATGTTTATGGTTGTTGAAAGTAAACGGTATTTTTTAATATAGTTTTTTATTTAAAAAAAGTAGAAAATAAATATAACGTTCGAAACTATTATGGTAAGTATTACAGTACATTTTATGTATATAGTGCTAATTTTATTTTGTTTTATTTATATGTATATATTTAATATAGAATTTATAAGATCTTGATAATTAGTATGGGATAAAAAGTAATAACATCTTTCAGGTTTCTCAACATATAACTTAAGCAATTGTTATAACTAAGATGAGTTTATTGCTATGGAATATAGTTCTGATTCTATATATGCAACAGTTGACAACTATTTTTTGTAGTGTAGTTTATTTTTTTTGAATCAGCGTTGTCTAAAATTTGAAGTTAATCTACAGAACAGAAGCCAATATGCTGAACATTCAAAACCATTTGATTGGATGTTGCAGCCAAAAAATAGAATTTCGCAGTCTTGATGGCAAGGACAAGCTTGAACTAATAATATGAAAACCACTTATTTCACTGAGATGGAGAAAGAGTTCGTTGCATGGCTATTCAGAAATCCAGCAAAAGCTATATATCCAAGGAAAAAACCTCTTTGAGCCATTAATTTGAAGTCCTTGAGCCTCGCAGGCTTTTACTACAAACATAGTGCCAGAATCAATCCATGCACTATCTGGACTATGAAAGCATTCGAATGAATATATTTATGACAATACTAATCATACATACATAATCTATCCCATAGATCTGTATAATTAGCATTCGTGCATAATATAATTTGCAAGAAATAAAGTCGGGAAAACAGAACAAATACATGATAAAATGTAAGATCGTGGATACAAATAAACAAAGATCGAAATAAAAATCCATCACCATAGCTTTCACAGACAGCTCTTGCCCACGAAGAAGATCGAACAACTCTGCAATTATTTTGTTGAAATTCAAAGAATCTGAGTTTTTTTCACGACTCCTATTAAAGAAACTGCATCGGATACAAGTGCGGCGACCGTCTTCCAAAATGTTCTAAAATGTTCTGAAACCATCTTTGAGAGGCAGACATACATCAAGTTGATCTCAGCCGTCGTTATAGGCGATTCTAGAGATCATATTATACACATTTGGTAATCGCAATTCTAGTGTTATTTTCAAACAATGGAGACTGGATGTCATGTTAAGTAATTCTTATGAGAAATTAGTTTTCTATTTTCCGTACATCTTCTTTGATTATGACACGAATCTCAGCAATAATAGTTTTTCAACGGCTTGGAATGGACATGCTTGGATCTATCTAGAAATAATATACATGCCATTTAAAATCCAATGGTATCCCTGATGTTGGAACCATTACTGTCAAAGAAAATTGTTTCGAGTGCAAATGTAGAGGATTGTCCTTAAGAGGGGTCGCAAATGGCCATGCATTATTTTTTTAATCAGTGATTCATATTGTTAAGTTTTTCCTGTGTAAACCATTTGGTTTGTGTAAATATCGTGTTCCATCTAAAAAGAAAACCACAACTATCTAAACAGTGTAGTAGTCGCTAAAGAGAAATAGAGGCAAAAAATTTGTAGGGTCGATATATCAGAGTACCTTCAGGTCCTCAATCTTAGGCAGACAATCGATGAGGTCTTACGTAGGGCCACTGTCTGCGGACATGGTAGACGTACAGGATGGGACTGCAAAAAAGAGGAGATTTGAAGACCAAGGACGGAGGAGGACGATAGAGACTCCAAGTGCAGACGACGATGAAGAGATGTATATCATGCATGCAGACATACTCCGTGAAGACGCCTTTATGGCAGACGAAGCACGTAAGAGCGTCTGCTGAGAGGTGAACTTCGACGAACAGGAACACATGGTGGCTAACAACCACAAGAAGATTTTCCATTTTTGTTTGGTATTAATATACGATAGATTGGGAAACTATGATAGATTGGGATACTGCGGAACGGGGAAGGGCAGTCTGGAAATTTCGACGAGCATGTGGTGTCTAACAATCGCAAACAGGTTTTCCATTTTCGTATTAATTAATATACGACGCCTCGGAAACTGCATAATGCGAAAGGGTACTTTGGGAATTTTATGGACAAAAATTAATTGCAGCCGACCAATATCCCCTCCTTAATATATAGTAATGGATTGGCTACTAAGCTTAACCTGATCGGTCAACCTATAGAAAGTGATCGATTAATTGTTATTGATCAATTAATTTGTCGATCATGATCAATCAACTTTTGCTCTTGGAATTGGACCCATTAGATGATCGTTGATTAATCAACTTGTACTTTTGATTGATCATATTTCAAATTCAAATGATCAATGGTCATTTGACATTCAGGAATTCATCGATGAACTTGATTTTTCTGATCAATCATACTTGACAAAAGTGTTCAGAAAATCGATTGAGTATACCGCATACTCGGCCGCATATTCGTACTCGAAAGCCTTGACGCTCCGAGTATGATCAAATTGGCATCTAGGCGGGTCAGGTCGCATATTCGACCGAGTATACCGTATATGCGGCCGATTTTCGAATAAACATTTTTTAAAACCTTAACCTAAACTCGGACACCTGACTTAACGCTCTTTCAATTGATGTTTTTGTTCATTTGACTCTATATTAATTTTTATCCCAATAGTTTCGTTCCGTGTACCTTCATTTCTTTATTATTATAATCAAGAGATATAATAATTATAGGATATTAATATTATATTAAAAAAATATATTTATATTTTAATAATAAAAAATACCAGACCGCATACTCTCTGCATACTCTCCCGCATACCGCATACTCTCTATGCAGTGACCCCTCCGCCTGAATACCGCATACCGTCTTCCTGAACATTGCTTGACAGATCTATCTAGTGTTGATAATCGATCAACTTTGCTCATTTTTATATCTTTATAAATGTAGAAAAATTCCATATAGATCTCCTATGGCTATGAGATGTTTCCAATGTCTACGAGCATTATATAAGTACCCTTAGACCCCTTTGAAAAGAGCAAATTACACGGACATTGCGTACTCAGCTCTCTCACCACTCTCTACCGGTATAATTCATTTTTTAAGATATTATTGTGCATCATTATGCATTGGAGTCAACCTATACTTATGTTGTAGAAATCTTAAGCTTTCAACCAGTCACATCCACCAATTTTTGTACAAGCTTTATAGGACTCGTCGGAGAAGTCTCTCTACAGGCCATGCTTCTACTGATGATTTGTTATGATAATCAATCATTCTGATATTTGATATATGTATGTATTGTGCTAACATTTTGGTGTATGCATAACATATATTCTTTGTGATTGATTGTTTAAAAGATAGATTTTCGTATCTCTTTTCTATGACTATTTTTGCAGGATGATTAATTTGGTATCTGATCCAAGTTTATAGGTTAGGTGAATGTGTGATCCAAGAAGATCAAAAGCTTTGGTATTTGCTCCAAGCTTGATGACATCTTTGTGTTTGAGCCAAGAAGGTCTGAAACTTCACTGTGTGATCCCACCTCGACAGAAACTTGTTGTGTTCTCCAACCTCGACGGAAACTTGTTGTGTGATCTAACGATGAAGACTTTGATGTTTGATTCATATCATGGACTTTGGTACGTGCTTTAAGGTTTTAAGTGTTTTGGTGTTAGATCCAAAGTCCTTGTAAACAGTTGAGAATGAGCATATATCTCTTATAATAAAAAAAGTGATCGGCGTGACTTATCGGGAATCCTGAGCCGAGGACTTAGATCGTGGTTTTAACCCAGATATGTTTCCACGTACTAATCATCATGCAATTTGTTGCTTCTCTCATTTGAGCTTTCTATTTGTGATTGATATTTGTGTTGCATATTTTATTTGGTTATAATATATTTAAACTTAAATACATGTTGAAAAGAACCGAACTATTTTGAGAAAAATTCCTAAACAGTTTGGAATGTTGGTGGTGAATAGCAAAAATGGAAATGCTAAGATAGATGTGTGGACACACATACATGTAAAGATCAGATTCAGAATGATGCAATCAGAAGAAAAGTTGGTGTAGCTCCAATCGAAGATATGAAGCGAGAAAATCGCTTAAAGTGGTTTGACCATTTGCAAAAGAGGTTAGCCGATGCACCAGTTAGGAGATGCGAGTTTTGGAATATTGAGTCGGCTAAGAGAGGGCGAAGAAGGTCCAAGAAGTGTTAAAATGAGACTATAAGAAAGGATCTTAATTTATTGGATCTAAGCCCGAGATTGACCCAAGATAGATCTGAGTGGAGGCAAAGAATCCATGTAGTTGTCATATTTAATATAGAAAAAGTCTTTGTTATTGTTGTATAATTTATTTAAAATACTATTCACCGTCGCAATACTAGTAGTTCATCCTAGAGATATCTACAATCCCTAATGGCTAAATCGATAGTTGAAAACAAATTTTGATCCACTATTTATTTTATCTCACAAATATTTAATTTCAACTCTAACATTAATAGGAAAAACTTCTTGAATGTATACAAATAAACAACTAATTACTTACTTATTTTATATATTTCATCATACTGAAAATTCCACTAGATGAACATACACCATGTTCATGCTGGAATTCTGAGGCTATCAAATTAAAATTTGAAATTCATGTTCAGTTCGTTTGAAATCGAACAAACTCTAATCGAATATAGCCCTAAATACGACCAAACCTTTAGACATGTTTAAATATTTGGCAAAACGGAACGCATTTGGTGATGGGGGAGAAGAGAAGAGAAGAGAATCTCATTGTTGGGAAGAAGGTAGGAAGCAACATCTCATCTCCCATTGGCAGTTCAGATAAAAGTGATTTAAATTGTAAGTGCACCTTTGCTTGGCAGCCCACCTTTTCTTTCTATATTTAACAGCCATCAAACAAGAATGGAACACAATCATTCAACATCAGTGAAGTGTATGTGTTGATCACTTGGTCAGATTTTTTTGATTTTTTTAATCATAGAAGTTTTATTTATTGAGTTGGATTTTGGAAGATGAGGAACATCTGCATTTGTTTATATGGATTCAGGATCTTTGGCATTCCATCCACGTAACTTCAAGGAGATAATCGATTTAAAAGATAAGAAATGGATAAAGAGTATAGATAGAAATATAATAGACGATGTAATTATGATGCAATCACTTTATATTAAGTAGCTTATCTTGGGATAAAGTCCACTATCTCAGGCATATCCCAAAACCAGACACATTCATTATCGAACAAGTTTTAAATGATCAAATTCCTGAAGCAAAACTGAGTGTCAATTGCGTTCCTTTAAACAGTAATTGTATTCGTTCATCCAAAGCTTCTCGAATCTTGCCGCGAGTTTTCTGTTTATTCATGATAGAACCTGGAATACTGCTCATGATCTTGATACCAAGATAAGATAACAGTGAGGCTCAAATGAACTGAGACCTGAGGTCACATGTGAGGTCCTTTAGACAGAGAAGACAGTAAAACAAACAGAAATATCAGAAAGGATAAACAGAATGACAACAGAAAAATATAAATGTCTCTAATTATTCTTTCACTACGTCGTTTAGATGCAGCCTTTCAAGATAATGTAGTATCATGATTACATCGTCCATTATGAGAATACGAACATCAGAGAAAGGGGTGTGATTCTCATGACGACTTCTCCTTTGCAAGCATGAACACGTGTTCCATCAGGTATCACGTGCTGGGTTCAACGGTCAGAGTACATGCAGACAGATGTCGTAGTATTTCTTATAAACTGTTATGGGATTGTCTCAACACTGTTAGGCAAAGTGCCATCCATCTCTTGTGACCTCTTTCTTTGATTATCCATGAAATGACTCGGGCTGATTGATTCAGGTTTATCTCATCAACAACGAAAGGCTGGCATCAATTCCATACCCTTGAGAACAAAATGCTCAAATCCGTGTTGATTTGATCTGGAAAGAGATGGCATGTGCACGTTGCTCGTGTTGTTAGTTGTCAAATTAGGCATGACTACATTAAAAACTACCACCAGTCCCATTCGCAACATTGGATTTTTCCAAAAGAAGGATTCTCTCCTTGACTGGCAAGACCAATTAATTAATTTATCTTTATTAAATATATGAAAAACGAAGGAAAAGTAATCATCACGTGAACACGTTTACTTTGAATGGATCCACATTTAACTTGCATGTCGATCCCAACTAATCAGATAGCTTGAGATAATTGGGTAACTTGAACATAGCTTGACCTTGTTTTAAATATCCAAATCGAATTTGAACAAAATGTATAGTAGCATCGAATGCTTATACGATAATTTAGTAGCAATTACGGCGAATAGCTTTCTGTATTTGGAAAGGGGTTACGTGATTTAATCGGAGTGCTTTAGAGGTTGAGCTGATGCTATATGGATTATCTTGTGACTAATTTAGTCATCTACATACTTAATAATCATGTGTTTACATAATAGGGTAGGATATCGTAATACACCTTCCGTTTTCTTCGTAAGAGACCCTTTTGTTGCTAGGATTTGGTTGGGTCTTAGCATGGCCACACATCCCAACAACAAAAATGTCGTAGACCTAGGGCTGAAAATGGATTGGATACTGATCGAATATGGTTATTTCTACATCCATATTTACACTATACACATCGAATACAAATACGGATATTGATATGAGTTCGATATGAATTGAGTGAACCATATCCAAACATAATCGGATTGGAAGTTAGATCGAGTAATCATTGAATATGAACCCAATTTGATTAAAGAGCGAATATGATTCAAACAAGTACCAAGTAAGAGGTTATGTAACAAAGACACCTTTAGAATAATCACACTATAATAAAAATATTTAGCTAATCTATAAAAGTTATAGTTGCAGACGAGCTACTCTATAGATATAGCTGTTGAGGGGTTTAAGCTTACTTGAGGCTTCTCCTATACGATTCCTATGAAGTTGTCGAGGCAAAGAGACGTACTAGTTGTTGGAGATTGAGATAAAATATGGACTTGGATTTAGCTTAGTTGTTTTGTATGTATGCATGCATGCATGCATGTATTCATATATTTGGATCCGAATCTGAATCTTTTTTGTTGTTACCATATACTACAAGAAATCTGATCATTTACTAGCAAACAACTGCCACCACAAAATAGTGGATTTGTGGTCGCAGTAGATTATGCGAGCACAAACTCACTACCCATGGTTATAATTGTAAATATGCAACCATAAAATAAAGCATACATTTTCACGCTTCATAATGCGACCACTAGTACTAGAGGTGCGACTAATTGTTGTCGCATTTGTGCTCGCATAGTCTGGTAAGTAACCCCGAACAGAATCTAGTTTTCATTCTCTTCCTCATTTGAACGCCCACGCTGTAGAGTCCCCACTCCCGACCTCCTCCTCCCCTCATGCCCAGCGACACCTCTCCTCCTCCCTCCACCATCCAACGACACCATCTCCTCCTCCCTCCATCCTCGACCCCATCCTCTGCACCTCGTGTCCTGCACCCCCATCTCCTATGCCATCTCTTCACAGGAGGTGTCCTCTGCCATCTCCTCCATTCCTCTGCCATTCAGTGATCCGCTCCTCCATCTCCTCTGTATCTGTCGGTATATTTCTGATTTTTTACTCACTACAATAAAATATAGTATCAGTGAGCACGTTTACCCAAACCAAGTATGCGTCACATAATCACAATGTACTCGCTAAATGTGTGGGCGAGCACTCGTGCACTCTCACTCGTCGCCCGTGAACATGGGCGAACACAATGTGCTCTCTCATGTCCTAACACATACCCATATTAACCGAACTTGCAGTGACAATTGGGCGAGTGCGTGAGCTTGCAGTGGGCGAGCACCTGTGCTCGCCTAAGACATAACTACAAAAAAAATACATGTTCGTCAGGGTTTTGAAGCCCTGTCGAACATGTACTACCTCCTCTAAA
The DNA here is from genome assembly GCA_037367405.1 of Ottelia alismoides. Taxonomy (NCBI): domain Eukaryota; kingdom Viridiplantae; phylum Streptophyta; class Magnoliopsida; order Alismatales; family Hydrocharitaceae; genus Ottelia; species Ottelia alismoides. The sequence goes on along the minus strand of JAZKJV010001079.1, from coordinate 2,150,654 downwards.
CCATTGTAGGTGTTTAAATAGATTATTGAAGATCATACCTGAGAGAGTGATTGAATATTCAAGTTACAGATAGTACCTTTATATATTACATCTTCTACATCAAAGTTAATTAATAAAGAATGAACAGTTAAATATATCATCTTAAATGAAACAGATAAAAATTTCAATGGAAAGCACAAAAATATTTTACGTAGACAAAACACATTAAATACCACTTAAATATTCTATAAATCTAAAGACATTCTCTATTCTACTATTAAGAAAAGCCTAATCAGTAGTTCTTCTTCGTCCAATAGATCTTTGAAATCAAAGTCTGCTTTGATTTCTTTTTTTTCCGTTTCTATTTCTTTAAACCTTGCATACATTCGGGCTTCTTCTTCATGATAGGTCACTTCATCCTCTTTCTCTTTTTTATCATTCTCCTTTTGAGGCACTGGTGGTCTTTGTGATATGTCGAAATTTTATAGTCAAGTAAAGAAGAAAATTGAATATTTAGAATATAATTAGATTACACATATATTACTGCTTACATGTATGTAGTGAAATCTTCCCGCAACTTGGTCATTTTGTCCACCATCATTTCCATATGAGACTCCATAGATGGTGATGGTTGATGTGATGACTGAGACCGTGGATATGATGGTTGGTCATAAGCAGAGTAAGAGTGTCGATGTTCCTCCACATAATATGGAGGAAGACCATCAATTGTCTGCTTCCTATTTGCTAAACCAGCATCCCTCTCCTCCATAGTCATAATTTTATAATCATATAAATTGCAGTGTTTACTCATTAAATTACTTAAATATTATATTAATATACATGTTTCCATAAGGTTTTATCAAATGGGAATCGTTTATCTTCAGGAGTGCTTGCCCACTTTTCAACATTAAGGGATATATGTCATTCCTAAAATTGAAATTAATTTATAAAAACTAAATATTTAAGACTATTTTTAATTATGATAATTACTTACAATAAACCAAAAAACACACCATCACTTCTCCCACCTCAAGCGTAGATCATTAGGATTCATCATCTTTGCCTCGCTTATGTATCTTTGTCCACCATTCATCAAGATATGCTTCCCTTTCCAACTTATTTGTATCTTCGTCATATATGTCTCTTCGTCCACCATATATACACCCCTCTCACCATATATGTCTCTTCATCATACATCCCCATACTCTATCCCTCTATCTCTCATATGTATACTCTATGAAGAGGGTGTTCGTTTGCATAGAGACATAAATAGACATATAAACAACAACTTTGTTCAAGTAAACTAATCCTAATAGGTAATTAGTAAATAACGTAATCCAAGTCAGGTATTATACATATCACATTCTATGTTAACGTTGTCAAAGTTATGTCATCCTATTCACAAATATTCTTATTTCAAAAGTTTAGTCATTATAAATCATCAACAATGTATACTAACAAGCATAAAAGTGATATGGATATTTAGTATTCGATTTTAATGTGTACATTTAGTCATTCACTAGTTTTGACATTTTATCCTACACATTGCATTTGGAATTCCATCTATACTAGACAAAAATCATCACATTTAACAACGGATAGATACTACTTCGAATAATGTCTGGCATACACAACATGTTCAAGCAATCAAATGTTAACAATTATAAAGAAAAATCTATCAAAAATAGGAAAATCCCAAAACATCTAAAAAATGAACGATAAGGAATGAAATGCTAAAAAACAAGAAAAAGGATAAAGGGATACATCTAAGGGAAGATGTATGCGTTCTTGAAAAACTGAAATGAGGGTCGCCGGAGGCAAGGTGGGTGGAATGACGATCATCGGAGGTTGTGATTTGGGATGAGCTGTGAGTAAAATGAAAAGGATGGGTTACCTATCAGTTTTTTACAGATATGGGCGAGCACATTATGTGCTCGCAAATTTTTCGCCAATGTAATCGCATGTATTCAAGATTTGCCACATGCTGACACTTGAAAAATTCAAATGGGCGAGCACAACGAGCGATCATGATTGTTAGCCATGTGCTTGCCTATAAATTCTAAAAGGCACAATTTAAAAGTTGTCTGAAATTTGACTGGGCAACGCATTAAGCGAGCATAGGTCCTCGCAAATTCCTCGCTAGCATCTGGGCGAACACATGTACTCGGCAACCCCGCATACAAATGTGCTCTCCATTCACACTTTTTCTTGTAGTGATTGTTATCATATCTTAGTTTAATTGTTATTCCAATTAATGATTGTCTTTTAGTTTGTGTGTGATTTTTCAAATGTATTGTATGTATTTCTTGAAATGCCTAAGAAAGATGATGTATCAAATAAGAGTTTTGAATGTGATTTATGCAAACTTGTTGTAATATGTGATTTAGAAATACATTTGTATGTGTGTATGATGTTTATGTGTTAGTGTATAAGTTTGTGTGTGTGTTATTGTTTGTATATATTTGTGTATATGTGTTAGTGTATATATTGATTTCAATGCTCATGTTAATTTGAATTCAATGTTTAATATAAATTCTTTTACTAGAAACTAAATGTCTATTATATCTTTGTTAGATACGCCCAACATGTAGAATGTATTTAAGGTATTTTACAAAATCTCAGAAATCCTCATTTGCACATGTGTCCTTCCACACTAGGTTAAGTGTGGCCATGTACAATGTGTGGCATGTGCAACACATTTTGAGAAGTGATGCTCCCATCATGCGTTATATATTTTTTAAATTTTTTAACACTATCATGGCCAGCTTGTAGGAAATGCACCTCATGGCACCGTGCCACTCTTGATGTTTGTTTTGCAGGTACAAAGCTAGGAGTAGAATAGGTGAGGTCAATGTACTGAATTGGTCCATATCAAAACTAACTTAATTCATGTGCTATTAAATTTGAACGGTGTCGCTCGATCATCTAGCACGACATCTTATAACATTTATAAGATAATTAAATAACCTAATAAATGCAAAAAAAGTGAAAATAAATTCAAACTAAATGATCTAAGTGGGTATATATGTATGCATGTGGTATGTATGTGTGTTTGTATATAAGTATATGAGATATATGACGATGCATGTGGGCATGTAATAGTGTATATATGTTTGTGGGCATGTTTGTAAGTGTATAGAGGTATATATGTGAATGCTGGCTAGGTTGAATGTGAGTATGCATGTGGTTGTGTTTCTAAGTACATGGGTATGTTAGTGTGAATAGAGTATGTATATGGGTATGCTATGTTTAATATGAATATATATGTGGGTGTGTATGTAAATGGCTATGTATATATGTATATAGATGTAGATATATATGTAAGTGTGTTGTGTGTGTATGTGGGTGTTCGAGGTATACAGGTGAGTGATTGTAAATGGGTCTCGAATATAAGCATGCATCTGGGAGGTATGTGGTTATGTATATACACGTATGTAGTATATTGGTATGCATGTGGGTTTGTAAGGGTGTATATAGGTATGTGGGCATGTTTGTAAGTGTATAGAGGTATATACATTGGTGTATTTGATAGCTAATGAGGTTGAATGTGAGTATGCATGTGGTTGTGTTTCTAATCATATGATACCAGTTAGTGTGAATAGAGTATGTATATGTATGCTAGGTTGAAAGTGAGTATGTATATGGGTGTATATGTGAATGGCCATGTAAGTATTGATTGATCGAGAAAATCCAAGGAGCTATCTTATCATTCACACAAGGTAGGATCAACAATCGCTATTATAACAACTCTCAAAGACTAAACGAGAAAATCAACAATCAACCCACAACAATAATAGTCCAGCAATGAAAAGAAAAGAATGGATCAAAATTTATTATAACCCTACAACATAAGTGTGTATAGTGATAAGAAGAGTAGGGTGTCAAACACAAGGAACACAAGACATAGCAAGAACTATTTATAAATAAATAATATTAGTGTGTGTATAAGTATGCACAATATGTACTCAATGTGGGTTATTAATAAATATATATGTATATTATGAATTAAAATATTTTTCAATTTAAAAATTTCCTGATTTTTCATTTCCTATTTTCTAATATTATATAATGTGTTTATATATGTATAAGGGTAATATAAAATAATATAAGGTAATATAAATACTATAAGTATATATAAATATTCAAAAATCAGAAAATAACCCGAAGAATAGTCCTTTTTATTGTTTTAAGGGTTTTAAAATATAATTAGGTATTTATAATAATTTATAATAATATAAACTATACATAATAATATATAGGTATATATAAACTATATAGAGTATTCTAATTTTAAATATAGATAAAAATAGTCAAAAATAACCAAAGAAAATATTTCTGTATTTTTAAAATATTCTTCTATTTTTGTTATTTCTTTAGGAATTTTTGTAATTTTTTTTGGTTTTTATAAAATTAGAAAAGGAACAAAACAAGGATTTTTTTAAATAGGCTGAATTTATTTGAGAATTAAAAATAGCAAAAAGGTTAACATTTCTCAAAATCAACTTTAATAAATAAATCTATATAACTATATTAAAGTTGGGTTTTTGCCCCAGCATGGCCACATGGTTTTCTACTAGGCAAAGATGGACCAAAAAACCCAGCATTCTTCCTCCGATATTACCATCTCCCCGTGACCAGTCTCTCTCTTCCCCTCTCTCTCACCATACACGTGGTTATCCATGCACAATTTCTTCCACGCCATGCCGCTCCCTCTTTGTGATCTTTACTTTTCTTTAGTTTTTCCCTACACGTCTCCCTCTTCCTCCCCTATTTCTCTCTCGCATCCCCTCATTCCCTCTCGATATTGTTCTGGCAAGCCTCACAGAGGAAGTAGATGGCGATAAACTGTCATCCCTCCGGCGACGACTTCCCACCCATCGTCATCCTACCCCACCTCTATAACGTTCTCTCCTCCCACATCTTAGGTCACACCTCTAAATGCTCAACCCCTCGATCGCCCATAAATCCATCGAATCAACTTGTTGTTTCTTCAAATGCAACATCCTCCCCTTTCAAGAACCCCTCCCCCCACCCCCCACCCCCTGTCAAAGCCAACCAGTGGTTGTGTTATTCTTTTGTTTAATACTTCATAAGAGATTTAAAATTGTTGCCGAAATGAGAAGCAGAGCTTTTCAGCACCTTCCATTATTGTTGGTCGATGGCGAGTACCAGGTAGCCTTCTCTATCCCTATCCTTCTATGTCATTCTCCTTCTTCATTCTTGGTTAGCTTCGTCATCCTCCCTAACTCGCATGTTGTCATCTTTGATCTTTCAAACCCAATCATATCGACAACCATCAAGACTTATGTTTCCCCTCACCTTTCCATCTCTGGTGGAAATGACACAAGAGCAATTGGGTTCCACCTTCCTCCACCTGATCCAGTAACCCTCACCCCCATCCCATATTATTATTTGTGCTTCACACCATTGATGAGCATCTTGCTCGAGTAAAGCCTTTCTTGCTAGAACACATCAGAGTGAATCGTCTCCTAGTGCTTACATCATAAACCTTTGCAGGAGATTCAGGGAATTAGACCATCGGGGGTGGGTTGGACCACCTCCATCAAAGCGATGATGTCAAAGAGGTCCAGGGATATAGGTACCCTCTGATCAAGGTACACTCTTCATATTAGTCGTCCACATCCTGAGGCTTTGTATCCAGCAGATCATCCGAGTTCTTAATCGTATCCATTCATGGCTCACAGAATGTGGGCCTTGGATCCAGCCACAACCAAGAGTGAGAAGAAGCTCCAGATGTTACACTTTGCATCCACCGGATCAGAACATCAACACGGATCGTCCAATGTCAGACAGAGCACCACATGGCATGTCTTATGGGGATATGATCAGAACAGAACAACCAAGTCCTTGCCATCAGATTGAGTCATGCAGCACGTGATTTGAACACGTGTCTGGCAAATTTGTGTAGAAGCCTTCACCTGTTACGGATATTACAAATAACACTTTTGGAAATTTATAAAGAATCCGAGGAGGTATGGAGAATTGCATTAAGGCCATTTTCAAAAGCTAAGTTCACATTTATATGATTACATATATGAAACTATATACTGTATTGATTATCTAGCAATCGCTTGGAATATTGCATAAGTCTACGCGAACATTTAGATAACTGGTGAACATGTCATCAGAGAGTAGGTATCCAATACCATTCTTTATACACTCAATAAAGCAACACTATCATGTGTAAGATTCTAGCTTGTTTGCATCCATATGTTTACCCAAACATCTTAAATGTCCAACATTGGTCTTGGTTTCAAATCAAAATGTATGAGGAATTTTGCGAACTCATTACTTGGAATCTTGCTTAGGAATAAGTCACAATCTCTATTATGAGTCTCTAGAAAATAAGTAAGTTGTGCTTTACTCATCATTGACTATACCATGTCTAACATGGTTTAGTTGCATATGTCTACAATCTACATTGAGTTGAGGAATACACAAAGGAATGAGATTGGAAATAGTTCCTTTCAGCCTAAGGTATTCATTGAATTCATATAAGAGATACTATTCTCTCATTTAGATCAAATTCTATTGATCTTCCTTGTAGTTTGATTTTCAACCACAATCATGAACTCTTTTAACTTTTTAAAGGTTTATGATGCAATTGAAAGATAATACCATACTGTAAATGCTCATCTATGAATATCATATACAATTGATGTTTATTATATATTGCAATATAAAATGCCCCATATACATCAATATGTACGGGGTTAGAACATCTTATCATCTTACAACTTTTTAAGTTAAGGATGACTTGGACATCTTACCTTGAATACAATATTCATAGGTTGATAAGTCTTGAAATTTTTGACAATCTAAAGGTTCATCTTACTCATCTATTAAGCATATAAATAGAAATATATTCAAGTATTAAATGTTAGATCATAGTTAAGTGACATTCATCCTCCTTTAATTTCGTAGGGTTTGATTTTCAGTATTAGAAACTCTCATAGCACATTCATAAAATGTATAATTAATGAAGTTCTCTTGATGTCAAAATACCTTCTTGAAAAATATTTACCATAACTTTTTGTGATAAATTTTTCTCAAAATAAATATTTATGTTTAACAAGCTTAGAGATAGACAATGAGTCACGTCTAATATATGGACCATATAGATATTCTCTAGTACAAAGGACTCTCTCACTGGAATAAGATAGTCTTCAAGTGCCAATGGCAATCATTACAAAAACTGCATCAGACCCATGTGGTTGACTATCTCCCATATAGATCAAGCATTCTGATCTTCTTAAATGATGCAACACATTGCATGTATGCATATGTGTGTGTACCAATTACAACTATTTCCAACTATCATCTCTTCATATGAGCAAATTAGTTTCAATGATAAATAGAAGTTTGACATGCCATTGATGTATCCATTGTCCTTCTCTAAGGTCATCAGATAGTTTGATAGTCACACTTCCCATTTTTCAACTTGTTGCAGTAGCGGCAATGACAATTATTTCTGTAAGATCTCTAAACATAGAAATCACTAATTTTATATTTCAAAACTGATTCAGTATCCAAATGAGAGAAATGAATATACTATTGTAGTACTCGTCGAGACCTTTCCAATGAACTCAAGAACATCGAAATCGAAGTCTGTATGAGGAAGTTACGGGGAAAATATGAACACTTTACAACTTTCAGACTCGGATACAGATCTAGATCTGATTAGACCTGAGCCTATAAATACATGTGCGACACTAAGTGGTCTGGCAAACCAGACCACTTGCCTCGTTGGAGCTCTGCCACTGGAGAGACTTCCGACGGTCAATCAAAGATTCGGCGGTGTATGAGGAAGTTACGGGGAAAATATGAACACTTTACAACTTTCAGACTCGGATACAGATCTGGATCTGATTAGACCTGAGCCTATAAATACATGTGCGGCACTAAGTGGTCTGGCAAACCAGACCACTTGCCTCGTTGGAGCTCTACCACTGGAGAGACTTCCGACGGTCGATCAAAGATTCGGCGATGTTGTTTCGAAGATCTCAATGTGGGGAGTCATGTGGATGGCGTAGAAATAATCTAAACGTAATGGAACAACCATTATAGACAAGGTAACATCGTGGTGGATGACCTCGAGGTATGATTTTCACCCTCTATTTGTTGCCAAAATCATGATATTTTTATACTGTTGGATTATGGGAGACATGAAATACATATTGCTGGGGTTTTTATCATGTTTTGTTGCAGTTTTAGGTGCGATAGGTACCTTTGCATCGTATTTTTTTTCCGGATAATCACGGGTAGCGTGTGCAATCCGAGTAGATATTTTTGATGTCTTAGTAGGAAAATAATGGTGAAGTTGGATCGTTGATTGGAGTGTTTTCGTGGGACATCGCCGGACCGGTTCCGACCATTGTCCATGTATGATTGGTCATAATTTTTATACGATCGATCATATGCCTAATCGAACATGCCATTTGGTTGATCCATCATTTGGCCCAAATGATAGATCATGTGATCAATCAGTACATAGCAATCATTAAAGTTGGATGCTTGACCATTATGGGACTATGAACCTATATGGACTTATATATTTTGATCCAAAAAATGATATACAACTTATAGGACATTAATATATATATATATATATGTTAAATGTCTAGTCTATAGAAATAAACTGATAATCAAGTGAAATGGGTTCGATTTAATCCAAAATTGAGGATAACGGATGTTAATGAATTCAATGAGGTTTGGTGAGAATGAGCTTGAGCATCATTATGCACACCTTTAAATCTGAGTCTCAGCTCTTAAGATCAGCGATCGAGTTTCCCGTTGTTCTGGTTTCATTCCACGGTGTCTAACTTTCAGTGGCATGGGGTAGCCTGGAGTAGCGCTGTCAATGGAGGAGCATGCACCTGTAGGGCCCTGCATAGAAGCTTAGTTGACTGCAATCTCGACAGGTCGTTAGTTGGAGGTCATGCTACTTGGAACACCGATGTATCCTTTTGCTCGGCATCAGTCTCGATTTACAGATATGCGGCGCCAAGTAGTTTTGGTTGGTTGTCAGTGCTTCACTTCTTTTACTTAAGGTAGGTCCTTAGGTACTAGTTGGTGTAGCGACATTGATTAGTATCTGAGTGTTAGTCTTAAGCAGGAAGTTCTGGGAGTTGTGGTTTACCTGAAATAGAATGTTCATGACGGTTTCAAGACCAGACTTCCATGGATCCGTTACAGACCAGTGGTGAGTGTTGTCGCACAATAAAGTATGGAGTTTGACTTGGCACATGGTAAAGTGTGGGAATTGGTTTAGCATGCGGTAAAGTGTTTCATGATTTGGATCAAGGGTGGTATCACAAGGATAAGAATAAAGATAAGGATCAAGGATCTAGGTTTTCTCAACAGTTTTGGTGGGGTGTGGTTTTACACGGTTACCTACTTTTGTACACTTTCTAACTTCTAGTGGTTCTTTCTTGATTAGTTATTTAACACAACACTGGGAAACATTGCTCATAGCATACCTACTTTCATGAATTTAGTAGGTCCTCAGGAGAAGCCAGAGCGATGAGCGATTTGGCTGGTTCAATTCTTTTGTCGTTATTACTTCTGGGTCTATACACTTTTGTAGTTTTTGCTACTGTCTTTACTTGTAGCTTTTGAGAGATGTATACCATATGTGTATGGACATACAATGATACATATATGTGGTTTTTTGTGTTTATGGTTTCATAAATGTTAATGGAAAAGTTTACTGCATTTTCTGTAGTTATGCTTATGCTATGAAGGTTTGTTGTCATGATCGAGATAGATATGGTGGCAGGACAAAGCAGGATTTATCCTGCTGAGATTGGATACATTCCACCCAATAGCCTTGAGGTTTCTTTCAATAATCTCCATCGGACGGGATTCTTGCTCTTCGATCAAAGATGAGCTGATAATGATCGAAAACTATTGATGTGGTCCCACAAGGAAATCATACTTCATATTCGGTGGCAAGATCTTCAATTCTGGCATGGTAGAATCTGGTTCTATCTTATCATCATCTGTATGTGTACTGGGATTTGTGCTGGTGGTAGAAGTATCTGCAACATGGTTATCCACCATCTCAATATGCTCCATAGTCAGACTACAAAAGATGTCTAAAACATCATCCGACTCGCTACTGTGCTCATCCTCAGACTGACTAGAGGAAAATAACTCAGCTAAATGCAAATCAGTCTCTAGCTCATCTGAAGTGGATGGATCCTGTGAACTCTCAAACTCTGAAATGTCTGCAATGAAATCATCAGATATCTGCTCCGGTTCATCATACATGCTAAAATATAGAGTACCATTTGAAGAACTGCCAACTATAGCCTTAGACCCATCCTCTAGTATGATACAACAAGTCTTTACTCGATACCTCTCAAGGTCGTCAAGATGAACCTCATCCATGTAATCACAGGTGACTAAAGAACTCAAGGCATCTGAACTAGCTATAGATGCAACATAGGATGTGTGTGATTCTCTCACCATATCTATATGTACCCTTTCGTCCTTGACGCAAAAAGATACCTTCCATGTATCATAGTCAAAGACAACTTCGTGGTCTCTAAGAAAGGCCTCCAAGAATGATCGGGGTAAGGTACAACTATGTAGGGCAATCCATGTCCAGGACAATAAAGTCCACTAGGAACTGTAGGCTCTGAACAGTCACGATAACGTTCCTTGAAATGCCCCTAGGTCTATTTACAGATCTATCAACAAATTGAAGGATCGAACGGGATTTGTAAAGAGGACCTAACTCGAGCTTGTCGAGTAAACAAGATGGTAACAAATTGTCGAAGAACCATTATCTAATACAGTATAATAGAATTCTGCCTAAGAAATATTGCATCTAACATAATATGCTCCTGAATTTTTCTTCTTCTTGGGCAATCTATTTTTTATGTCACAGGATTTGGCCTTGGTCAAAACATGCTTCTCTGTACGTGATCTCTTTATCCTACACATGGTACATATATTCTTCAATTTTTGCTTGAGCATAGGGAAGAGATCCAAGGCATCATGGAGCAGGATCTTCAAAAAAATATGATCGTTCAATAATATCTCAGTCTCTAGAGTGACAACATTCTTTTTGGAACTTTTCTTTTTTTCCATACAAAGCTTCGAGAAAATGAACAATATCAGGAATGACAAAATCAATATTTTTATTCACATCACAAGTGGAATCAGTATGTACATCGAGAGTCTCGGAAGTATGTACAAAACTCTCTAAAACATGAGAAGAAAAATCTGCATTGGGAGTATCTGCATGGTTTGGTGTGGTATCATCATCTGACTTGCTTGTGTCCATGTCCAATGTCTCTTCATTTCTACCCTCTCCCTGATCATCTTGGTGGACATCGTGGTCGTCTTCATCATAATGGGCCTCCTACTCAGCATCAGTATGTAAAACCTCAATATCATCATGGATCAGCTCTCGCTCCTCATCATGTGCCTACTCCTCCTCTCAATCAGGTGCTCGTGGCGATCTGTCGCTCCTGAGATGAATGAAGTTAGATAAAATTTAGGAAAAGAGGTTGATGAGTGACCGGTCAACTATGTTTGAGTATCAAATAATAATCAAGGTCATTACAACCGCAATCAATCAGTCGTGCTCAACAAAAAAAATATAAACCATGCAAACAACATATAAGGAAATCAAAAAAATGTAAGTGGTCTCTGCTATTTTATTTTAACATAGTATAGTGTCCTGGGTCGAAGTCAAGGAGCACGAGTAAACCTACGAAGTAGTCGTAATCAGATAAGAATGAGCATATTTTTGTTAATTTTAAACTTTCCAAGTTTTTGTGGTTTTTAATTAAGGAAAACAAGCAATAAAACAAGGCAATAAAGCACACAAGCGAGTCTTTATAATATTTATTAAGGCTAAAAATAATCAAAATTCTGGGATAAAAATATTTTTGTGTTTTTCAAATATTAATGTCTTTTTGTTGATTTTTTGGGGTATTTCCAATTTTTAGATGATTTTATAAAAATCAAATAAGATAAATAAACATAAATAATGCACAACTAGGACAATTTTGCGAATTAAAAATAGCTAAAGTTCCCTAATGTCCTGGATATGAACTTTATAAAAAGAATGAAGAAAATACTACAAAAAGGAAATGAAACTATATTTTTTTAGAATTTTTTATGGGTTTTATAAGTTTTTGAGAATTTTTTAGTTTCTTAGGGTTTTTATAATGATTTTTAAAACAAAAATGCTACTGGAGGTAAAGCACACAGAAATAAACAAACATTATTTTTTTTTGGAATTTGTAGCTAATTTTTATAATTTTTATGTACTTTATAAAATAGACAAAATAGTTTTTATGAGTTTTTGATTTTTAGAAAATAAAATGATCAACAAAATTAATCTCAAAAATCACAATAAATAATGCATGTTAGCAGGAGCTTACAATATTATTTATGTAATTTTTTGACTTAATTTGATAATTATGGGATGAAAAACAAGAATCAAAGTGCACAGGGACCTAATAGCAATTATAAGAAAGTTCGCAGGCCAATTAATAATACATATATAAAACATAGGGCCAATAGTGCAAAAAGTCCAATAAATCCACGCATGAGCGCAATACACTACGCACTGGGGCATAAATGCAATTAACAGAAAATATTGATTCAAAATATAACACTCAGGAGTTCAAGATAAAACATGCAAATACACCACAAAATCACGTGGGACGGCATGTGAGTTCACATACAAAGGACTGAAATGCAAATATACGAAAGAGCAAGGGTCCACATTCAAAACAACCAAACTAATTTAAACGACACAGAATATTTACAAGACCAAATAATAAAGACAAAATAGAGAGGGGGTCTAAGGATAAATTTCCCTTTATTAGGCACGATCCAACGATCGACAACGTTCCACTTAAGATCTGACGGCCGAGATGGGTGGATACCCCTTCGACGATGGAGGGCGCTGATCCGTAGTTGGATCTGACGGTCAGAGGCCTTCCGTAGATAAACAGCTTGGATTAGAACCAGGGTGGACTTCAATCTGACGGTGGAGGAGGCATCAGGAAGAACGGGGAAGAACTCGCTGGAGGCGAGTTTTGATCGTCGATTCTGCGCGGTTCCGACGTCCTCTCGAGCTGTTGGAAGATGGAAGATATCGGCGATGATGCTCTGTAGAGTCTAGAAGGCTCAGAAGGGCCTAGGTCCATGTGAGGGTCCCTAGGAGAGAATGGAAGACCTAGAGCCTCCTGGGGGTACTCAAGACCTCCAGATGAGGCCTATTAGCGTGGGAACCCTACTGGAGAAAAGGGTCGTTCTCGGAGATGAAGCTCCGTCAATGGTCAGAACGCACAGGTAGCAAGAACAGAGGCGGGGTGAACATGTAGGTCTTCGGCGAGTGGAGGATTCGACCTAAGCAAGGCTCTAAGCCAATAGTGGGAGCTGCATGGGGGGTTGCGGAGCAGATGTAGAAGCGATCGGAGGTCGGAGCGAGGTGTATGGGAGTCGACGTGCGACAGATATATGTAGAACATGGGATGATCGACGATACTCTGTACGTGAAGAAACGATGGATTCAATGGAAGATTAGTAGGAAATGGAGTACCTGGAGATGGAGGAACATGCCTGGGGGTTGCTGACGACGGTCAACAGTGGTCGTAACCTCGATGGACGGCGCATCTAGAGGCTCTACTCCTTGCGGCGGAGCTGAGGTTTGCACCTCGCCAGACCTAGGGCTAGAACGCTCCAAAAGCCTCCCACGCCCTCCCTCTCGCTCGTTGTCACTCTGGGAAGGGTGGTTGGGTGCACAGGAGGTGGTGGCACAACCAAAAGGTAGTGGAAAAGGAGTGGGGTGGAGCAGGTTATATAGATGTGAGGGTCCCATATGGAGGAGGTGCAGCCCGCGAACTGAGGTGCAGATCAAGGATGAGAATATCGGGCGAGGGTTAGAAATCTGCACCCTTGAATCAGGGCGAAAGATCAGATGCAAAGGAGCTCGGGTCGGTTCTGTATAAATGGGAGAAATCCGGGCGAAAACAAGGTTGGCGAGAAGGGAGGTCCAGGGGGGCAGTTGACCGAGGTCAACATAGCTGACCTGGACCAATCACGAGCAGTGGGGGAAAAGGACAACAACCACTAGAAGACAAAATAGATAAGAAAATAAAGGAAATTAAATTAAAATTATAAGTGGATTTAAATTAGAAAATGAATAAAATGAAAATGTTTATTTTTTTAAGGAATTTTTGTGTGATTTTTAATTATTTTTATGAAAAATAAATTAATGTATATACAATATAAGATGTTATATACATGTATAATATACCTATGTATTATGTACAATAATTTTTATTTTGTTATTCTTACAAAAATACCCCAATTTTATATTTTATTTATTTACAACGTATTTTTAGGAGTACAAAATAATTCTTATTTTATTTTTACAAATTATTTACAAGTATGTAATAAATAGTGAATATGACATATATACATGTGTCTTTGCACAAGTAAAGAAGAGTTTATTTTTCTTTTTGTTTAATTTTTCTTATTTTTATTTTTTTATTTTATTTCTAAGAATATATACTAGGAGGTAAAAATAATGACTTAATTTTATTTTGTCAAAAATAATTATTTATGCATATAAGTAATATGAACAATACAAAGTAGGCCCTATCTCTTTCTACTAATTTTATTTGGTGATCAGGTTAAGGCTTGACCTTCTCTTGGAGCTTGGGTCACTCTGTATTTATTCTAAATGCCTCCTTCCTTTTTTCTTTTCCTTTATTCTTTTATTTTTGCACAAATAAATCTAATTATGTAGTATTAACATATGCATGCTAAATGCTAAGTTATTGTATTTACACATATCTACATGCTGCTTTACTAATATAAATAGCTAAAATAAAATAATAAAGAGTAAGAATAAGGGATTCATCACCCCCTATACTTTATCTTTGCTAGTCCCTTAGCAAACACTTATTTGGAAAGAAGCAAAAAGAGAAGAAGAGAAAAAGAAGGAGAATCAAGGTTGATTATTAAACTTATATTCATTAAACTGAAGTATGGAGCTCATTCATACCTTTGGATTATTGGTTTGTCGGAACCTTATTGGTATCTAAGTTTAAGACTCAACAACCTCTAAGTTCCACCAATCTATGGTCAAGACTCCTCAATAATCCAGATCAGAACAAGTCTACATACACAAACCCTAATGACCATGTATCTTTCCTTGTATTGTGCAAGTGATATGTAGCTCCCCACCTCAGAAATGACAAAGAAACAGTCTTCCTCAACAAGGTAGTCTCCCTCAACAAGGTAACTCTAATTGCTCAGTCTAGCAGCTCTTTCCTCGAGGGGCGGGGTATTCCCTTCTAAGTTCAAGTTCAATCGGCTCAAGAAGAGGGGGAAAGAAGAGAATGGATTGTGGCTAGTGTAGCCACGTATCCCTGGGAGCCCAACTAGTGTTGCTAAGTCTCCCGCTGCAAGCTTCATAAGATGAGAAGGTGTAATACATAATCTTTGCTTTATTTGACTATATACACTCCGGTAGGCATTTTATTTTCTATTAGGCATGTCCACTTTTTAGGAGTTTTCTTGATTTCGTACTTTTTTTGATGTGCATATGTACAACATATCTACATGGTGCAACATATACATAAGGCCTTTTTCTTCTTGAGCCAGTATACTATCCCTCTTTTGAAGCATTATTGCAACCCACAACTCCTGTCTTTAGACCTCACTACTGCTAGACCAAGTTGAGATGCACATCCCTCCTTAAAGGAAGACGAGAGGTTCCGACTAGAAGAACTACCCTCGTATGCTACTCCAAGCCAAAGGAAACTGCCTCCTCATCACCTCATCCATAGAGAACTATGTGTAAGGTGTTGGTCCAAGTAAAGCCATTGTCTGTGAGAGCCATATGTGTGTTGTTAAGTGTTCTACTTAGGCTCATAAAGATGACATGTGAACATAGCCTAGTGGACTCAAAGAATTAAGTCCCTAATGGACCTGAAAAGTCTTAACCCCAAATCCTATAAGGTTCCTCTGAGAGTTAGGTGGATTAAGGTCTTAACCAAGCTTCATTTTCCAATTTAATTCTAGACTAGTTTAAATATCAACTATGATTCAGAAGAATATACAGAATATGTACAAAACTCTTTTATGCAAATTTTTTTTCAAAAGATGCAACATTTTTGAAAACATGCAAAATTTTTGAAAATCTTTGAATGCATGCACATGATTGAATGCAAAAGTTTTGCAAAATATTTACAAGCAAGAGTTTTTGCAAACTTTAATTTTTCAAACATTTTTCAAAAATTTGGTACTATATACATAATTTTGATACAAAAATAATTACAAAGTTTTTTCAAGCAATATATTTTTACAAACATTTGTACAAAAATAATTTTTACAAATAACTATTTACAAATATGTATGTGCAAAAAAGAATTTTTTGTACAAGGAATTTTAAATTTTTTGTGATTTTTAAGCTTCTGGTTTTTAGCCATTTTATTTATTAACACACTCACACAAAGTACGAGCTATGGCTAAAGTATATATGCAATATATACAACACCCCCTATACTTAGTTCGAACGATGTCCTCAAAGTGATCAAAGAGCGATGAAGAAGACATAACTCGTGCTTAGTATAAGGAAGTGAAAAGAAGGCTATACTACAACGACAAATGAAAAAAAATAAAATCACTAGAAGTCGGTGATTCCCCTCTATGATTAGGATCAAGTAATCCTAAGTATAGCAGTCTGTACACAAAGGGAAGACCGAGGTTTAGAATGTACAGGATCTACCTTCCCTATACTTAGGGTGAAATATCCCTAAGTATAAGCAGTAAAACAGAGGTAAAAAGAATCAAAGCATAATCATAAGATGGAGATGGGGTGTTAGATAGAAGAATGTATGATATCGACATCTGGATCTATACAAGGGCAGAAGAAAGTGATAATCAGGCATGAGATGTAAATGATGTGAGGAAAAGACCACATCTCATGCAAAATGGATAGGGGCGACATCAACAATCAGCGAATCATGATCTATATATGGCTTCAGGTGCTGACCGTTAACTCGAAAGGTGGACTCATATGACATCTCAGATATATCAATATTGCCATTGTCATGCACCTTTCGGACTAAGTATGGTCCCTTCCACTTACTCTGCAACTTCCTTGGAAATAATCTCAGCTTGACATCGAATTATTATCCTCTCTGATCTGGCTCAAATTTCATATGGCAGATATGAGAATCATGCCATATCTTGACTCGATGCTTATATTGTAGGCTACTCAAAAAGGTTGTATCTCTAAGTTCCTCTAGGGCTGCCAATTCTGCCTTCCTTCGATCTCCTATACTCTCTGATCCAATAATATCTCAGTGATAGCCCAAAGTGACTTATGCTTTATCTCCACAGATAAATGGCATGACTTGCCATAAACGAGACGAAAGGGAGACTTACCCAAAGGTGTCTTGAAGGACGTCCGATATGCCCACAAGATCGAGTCCAAAAGTTGTGACCAATCCTTTCGGTCTGGGCGGACTACCTTCTGCAGCATCATCTTGATCTCTCTGTTCGATCCCTCAGCAAGACCATTGGTCTGAGGATAATATGGAGTAGCTACTCGATGATCCATGCTGAACTCATTAGCTAGTGCCTTTACCTTGTCATTGATAAAATGAGACCTCAGTCAGATATCAAAACTCTAGGCACCGCTAACCGTGAAATGATATTCTTCCTCAAAAATCTGCAAACAGTATTAACATCTGTGGTTCGGGCGAGAATGGCCTCAAACCAATGACTCACATAATCAACATCCAATAGAATGTACTCAAATCCCTGACTCTTAGGGTAATGGACCCATGAAATCGATGCCCCATGCGCAAAAACCTCACAGAAGTGAATAGCCCGCTTTGACATCATATCACACTGTCCACAAGTACCCATCCTCTGACAGTTAGTACACCTCTTCATGAATTCATCAGAATTCTTGAAGAGGGTAGGCCACCATAGGCCAGATTGGAGCACTTTCTGTGATGTTCTCCTCCCAGAATGGTGTCCTCCTGCCTCAAGCTTGTGGTAGTAAGTGAGGACGCTATGGTGCTCCTCCTGAGGAATGCACCGACGCCAGATGTTATCACCTCCTTCATGATAAAGGATGGGATCCTCCCAATGGTACGACATGGCCTTTGCAAGGAAGGTCTCAAGTCACTGTCTTGGCCAATCTTGTGAACTTTCTTGGCAACAATATAGTTCACAATGTTGGCGTACCATGGGAGTGAGGCGATAGCAAGGATCGCCTCATCTGGGAAGGTCTCAGTGATAGGCTCAATCTTCTCAGATTCCTCAAGATTTTCCAATCGGGAGAGATGATCTGCCACCACATTCTTTACTTCAGGCTTATCCTTAATCTCAATATCAAACTCTTGGAGTAGAAGGATCCATCTAGTCAATCACGCGTTGGCATCCTTCTTTGCCATAAGGTACCTGATGGCGGTATGATCAGTGTAAATAGTCACTCCGGAACCATGAATATACGATCTGAACTTATCCAAGGCAAATACTACGGCTAGCATCTCTTTCTTCGTGATTGTGTAGTTCTGTTGAGCGACATCCAATGTACAGCTAGTGTAGTGAATGGCAAATGGTAATTGATGAGCGGGTTGAGCGACTAAGGTTAAGTGATATCAAAGGTCGTTGCGACCTCAACCACTCGAACCGGGCTCAACGAGAAAATGTAGACCACCAACGAAATCAAACAGACATAAAAACCAAGGCAAGCGGTCTTGCTACTTATTTAACCTGGTATAGCCACTAGGGTCAAACACAAGGAGCACGGAATGAAACCTACGAAGTAGTCAGGTAATCCAAGAAATAAAGGAATTTTCGATGGTTTTAAATTTTTCTTTTTTTAATTTTCTATTAGGAAAAAGAAATAAAGAAAAGGTAAAAAGTAACACTCAAGCAATTATTCAAAGGCCTAAAATTATTCAAAAATTCAAAACAAAAAATATTTTTATGAATTTTAAAATATTCAGAGGTTTTTGAAAATTTTATTGTGTTTTCTGATTTTTATATAATTTTCTAAAAAGGAAAGAAATAGGGAAAATGCAAACAGTGTGCAGCCGAAATGAAAAGACACTTTAAAAATATCCAAAGTGTCTGTAAAATTCTGGCAACAATTTTAGGTGAAAATATAGAATAAAACTATCTACAGAAATTGGAAACTATTTTTTTATTTTTAGTGAATTTTGAATAATTTTTATAAAGTTTTTAGTCTTTTTCAATTTTTAGGTGTTTTATAAAATAGAATGAAACAAAAATCACAAAGAAATTAGAGCAGAATTTTTTTTGTAATTTTTAAACTTCTTTTTATATTTTAATTGATTTTTCAAAACAGATAGAGACACTTTTTTAGGATTTTTAAAATTTATAAGATACCAAATAAAATCAAAATATGTTATAAAAATTACCAAAAATACTACACAGTAGCATGAGCTACGTGTAAAGCTTATGGAATTTTTGGAGTAGTTTTGGTATTTATTTAATTAAAAACAAGACACACAGGTTACAAAACCTAAACACAATTTATTTTAGTTTCAAGACCAAATAAGAACATGCAATAAAAGTCCAGGATAAAATATAAAATTTAACCAATAAAATACGCACATGCGCTAAATCAGTGTTCACAGGGGCATATATGCAAATTTTAAAAAACATTCATTCAAACATTAACACATGACAAGTTCAGGATGAAAAATGCAAATACACCACTCCGCACGTGACAAGGCACATGTCTTCACTAAACTGCAAATAACTGAAACTACAAAAAGTAATATGCAAAAAGGTCCAACTATAACTTTTATTTTACAGACTAAAACATAAACCAAAATAAATGCAGGATAAAAAGAGCAATATACTCTTGATGACACATGAGTAGCACGTGGTCAGCCACGTGTCAGCCACTGGTGGGGGCAAGGTCGTGCGGCTCTGTAGGCGTCAGATGTCAGATTTGACGGTGTCGGCTGGTCAGGGTTGTGGCACGTACGGGACCGTTAGATCTGACATCTAACGGTCTGACACCTCGGGTGGATGGACGCTCGAGATGGGGTCTTGAGGGTGTCGTCAATCCAATGACAGAGAAGAATGTCCGGAAGAACTGTGCTTGGACGAACTCCGTCAGAGCCAAGGATGTGATCCTCGGACCCGATGAAATATCAGCAGGTACCGGTGAAGTTGTGGGATGGTTCCGCGTCAGGTGAACAGCTCAGATGGGCGCTCCAACGGTTTGATCGTTGTGATGGCGAAGGGACCTGGAGCTGTTCTGGCGATGTTGGGAGAGGGTGGTTTGGAGGCCCTCCACGTGCAATAAAACATGCAACAAGATGCTCTGACTCGGAGCTATGCTCCTGTCTAGGTTATTAGGGATGAAAACCAAAGAAGCGACGGGGAATGGAGCTCGATCTACGGCGGTCGCGGTAGAGGGAGATCTTGGACCTAATCGTGGCTATGCATGCTAAGATTAGGGTGATCAGGTCACGTAGGAGGATGGAGGGTGAGCATGCGAGGGTATCAAAATGGATGGATGTGGGTGACGAAGCTCCGACTGGCTGGTCAGAGCGGGCGGAGCAACTATGGCGAACAATGGAAAGATTTGATAAAATGTGGAGAGAGGAAAGACTAAGGGGTTACCTGAAGGTCCAGACACGTTCCTGAGCTCCAGGTGAAGATGATCAGTGTGCTTATGGCCTCAACCAAGTGACGACAGGCGAGGGAGGCTTCTCGCGGTGGAAGTCTGGCAACGAAGGGGGAGCGTCAGCGACACTGCACCAAATCGACCACCAGATGGCTCCTCAGATGGTTGTCACCACGCTGAAGGTTTCTAGGGTATCGAGAGGGAGTGAGGCGCGAGCTGCGGACCTGGGGAGGCAGATGAAAGAATTTATAGCAGTCCAAGGTGGTAGGAAAGATCGAGCAAGGGTGCGCGAACCGAGAAGTATCCGCGCTTCCCTAGGGATCCGCAAGGATCTTGGATCCATGGGGAAGGCACGGTAGAGTTTTGGAGCAAACAGGCACACGATACGTCCTAGCGAATTTCGAGAAGGGAGTCCAGCAAACAAATCAGGTCAGGTCAAGCCCTGGAAGAGGGGGTTGATCCGAGTCAACATTTCAGACGTGGACCAATCACAAGCATGCTAGAAGAAGGACAAAGCCCGCTACACGACAAAGTAGCTAGGAAAATGAAAGATAAATAATTTAAAAACAGTAAATGAATTTAAATTAAAAAATGATTAAAATGAAAAATGTTTGTTATTTTTCAAGTGATTTTTCTATGATTTTTTTATTTTTATGAAAAATAAATTATTCTATATACAGTATACGCTGTTATATACATGTATAAAATACCTATGTATTTTGTACAATTATTTTTATTTTATTATTTTTACAAAAATACCCCAATTTTATATTGTATTTATTTACAACATAATTTTTGGAGTATAAAATAATTTTTGTTTTATTTTTATTATTTATTTACACTTATAAAATAAATAGAGAAGAAAACAAATATACATGTATTATGTACAAGTGAGAGAGAGAGTTTTATTCTATTTCTATTTTATTTTTCTGATTTTTATTTTTTTTTTCAAAAATATATACAAGGAGATAAAAACACATTTTTATTTTTATATTGCCAAAAAAAATTATGTACACATGATATATAAATACAAGTTAGAGTCGCCCTATCTCTCTCTACTTATTTTATTTGGCGATCAGGTCAATGCTTGGCCCTCTCTTGGGGTTCGAGTCACTCAGTATTTATTCTAAATACTTCTTTCTTTTTCTCTTTATTCTTTATTATTTATTATTTTATTTTTGCACAAATACATGCTAATTATAGAATATTAACACATGCATGCATATTGCAAAGTTATTGTATTTACACTTATCTACATGATGCTTTGCCAAGATAATTAGCTAAAATAAAAGAATAAAGAGTGATGAATAGGGATTCATCACCCTCCTATACTTTAACTTTACTAGTCCCTTAGCAAACACTTATTTGAAAAAGATGTGAAAAGAGAAAGGAAAAGAAAAAGGAGAATCAAGATTGATTATTAAACTTGTCTTTATTAAATTGAAGTATGGAGCTCAGTCAAACCTTTAAATTATTAGTTTGTCGGAACCTTATTTGGACCTAGGTCTAAAACTCAACAGCCTCTCAGTTCCACCATTCTATGGTCAAGACTCGTCAATAATCCAGATCAGAACAAGTATACATACACAAACTCTAATGACCATGAATATTTTCTTATACTGTGTAAGTGGTATGTACCTCCCCACCTCAGAAATGGCAAAGTAACAGCCCCCCTCAACAAGGTAACTCTAATGCCCTAGTCTGGCAGCTCTTTCCTTGAGGAGCAGGGTATTCCCTTCTAAGTTCAAGTTCAACCGTCTCAAGAAGAGGAGGAAGAAGAGAATGGACCATGACTAATGTAGTCATGTATCCTTGGGAGCCCAACCAGTGTAGCTAAGTCTCCCTGCTGCAAGCTTTATGAGATGAGAATGGGTAACATAATCTTTGCTTTATTTGACTATGTACACTCCGATGGGTATTTCATTTTCTATCAGACCCACCAATTTTTTGGAGTTTTTCTTTCTTTTGCACACATTTTTTTTCGATGTGCATATGTACAAAATATCTACATGGTGCAACATATATACATAAGGAGTTTTTCCTCTTGAGCCAGTAGACTATCCCTCTTTTAAAGCATTACTGCAACCCACAACTCCTGTCTTTAACCTCAATGCTTCCAGACCAAGTTGAGACGTACTTCCTTCACTAAAAGAAGACAAGAGGTTCCGCCTAGAAGTACTACCCTCGTATGCTACCCCAAGCCAAAGAAGACTACCTCCTCACCACCTCATCCGTAGAGAGATATGTGTAAGGTGCTGGTACAAGTAAAGCCATTGTCTGTGAGAGTCATGTGTGCGTTGTTAAGTATTCTACTTAGGCTCATCAAGATGACATGTGATCATAGCCTAGTGGACTCAATGAATTAAGTCACTAATGGACCTGAAAAGTCTTAGCCCTAACCCTTATAAGGTTCCTCTGAGAATTAGGTGGATTAAGGTCTAATCAAGCTCCATTTTCCAATTTAATTCCAGGCTAGTTTAAATGTCAACTATGATTCAGAAAATTGTACAACTATACAAAGATTTTTTTATGCAAATTTTTGAAAATGTGCAAAAAATTTTGAAAAATGTTTGAATGAATGAGTGCATGGATGCAGAAGTTTTGCAAACTATTTACACACATTTACACAAGGGTTTTTGCAAACTTTTGTTTTTCAAATATTTTACAAAAAATTTGTACTATATACATAATTTTTGATATCAAAATATTTACAAACTCTTTACATACAAAACATTTTTACAAACATTTATACAAAAATAATTTTTATAAATAGCTATTTATGTGCAGGAAAGAATTTTATGTACAGGATTTTTTTTTAAATTTTTATGGTTTTTAGATGAAGGATTTTAGCCATTTTATTTATTAACACACTTACACAAAGTACGAGTTATGGCTAAAGTATATATGAAATATATACGACACCCCCCTATACTTAGCTCGAACGTTGTCCTCAGAGTGGATCAAGAGCGATGAAGAAGACATAACTCGTGCTTAGTATAGGGAAGTGAAAAGGAATGATATACTACAACGGCGAATCAAAGAATAGAAAAAAGGCTCAGTGTTTCCCCATACTTAGGATCGAGTAATCCTAAGTATAACATACTGTACATAAAGGGTAATCTGAGTGGAGGAATGTACATGGTCTAACTCCCCTATATTTAGGGTAGAATATCCCAAAGTATATGTAGCAAAACAGATGTAGAAAGAATCAAAAGAGAAATCAAAAGTCTGACACCCCCTATACTTAGGGTAAAGTACACCCCAAGTATAGCATAATCATAAGATGCAAATGGGGTGTTGGACTGAAGAATGAGATGATATGGACATCTGGATCTATATAAAGCGGGAGACGGTGATAATCAGGCATGAGATGCAATAGATGTGAGTAAAAGACCACATCTCATGCAAAATGAATAGGGGGACGTCAACGACCAGTGGCTCATGATCTAGATATGGTTTGAGCCGCTGCCCATTAACACGAAAGGTAGAATCAGATGACATCTCATATATGTCAATACTTCCATTGTCATGTACCTTTCGGACCAGGTATGGTCCCTTCCACTTGCTCTGCAACTTCCCTGGAAATAATCTAAGCATAGCATCGAACATCCATACTCTTTGATCTAGCTCAAACTGCTTGTGGCTGATATGAGAATCATGTCACTCCTTCACTCTCTCCTTGTATTGTAGGCTGCTTGAAAAGGCTGAGTCTCTAAGCTCCTCCAGGGCTGCCAATTCTGCCTTCCTCTGATCTCCTACACTCACTACATCCGATAATATGTCTGTGACAGCCCAAAGTGACTTATGCCTAATCTCAACAGGTAAATGGCAGGGCTTGCCATAAACAAGGTGAAAGGGAGATGTCCCCAAAGGAGTCTTGAAGGAAGTCCGATATGCCCACAAGACCGAGTCCAAAAGCTGTGACCAATCCTTTCGGTCAGGGTGGACTACCTTCTGCAATATAGTCTTGATCTCCATGTTCGACACTTTAGCAAGACCATTGGTCTGAGGATGATATGGAGTGGCTACTCAATGGTCTATGCTGAACTCGCTAGCAAGGGCCTTTACCTTGTCGTTGACGAAATGAGACCCCCCGTCATATATCAAAACTCTAGGTACCCCGAACCGTGAAATGATATTCTTCCTAAAAAATTTGCAAAAGTCTTAGCATCTGCAGTTCGGGCGGGAATGGTCTCATCCCAACGACTAACATAGTCCACGGCCAACAAAATGTACTCAAATCCTTGACTCTTAGGGAATGGACCCATGAAATCAATGTCCAGTGCGTCAAAAACCTCACAGAAGTGAATGGGTTGCATCGGCATCATATCACGCTATCCACAAGTGCCCATCCTCTGACAATCAGTCCACCTCTTGATGAATTCATCAGAATCCTTGAAGAGGGTAGGCCACCATAGGCCAGATTGGAGCACTTTCTGTGTTGTTCTCCTCCCAGAGTGATGCCCTCCTGCCTCACGCTTGTGGCAGTATGTGAGGACGCTATGGTGCTCCTCCTGAGGATTGCACCGATGCCAGACGCTATCCCCTCCTTCATGACAAAGGATGGGATCCTCCCAATAGTAGAACTTGGCCTTCGCAAGAAAGGTCTCAAGTCGCTACCTGGGTCAACCTTGTGGAACTTTCTTCGCAACAAGATAGTTCACAATGTCGACGCACCATGGGAGCGAGGAGATAGCAAGGATCGCCTCATCTGGGAAGGTTTTAGAAATGTGATCAGTCTGCTCAGATTCCTCTAGATGCTCTAATCGGGAGAGATGATCCGCCACCACATTCTTGACTCCAGACTTATCCTTAATCTCAATATCAAACACCTGGAGTAGAAGGATCCATCTAGTCAGTCTCGCTTTGGCATCCTTCTTTTCCATGAGGTACCTGATGGAGATATGATCAGTAAAGATAGTCACTTTTGATCCAATGATGTATGACCTAAAATTATCCAAGGCAAAAACTACGTCTAGCATCTCCTTCTCAGTGACAGTGTAATTCCGCTGTACGGCATCCAATGTACGAATAGCGTAGTGAATGGCAAATGGCACTCCATCCCTCCTCTGTCCCAGCACGGCCCCTACGGCAAAATCGGAGGCATCCATCATGATCTCAAATGGGAGAGACAGCGGCTGAAGGACAGGAGCCTCAACAACTAGACTCTTAAGAGTCTCAAATTACACAAGACACTTATCATCTACAATGAACTCGGTGTCTTTTGTCAGCAAATCAGTTAACGGTCGGGCAATCCTGTTGAAATCATGAATGAATCGTCAGTAGAAATTGACATGCACCAGAAAAGATCGTAACTGATGCAAGTTGGACAGTAAATTAAGTTTCCTGATGATATCCACCTTGGCCGGATCAACCTCCATGCCCCTGTTGGAGATGATATGACCAAGTACCATCCCTTGAGTTACCATGAAGTTACTCTTCTCCCAGGATAATACAAGATGGACCTCGATGCATCGCTGAAGGACGCGGTCTAGGTAGTCAAGACAAGCATCAAACCCATCGCCATAGACGAAAAAGTCGTCCATGATGACCTCCAAGCACTCACCCACCATGTCCTAGTAGATGGACAACATGCACCTTTGGAATGTTGCTGGAGTGTTACATAGATCAAAGGGCATTCGTCTGAAAGCATATGTCCCAAAGGGACAGGTGAACATAGTCTTGTCCTGGTCTCCAGGCACAATGGCCACCTGATTGTAACTGGAGTACCCATCAAGGAAGCAGTAGTGACTCTTCCCAGCTAGCTTCTCTATAATCTGATCAATAAAAGGCAGAGGGAAATGATCCTTCTTGGTAGCCTGGTTCAATCATCTATAGTCCACACAGACCCTCCAAGAAGTGGGTACCCGGGTAGCTATCTCCTCTCCAGACTCGCTCACAACTGTAGTGATGCCTGTCTTCTAGGGCACCACATGTAATGGACTAATCCACATGGAGTCGGAGATAGGGTAAATAAAATCAGCACTCCACCATTTCGAGATTTCCTTCATGACAACCTCTCGAAGGTTTGGGTTCAACCGTTGCTGGAACTCATGCGATGGCTTGGCGTCCTCTTCGAGATAGATATGGTGGGAGCATAGGGTAGGACTTATCCCCTGGAGATTAGCTACACTCCATCCTATCACCTTGCGGTTCTTTTTAAGAACCTCCATCAAATGAGATTCTTGCTCTCCAGTCAAATCTGCAGAGATAATGACTGGGTGCATCTCATGCTCACCCGCAAGGAATCTATACTTCAACGACTGCGGCAAGGGCTTCGGCTCTGGGCAACTGGGAGCTGGCGAATTTGGACTCTGAAACGTCTGAGTGAAAGCAACCAAATCTGCATGGGAGAACTCTCACTGATCATGAAGATCCGGTGATGACTGCTCTACTAGTGTATCTGTACTCTGCATTGGATCAGTCTCCACCCTAGTTGCTGGCTCTGTAGGAATCAGATACGGTATCAACTCATCAAACTCTGCCCAACCAATGTCTGACTCTGAGGGATCTGAATCAAACAAAATATCAACTGCCTCGCTATACTGAACGTGGTCTGTTGCCTCGAATGTGTCCTCTATCAAGAGTGTGCTCTCCAAGCTCTCCTCTGCTGGAATATGAGAATCTGTGGTTTTTGAATGTGAGAGGATGGATCGTGAAATGAGATCTCACCAAGTGGCTTCATCATCTGCAATCACAAAATCACACTCTTGGTGGACGTCTCGCTCTGCCTCTGTTATCTGCTCTAAATCACTGAGCTACTTTGAGCAGGCTGAATCTCGCGCTCTAGTCTCGTCGATCGTCTCTATTGATATACTCTCGCCTCGATGCGAAAGTATACCTTCCCGCTATCATGATCGGACACTGCCTTGGATGTGGCCAAGAACGGGCGTCCTAGAATGATGGGGGTATCGATCATAGACTCAGGGATCTCCATGTCCAACACAACGAGGTCCACGGGGAATTCAGGCCCTTAATTATGACGACCACATCCTTCAACAACCCCTTCGGCTTCTTGACAGATCTATCAGCAAACTGAAGGATTGTCCTACTTTGTCGAAGAGGGCCAAACTCGAATCGGTCGAGTAAGGCTGCCAGAAGTAGGTTGATGGAAGAACCGTTGTCTAATAGAGTCCGATCGAATCTCTGCTCATGGATATGACATCTGACATAGGGAGATCCTGCATCTGGCCTCTTGGCTGGCAGATGGTTCTAAATGGCGAAGCAGGTGGCCCTAGTGAGCACATGGATCTCTGCATGGTGGTTCCTCTTCTTCCTGCAAATGGTAGTCTTCTCTCTAAGGTTTCTCTGTAAGAGAGGAATGTGCTCCAGGGCCTCCTGTAGAGTCAGTTGAATCTGGAATCTCTCTATCATCTGCTGGCTGAACTCTAACTGCTGAGATTTTTTTGGATTTTCTTTTTTATTCCCTTTAGCCAAGCGGAGTGTTTGAGGGAAGGGGATCGCTAGGCCCTCCTTAGATGGAGGGCTAGGAACGGGTCTCTGCTGTTGAGACGGAACAGAATCCATACACATATCTCTAGGCATCGTAGATGGACTCGCAAATAAAGTACCCTTTCATTTATTATTTTTTTTGGATTTTTCTAAATAGTCCCGAGATACATAAACAAACAAAAATGCAACAAGAATAGAATGGGTGGCCTCAATACCACCCACGACATCTAGACTCACGGCATCAGCACCACTCTCTGGCTCAACATCAACATGTCTGGTGGCATCAGCACCACCTCCTGCATCTGGGGAAGTGACGGCCTCAGTACCGTCGGCTGGATCTACCTCCATGGTGGCATCAGTACCACCATCATCAACATCATCGTGAGTGGCATCAGCACCGCTCTCCTCCTCGTCTGACGCTCTTGAGTCATCATGGTGTCATCGCTCAGACGAGGAGCTGCCGGCTGGCATCCTACTGCTCCTAAGTGTAACAAAGTCAACACTAAAAGTATAGGAAGTAATATCACCCAATGAGTCACTAAGAGTGGTAACCTCTGTAAATTGTACCTTCTTAGACTTCCTCTTCAGGTTGTTCGGATTCGGCTCGATCTGAGCGGGTATGACAGCCTTGCCCTTCACTATCTCCCTTATATCCTGAAGGAACTTGTCCATCTCTCGCCTAAAAGTAGCCTGCTGCTCGGAGATAAGGTAGGCTAAATCATCGAGTGCTGGGTTCTCATAGGTTGGCCCATGAGAACCAGACGGGTTGCCTCTCTGGAAGTGAGGCTGCTGCTGTTGGGAAGGAGGAGGGGGATACTGGTGAGAATACTGCTGAGGCTGCTGCTGCTGCCTCCATAGCTGTCCCTACTGATAGGGACGAGGACCTTGTTGGTAGTGTGGTTGTGGCTCTGGGAACTGTGGCTGCTGCTGCTGGCTGTACTGGCCACCCTGAACTGGAGGTTGCTGCTAGGATGAGGCACCTCCGGTCGACCATCAGAATCCGGGATGGTCTCGGCGGATCCCAGGCTGAGGTCGGTAATACCAAATCTTGTTGACTTTCATCAACAGCTCTCGTAAAAGGGTGGGGGAAGGACTGCCAGGGGCTGATCCAGATGGTATACCACCATCTGAGTATCCGGAGATGGTGGTAGCTAGACGTACTGCTGTTGTGGCTGTTGGAATGGCTCCGCCTGATGTGGTGCACCTGTCTGTAGTGGGCGGAGGGTTGGGTCGAGCTGCTACTGCTGGGGTCAGCCCGTGACCTAAGACATGGCTGAGAAGCCGTCTGTGCCTCCTGGAGACACATGATCCGGGTCAGCAGGTCACTCAGCGTCTGTGCCATCTGATCTATCTGAGACATGTCCTGGCACTGCTTCTTTTCAATGATCTCGATGCGGTCTAGCTTTTCGCTGATGATTCCCATATCAGCGGCCGACGACTCTACCTGTGCTGCGGCTGCTGTAGATGTGGAAGGACCTGCATCGACCTATGCTATCCTCTGATAGGACATGGCCTATGGTGTAGGCCTCCCCTGTGTGTAATGGTGGGTCTGGGACATATTTGTATAATTCTCTGCCATCTCCTCGTAGATGGCCCAGACATGATGCTCATCCTTGGCAAAATAGGAACCCCCACAGGATGCGTTCACTAGCCCCTACAACTCCGGTGTCAGCCTGTAGAAGAAACTGGGCTTAGATATGTCGTCATGAGGACACCGGTCGATGAGATCTCTAAATCGGTCCCATGCCTCATGGAATTGCTCGTTGGAAAGCATGGAGAAGTTGTTGATGAGGGCTTGCGTTGCATTCGTCCAGCCGAGTGGATAGTACTTATTAAAGTAATCGTTCCGAAGATGTTCCCATGATGCGACGTATATCCCTAGGTACTTCAACCAATAGGTTGCTCTGTCGACGAGAGAGAATGGAAAGGCCATCATCTTGATGGTATCGTCGTCCGCGAGTCGATCGTGGACCGTGCTGCAGATCATCTCAAACTCTTAGAGATGGAGGTGTGGCTCCTCAGTGGCTAGCTCGTGAAATCTGGGCAGTAACTAGATGGTCTGAGGAGGGAGCTTGAAGTCTCCCAGAATAGCCAGTAGATGGATCCATCTATGTGTCAAAGTCACACTAGGGTAGTGCAACTCTCTCATCGGACGTGCGGGTGCTGCTGGCTGCACTTGCTCATCTGGCTCTCCTCCCTCAAGAATGTCTCCTCCTCCACCGGCTCTGTTCTGCTCCTTCTGTCCGCTCGCATCTGCGCCATCTCCCTGCACATATCGGCCATGAAATCCCCCTGGCCTTAGATATGACACTGCATGGTCTCCATTAAAGCTAAAAGGGTGTTGTTGATGGCACCCTGATCAAGTACGTATGTGTGGGTCTGGCCGGGTCCATCAGTACGCTCCTCGTTGCTGGACATGGTCTCTACAAAGGCAAAAGACCCGAACTCAGGTGCCGTCAAATGAACAAACATTTGCTGCGGTCTCTGCTCAGGTACCTCAGGACTGGTAGAAGGGTGGTCGAGGGGGAACAGGGCGGAGTCAAACTCAGGTTCGGAGAGCGGGTCTGGGCTCTCGTGAACCAACCTAGATGAGTGGGGTGGAGTGCTCGAAAGCGGTGCAACCAAAGGCTGTCTAAGGGACCTCCAGCCCATCATCGTGATGTGGAGAGTGAAGGCGTATGAGATCTGGAAAACACACAAGATCAGGCAAAGCAAACCCACAATTCACCTACTCATGCTGAGCTGATGACTGTAAAGGTTTGGTCTTTTATCATGTCAATTTTATTAGGTGATAAATCAGTCTATCAGAGTGATTAGGCGAGCTGTTAGGAATCCAACGCTCTCATGAGACTGTCTCGATCCTAAGGCTAGATCTTTCCCAGCCAGTACAAGTTGCGAACCATTTATCGAGTACCCGATCAACTTGCTCTATTAAGGATATCGCGGCATGCTTTACTGAAAATCGGAGCTATCCTCACACGAGAACGACCAACCCAAAACCAGTAGTCTGAAAAGAGGTCGGATATGGCTCTAGCCTAGTGTGCGGGTCACTCTCTCGCTCATCCAAACCATACAATGAGGGGATTGCTCTCCCAAGAAATTTTTTTCAATGAGGTGTTTTTTAAGGTCAAGTTTGTTTAGCAGTCCCAATTTTATGGTTTTTCTTTTTTAGATATTTTTAAATACAAACAATGCCTAACAGATTTTTCGATTCTTCTGATTATTTTAAGTCCAAAAATCAAGGGGGAGAAGTCGAAAAAGCCGATGCACGGTCAAACACTATGATGCATGCAAAGTCAGAAATGCGTACCTGACACCAGCTCTCTACATGCAGGGTGATCCACGCATAAAATAAATTAAAACTACCTATATGATGCAAGAAGAAATCGACCTTAGACAGAAAATTTCTATTCATGAAGCACACTAGCTAATAGGTCAACAAGAGAGGTCAGAGTCCAGTCTCTGATGCCGATCGGTGTCCGCCACAACGGATCTTGCCAGCGCTGTATACGGCCTCTAGCAGCACATGACCTCTCAGGTGATCAAATTAGCTTTTTCTCTTTGAATTAATTATTAGGTCCACTTAGCGATCTATAGGTGCATGCAAATAATTAGGGCTGTGGCCTTAATTAATCACATCATAGTCAAGATAAAATCCTAAGTCTAGGGGCCAAAATCTTCAAGAAACAAAATAAAGTAAAATTCGAGAAAATCAAAATCGATGTAAAAACCGTGGTGAGATCCCCCGAGCACACTGGTGCTCGGCGAAACAGACCCTGATAATCTGCCAAATCCAAGTGTTGGAGTCCTGTATTATTACAATAATAATGGAATAAAAATGAAAAAAAGATTGAAATTCCTCCAAGTGTCCTGCTCCTTCCCTCCTAAGCTTTCCTATGGCTTGATGTAGAAACGAGCAGCCTCCGCTTCGCTCAAGTGCTCCGACGCTCCTAAGATAGCCGCCCTCGCTCGTCGGGCCCTCGTAAGAAAGAGAGAAATAGAAACTGGTCAGATCATAGTTATAACAATTTAATAATAAAAATTAAAATGCAGAAAAAAAATAAAATAAAAATAAAAAGCAAATAAATGAAAAGAGGAATGCAAAAAAATAAAATAAAATAAAAATAAAATAAAAATAAAATCAAAACAAAGCATAAAACCGACTACTAAGCCTTGCTCCCCGATAACGGTGTCATTCTGATGAGCAGGCCGAGCGACTAAGGTTAAGTGATATCAAAGGTCATTGCGACCTCAACCACTCGAACCGGGCTCAATGAGAAAATGTAGACCACCAACGAAATTAAACAAACATAAAAACCAAGGAAAGCGGTCTTGCTACTTATTTAACCTGGTATTGCCACCAGGGTCGAACACAAGGAGCACAGAATGAAACCTAGAAGTAGTCAGGTAATCCAAGAAATAAAGGAATTTTTGGTGGTTTTTAATTTTTAATTTTTTTCAATTAGGAAAAAGAAATAAAGAAAAGGTAAAAAGTAACACTCAAGACATTATTCAAAGTCCTAATTATGGTATTTTTCTGATTTTTATATAATTTTCTAAAAATGAAAGAAAGAGGAAAAATGCAAACAGTGTGCAACCGAAATAAAAAGACACTTTAAAAATATCCAAAGTGCCTATAAAATTCTGGCAACAAATTTAGGTGAAAATACAGATAAAAACTATCTACAGAAAATTAAAACTAATTTTTTTATGTTTCTGAATTTTTAATATTTTATTAAAGTTTTTAGTCTTTTTCAATTTTTAGGTGTTTTATAAAAGAGAATGAAATTTAAATCAACATAAAATAGAGCAGGATAAAACAAACAATTATAATTTTTTTGTAATTTTGAAAGCTATTTTTATATTTTTATTTCATTTTTCAAAATAGACAGAGACACTTTTTAGAATTTTTGAATATTAGAAAATACCGAATAAAATCAAAATGCATCACAAAAATTATCAAAAATACTACACAGTAACAGGAGCTACGAGTAAAATTTTTGGAATTTTTGGGGTAGTTTTGATATTTATTTGATTAAAAACAAGACACACTGGTTACAGAGACCTAAACACAATTTATTTTAGTTTCAGAAACAAATAAGAACATGCAATAAAAGTCTAGGATAAAATCTGCAATTTAACCAATAAAATTCGTACATGCGTCAAATCAGCATTCACATGGGCATATATGCAAATTCGAAAAAAACATTCATTCAAACATTAACACATGACAAGTTCAGGATAAAAAATGTAAATACACCACTCCGCACGTGACAAGGCACGTGTCTTCAAACGAGAAGGACTAAACTACAAATAATTGAAACTACAAGGACTAATATGCAAAAAGGCCCAACTATAACTTTTATTTTACAAACTAAAACATAAACTAAAATAAATGCAGGATAAAAAGAGCAATATACCCTCGATGGCACGTGAGTCGCACGTGGTCAGCCACGTGTCGGTCGCTGGTGGGGGCGAGATCGTACGGCTCTGCAGGCATCAGATGTCAGATCTGACGGTGTCGGTTGGTCGGGGTCGTGGCACGTTAGATCTGACATCTAACGGTCTGACACCTCGAGTGGATGGACGCTCGAGATGGGATCTGGAGGGTGTCGTCAATCCAACGGCTGAGAAGACATCCGGAAGAACTGTGCCTGGACGAACTTTGTCGGAGCCAAGGATGCGATCCTGGGACCTGATGAAAGATCAGCAGGTACCAGTGAAGTCATGGGATGGTTCCGCGTCAGGTGAACGACTCAGATGGGCACACCAACAGTCTGATCGGCGTGACGGCGGAGGGGACTTGGAGCTGCTCTGGCGAGGTTGGGAGAGGGTGGTTTGGAGGCCCTCCGCGCGCAACAGAACCTGCAACAAGATGCTCTGACTCGTCGCTATGCTCCTGTCTGGGTTATTAGGGATGAAAACCAAAGAAGCGACGGGGAATGGAGCTCAATCTCCGGCGGTCGCGG
This sequence comes from Ottelia alismoides, assembly GCA_037367405.1. NCBI lineage: Eukaryota > Viridiplantae > Streptophyta > Magnoliopsida > Alismatales > Hydrocharitaceae > Ottelia > Ottelia alismoides. The sequence continues at coordinate 2,116,568 of JAZKJV010001079.1, read as the reverse complement.
TAGAGGGAGATCTTGGAACTAATCCTCGATATACAGGCTAAGATTAGGGTGATCAAGTCGCGTAGGAGGATGGAAGATGAGCGTGCGAGGGTATCGAAATGGAAGGATGTCGGTGATGAAGCTCCGACCGGCTGGTCGGAGCTGGCGGAGCAACTACGGTGGACAATGGAAAGATTTGATAAAATGCAGAGCTAGGAAAGACTAAGGGGTTACCTGAAGATCCAGACACGTTCCTGAGCTCCAGGCGAAGATGATCGGCGTGGTAATGGCCACGACCAAGCGGCGGCAGGCAAGGGAGGCTTCTCGCGGTGGAGGTCCGGCCATGATGGGGGAGTGTCGGTGACACTACACCAAATCGACCACGAGATGGCTCCTCAGACGGACGCTGAAGGTTTCTAGGGTATCGAGAGGGAGTGAGGAGTGTCCTGCCGACCTGGGGAGGCAGATGAAAGAATTTATAGCAGTACCAGGTGGTAGGAAAGATCGAGCAAGGGTGCACGAACCGAGAAGGATCTGCGCTTCCCTAGGGATCCGCGAGGATCTTGGATCCATGGTAAAGCACGGGCGGAGTTTTGGAGCAAACGGGCACGCGTTCCGGCCTAGCGAATTTCGAGAATGGGGTCCAGCAGACAGATCGGGTCGGGTCAAGCTCTGGAAGAGGGGGTTGACTCGAGTCAACATTTCAGACGTGGACCAATCACAAGCAGGCTAAATAAGGACAAAGCCTGCTACACGACAAAATAGCTAGAAAAATGAAAGATAAATAGTTTAAAAAAGTAAATGAATTTAAATAAAAATATAAATAAAATGAAAAATGTTTGTTATTTTTCAAGGAATTTTTCTATGATTTTTATTTATTTTTAAAGAAAAATAAATTATTCTTTATACAGTATATGGTGTTATATACAGGTATAAAATACCTATGTATTTTGTACAATTATTTTTATTTTAATATTTTTATAAAAATACCCTAATTTTATATTTTATTTATTTACAACATAATTTTTGGAGTATAAAACAATTTTTGTTTTATTTTTATTATTCATTTACATGTATAAAATAAATAGAGAAGAAAACAAATATACATGTATTATGTACAAGTGAGAGAGAGTTTTATTCTATTTTTATTTTATTTTTCTGATTTTTATTTTATTTTCAGAAATATATACAAGGAGGTAAAAACACATTTTTATTTTTATTTTGGCAAAAATAATTTATATACATATGATATATAAATATAAGTTAGAGTGGCCCTATCTGTCTCTACTTATTTTATTTGGCGATTAGGCCAATGCTTGGCCCTCTCGTGGGGTTCGGGTCACTCAGCATTTATCCTAAATACTTCTTTCTTTTTCTCTTTATTCTTTATTCTTTAGTCTTTTATTTTTGCACAAATACATGCTAATTATAGAATATTAACACATGCATGCATATTGCTAAGCTATTGTATTTACACCTATTTACATGATTCTTTGCCAAGATAATTAGCTAAAATAAAAGAATAAAGAGTGATGAATATGGATTCATCAGTAATCCATCCCTCCTCTATCCTAGAACAACCTCTATGGCAAAATCAGACGCATCCGTCATGATCTCGAATGGGGGAGATCAATCAAGCGGCTGAAGGACAGGAGCCTCAACAACTAGATGCTTGAGAGTCTCAAAAGATGCAAGACACTTATCATCTACAATGAACTCGATATCTTTCGTCCGCAGATTAGTAAGCGGTCGGACAATCCTGTTGAAGTCCTGAATAAAATGTCGGTAGAAACCGACATTCCCCAGAAAAGACCGCAACTACCGCATGTTGGACGGTGGATTGAGTTTCCCGATGATATCCACCTTGGCCAGATCAACCTCCATGCCCCTGTTGGAGATGATATGACCAAGCACCGTCCCCTAAGTCACCATGAAGTGAATCTTATCCCAAGATAGAATGAGATGGATCTCGATGTAGCGTTGAAGCACTCGATCTAGGCTGTTAAGACAAGCATCAAACCCATCGCCGTAGATCGAGAAATCGTCCATAAAGACCTCTAAGCAGTCACCCACAATGTCCGAGAAGATGGACAACATGCACCTTTGGAAAGTCATCGGGGCGTTACATAGACCGAAGGGCACCCGTCTGAAAGCATAAGTCCCAAACGGACAGGTGAATGCCATCTTGTCCTGGTCTTCGAGCGCTATGGCCACCTGATTATAATTGGAGTACCCGTCAAGGAAGCAGTAATGACTCTTCCTATACCCGGCAATCCGAAACTTTTTTGAATGAGATTCAAGAGAAGAACGTTCTAGAAAAATCTCATGCTATTTGGCCATTTTGGCTGTAGAAGCCTTGACTCGAGGGGGTGCTCTTGGACCGGTGATCCACATAGACCCTACAAGAATTAGGTACCAGGGTAGCGATATCCTCTCTAGACTTACTCACAACTGTGGTGATGCCCATCTTCTTGGGAACCATATGTAATGGACTAACCCACTTAGAGTTGGAGATGGGGTAGATAAAATCGACACTCCACCATTTGGATATTTCTTTCATGAATACTTCTCGAGATTCGGGTTCTGCCGTCATTGGAACTCACACGATGGCTTAGCGTCCTCTTCGAGATAGATATAGTGGGAGCATAGGTCCGGATTTATCCCCTTGAGATCAGCTACGCTCCATCAAACGAGATTCTTGCTCTCTAGTCAAGTCCGCTGAGATAATGACTGGGTACATCTTATGCTCACTGATAACCGCCCCGCACCCTTGGTTAATTCATGCAAATTAATGTCCAAATTATTTTAAAATGTTCATTGCAGTTGGATACGAGAGGGAATATCAAAAACCACTTAAATTAGATTCGAGTTAATTTCAAGCGGCAGAATTTTTTTACTTGGTGAAGTCTAAGGTCGAACTCAGGGAGGCATCTGTCTCCTTAGGTAGATTTTTAGCAAAGTCCAATGTTCGATTTTCAGGGAATTATATTTTTGGTCTTTTTTTCTATCTCTATGCAAGACACATGCAACAAACCAACCAATTTCAAAGTTAAATCAATTAAGGTATCAAATAAAGTCCAAAAATTATGAAAATTGGCCAGATAATGAACTATGATGAAATTAAGCTACCCTAATTTTTTTTGGAATTTTTCGACACTAAATGAATTTACTGTGAATTAAAAATGCAGGAAGTGTGATTTTCACTAATTTAATTTTAATAAATAGCAAATCACAATTTTTTTAGGAACAAAAATTATCCTAGATAGATTTGAGGATAAGGAATCTAGGAAAATTAACAAACCTTAATTTTAGTGTGAAATGAACCTATTAAAATTAAACTAAGGGAATCACTAAAGAATTTATTTAGGCCTCGATATGTGTGCAAATGACATGAAATTTTTATGCAAGGTTGAGCTAACTATCCTAGAGCTACTGTGATTTTTTTGAGAATTTTTGGAGTCACAGAAAATTAATTATCAATTAAAAGGTCCAACTGGGCAAAATAACACAAAAATCAACCAATTAATTCATTAAAAATTCTACTGAATCCACAAAAATAAGACACGTGTCACAACAGATAGAGGACAAGTTACTCAACAATATGCAATTTTTAGAATTTCAAAATAATGCAAAATGACACCTAGGGATGCGTGCAAAGACAGGGGCGTATTTGCAATACAAAAAATAAAATTACATAAAAAGAAACATACTGACAAGGACTTAAATGCAATTACCTATAATACTGGGGGTGGAATGCAATTTCTCCACTGGGCACGTGCTCCTCACGTGGGGCTGCTTCACAGGGACCTTTTTGCAATTTTGAAAAGCTCCCAGGGCCTCTGTGCAAATTACCCAGGCCGCACGTGCTCCTCACGTGGGTCGGCCTAGGCTCGGGCGGCTTCGGAGGCTCGGGGCTTGGCTTGGGGGATCCTGGAGGTCTGGAGTAAGGCTCGACGTAGCCTCGGGTGGTCCGAGCATAGGGTCGGGGATGAGGCTCGGACTCGTCGACGTGGTTGGCTGCAGACCTTTGGATTAGGATTAATCCAAAGGTTGTCGGGGCTGACGCGTGGCGTGATCATGACCGTGCGATCTTGGTGAAGATCGACGGTCGTTGTTGGCTCCAGCTGATGTCGACGTGGATGATCAACACCCATTAGATAGAAGCTGATCCAACGGTGGTCGATGCCCGCTAGAAGATGGTGACGTGGCTGGCTAGAGACCGATGGATCCAGATGATAGATCCAACGACTGTCTGACGCGGGCAACGTGGCGTACTCCTGAGCGTAGGATCAAGGATGATCCTACGGTCGTCTGCTGCTCCGGATGACGGGTGTCGTGGCGTGAAGTCGACTGTTCGATCGAGATGATCGAACGGTAGCTGGGGCTTCTCTCTCAATGGTCCTCCGCCGCCTGCGGAGGAGATGGCGGGACTCCAGCGACGAGGCATTGGCTCCGCCCATCCCTCCAGGTGTCAGTGAAGCTCTCCGACGGTTCGGAGATGTACCATAAGATGCGCGGTGGTGCGGCGAGGCGTCCCGTGGTCTCAGGAGCTGGAGAGGTGCGTCAGAGCTCTGTGGCGACGAAGCTCCAAAAGAGCTCCGATGAGCTTTCGATCAATGACTGGGGGTACCTGCAGGGGGTTAGAGGAGATAGCCGAAGCTCGTGCGTGCTAGTGGAGAGGTGAGGAGGGAGTGGCGAGGCCTAAAGCGAAGGGAAGAGGTTCTGGTGATGGTGCTCCGACCAGGTGGCGGAGCTGGAGCTGATGGAGGGCGAAGTGCGTCGTCGGAGGGTGGAAAGTGTAGCGCGAGGATGAGGGCTCCGTCGCGGAGCTCGGAGAGGTGGAAGTGGAGAGAGAAGATGAAGATGGAGCTCGAATAAAATCGGAGAAATAAAGGGAAAAATCAGAACGAGAATCAAACGGAGATGGAGGAGTTTACCTAGGGTTTGGAGCTCGAAGTCGAGGTCCAGATCGTCGCTCGAAGGGGCGGTAAGACCCTGAGCTCAAGAAACTGCTCGGAGGAGTGGCTGCGACACGGCGGTGGCACCGTGGATCTCGCCGGAGAAGAACCCGGTCGTCGCTCGAAGAGGCACTCGATTGCTGTCATCAAAAAATCGCTCTGAGCTCAAGGAACTTCCCTCGGGTGGCGGATGGGTGTGAAATCGGCCGGTGATCGAGTATTTATAGGTTGAAGTAGACGGCCAGCCTGGTGATGGGGCGAAGTTCAAGGAGGTCGTGGAGCGTCTATGGCAGAAGTGGTGGCGAGTGAGGGAGTTGGTGAGGATCAGGGACGAGTGGGGATCATCGTGGAGGTGTTGGTGGTCAGCGAGAGTGGCTGAGGTGCGACTGAGAATAGGAAGGGGAAACCCCTCCCGCAAGCTCGAAAACGTGGGTGAGAGGGGCGCTGGAGGTGGAAGACGAAGTCCCAGCCGTTGGATCCCTTGATCCAACGTCCAAGATCGAGGCGGGATGGAGCGGTAGGATGAGATCTAGGGCGAAGCGATCTGAGGGTCGTGGAGCGACCACGTGGTGCGATGGGAGCAAAGCGCCTGCGGACGATGGAGATGAGATGAAGGGGTTCGATCGGGTGGTTAGAATTAGAGCGTCAATGGATGGTGCTCATCGAAGAACTGAAGGCAAGATCTGATGGCGCATAATGCGCCACGTGACTCGATGTGGAAGAGGCGCGAACGGGCAGATCAGATGAAGCCTTGGAGATGATCAGACGGTGGACATTTAAGGCGCGTGTGGAGGCGGCTCCACCGTTGAATCTGGATAAAGATCCAACGGCTGAGAGCGCAGGCGGATGAGTCAAGGGGGGCGGGCCGCGTGGCGTAACCAGAGGGCGCCACGTGGCCAGCTGGGATTGGCTGAAAATAAAAATATGTGTAGAGAGAGGAGGGGACCGAATTTGGAAAAACTCAAAACATAAAAGTTGTATATCTCGATGAGATCTACAAGTTTCATGTTGACCAAAGATGGAGATGAGGTCAAATATGATACAAAAAATACAAATATACAATTATACATATATGTAGTATACAAAGAGGCCCAAAAACCCAACTTTTTCATACGAGCTCCAAATTGGATGAAATCAGTCTCATTTTAAAGATCTTTTAATGTGTATTAATCTGAAAGTGAGTAGACCTATTTTGGAGTTGGTATGAGGGATCTATGGCATTTTATGGTCCAAGGGCTCTAGGGCTTTATTGGTGCTTTTACAAAGGGGATTCCTGGCTTTCTTCCTTATAATATTAACTAAGGTGTACATAGTATAAGGAAGAGCTTATTTTTATGAGTGGACATTTTACAAATGATGTTGGCTCCTTATTTAATGCAAATGGAGTGCTAAAATGCATGTCTTATGTATGCATGTATGAATGCTATTTATGCATTATAAAGGGAAATATGCCTCTATTTACTCGGGAACAAGGCTCTATTTTTAACTTTTGGAGTGATGAATCACATATTCATCAACCCCCTATACTTAAACCTTGCTCGTCCCTGAGCAACTAAATGAAATGCAAGAGTGAAATGATTTTGGGTTCCATACCAAAGTCATGAACAAAAGTTGAAAATGGAACTTGACTCGACCTTTGGATTAATTGTGTGGCGGAACCTTATTGGGACCTGAACTTAAGACCTAACAGACTTCAAGTTCCACAAGTCTTCTATTCAAGACTCCTCAATAGTCAGGTCAGAACAAATCCTCAAATGCAAATTTCTGATGACTCTGATTCTTACTTGTACTGTGTAAGTGAGATATAGCTCTCCACATCAGAAATGACTCGGAACCAGCCTCCTCTAACAAGGTAACTCAATAACCCGGTCCAGTAACTCTTTCCTCGAGGAGCGGGGTATTCCCTTCTAAGTTCAAGTGCGACCAACCCAAGAGGAGGGGATAGAGAAAAGAATGGACGGTAGCCAGTGTAGCTACCTATCTCGGGATGCCTGACCATTGTAGCCAAGTCATCCAACTGCATTTCTTTGCTAATATACAGACTCCGACAGGTATTTTATTTTCACTTGGACCTGTCTGATTTTTTTAGAGTTTTTGCATTTTTTTTGAACTCATAAAAGGTGCAGCATGTACATCAGGAGTTTTTCCTCTTGAGCCAGTAGACTATCCCTCTTTTGAAGCATTATTGCAACCCACAGCATCCCGTCCTTAGATGTCAACACTACCAGACTAGGTTGAGATGCACTACCTCCCTAGAGGAGGATGGATGTTTCCACCCGTGTGCTACTCCAAGCTAAAGGATTCTACCTCCTCACCACCTCATCAATGAAGAGCTACGTGCATAGTGCTTGTCCAAGTTAGGTCATTATCTAAAAGAATCCTGCGTATGCACGAGATATTCTACTTAGACTAATCAAGATGACATGTGAACATAGACTTGCGGACTCAAAGAATTAAGTCACTTGACCTGAGAAATCTTAACTCCAGTTCCTATAAGGTTCCTCTGAAATTAGGTGGATTAAGGTCAAATCAAGTCCATCCTCAATATCTACTCATAACTTGGTTCAGAACCCACTAGCTTTCCACCTTGCATATGCAAGATATGCAGATGAGATGCAGATGTCATGCTATGAAGATGAATGAAAATGCAAGACTCTTTTTCTTTTCTTTTCAGATGCAAAGATGATATGCAAGAATAAATAAGAAGCCTATTTTCATTTTTTTTAATTTTTTACCCACCCGTAGTTATTGTAAAATATATACAAAAATACGGGAAAGTACGAGCTATGGGTAAAGTATATATGTAATATATACACGCCCCCCTATACTTAACGTGTGCTATGTCCTCAGAGCACGAAGAGCGAGGAAAAAGACATAGCTCGTGCTAAGCGTAAGAGAGCTAAAGTGAAATGAAAATGTATAGAAATCGACCGGCCCCCCTATACTTAGGCTCTGGCAGCCTAAGTGTAGAAGAAAGTCAAAAAGTATGGGGGACGAGGTCAAGGAGAGAAGTGGATGAATATAAATGTGGGCATCGATCCCCCCTATACTTAGGCTCAGGTCAACCTAATTATAGGACGGAAGTGAGTATGAGGACCAATGCGATCTGGAGAATGTACAAAGAACCGACTCAAGTGACTCCTCCCCCCTATACTTAGGATCTGGTCATCCTAAGTATAGTCCAAGATAGTGATCTGATGAGGCGGGGATGGGTTACTAGAGTCGCGTGGGAGAGAGGATAGGATGTACAAGAATGATGATATATACAAATGAGTCGGTCTGAATCTTTCAAGATGCTGCCGATGGCTGGAGCTCACTGCTGCAAGTTCATGCGCGGCTCGAGGTGTATCTGCTAAATTTGTCTCGCGCATGAATACAATCTCCTCAACATGGACTAATTGCTCATTGGATTCGACGAAGTGCTTCAACAGTTGTCCGTTCACTAGGAATGCCGGTGTGTCATCTGCGAGATCTGAGATCTCGACACATCCACTATCATGCACCGTACAGACGACAAATGGGCATGTCCACTTGGACTTCAACTTGCCTTGGAAGATCTTCAGCCTACCATTAAACAACAATACCTTCTGTCCAGGAACAAAGGTCTTTTGTCTGATATATCTATCATGTCAATGCTTCACCTTTTCCTTGTACACCAAACTGTTGTCATATGCACGGATTCTGACTTCCACAAGCTCATTCAGATCCAATTCTCTCTGCTTCTGCCCAAGTGTGTGTTCCAATTGACTTCTTGATTGCCCATTCTGATTTATGCACTAACTCTGCGGGCAAATGGCACGGCTTTCCGAATACCATTCGGAATGAGGAGGTGCCTAACAGTGTCTTGTAAGCTGTCCGATACGCCCAGAGGACTTGATCCAGAATCTGAGACTAGTCCTTCCTGTCCGGCGGACAAGCTTTTGCAATATAGTTTTCACCTCCCTATTCGACACCTCAACCATACCATTGGTCTGTGGGTGGTAAGGGCTAGCGACACGGTGTTCGATGTCGTAGTCCTTCAGGAGTTTCTTCACCTCCTGATTCACAAAGTGGCTACCCTCGTCTGATATCATCATTTTGGGGATCCCGAACCTAGAGATTATGTGATCTCTGATGAATTTACAGACAATCCTACTGTCTGCGGCTCGGGTCGGGATAGCCTCCACCCATCTAGATAGATAATCTACCGCAAGAAGGATATATTTGAACCCGTGGCTAACAAGGAATGGGCCCATGAAATCGATGCCCCAGGCGTCAAAGACATCACAAATGATGACAGGCTACATCGGCATCTCATCCTTGGAACCAACGGTTCCTCCCATTCTCTGGCATACCGGACACGACTTCGCGAAGGTGATGGCATCGCGAAACAGAGTCGGCTAGTAAAAGCCACACTGAAGTACCTTCCATGCAGTCCTCTTCCCGGTGTAGTGTCCTCCTGCCTCCACGCTGTGGCATAAAGAAAGGATACTCTGGTATTCCTCCTGAGGAATACACCATCTCCAGACACAATCTGGTCCTTCGAAGAAAAGGATCGGATCCTCCCAATGGTAGTGTCTAGCATCCGACTTCAGTCGGTCAATTTGGCTCTTGGGCCAATCTTCAGGAACTTTCTTGGAGACAAGATAATTCACGATATTGGCGTACCATGGGAGTGAGTCGACAACAAAAATCGACTCGTAAGGGAAGGAGTCTCGAATTGGTGAATCCTCAGAAGTATTAAGATCTTCAAGACGAGAAAGATGATCGGCTACTACGTTCTTCTTTTCAGGTTTATCACGGATGTCCAAGTCAAACTCCTGGATAAGTAAAATCCACTGAAGAAGATGCGCCTTCGCGTCCTTCTTCTCCATCAAATATCGTAGTGCCGTGTGGTCAGTGAACATGATTACCTTGGATCCAATTAATGAGATCTGAACTTGTCCAAGGTAAACACTACCGCAAGCATTTCCTTTTCTGTAATTGTATAGTTACGCTGAGCGGCGTCAAGCACTTTTCTTGCGTAGTGAATTGCGAACGAGACACCATCTCTTCTTTGTCCTAACACAGCCCCAATAGCATGGTTTGAGGCATCCGTCATGATCTCAAAAGGTAGAGACCAATCTGGGGCTTGTAGGATGGGTGCGTCCATTATCATTCCTTGCAGTAGCTTAAAGGCCTCAAGACATTTGTGATCAACAACAAACTCCATGTCTTTGCCTAGAAGCTCAGTTAGCGGTCGGGAAATCTTAGAAAAATCCTTAATGAATCTTCGATAGAATCCAACATGCCTGAGGAACGACCGTAACTATTTGACGTTGGTTGGTGGCTGGAGTCGTCTGATCACATCCACCTTGGCAGGATCAACCTCCATTCCTCCCTTAGAGATGACGTGCCCCAACATTATGCCCTCCGTCACCATGAAGTGACTTTTCTCCCAGGAGAGCACCAGATTAACCTCACAATATCTTTTGAGGACTCGGTCCAGATTCCTAAGACAGGAATCGAAGGAATCACCGTGGACCGAGAAGTCATCCATGAAGACTTCCAGAAATTCGCCAACCATTTCGGCGAATATAGCAATCATGCACCTTTGGAAAGTACCTGGAGCATTGCATAACCCAAAAGGCATGCGCCTGAAAGCATAGGTACCAAAGGGGCATGTGAATGTGGTCTTTTCCTGGTCCTCAGGAGCTATGGCTACTTGATTGTAGCCCGAGAACCCGTCTAAGAAGCAGAAGAATTCTTTCCCCGCTAGTCTCTCCAAGATCTGATCAATGAACGACAGGGAGAAATGATCCTTCTTCGTCGCGGCATTCAGGCGTCTGTAATCCACATAGACGTGCCACGATGTGGGCACTCTCGTCACAATCTCCTCTCCGTCCTCGTTGGTGGTCGTCTAAATTCCCGATTTTTTCGGGACAACATGGATTGGGGCCACCCACTTAGAGTCGGAGATTGGGTAAATGAAACCCGTGTTGCACCATTTCTCTATCTTCTTTTTCACGACCTCTCGTAAATTTGGATTCAAACGGCATTGGAATTCACGAGAGGGTTTGGCTTCATTCTCCAAGTAGATATGGTGCGAACACAGAGTGGGATTTATCCCGTAGAGATCGAAAATGCTCCAGCCTATCGCCTTGCGGTTTTTCTCCAGGATCTCTAGCAAGCGAGATTCCTGCTCCTCGGTCAATCGCGAACTGATGATGACCGGATACTTCTTGTCCTGACCCGCAAGGAAGGCGTATTTTAAAGTTGTGGGTAAAGATTTGAGCTCAGGAATAGTGTGATCGTCTAAGAAGTCTGGCTCAATCTGATCTGGCTCGGTGTTGGAAGTGGCCGGATCTTTCTCTGTGATAGCTGCCACCAAGTTATTTGGCTTAGGAGTCGGATCGTCAAAAGTCTCCATGCAATCGGCAAAAGCCTCGTCCAACTCGTCATCCTCATCTTCTGATTGTCCTAAAGAGGGAAGGACTGACATGCCCAACTGGGCCTCTAAGTAATCGAAGATGTAGGGCGATGCAGGTTCAGAGCTGTACTCGTTCCTGAGGATCTCGCAAACTGACTCATGCACTGGATCATCTCCGGAGGGGATGGACTCGTCGGTGTTGGCTGGGTTCTGTCTCCATGGCCCAACTGTGTCTACATGCTCACAGTCTGCTTCGGTTGAAGAGTACTCGATGCTGGATTCGGAATCCGGTCTCTGCCATCTTATCTGCTTCATCTCGAGTTCCTCATCTCCCCCTGGAGTTTGGAACTGGATCTTCCCGATCTTATAATCGAACAAGGCCCCGGTTGTTCTGAGGAAGGGCATGCCTAAGATGATCTGGGAATCTCTCCAATTACGAGGGGTTTCCATATCAAGGATAGTGAAGTCCACCATGTATTCCTGCCCCTCGACTTTGATCACAATGTTCCTCAATTCTCCTTGGGACCTCTTGGTTGATTTATCAGCAAATTACAAGAGGGCTCTAGATTTCCTAAGAGGTCCGAGATTAAGCTGCTCATAGAGGGCTGTAGGCATTAAGTTGATTGAGGAACCATTATCCAGGAGAGTGCGTGCAAACGTGATGTCATCAACATGACTCACTACATAGTATGCACCCATGTCTCTTCGTTTCCTAGGAAACGAGTTATTTATTGCACAAGTCGTCGCTACTGATAAAATGTGTTTCTCAACACGACTGTTGGACTTCCTGCTAACCCTAGTAAGTGTACATCGCACCTTAAGTTATTTTTGAAATGCGGGGGTCATTTCTACGTACTTGTCAAAGGGGATTGTGACCTTGATGTGTTTGTTGCAGAACTCTGCCATCTCAAGGTCATCTTTTTGGATTTTTTTGGTTTTCTTCTTTCCACCCTTGAGAGCTCGGGGAAAAGGGATTATTGACTCCAACTCACGTTCGAAAACTGAAAGATTTTCATTAAGATCATGAACTGAGTTCTGTACAGGACTCGGACTCTGAAACAGACTCTGACTCTGACTGAAATGAAAATGCTGAGGCGAAACCGGTGATGCTTCTTCCGCGACTTCTAGACGATCCTCCTCAGATGGAGGTACGGGCTCTTCATCGGTTTCGTCGGACTCCATGCTGATGTGGGACTGATGCTTCGAGGACTCAGATGTCCTATTCTTCTGCCAGCGATGGTGGTGGTGGTGGTGCTCCTCTTCTTCCTCCTAGTTCTCCTCAGGTAGAGACTCGGAGGCTCCTTCCTTTTGTGCCCGTGCCCGATCAGGTATGGTCACGGTCCTTCCGCTCCTGAGGGACATATGATTTACATTATCGTACGAAAGGATTTCATGTTCAGATAAATAATTATCTGAATAATATACCTGATCACGAGGTCGGTTCTGGCCATGGATTATGCTGTTCGGGTTGGCCTGAACCTGTGCGGGAATTGGGGTCTTTGGCGCCATCTGTTGGTCCTGGGTACGAGAGACACGATTGATATCGGTTCTCATATCCAGATAATCGTTCTGCATCTGTTGGACTCTATTAGACAGGGTCTGGATCACCAAGGTTAGGGACTCCAATTCGGTGGGCTGGGCTGGCTGATTCGTGGATGAGGTTCTATAATGGCCCTGATGGCCATGCCGGTACTGCTGCTGGTGGTGGGACGATGCTGGGCACTGTTGATATGTGCGCTGCTGCTGTTGGTGCTGCTGAGGCTGGTACCCTTGTTCTGGCCTGGACTGAAAGCGTGGTGCGGGGACGGACCTGGTTCATTGGTAAGCTGGGGAAGGTCGGTGAGGCTGACCGTTCCCCATCCCCGACTGTCTACTGACGGGGTCACGGTTGTACCACAGCCCGTTGATCTCGAACACCTGCAGAGGCTCCTCGTATCCGGTCTCTGCTTGTGGGGGTGCATATTGGTCCTGCTGGGTATAAGTCTGATCCTCCACCCAGCCACTATGAGGCCCCGGTGCCTGTTCCTGTACAAGATGGACTCGATGTATAGGTGCAGGTGGTGCAGAAGGGGCAGGTAGCTTCATCTTGGCTACCTTCTCAGTAAGTTCCTCCACTTGCTTCGGTAGACGCAAGAGAGACTCAAGGTCAGTGACCCTCTTGTGGATCTGCTCGACCATGGTTAGCTTGTCAGCAATCATCCCCATGCTGGGGATGAGGTCTTCGATCAGATCCGCTACAGTCCTTCGGGTTGTCTCGTTAGATAGGATTGAGGGAGACAACTGATAGGCCCTGGTGGCCTACGACCTGCCGGTTTCCGCCACCTGCTCCAGGATCATCCATACGGTGTGCTCGTTCTTGTTCAGATAGCTTCCTCCACAGGCGGCGCTGACTAACCCCTGCATCTCTGGGGTTAGGCCACAGAACAAGGTCTGGACTAAGATTGCCTTAGAAATGCCGTGGCAGGGGCATTTCTGCACCAAGTCATTGAACCTATCCCAAGCATCATGGAAAGGTTCACTGGGTCCTTGAGAGAAGCTGGCGATCTTTGTTCTCATCTGGTTAGTCCTACTTAGAGGGTAGAACTTTTTCAGGAATAGGTTCTTGAACTGCATCCAGGTAGTACATATCACCCCTAGGTTCTTCAGCCAATGAGCTGCCTTATCTCCTAAGGCAAATGGGGTGGCCTTCAGTCTAATGTAATCTTGGCCAATATTGGGATGGCTAAGATTGTTGCAAACCAGCTCGAAGTCACGGAGGAAGGTATACTGCTCTTCATTGGTATTCCCGTTGAACTTCTGTAGCAGACTAAGGAAGTGGGGCTTCAGCTCAAATGCTTCAGTGGGAACTGCTGGTGCCAACCAATTCTGTATCTCGTTCTCCGCCGGGTTGTAGGCATCGACCACTGGTCGGTCGATTCCTCCTGCTATTATTATTTGTCCCATCCGAGCCGTGAGATCTGCATTTCTTTGTTCGGCTTCAGCAAGGCGATTGAGAATTTGACGTAATTGATCCTCATCAGGTGGTGGCTGCTTAGGCGGCATCTTGTCCTCTATTCCTGGGGATGAATTAAGATCGGTGTCAGAGGACAAATCAAGGAAGGGGTTCTTGCCGAGGCGATGGTCTTCCTCGGTAAGCTCAGAGGAGATGAAAGGGTTGGTTTGAGAGTAACCACCCTGAGTATGAGGGAACCAAGACTCAAGAGGGTCATGAGTCCTGGGTGGTCCAAGGTGCGCTTGGGCCAATGAAAATGAGTTACGTAGGGGACTCATAGAGAGATCGGTGAATAAAGAGTCGAGATCTCCCCAATCACTCATCTTGATATGGCGAGAAGAAGATAGGATTTTACTCCTACCTGAAGCAAACAAATCAATCCAAAACCCTGGGTTCACACTCAATACAGTGAAGGACTCGAAGTCGAGTCCAATTAATCTTGTATATTTTAAGTGTGATTTTCAAGCAAGATAGAAAGGATTACGCGGCCTATAGGGAAGTCGGCTCAGAGCCGGATGCTTCTTCCCTGTTTAACCTGTCGCCTAAGATACCGTCGGTCCTTCCTTTCTTTGCTCCTATCCCAAGTCGATGGATTCAAAGACCACACCCCTATCTACCTGCAAGCAGGCGGAGGCTGACAAGGCCGGAACTTCACCCCGGGGGGTTACTAGAAACTTGTCGCAAAGTAGCGCAATTTCTCCCCTATCTACCTGAGACAGGCGGAGGCTACTTGGTACTAGTTAGTGAATCTGAAATTATTCGACTTGTGATATTTGCTAGGATCAGTCAGAACGTGATATGGAAGGCGGGGATTTGGGCTCTGCCTTAAGATGTTCACACACACTCAAGTACCCTCACTCAGCCTGAAAATAAGGTCGGGGATTAATCTCCCGCAAATATTTTTCAAATTTTATTCCTCTTTTTTGTCAATAATGTTTAGCAGTCCCGATTTTAAGTTAAGTTCTCACTGATTAAGTCCAACCACACAGCACACCTATCGGATAGTCCCTATTTCCGTTTAATTAAATGTGAAAATCAGAGGGGGAAATCGAGAAAAGCCGATGCAAGATAAAACAATGATGCTATGATGAGTTCAGGAGACTTACAGTGATCCCTTCACTTTTTTATGCAGGATGCAAAACAGAATTGAAAACTTTTATCTACATGCAAATGCAAACGATAAAAGCTGCTCCTAGACAAGCAGTTCTATTAGCGTGAAGAACAGGTTATTTTGGCTAAGTTCTACGGTCAAAATGCGTCTTTTAAGTGATTTGTGTGGTCCTAATGATTACGAGCACAAGCAATTCCTAGATTGGCTCGGGGAGCCGCTAGTGCAAGCTAAATTACATTCACCCACACAGCACACGGGGACACAGTTCCACTATATTTACACGCATGAGAACCCAAATGGGAACCGATGGAAATAATGCGAAAAAGAAATGAGAAATAAAAATGAAAATTACAAAGCCTCTCTATTCACTCAATAAATTTAAATGCTAGATCCTCGAAGCATCCTCGACTCCTCGCGTTCCTCGCACAGAAAAAGATTGAGGTCAGAGAGTGACACAGAAAAATAATAAAAATAAATAAAAGAGAGAGAAAATAATTACAAGAAAACCGGGGGTCAGACTATCCGGGGAGAGAAAAAAATCAAACAATCAGGATTTCCCTAAAAATTAACCTAAGCCGTGCCTCCCCGGCAACGACGCCATTTTGATAACCGCCCCGCACCCTTGGTTAATTCAAGCAAATTAATGTCCAAATTAATTTAAAGTGTTCGTTGCAGTCGGATACGAGAGGGAATATCAAAAACCACTTAAATTAGATTCGAGTTAATTTCAAGCGGCAGAATTTTTTTACTTCGTGAAGTCCAAGGTCGAACTCAGGGAGGCATCTATCTCCTTAGGTAGATTTTTAGCAAAGTCCAATGTTCGATTTTCAGGGAATTATTTTTTTTGGTCTTTTTTTCTATTTCTATGCAAGACACATGCAACAAACCAACCAATTTCAAAGTTAAATCAATTAACGTATCAAATGAAGTCCAAAAATTGTGAAAATTGGCCAGATGATGAACTATGATGAAATTAAGCTACCCTAAATTTTTTGAAATTTTTCAACACTAAATGAATTTACTGTGAATTAAAAATGCAGGCAGGGTGATTTTCACTAATTTAATTTTAATAAGTAACAAATCACAATTTTTTTAGGAACAAAAATTATCTTAGATAGATTTGCGGATAAGGAATCTAGAAAATTTAACAGACCTTAATTTTAGTGTGAAATAAACCTACTAAAATTAAACTAAGGGAATAACTAAAGAATTTATTTAGCCTCGATATGTGTGCAAATGACATGAAATTTTTATGCAAGGTTGAGTTAACTATCCTAGAGCTACTTGATTTTTTTGAGAATTTTTGGAGTCACAGAAAATTAATTATCAATTAAAAGGTCCAACTGGGCAAAATAACACAAAAATCAACCAATTAATTCATTAAAAATTCTACTGAATCCACAAAAATAAGAAACGTATCACAACATATAGAGGACAAGTTACTCAACAACATGCAATTTTTAGAATTTCAAAATGATGCAAAATAACACCTAGGGATGCGTGCAAAGACAGGGGTGTATTTGCAATATAGAAAATAAAATTACATAAAAAGAAACATGCTAATAGGGACTTAAATGCAATTACCTATAATGTTGGGGGTGGAATGCAATTTCTCTACTAGGCACGTGCTCCTCACGTGGGGCTGCTTCACAGGGACCTTTTTGCAATTTTGAAAAGCTCCCAGGGCCTCTGTGCAAATTACCTAGGCCGCACGTGCTCCTCACGTGGGTCGACCTAGGCTCGGGCGGCTTCGGAGGCTCGGGGCTTGGCTCGGGGGCTCCTGGAGATCTGGAGTAAGGCTCGGCATAGCCTCAGGTGGTCCGAGCCTAGGGTCGGGGATGAGGGTCGGACTCGTCGACGTGGCTGGCTGCGGACCTTTGGATAAGGATTAATCCAAAGGCTGTCGGGGCTGACGCGTGGTGTGATCACGACCGTGCGATCTTGGCGAAGATCGACGGTCGCTGTTGGCTCCTGCTGATGTCGACGTGGATGATCAACACCCGTTAGATCGAAGCTGATCCAACGGTGGTCGATGCTCGCTGAAGATGGTGACGTGGCTGGCTAGAGACCGCTGGATCCAGATGATAGATCCAACGGCTGTCTGACGCGGGCGACGTGGCGTACTCATGAGCGTAGGATCAAGGATGATCCTACGGTCATCTGCTGCTCCTGATGACGGGTGTCGTGGCGTGAAGTCGACCGTTCGATCGAGATGATCGAACGGTAGCTGGGGCTTCTCTCTCAATGGTCCTTCGCCGCCTGCGGAGGAGATGGCGGGGCTCCGGCAACGAGGCCTTGGCTCCGCCCGTCCCTCCAGGTGTCGGTGAAGCTCTCCGGCGGTTCGGAGATGTCCCAGAAGATGCGCGGTGGTGCGGCGAGGCGTCCGGTGGTCTCAGGAGCTGGAGAGGTGCATCGGAGCTCTGTGGCAACGAAGCTCCAAAAGAGCTCCGATGAGCTTCCGATCAATGACTGGGGGTACCTGCAGGGGGTTAGAGGAGATAGCCGAAGCTCGTGTGTGCTAGTGGAGAGGTGAGGAGGGAGTGGTGAGGCCTAAAGCGAAGGGAAGAGGTTCCGGCGATGGTGCTTCGACCAGGTGGCGGATCTGGAGCTGATGGAGGGCGAAGTGCGTCGTCGGAGGGTGGAAAGTGTAGCGCGAGGATGAGGGCTCCGTCGCGGAGCTCGGAGAGGTGGAAACGGAGAGAGAAGATGAAGATGGAGCTCGAATAAAATCGGAGAAATAAAGGGAAAAATCAGAACGAGAATCAAACAGAGATGGAGGAGTTTACCTAGGGTTTGGAGCTTGAAGTCGAGGTCCAGATCATCGCTCGAAGGGGCAGTAAGACCCTGAGCTCAAGTAGCTGCTCAGAGGAGTGGTTGCGACACGGCGGTGGCACCGCGGATCTCGCCGGAGAAGAACCCGATCGTCGCTCGAAGAGGCACTCGATTGCTGTCACCAAAAGATCGCTCTGAGCTCAAGGAACTTCCCTCAGGTGGCGGATGGGTGTGAAATCGGCCGGTGATCGAGTATTTATAGGTTGAAGTAGACGGCCAGCCTGGTGATGGGGCGAAGTTCAAGGAGGTCGTGGAGCGTCTATGGTGGAAGTGGTGGCGAGTGAGGGAGTTGGTGAGGATCAGGGACGAGTGGGGATCATCGTTGAGGTGTTGGTGGTCGGCGAGATTGGCTGAGGTGCGGCTTAGAATAGGAAGGGGAAACCCCTCCCGCAAGCTCGAGAACGTGGGAGAGAGGGGCGCTGGAGGTGGAAGACGAAGTCCCAGCCATTGGATCCCTTGATCCAACAGCCGAGATCGAGGCGGGATGGAGCGGTAGGATGAGATCTAGGGCGAAGCGATCTGAGGGCCGTGGAGCGACCACGTGGCGTGATGGGAGCGAAGCACCAGCGGACGGTGGAGATGAGATGAAGGGGTTCGATCGGGCGGTTAGAATTAGAGCGTCAATGGACGGTGTTGATCGAAGGGCTGAAGGCAAGATCTGATGGCGCATAGTGCGCCACGTGGCGCGATGTGGAAGAGGCGCGAACGGGCGGATCAGATGAAGCCTTGGAGATGATCAGACGGTGGACATTTAAGGCGACCGTGGAGGTGGCTCCACCGTTGGATCTGGATGAAGATCCAACGGCTGAGAGCGCAGGCGGATGAGTCAAGGGGAGCGGGCCGCGTGGCGCAACCAGAGGGCGCCACGTGGCCAACTGGGATTGGCTGAAAATAAAAATATGTGTAGAGAGAGGAGGGGCCGAATTTGGAAAAACTCAAAACATGAAAGTTGTAGATCTCGATGAGATCTACAAGTTTCATGTTGACCAAAGATGGAGATGAGGTCAAATATGATAAAAAAATATAAATATACAATTATACATATATGTAGTATACAAAGAGGCCCAAAAACCCAACTTTTTCATACGAGCTCCAAATTGGATGAAATCAGTCTCATTTTAAAGGTCTTTTAATGTGTATTAATCTGAAAGTGAGTATACCTATTTTGGAGTTGGTATCAGGGATCTATGGTATTTTATGTTCTAAGGGCTCTAGGGCTTTATTGGTGCTTTTACAAAGGGGATTCCTGGCTTTCTTCCTTATAATATTAACTAAGGTGTACATGGTATAAGGGAGAGCTTATTTTTATGAGTGGATATTTTACAAATGATGTTGGCTCCTTATTTAATGCAAATGGAGTGCTAAAATGCATGTTTTATGTATGCATGTATGAATGCTATTTATGCATTATAAAGGGAAATATGCCTCTATTTACTCGGGAACAAGGCTCTATTTTTAACTTTTGGAGTGATGAATCACATATTCATCACTCACCCACAAGAAATCTATACTTCAGCGACTATGGTGAGGGCTTCAATTCTGGGCAACTGGGAGCTGGGAAGTATGGCTTCTAGAATGTCTTAATTAAGGCAACCAGATCTAAATGTGAAAACTCTCGCTGATCATGAATGTCTGGTGAAGATGGCCCTGCTGATATGTTTTTACTTGATGCTGGCTCAATCTCTACCCTAGTTGTTGACTCAGTGATAATAAAACAAGGCAAATAATCATCAAAATCATCCCAGTATATGTCTGAATCCGAGGGATTTGAATCAGAATCACAAGAAATATATTCTGCATCACTATCGTGAATGCGATCGTCAGCCTCGAATGTGTCCTCGTCCAAGAGTGTGCTCTCCGAACTCTCATCAGCTGGAAGCTGTAACTCTATGGTGTCTTAAGGTGATAGAAGAGCTCGTGAAATGGGTTCAGACCAAGCGGCTTCATCATTAGTGATCACAAAGTCGCACTCCTGGTGGACGTCTTGCTCTGCCTCTGTCGTCTGCTCTGCATCACTTAACTGCTCTGAGCAAGCTGAATCTCGCGCTCTAGTCTCGTCAATCGTCTCTATTTGTATACTCTCGCCCTCGACGTGAAAGTGCACCTTCCCGCTATCATGGTCGGACACCACCTTGGTTGTGGCCAAGAATGGTCGTCCAAGAATGATGGGGGTATCTGTCACAGACTCAGGGATCTCCATGTCCAACACGACAAAGTCTACAGGGAATTTCAGGCCCTGAATTATGACGACCGCATCCTTCAACAACCCCTTCGGCCTCTTGACAGATCGATCAACAAACTGAAGGACTATCATGCTCTGTCGAAGAGGGCCAAACTCGAATCGGTCGAGTAAGGCTACCGGAAGTAGGTTGACGGAAGAGTCGTTGTCTAATAGAGTCTAATCAAATCTCTGTTCATGAATGTGGCATCTGACATAGGGAGCTCCTGCACCTGGCCTCTTGGCTGGCAGACGGTTCTGAATCACGAAGCACGTGGCACGAGTAAGCACATGGATGTCGACGTGATGGTTCCTTCTCTTCCTACGGATGGTAGTCTTCTCTCTCAAGTTCTTCTGGAAGATAGGAATGTGTCAAGTGCCGCCTGTAGAGTCAGCTGAATCTGAAATCTGTCTATCATCTGCTGGCTGAACTCTAACTGCTTGGTCTTTTTAGGATTTTCCTTTTTACTCCCCTTCAACAAGCGGAGTTCTTGAGGGAAGGGGATGGTTGGGCCCTCATCAGATAAAGGGCTAGGAATAGGTTCCTACTGCTGAGAGGGAATGGAATCCATACAATGGTCATCATGCATCACATATGGACTCAAAGTAGATTAAGAAACCTTTCCTTTATTAATTTTTTTGGTCCTTTTGGAATCGTCCTAAGATACAAAAACAGGAGGAAACACAATTGCAAAATAAACGGTGGCATCAATACCACCAGCGATATTGGTCTTCGCAGCATCATTACCGCGCTCTAGCTTAGCATCAACTGGAATGGTGATGTCAATACCACTGACAACATCTGGAGAATCAACGGCCTCCATAACGTCGACTGGATCTTCATCCTTGGCAGCTTCAGCACCACCGTCATCAACATCATCATTAGTGGCATCAGCACCACTGTCCTCCTCGTCTAGTGCTCCTGGATTAAAATGGAGTCGTTGTTCAGATGTGACATCGTCGGCTGGTATCCTACCGCTCCTATGTGACACAAAATCAGCATCAAATGTGTATGAAGAAATATCACCCAATGACTCACTAGGAGTGGTGGTCTCTGTGAACTGTACCTGCTCAGACTTCCTCTTTAGGTTGTTAGGATTGGGCTCGATCTGAGCTAGTATGGAGGCCTTTCCCTTTATGATATCCCTCATCTCCTGCCTAAACTCGTCCGTCTCCTGCCTGAAAGATGCTTGCTAGTCTGAGAGTAGGCGGTCTAGATCGTCGAGGGCTAGGTTTTCATAGGCTAGCCCATGAGAACCGGACAGGTTGCCTCGCTGAAAATGAGGTTGGCTATGGTACTAGTGAGGGGGAGGCTGAGTGAACTGCTGAGGTTGCTGCTACTGCCTCCACTGTTGTCCCTGATGGTAGGGACGAGGACCCAACTGGTGATACTGTGGTTGGTGGGAGTACGGCGGCTACTGCTACGGCAGGCTGAACTGTCCACCCTAAGCTGGAGGCTACTGTTGGTATTAGGTGCCTCTGGTAGGCCACTTGAATCTGGGATGATCTCTGCGGATCCTGAGCTGCTGCCGATCATACCAAATCCCGTTGACTTCCATCAACGGCTCCTGCTCGTAACGGATCAGGGGAAGAACTGCCCGTGGTTGATCATGCTAATACACCACCATCTGAGTTTCCTGAGATGGTGGTGGTTGAGAGTAGTGCTGCGCAATGGCTAAACTGGCTCCGCCTAGATGTGGTGAAACTGGCGGTACTGAGCATAGTGTTGGGAAGAGATACTACTTCTATGGTCAGCCCGTGGCCTGAGATGGGGATGAGAAGTCATTTGTCCCTCCTGGAGACACATGATCTAGATCTTCAGGTCACTGAGGGTCTGTGCCAACTGGTCAACCTGCGTCATGCCCTGGCACTACTTCTTCTCGATAATCTCTATGCGGTCCAACTTCTCGCTAATGATACCCATGTCAGCTACCGACGACTCTACCTGTGATGTTGCTGACGAAGTGGATGGACCTGCGTCAACCCATGATATCCTCTGATAGTACGTGGCATGTGGAAGGGGCTTCCCTTGAGTGTAGACTCGGGTCTGGGACATCCCAGTATAGGTATCGGCCATCTCCTCATAGATGGCCCAGACCTGATCCTCATCCTTGGTGAAGTAGGAGCCCCCACAAGAAGCATTAACAAGCCTCTACAGCTCTAGTGTAAGCCCAGAAAAGAAACTCTGCACTAAGTTGGGCTTGGAGATCTCATGGTGTGGACACCGGTTGATGAGCTCACGAAATCGATCCCACGTCTCATGGAACTGCTCGTTGGGGATTACGATGAAGTTGTCGATCAGAGCTTGATCTGTGTTGGTCCAACTGAGTGGATAGTATTTGTTCAAGTACTCGGTCCAGAGCTACTTCCAAGTTGTAACATATCTCCCTAAATGCTTCAGTCGATAGGCTGCTCTGTCAACGAGGGAGAATGGAAACGCTATCATCTTGATAGTGTACTCATCCACAAATCTGTCATGGACTATGTTGCATATCATCTCAAAATCTTATAAATGCAGATGCGGCTCCTCAATGGCTAGCCCATGGAACTTGGGCAAGAGCTGAATCATCTAGGGGCCGAGCTTGAAGTCGCCCAGAATCTCAGGGAGTTGGATCCAACGATGGGTGAGGGTTGCACTAGGGTTGTGCAACTGCCTCATCGGTCGTGGTTGTCTGGCTGGCTCTAGCTGATCCTCCAGGTGTCTATCTGCTCCTCCTCCAGGTGCTGGGATGTCTCCACCAGCTGGTCGTTGTGGCTCTCCTCTGTCGGCTCGTATATGTGCTAACTCACGACGCACCTCTGCCATAAACGCTCCCTGATCTCTAATCTGCCTCTGCATCATCTCCAAGGAGGCTAGAAGTGTGTCGATGATGGCACCCTGATCCAAAACATATTTAGAACCACAGGGCTTCCCATCAGTGTGCTCCTCACTGCTGGCCATCTCGCGGGTCTCTAGAAAGGCAAAAGACCCGAACTCATGTGCCGTCAAACGTACAAATATATGCGTTGGTCTCTGCTCAGGCATCTCAGGAATGGAAGAAGGGTGGTCAGGAGGAACAGGGCAGAATCGAACTTTGGTTCGAAGATCGGGTCTAGGCTCCCCGGAACCTCCCTAGATGAATGAGGTGGAGTGCTCAAGAGCGGGTCTACCAAAGGTAGTCTAAGGGATCTTCGGACCATCATCATGATATGGAAATGGTGTGGATGAGATCTAGAAAGCAAACAAGATTAGCAGTCAAACCCCCAATTTACCTACTAAACTGAGAGCTGATGACCGTAAAGGATCGGTCAAGTATCTTGTCGATTTTATTTTAGGTGATCAAATAGTCTTGCAGAGCGATTAAGCGAGCTGGTAGGAACCCGATACTCCAAAGAGACTGACCCAATCCCAAAGCTAGATCTTTTCCAGCCAGTATGAATTGCGGACCCTTTACGAGCTACCCGATCAATTCAATCTGTTAAGGATGTCACGGTCCGCTTTACCGGTTACCGAAGAGATCCTCACTGGAAAATAACTAACCCCAAGACCAGTAATCTAATGGAAGTTCAGGCGTGGCTCTATCCTAGTGTACGTGTCACTCTCTTGCTCAAGCAAACCAAACAATGAGGGGGTGACTCTCCCCAAAACATATGTTTTAAGTGAGGTGGGTTTTAGGGTCAAGTTTTCTTAAACAACCCCAATTTTATGATTTTCACTTTTTTATGTATTTTTCAAAGTCAAAAAATGCCTAACGAATTTTTTGATCTTCTGATTTATTTTAAGTCTAAAAATAGGGGGAGAGGTCCAAAAAGCTGATGTACGATCAAACACTATGATGCATGCATAGTAAGAGATGTGTACCTGACCCCATCACTCTACATGCAGGGTGATCCGCGTATAAATTAAAAGAAAAAAATAAAACTAATCTAAATAATGCACGAAGAAAACAGCCTTAAGACGAGCAAATTCTAATGATCGTGAAGAATGGTAGCCAACTGATCATAGAGAGAGATCGATGCCCCGTCTCGGATGTTGATCGGTGTCCGCCATAACGGATCCTGCACGCACTGTATACGACCTCTAGCGTCACGTGACCTCTCAATAAATCAAGTTAAATTTTTTTATTTTGAATTATTAATAAGGTCCAATTACACTCTATAGGAGCAAGGAGTCTATTAGGGATTGGGCCTTAAATTATTTACATCACAATCAAGAAAAATCGTAAGTCTAGGGGCCAAATTCTTTGTGAATCAAATAGAAAAAATGTGATAAAATCAAAACAAGTGAAAAATGCGGTGAGGTCTCCGAGGACACCGGTGCATGGCGAAACAGACCCCGATATAAGTCTAAGAGAGACCAAGGTCCAAAGAGTGTCCAAGAAATTATTACAACAATAATAAAAGCGAAGTCTGTAGAAAAGAAAAACTACTCTACCGCTACTCTAAAAGCTATAAATATCTCATGTTCTTCTCATGCTCCTCCTCAAGTACAGGTCTCCTCCAAAGTGTCCTCGGGCGGTTCCTCGCATGAAAAGTGAAACACAAATGGGTCAAAAATAGTTATAACAAATAGAGATAAAAATAAACAAAAAGGTTGAAAAAGCTGAAAAAGCGACTACTAAGCTGTGCTCCCCGACAATGGCGCCATTCTGATGAGCAACCAATCAACTAGGTTTAAGTATCAAATAATAATCAAGGTCGTTGCGACCTTAATCAATCAGTCGTGCTCAATAAGAAAAAATAGAAATCACATAGATAACAGATAAGGCAATAAAAACAATGTTAGTGGTCTCCACTATTTTATTTTAACCTGGTATAGCGACCAGGGTCGAACTCAAGGCGCACGAGTTAACTTACGAAGTAGTCGTGATCAGATAGGAAAGAGCATATTTTTGTTAATTTTTAATTTTGCAAATTTTTGTGGTTTTTAATTAAGGAAAACAAGTAAGAAAATAAGGCAATAAAGCACACAAGCGAGCCTTTATTTTTATTAAAGCTAAAAATTCTAAACAATATGGGATAAAAATATTTTTTTCATATATTAAGGTCTTTTTAATGATTTTCTGGGGTTTTTCCAATTTTTAGATGATTTTATAATAATCAAATAAGATAAATAAACACAAACAATGGACAACCAGAACAATTTTGCAAATTAAAATAGCTAAAGTGCCCTAATGTCCTGGATATGCATTTTATGAAAAAGTATAAAGAAAATACTACAAACAGGAACTGAAACTAAATTTTTTTATTTCTTTTAGATTTTTTTTATTAATTTTATAAGTTTTTGAGAGTTTTTAGATTTTTAGGATTTTTATAATGAATTTAAAAACAAAAATGCTACTGGAGATAAAGCACACATAAACAAACAAACAAACACTAATTTTTTGGAATTTTAGCACAATTTTTATAATTTTTATGTATTTTATAAAATAGACAAAACCATTTTTATTATGGAATTAAAAACAAGATTCATAGTGCACAGAGACCTAATTGCAATTATAAGAAAGTTCACAGGCCAATTAATAACGTGGATATAAAATGTAGGACCAATAGTGCAAAAAGTCCAGTAAATTCACGCACATGCACAATACACCACGCATAGGGGCATAAATGCAATTATCGGAAAATATTGATTCAAAATATAACACTCAGGAGTTTAGGATAAAACATGCAAATACACCACAAAATCAAGTGGGACAACACGTGAGTTCACATACAAAGGACTGAAATGCAAATATATGAAAGAGTAAGGGTCCACATACAAAACAACCAGACTATTTTAAACTACGCAAAATATTTACAGGATCGAATAACAAAGACAAAACAAAGAGGGGCCTAAGGATAAACTACCACTTATTGGGCGCGATCCGACGGTCGATAAGTTCCACTTAAGATCCAACGGCCGAGATGGGTGGATACCCCTTCAACAATGGAGGGCAGTGATGAGATCCGCAACTGGGTCTGACGGTCGGAGGCCTACCGGAGAAAAATCGCTTGGATTAGAACTGGAGCGGCCTTCAATCAGACGGTGGAGGAGGTGTCGGGAAGAACGGGGAAGAACTCGCCAGAGGGCGAGTTTCGATCATCGATTATACATGGTTCCGACGTCCTCTCGAGCTGCTGGAAGATGGAAGATGTAGGCGATGATGATCCACAGCGTCTGGAAGGCTCAAAAGGGCTCAGGTCCACACGGGGTTCCCTAGGGGAGAATGGAAGACCTGGAGCTTCCTGGGGGTACTCAAGACCTCCAGATGAGGTCTATTAGCGTGCGAACCCTGCAGGAGAAAGGATCATTGAAAAGCCCGTAATCTACCCTTGTTAATTCAATCAAATTAATGATTAAATTAAATATAGTGTCGTTCGTTGTGGTCAGGTAAATACAGACTGATCAAAAACCACTTTAACTAATGTTCAAGTAATCACGAGCTGCAGATTTATTTTACTTGGGCAAGCCCAAGGTCGAACTCAGGGAGTCAGCTGTCTCCTTAGGTAAATTTTAAGCGAATTCGAAGGTCAGATTTTCAGAAGATTCTTTTTGGTATTTTTTAGCAATTTTTATGCAATAAAGGAAAAACACATGCAATCAGGACAATTTACAAGTTATATAGAAAATATGATCAAATAAAGTCCAAATATTATGAAACTTGGTCAGAATGAGGAATGCAATGAAACTAAGCTACACTATTTTTTTGGATTATTCCGACACTTTATGAATTTACTATGAATTAAAAATGAATGCAAAGTGATTTTTACAAAATCAATTTTAATAAATACCAAAACACATTATTTCTAGATATAAAAATTATCCTAGATAGATCTAAGTATGAGGAATCCAAGAAAATTGATAAACCTAGAATTCTATGTCAATTGGAACTATTAAAAATCAATTAAGGAAATCACTAATTAATTTATTTAGGCCTCGGGATGCGTGCAAATGCAAAGATTTTTGGGAACAATGTAAAATAAATTATCTAAGTCTAATGTGAATTTTGGATGATTTTTGGAGCAACAAGGAATTTAATTCGAATTAAAAGGCACACAATGGGCAAAATATGGAAAATTTTCACCAATTTAATAATATTAAATTCCCAATATGTCGTAAAAATGAAAACACGTGTCACATATGATAGAGGACAAGATAAGCTACATCATGTTATTTTTAGAGATGAAAAATAATGCCAAATGGACACTAAATATGCGTGCAAAGACAGGGGCCAAATTGTAAATACATAAAATAAATTACTGAAAATTAAACATGCTGACATGGACTTAAATGCAATTACCTATAATGCTAGGGGTATGTATGCAAAATGACCATGGAACACGTGCGCCTCACGTGATGCTCCTGACAGGGACTGATTTGTAATTTGCAAAACTTCTAGGGGAAAATGCCCAGGCCGCACGTGTGACTCGGGAGATGTCGGAGGCTCGGATGTCGGCTCGAGTGCGCTGCAGGCTCGGGTGTGCTTTGGGATAGCTTCAGGAGCTCCGAGCCTAAGGGGCGGGGAGGAGGCTCGGAGGAGTCGACGTGGCGTACGATGGACCGCTTGATCGATGAAGACCTGGCGGCTACTGAAGCTGATACGTGGCGTGCCTTGGGACTGTTAGATCGAGTGAAGATCCAACGGAGGATGAGGGCTCCTGAGATGAAGCGACGTGGTGTGTTGCGGCCTGTTAGATCAAGATGGATCCAACGGTATCTGTAGCTGGCTGGAGATGGCGACGTGGACGAACGAGGGCAGTTGGATCCTCCTTATCCAACAGAGGCGGGGCGATGGCGACGTGGCATGATCTGAACCATCTGATTGTGAGGATCGGACGGCAGCTGGGTTCGTGCTCCTCCGATCCTCCGCCTCCTGCGGAGGACGTGGTTGGGCTCTAGCGAAGCCCTCCTAGATCTGCCGCCTTCCCTCGTGCTTGGTGCTGCTCCTCGGAGGCTCCTAAGCAGCTGGGGACGATCGGGGAAGCGTCGGGGAGCCGCCGGAGGCTCTGGATGAAGTTGGGAAGGTCCGTAGGCTGAAGGCGATGAAAGTCGCGATAGCTCCGGCGAAGCTTCCGACCAGTGAAGGGAGGAGTACCTGCAGGGGTTAGTTCTTATAGCCGATGCGTGCAACGTGTTCGTGAGGTGATTGTGAGTGCGGTGGGAGGCATGCGGTGAAGTGAAGGTGGTCCGGTGGTGCTCCTCCGCCAAGGTAGCGGAGCTTTGGTCGGAGTGATGTGCGAGGTGCTGTCAGAGCAAATGGGATGGCACGGGAAGATCAGAGCTCCATGGCGGAGCTCGATGGATGATCGGGCGGAAGCGGGAGTGATCGGAGGAGGCGGATAAATTGCAAGAAAAATGAAGAAAAAAAGAAAGAGATCGGAGAGCGAATGGAATATGCTACTTGAGGATAGAAGCTCGGAGTTGAGCTCCTGGTCGTCGCTCGAAGGTCGGTAAGAGTCCTGAGCTCAAGCAACTCACGGAAGGAGCTGCGACACGGTGCGGCGGAGCCGTTGATCTCGCCGGAGGAATACACACTTCTTTGCTCGATTTCGCTCAAAATTTCTGTCACCAATCAAGAGGCAAGAACTCGAGGGAACCTTCTGCTATGGCGGATGGGGTCGACGGTCACCGGTGGTGGATTATTTATAGGTTGGAGGTGAGGGTGTAGGTGATGGGACGACGAAGTTGGTGGAGGTCGTGGAGCGACATGGGTGATGTTCATGGCGATTGAGGAGGTCGGCGAGGATGAGGGTAGAGTGGGCTACGAGGTGGAGGTGAAAGGAGGCGGAGAGGATGGCCGGAGTGGTGCCAAAAATAGAAAGGGGGCGGTTCACACGCAAGGTGGATGACATGGGCGAAGGGGCATCTGGAGGTTGACGACGGGTTCTGGACCGTTGGATCGAGTGATCCAATGGCCAGGAGAAGGGCATGAGGGTATGGCCTGGATCAGATCGAAATGATGTGATTGAATGGTTAAGGAGGCGACACGTGGCGGCCTGAGGGAGAGGTGATGAGGGACGGTCGGGTGAGGTCTTGAGGATCTGATCGTACGGTCCATGAGACGCCATGTGGCGAGCTAAAAATTAGGCGGAGATGGAGAGCTGTGATGAAGCCCAGGCATTGATCGAGTGGCAGGGATCCAAGGCGAGATGAACAGTGGCGATGAGGAGAGAAGGAGGGACATCGGACGATGGAGAAGATGTGACGTGTGGCGGCCTGTGGGAGAGGCGCTAGCAGACGGCCCTGGTTGGATCTGGGCTGGATTAGATGGTCGAAATGAGTTGCAACACTGTATGGCCCAGATCAGGAGAGAAGGAAATGGATCGAACGGCGGAGGACGACGGGCGCGTGGCACGATGTGAGCGGGCCGTGTGGCACAATCAGAAGGCGCCACGTGACCTGATCTGAATGGTCGAAAGAGAATACGGAATTAGGGAGAGAAGATGGCCGAATTTAGAAAAACTCAAAACATGAAAGTTGTAGATCTCGATGAGATCTACAAGTTTTATGTTGACCAAAAACGGAGATGAGGTCAAATAAGATACAAAAATACAAAGGTATAAATATACATACATATAGTACACCATGGGGTCCCAAAACCCAAGTTTTGCATTCGAGCTCTGATTTAAATGAAATTGGTCTCATTTTGAAGGTCTCTGAATGTGTATTAATCTGAAAGTGAGTAGACCTAGATCAAGGGTTGTATGAGGTACATATTTACCTTCTAAGGTCTGGGGTCTCCAACTGGATTTGGGGTTTTATTGGGTTATTTTACAAGCTAGGAATTTTTGGCCTTTTCCTTATATTATTAGTTAGTAATATGCGCAGTATAGAGATGGTTTTATTGACTTTGGAGTGAGTATAAAATACAAGTAAATAGGTGAATATTTACAAGTGAATTAGGCTTCTTATTTAATGCAGGTATGGATGCTAAAATGCTTGTATTATGTATGCATGTATGTATGCTAATTATGCAAGATAAAGGGAAATATGCCGTTAAATACTCGGGAACAAGACTCTATTTTCAACATTAAGAGTGATGAATCATAGATTCATTAACCCCCATACTTAAACCTTGCTCGTCCCCGAGCAACTAAAATGAAATGTAAGAGTGAAATGATTTTGGGTTCCATACCAAGCTAATGAACAAACGTTGAAAATGGAGCTTGACTCGACCTTTGGATTAATTGTATGGCGGAACCTTATTGGGATCTGAACTTAAGACCTAACAGACTTCAAGTTCCACAAGTCTTCTATTCAAGACTCCTTAATAGTCAGGTCAGAACAGATCCTCAAACATAAATTTCTGATGACTATGATTCTTACTTGTATTATGTAAGTGTAAAATAGCTCTCCACATGAGAATTGGCTAAGAAGCAGCCTCCTCTAACAAGGTAACTCTAATTCCCCGGTCCAGTAACTCTTTCCTCGAGGAGGGTGGGGGGGGGGGGTATTCCCTTCTAAGTTCAAGTGCGACTAGCTCAAGAGGAGGGGGTGGAGAAAGAATGGACGGTAGCCAGTGTAGCTACCTATCCCGGGAAGCCTGACCAGTGTAGCCAAGTCATCCAACTGCAGACTTCTTGCTAATATACATACTCTGACAGGTATTTTATTTTCACTTGGACCTGTCTTATTTTTTGGAGATTTTGCAATTTTTTTCGAACTATATACAAGGTGCAGCATGTACATCAGGAATTTTTCCTCTTGAGCCAGTAGACTATCCCTCTTTTGAAGCATTATTGCAACCCACAACGTCCCGTCTTTAGACGTCAACACCACCAGACTAGGTTGAGATGCACTATCCTCCCTAGAGGAAGATGGATGTTTCCTCATGTATGCTACTCCAAGCCAAAGGATTCTACCTCCTCTCCACCTCATCAATGAAGAGCTACGTGCATGGTGCTTGTCCAAGTTAGGTCATTGTCTATAAGAATCATGCGTGTGCACGAGATATTCTACTTAGACTAATCAAGATGACATGTGAACATAGACTTACGGACTCAAAGAATTAAGTCACTTGACCTGAGAAATCTTAACTCCAGTTCCTATGAGGTTCCTCTGAAATTAGGTGGATTAAGGTCAAATCAAATCCCTCCTCAACATCTATTCATAACTTGGTTCAGAACCCACTAACTTTTCACCTTGCATATGCAAGATATGCAAACGAGATGTAGATGACATGCTATGTAGATGAATGAAATGCAAGACTCTTTTTTTCTTTCTTTTCAGATGCAAAGATGATGTGCAAGAGTAAATAAGAAGCCTATTTTTTGTTGTTTTTTTGTGTTTTTTTTCCAAAATTTGGTATAGCTCCTATGTTACAACAATTTACAAGAGTTTTATAAGTATTACAAATTATACAAGTGTTATATAATATACAAGTATACATGTATTTTACAAAAAACATTTTCTCCAATTTTATCCCTTCTGTAATTATTGCGCAATATATACAAAAATACGGGAAAGTACAAGCTATGGGTAAAGTATATATTACACGCCCCCTATACATAGCGTGTGCTATGTCCTCAGAGAACGAAAAGCGAGGAAAAAGACATAGATCATGCTAAGCGTAGGAAAGCCAAAAGAGCAAAAATGTATAGAAGTCATCTTGCCCCCCTATACTTAGGCTCTGGCAGCCTAAGTGTAGCAGGAGATCAAAAACGGGGCAGACGAGGTCGAGAAGGGAAGTGGATGAATATATGTACAAGATGGGCATCGGTTCCCCCTTATACTTAGGCTCAGGTCAGCCTAAGTATAGGACTGGAGTGGTATGAGGACCGATGTGATCTGGAGAATGTACAGTGAATGGATTCAGGTGACTCTCCCCCTTATACTTAGGATCTGATCATCCTAAGTATAGTCGTAGATGAAAATATATGAAGTTGGGCTGAGTGATTAGAGTCATGGGAGGGGGGTATAATGTACAAGAATGATGGGTATATACAAGGATCGTGGTCTGAATCTTTCCAGATGCTGATGATGGCGAGAGTTCACTGTTGCAAGGTCTCATGCGCGGTTCTATGTGTATCTGTTGAATCTGTCTCGCGCATGAATACAATCTCCTCAATATAGACTAACTGTTCATTGGGTTCGACGAAGTGCTTCAACAGTTGTCCATTTACTAGGAATGTCGGCGCGTCATCTGTGAGATCTGAGATCTCAACACATCCACTATCATGAACATCATGGACAATGAATGGGCCTGTCCACTTGGATTTTAGCTTGCCTTGGAAAACCTTCAGCCTTGCATTGAACAACCATACCTTCTGTCCAGGAACAAAGGTCTTTCGTCTGATATATCTATCATGCCAACGCTTTACTTTGTACTTGTACACCAAAATGTTGTCGTATACTCAGTTTCTGACTTCCACAAGCTCATTTAGATCCATGTCTCTCTGTTTCTGCCCTAGGTGTGTGTTCCAATTGACCTTTTGATTGCCCATTCTGATTTATGCACTAATTCTGCAGGTAAATGGCACGACTTCCCAAATATCATCCTGAATGGAGAGGTTCCTAACGGTGTCTTGTAAGCTGTCCTATAAGCCCATAGGACTTGATCCAAGATCTGAGACCAGTCCTTCTTATCTGAGCAGAAAAGCTTCTGCAATATGGTTTTCACCTCCCTATTCGACACCTCAGCCATACCATTGGTCTATGGGTGGTAAGGACTAGCGACACGGTGTTCGATGTCGTAATCCTTCAAGAGATTCTTCACATCTCGGTTTACAAAGTGGCTACCCCCATCTGATATCAACATTTTGGGGATCCCGAACCTAGAGATGATATGATCTCTAATGAATTTACAAACAGTCCTGCTGTCTGCGGCTCGGGTTGGGATAGCCTCCACCCACCTGGACAAATAATCTACCGCAAGAAGGATGTATTCGGATCCGTGGCTAACAGGGAATGGGCCCATGAAGTCGATGCCCCAGGCATCAAAGACATCATAAATGATGACAGGCTGCATCGGCATCTCATCCTTGGAACCAATGGTTCCTCCCATTCACTGGCAAACTGGGCACGACTTCGCAAAGGTGATCGCATCGCAAAACAGAGTCGGCCAGTAAAAGCCACAATGAAGTACCTTCTATGCGGTCCTCTTCCCGGAGTGGTGTCCTCCTGCCTCCAGACTGTGGCATAAAAAAAGGACACTTTGGTGTTCCTCCTGAGAAATACACCGTCTCCAGACACAATCCGGTCCTTCAAAGAAAAGGATCGGATCCTCCCAATGGTAATGTCTAGAATCCGACTTCAGTTGGTCGATGTGGCTCTTGGGCCAATCTTCGGCAACCTTCTGGGAGACAAGATAGTTCACGATATTGGCATACCATGGGAGTGAGTCGACAACAAAAATCGACTTGTCGGGGAAGGAATCTCGAATCAGTGAATCCTCGAAAGCATTAAGATCTTCAAGACGAGAGAGGTGATCAACTACTACGTTCTTCTTTCCATGTTTATCACGAATGTCCAAATCAAACTCTTGGATAAGCAGAATACACCTAAGAAGACGCGTCTTCATGTCCTTCTTTTCCATTAAATAAGTAGTGTTGTGTGGTCAGTGAACACAATTACCTTGGATCCGATTAAATGAGATCTGAATTTGTCCAAGGCAAACAATACTGCAAGCATCTCTTTTTCCGTAACTGTATAGTTACGCTGAGTAGTATCAAGCACTTTGCTTGCGTAGTGTATTGCAAACAGGACGCCATCCCTCCTCTATCCTAACACAGCCCCAACAGCAAAGTCTGATGCGTCCGTCATGATCTCAAAAGGCAAAGACCAATCTGGGGTTTGTAGGATCGGGGCGTCCATGATCATTCCTTGTAATAGCTTAAAGGCCTCAAGACATTTGTGATAAATAATAAACTCTATGTCCTTGCCTAAAAGCTCAGTTAGCGGTCGTGCAATCTTAGAAAAAACCTTGATAAATCTCCGATAAAATCCGACATGCTCGAGGAAAAACCGCAACTGTTTCACAGCGGTTGATGGCTGGAGTCGTCTGATCACATCCACCTTGGCAGGATTAACCCCCATTCCTCTCGTGGAGATGACATGCCCCAACACAATGCCCTCCGTCACCATAAAGTGACTTTTCTCCTAGGAGAACACCAGATTGACCTCACAACATCGTTTGAGGACTCGGTCCAGATTCCTAAGATAGGAATCGAAGGAATCGTCGTGGAGCAAGAAGTCATCCATGAAGACTTCCAGGAATTCACCGACCATTTCGACGAATATAGCAATCATGCACCTTTGAAAAGTACCGGGCGCATCGCATAACCCAAAGGGCATGCGCCTGAAAGCATAGGTACCCAAGGGGCATGTGAATGTGGTCTTTTCCTGGTCCTCTGGAGCTATGGCTACTTGACTGTAGCCCGAGAACCCATCCAAGAAGCAGAAGAATTCTTTCCTCGCTAATCTATCTAAGATCTGATCAATGAATGGTAGGGGAAATGATCCTTCTTCGTCGCAGCATTCAGGCGTCTGTAATCCACACAGACGTGCCACGACGTGGGTACTCGCGTCACGATCTCCTCTCCATCTTCATTGGTGGTGGTCTGAATTCCTAACTTTTTCGGGACAACATGGATTGGGGCCACCCATTTGGAGTCAGAGCTGGGATAAATAAAACCAGTGTTGCACCATTTCTCTATCATCTTCTTCACTACTTCTCGCAAATTTGGATTCAACCAACATTTGAATTCACGAGAGGGTTTAGCTTCATTCTCCAAGTAGATATGGTGCGAACACAGAGCAGGATTTATCCTGTGGAGATCGGAGATTCTCCAGCCTATTGCCTTGCGGTTTTTCTCCAGAATCTCTAGCAAGCGAGATTCCTGCTCCTCAGTCAATCGCGAGCTGATGATGATCGGATACTTCTTTTCTTATCCCGCAAGGGAGGCATATTTATGTGTTGTGGGTAAAGATTTGATTTCAGGTAATGTGTGATCATCGAGGAAGTCTGGCTCAATCGAATATGGTTCAGTGCTGGTAGTGGTTGGATCGGTCCTTGAAATTGCTGCCACCAATTCATTCGGCTCTGGAGTCGGATCGTCACAGGGCTCTAAGCAATTGGCGAAAGACACGTCCGACTCATTATCCTCCTCTTTTGATTGTCCTAAAGAGGGAAGGACTGACAGGTCCAGCTGGGCCTCTAAGTCATCGAAGATGTAGGGGGATGCAGATTCTATGCCGTGTTCATTTCTAAGGACCTCGCAAACTGACTCATGCACAAGATCTTCTCCGGAGGGGATGGACTCATTGGTGCTAGCTGGGTTCAGTCTCCATGGCCCAACATTGTCTACATGAATCCGATCTCTGCCATATGGTCTGCTTCATCTCAAGTTCCTTTTCTCCGCCTGGAGTTTGGAACTGGATTTTCTCAATCTTATAATCAAATAAGGCCCCGCTGTTCTGAGGAAGGGCCTACCTAATATAATCTGGGAATCTCTCCAATTGCGAGGGGTCTCCATATCAAGGACGGTGAAGTCCACCATGTATTCCTGACCCTCGATTTTGACGACAACATTCCTTAATTCTCATTGGGACCTCTTGGTTGATTTATCAGCGAACTGAAGTAGAGCTCTGGATTTCCTACGAAGTCCGAGATTAAGCCACTCGTAGAGGGTTGTAGGCATTAAGTTGATTGAGGATTCGTTGTCCAAGAGAGTGCGTGCAAACGTAGTGTCATCGACATGACTCACCACATAATGTGCACCCATGTCTCTTCGTATCCTTGGAAACGAATTCTTTATTGTGCTGGTTGTGGCTACTGACAGAACGTGTTTCTCAACACGCCTTTTGGTCTTCCTGCTAACCCTAGTAGGTGTGCATCTCACCTTAAGGTATTTCTGAAATGCAGGTGTCATCTCCACATACTTGTCAAAGGGGATCGTGACCTTGATGTGTTTATTGCAGAACTCCGCCATCTCAGGGTCATCTTTTTGTATTTTTTAGCTTTCTTTTTTCCACCCTTAGGATCTTGAGGAAAGGGATTATTGATTCTAACTCAGATTCCGAAACTGAAAGATTTTCATTTAAAACTGGAACTGAGTTCTGTACATGACTCGGACTCTGAGACCGACTCTGACTCTAACTCTGACGAAAACAAAATTTTTGCTGCGAAATCGGTGATGCATTCTCCGCGAGTGCTGGAACATCCTCCTCAAATAGAGGTCCAGGCTCTTCATCGGTCTTGCCGGACTCCCTACTGGTGCGATTCTCCTGCTTCTTTGAGGACTCAGAAGTCCTCTTCTTCTGTCGGTGGTGGTGGTGCTGCTCCTCTGGCTCCAAGTTCTCCTCAGGTAGAGACTTGGCAGCTTCTTCCTCCAATGCCCGTGCCCGATCAGGTACGATCACGGTCCTTCCGCTCCTGAGGGACATATGGTGTACATTATCATACGAAAGGATCTCATGTTCAGATAAAGAGTTATCTGAATAGTATACCTGATTTCGTGGTCGGTTTTGGCCCTGATTCAAGTTGTTCGGATTGGCCTGAACCTGAGCGGGAATTGGGGTCATTGGCGCCGTCTGCTGGTCCTGGGTATGAGAAACACAATTCAGATCGGTTCTCATATCCAGATAGTCATTCTGGATTTGTTGGACCCTATCAGTCAGGGTCTAGATCGCCAAGGTGAGGGACTCTAATTCAGTAGTGGGCTGGTTCTGTTGATGTTGTCTCATGGATGAGTTCATATACTGGCCCTATTGGCCATGCCGGTATTGTTTCTTCTGATGGGAAGGTGGAGGGCCATGCTGGCCCGAGTGGAAGGTGCGCTGCTGCTGTTGGTGCTGCTGAGGCTGGTACCCTTGTCCGGGCTGGGACTGAACGAAGTGCGGTGCAGGGACGGAGTTGGTTTCTTGGTAAGCTAGGGAAGGTCGGTGAGGCTGACCGTTCCCCATCCCTAACTGTCTGCCGATGGGATCATGGCTGTACCACAACCTGTTGATCTCAAACACCTGCGGAGGCTCCTCGTATCCTGTCTCCACTTGTGGGGGTTCGTGCTGCTCCTGCTAAGTGTATGTCTGCTCTTCTACCCAGCTACTCTAAGGCTCCGGTGCCTGTTCCTGTACAAGATGAACTCGATGTACATGTACATGTGGTGCAGAAGGGGTAGGTAGCTTTATCTTGGCTACCTTCTCAGTAAGTTCCTCCACTTGTTTCGACAATCGCAAGAGAGACTCAAGGTTAGTGACCCTCTTGTGAATCTACTCGACCATGCTAAATTTGTCAGCTATCATTCCCATGCTGGGAATGAGGTCCTCTGTCAGATCTGCTACAGTCCTTCTAGTTGTCTCGTTGGATAAGATTGATGGAGACAACTGATAGGCCATGGTGGCCTGCGACCTACCTGTTTCCACCATCTGCTCCAAGATTTTCCATACAGCATTCTCATTTTTGTTCAGATAGCTTCCTCTACAGGTGGCACTTACTAACCCCTGCATCTCCGGGTTCATGCCACAGAACAAGGTCTGGACTAAGATCGCTTTTGAAATGCCATGGCAAGGGCATTTCTGAATTAGGCCATTAAACTAATCTCATGCTTCATGGAATGGTTCATTGGGTCCTTAGGAGAAACTCGCAATCTATGTTCTCATTTGATTAGTCCTAATGAGTGGGTAGAACTTCTTCAGAAAAGGTCCTTGAACTGCATCCAGGTTTTACATATCACCCCGAGATTTTTCAACCAATGAGCTGCCTTATCTCCTAAGGCAAACGGGGTGGCCTTCAGCCTTATATAATCCTGCCCAACCCTAGGGTGACTAAGGTTGTTGCAAACCAGCTTGAAGTCTCTGAGGAAGGCATATCATTCTTCGTTTGCATTTCCATTAAACTTTGGCAGCAGGTTCAGAAAGTGGGGTTTTAGCTCGAATGCTTCAAGGGGAACCACTGGTGCCAAACCAAGTATGCATCTCATTTTCTGATGGGTTATAAGCATCAACCATGGGTCAGTCGATTCCTCCTGCCGTAATGATTTGTCCCATCTTTGTCTTATGATCCGCATTCTGTTATTCGGCTATGGCGAGGCGAGCAAAGATTTGTTGTATTGGGCCATCTCTGTGTTCCTCATCATCCGGGGGTCGATTTGGTGGCATCTTGTCTTCTAGCCCTGGGAATGGAAAATGGACTTTGTTAGAGGACAAATCAAGGAATGGATTCTTACCGAGGCGATGGTATTCCTCGGTAAGATCATAGGAGATAAAAGGGTTGGTTTGAGAGTAACCACCCAGGGTTTGAGGGGTCCAGAACTAAAGAGGGTGATGAGCTCTGGTTGGTCCAAGTTGCGCTTGGGCCGGTGAAGATGAGCTTCGTGGGGGGCTCAGAGAAA
Organism: Ottelia alismoides; assembly: GCA_037367405.1. Lineage (NCBI taxonomy): Eukaryota > Viridiplantae > Streptophyta > Magnoliopsida > Alismatales > Hydrocharitaceae > Ottelia > Ottelia alismoides. Next base: position 2,077,799 of record JAZKJV010001079.1, on the reverse strand, counting down.
GATTGGCAAATGGGGAGTCGATATCCCCCCAGTCAATCATCTTGGTTTGGCGAGAAGAAGAATCGAGAATTCTAAGTGAAGATAGGATTTTACTCCTACCTGAAGCAAGCAATTGAATCCAAACCCCGTATTTTCACACTCAACATGGCGAAAGACCCAAAACCAAGTTCGATTAGTCTGGTTGATTTTAAGTGTGATTTTCAAGCAAATAGCAAAGGTTACGTGGCCTATAGGGAAGTCAGCTCAAAGCCGGATGCGTCTTCCCTGTTTAACCTGTCGCCTAAGATACCTACGTCCTTCCTTTCTTCGCTCCTATCCCAAGTTGATGGATTCAAAGACCTGCCCCTATCTACCTGCAAGCAGGCAGAGGCTGACAAGGCTTGGAACTTCACCCCGGTGGGTTACTAGCAACTTGTCGTGAAGTACCGCTGGTTCACCCCTATCTACTTGTGAACAGGCGGAGGCTACATCGTATTAGTCATTGAACCTGAAAAATTCAACTCGTGATATTTGCTAGGATCAGTCGGTACGTTATATGGAAGGCGGGGATTTGGGATCTGCCTTAAGGTGTACATAAACACTCAAGTACCATCACTCAGCTTGAAAACAAGGTCAGGGTTAATCTCCCGCAAGCTGAATTTCTTATTTTATTGATTTTTTTGGTCAATTATGTTTAGCAGTCCTAGTTTTAAGTTAAGTTATCACTGATTAAGTCAACCCACACAGCACGCCTATCGTCTAGTCCCAATTTCCTTTTTACCTAAGTTTTGAATAATCAAGAGAAAGAAGTCCAGAAAAGCCGATGCACGATAAATCAACGATGCTATGATGAGTTTAGAGTACTTACAACGATCCCTTCACTTTTATGCGGGATGCAGAACAGAATTGAAAACTTTTTACATTATATGCAAATGCAGACGATAAAATCCGCTCCTAGACAGGCAGTTCTATTGGCGAGTGAAGCATCGATTAAGTTTAACTAGATCTGTGGTCTAAGTGTGTCTTTTATGTGGGATGTGTGGTCCTAAAGAATTACGAGCACAAGCAAACCATAGAGTGGCTCGAGGAGCCGCTAGTGCAAGCCTATTCTAAAAATCAATCCACACAGCACACAGGGACATGTTTCCACTATTTTTACACAGACGAGAACCCAAATGGGAACCACTGGAAAGGATGCAAAAATAATGAAAAACAAAATTTACAAGTCCTCACAATCACTCAAAAAGTTCAAAATGCATGCTCCTCGAAGCGCCTTCGACTCCATGTGGTCCACGCACAAAAATAATTTGAGATCAGATAAAGAACAACACAAAATGCTCAAAAATAAAGGACTAAAAAATATTAACAAGAAAACCGGGAATCAGACTACCCGAGGATGGAAAATCAGACACTCAAAAATTATCTAGAAATTAACCTAAGCCGTACCTCCTCGGCAACGTCGCCATTTGAAAAGCCCGGAATCTACCCTTGTTAATTCAATCAAATTAATGATTAAATTAAATATAGTGTTGTTCGTTGTAGTCAGGTAAATACGGACTGATCAAAAACCACTTTAATTAATGTTCAAGTAATCACCAGTGGTAGATTTATTTTACTTGGGCAAGCCCAAGGTCGAACTCAGGGAGGCAGCTGTCTCCTTAGGTAAATTTTAAGAGAATTTGAAGGTCGGAGTTTTAGAAGATTCTTTTTGATATTTTTCTACCAATTTTTATGCAATAAAGGAGAAACACATGCAATTAGGCCAATTTACAAGTTATATCAAAAATATGATCAAATAAAGTCCAAAAATTATGAAACTTGGCCACAATGAGGAATGCAATGAAATTAAGCTACACTAATTTTTCTGGATTTTTCTAACACTTAATGAATTTACTGTGAATTAATAATGAATGCAAAGTGATTTTTACAAAATCAATTTTAATAAATACCAAAACACATTATTTCCAGATATAAAAATTATCCTAGATAGATCTAAGTATGAAGAATCTAGGAAAATTGATAAACCTAGAATTCTATGTGAATTGGATCTATTAAAAATCAATTAATGAAATCACTACTTAATTTATCCAGGCCTCGGGATGCGGCAAATGCAAAGATTATTGGCGCAATGTTAAATAAATTATCCTAAGTCTAATGTGAATTTTAAATGATTTTTGGAGCAACAATGAATTTAATTCGAATTAAAAGGCACACAATGGGCAAAATAAGGAAAATTTCACCAATTTAATAATATTAAATTCCCAATATGTCACAAAAATGAAAACACGTCACATATGATAGAGGACAAGATAAGCTACAACATGCAATTTTTAGAACTGAAAAACAATGCCAAATGGACACCTAAATATGCATGCAAAGACATGGACCAAATTGCAAATACAGAAAATAAATTACTGAAAATTAAACATGTTGATAGGGACTTAAATGCAATTACCTATAATGCTGGGGGTATGTATGCAAAATGTCCATAGAACACGTGCGCCTCATGTGATGCTCCAGGCAGGGACTGATCTGTAATTTACAAAACTTCCAGAGGCCTCAGTGTAAAATGCCCAAGTCGCACGTGAGAAATACGTGCAGTGCTAGGCTCGGGAGACGTCGGAGGCTCGGATGTCGGCTCGGGTACGCTGTAGGCTCGGGGCGTGCTTCGGGATAGCTTCGGGAGCTCCGAGCCTAAGGGGCGGGGAGGAGCCTCGGAGGAGTCGACGTGGCACACGATGGACCGCTTGATCAATGAAGATCCAACGACTATTGAAGATGATACGTGGCATGCCTTGGGACCGTTAGATCGAGTGAAAATCCAACGGAGGATGAGGGCTCCTGAGATGAAGCGATGTGGCATGTTGCGGCCCGTTGGATCAAGATGGATCCAACGGTATATGTAGCTGGCTGGAGATGGCGACGTGGATGAACGAGGGCGGTTGGATCCTCCTGATCCAACGGAGGTGGGGCGATGGTGATGTGGCACGATCTGAACCGTTCGATCGTGAGGATCGGATGGCAGTAGGGCTTCGTGCCCCACCGGTCCGCCGCCTCCTACGGCGAACGTGGCTGGGGTCTGGCACAGCCCTCCTGACTCAGCCGCCTTCCCTCGTGCTCGGTGTTGCTCCTCGGAGGCTCCTAAGCAGCTGGGGATAATCGGGGAAGCATCGGGGAGCCGCTGGAGGCTCTGGATGAAGTTGGGAAGGTCCGTAGGCCGGAGGCGATGAAGGTCGAGATAGCTCCGGTGAAGCTTCCAACCAGTGAAGGGAGGAGTACCTGCAGGGGTTAGTTCTTATAGCCTAGGCATGCGGCATGTTCGTGAGGTGATTGTGATTGCGGTGGGAGGCCTGCGGTGAAGTGAAGGTGGTCCAGTGGTGCTCCTCCGCCAAGGTGGCGGAGCTTTAGTCGGAGTGATGTGCGAGGTGCTATCAGAGTAAATGGGATGGCACGTGAAAATAAGAGCTCCATGGTGGAGCTCGGTGGATGATCGGGTGGAAGCGGGAGTGATCGGAGGAGACGGATAAATTGCGAGAAAAATGAAGAAAAAGAATAAAGAGATTGGAGAGAGAATGGAAGATGCTACTTGAGGATAGAGGCTCGGAGTTGAGCTCCTGGTCGTCGCTCGAAGGTCAGTATGAGTCTTGAGCTCAAGCAACTCACGGAAGGAGCTGCGGCACGGCGCGACGGAGCTGTGGATCTCGCCGGAGGAATACTCCCTTCTTCGCTCGATTTCGCTCAAAATTTCTGTCACTAATCAAGAGGCAAGAGCTCGGGGGAACCTTCTGCTATGGCGGATGGGGTCGACGGTCACCGGTGGTGGAGTATTATAGGTTGGAGGTGAGGGTGTAGGTGACAGGATGACGAAGTTGGTGGAGGTCGTGGAGTGACGTGGGTAAAGTTCATGGCGATTGAGGAGGTCGGCGAGGATGAGGGTAGAGTGGGCTATGAGGTGGAGGCGACAGGAGGCGGAGAGGATGGCCGGAGTGGTGCCAAAAATAGAAAGGGGGCGGTTCGCGCGCAAGGTGGATGACGTGGGCGAGGGGGGCGTCTGGAGATTGACGACGGGTTCTAGACCGTTGGATCGAGTGATCCAACAGCCAGGAGAAGGGCGTGAGGGGATGGCTTGGATCAGATCGAAGTGATGTGATCGAAGGGTTAAGGAGGCGACACGTGACGGCCTGAGGGAGAGGCACTGAGGGATGGTCAGGAAGAGGTCTTAAGGATCTGATCATGCGGTCCATGAGATGCCACGTGGCGAGCTAAAAATTGGGCAGAGATGGAGGGTTGTGATGAAGCCCAGGCTTTGATCGAGTGCCAGGGATCCAAGGCGAGATGAACGGTGGCGATGTGGAGAGAAGGAGGGTCATCAGACGGTGGAGAAGATGTGACACGTGGCGGCCTGTGGGAGAGGCGCTAGTAGACGGCCCTGATTGGATCCGGGCTGGATCAGATGGTCAAAATGAGTTGTGACACTGGATGGCCCAGATCAAGAGAGAGGGAAAAGGATCGGACAGAGGAGGACGATGGGCGCGTGGCGCGATGTGAGCGGGCCGCGTGGCGCAATCAGAAGGCGCCACGTGGCCTGATCTGAATGGTCGAAAGAGAATTTAGAATTAGGGAGAGAAGATGGCCAAATTTGGAAAAACTCAAAACATGAAAGTTGTAGATCTCGATGAGATCTACAAGTTTTGTGTTGACCAAAAATGGAGATGAGGTCAAATAAGATACAAAACTACAAGGTTACAAATATACATACATATAGTACACCATGGGGTCCCAAAACCCAAGTTTTTCATACGAGCTCCGATTTAAATGAAATTGGTCTCATTTTGAAGGTCTCTGAATGTGTATTAATCTGAAAGTGAGTAGACCTAGATCATAGGTTGTATGAGGTAGATATTTGCCTTCTAAGGTCTGGGATCTCCAACTGGATTTGGGGTTTTATTGGGTAATTTTACAAGCTAGGATTTTTTGGCCTTTTCCTTATATTATTAGTTAGTAATATACACAGTATAGAGATGGTTTTATTGACTTTGGAGTGAGTATAAAATACAAGTAATAGGTGAATATTTACAAGTGAATTAGGCTTCTTATTTAATGCAAATATGGATGCTAAAATGCATGTATTATGTATGCATGTATGTATGTTAATTATGCAAGATAAAAGGAAATATGCTGCTAAATACTCGGGAACAAGACTCTATTTTTAACTTTAAGAGTGATGAATCACAGTTTCATCGGTCATTCTCGGCGATGAAACTCCAGCAAGGGTCAGAATGCACAGGTAGCAAGAACAGAGGCGGGGGGTAAACGGGTAGGTCTCTGACGAGTGGAGGATCGACCTAAGCAAGGCTCCAAGCCAATAACGGGAGCTACGTGGGGGGTTGCAAAGAATATGTAGAAGCGATCGGAGGTCGGAGCAAGGCGTATGGGAGTCGGCGTGTGGCGGAAATATGGAGAACATGGGATGATCGGCGATACTCTATTCGACGAAGAAACGATGGATTCAATGGAAGATTAGCGGGAAATGGAGTACCTGGAGATGGAGGAACATGCATGAAGGTTGCAGACGATGGTCTACGGTGGTTGTAACTTGATGGCTAGCACAGCCAGAGGCTCTACTCCTTGCGACAGAGCTAAGGTTCGCACCTCACCAGACCTATGGTTAGAATGCCCCAAAAGCCTCCCACACCCTCCCTCTCGCTCGCTGTCACTCTCGGAAGGATGGTTGGGTGCACAGGAGGTGGTGGCACAACCAAAAGGTGGTGGAAAAGGAGGTGGGTGGAACATGTTACATAGATGTGAGGGTTCGACATGGAGGAGGCGCAGCCCGCGAACCGAGACACAGATCAAGTATGAGAATATCGGGCAAGGATTTGGGATCTATGCCCTCCAGTAGGGGAGAAAGATAAGATGGAAAGGAGCTTGGGTCGATTCTGGATAAATGGGAGAAATTCAAGGGAAAATGAGGTTGGCGAGAAGGGTGGTCCAGGGGGGGCAGTTGACCAGGATCAACATAGCTGACCTGGACCAATCATGAGCGGCGGGGGAAAATGACAAAAACACTAGAAGACAAAATAGATAAGAAAATAAAGGAAAGTAAATTAAAAATAATAAATGGATTGAAATTATAAAATGAATAAAATGAAAAATGTTAATTATTTTTCATGGAATTTTTATGTGATTTTTAGTTATTTTTATGAAAAATAAATTAGTGTATATACTACATAAAATGATATATACATGTTTAATATACCTGTGTATCATTTACAATAATTTTTATTTTGTTATTTTTATACAAATACCTCAATTTTATATTTTATTTATTTACAACACATTTTTAGGAGTACAAAATAATTTTTATTTTATTTTTACAAATTATTTACAAGTATGAAATAAATAGTGAATATGACATATATACATGTGTCAAGTAAAGAAGATTTTATTTTTATTTTTGTTTAATTTTCTGATTTTTATTTTATTTTTATTTTACTTCTAGGAATATATACAACAAGGTAAAAATAATGACTTAATTTTATTTTGTCAAAAATAGTTATATATGCATATATGTAATATGTACAATACAAAGTAGGGTCTCTCTCTACTGATTTTATTTGGCAATCAGGTCAAGGCTTGACCTTCTCTTGGGGTTTGGGTCACTTAGTATCTATTCTAAATACCTCCTTCCTTTTTCTTTTCCTTTATTCTTTTATTTTTGCACAAACAAATGCTAATTATGCAGTATTAACAGATGCATGCTAAATGCTATGTTATTGTATTTACACATATTTACATGTTGTTTTGCTAAGACAAATAGCTAAAATAAAAGAATAAAGAGTGGGAATCAGGGATTCATCAGAGGTCGTACCTATAGTGGTGTCTACCTGATCTGAATGCCTCCTTTTGTTGTTCGCGTTCATCTGAGGCTGGGCAGGCAGAGCGGTCTTGGGCGCGGCTAACTCATACATGCAGTGCTTAACCTACTTCATATCTGTCCTATGCATTTTCTGGAGCGTGCTCAACACGTCCATGATCTGATTCAGTGCCAGGTCTTGTGAAGATATATCAGACTCAGTGTAGTGTCCATGGCTATCTACTCTCTCCTATCTTGGAGTATGTTGTTGTGGTGTAAAAGACTGAGGAGACACATGTGGTGTAAAAGAAGACTGCTGGTGGTGGTGATGTTGATATGCATGTGGATATGTAGCATGATACTGATGTGAATATGGTCTCTGATTGGTTTGCTAGTGAGACTGTTGTTGCGCGAAGTGTTGATCGTGCTGGAAATGTGGGCGTCCTTGCTGCAGATGACTATATTACTACTGATGGTGTATGCTCTAAGGAGTAAAGTGTGACGGTGTTTGAACAAGAGCATACCGTATCCCGTTGATCTTAAGAGTAGCATGAGAATCAATATCATCATCTCTAGGACTAGTGACCTGACTCGAGTAGGCATTGGATGGATCCTCATCACAATCAATCTGTGGAGGCCGAATAGGCTATACCGTCTCGCTCTAAATGTACTGAATCTGATGTGTGGGAGGAGCGAGTAAAGGTCTCCATATAGCCTGAGAAGTGGAAGAAGGGAAGGACTTTTGGTACTGGAGTTGTAGCTCGGTCACCTTCATCGTCAAATCACTCAGCTGTTGAGTAAGTGATGAGAATTTCTCTAACTCTCGCAGTGGTTGTAAATCCCGAACATGATTTTGAATCATGTCAACTAATGTCTGCTTCTCACGAATGAATCCCATATTAGATAGTCAATCAGAATCAGAAACATGTGCCACCTTCTGATGCTCTCGATGGTGTGGTGGCTGTGGGCCCTTCTGGAATGCTCAAGTAGAGTGTACAACACGTGAATTCTATGCCATCCCCTCAAAGATGGACCAAACTGACTTGACATCCCTATTCAGATAGTTGCCGCCACATGCGGCGCTCACTAGGCCATGTACATCCGACAGGACGAAATAGTTATGCACAAGCACCTTCAATGGTATTTCATGATGAGGGCATCTCTCAATCAAATTCTTGAATCTATCACATGCCTCATGGAATGATTCATGTGGAAGTTGTGTGAAATTGGAGGTCTGATTCCTCATTATGTCCATCTATCCCAGAGGGAAATATTTATGCAGGAATGTGGACTTTAGTTTGTCCCATGTAGAAATCTCCCTCCCCAAATGACTCAACCAGTAAAACATTTTATCTACTAAGGCGAAGGGGAAGGCCTTGAGGTGTATAGCCTCATGCGTAACTCCTGGATAGCTAGTCGTACCATAATCATCTCGAACTGTTGTAGAAAGATAAACGGCTCCTCTAAAGTATTCCCATAGAACTTGGGAAGAAGTGAAATGAAAGACAATATCAACTCGTATGACCCTTGATTCGATGGTATTCGAATCCAATGGTGTAGCAACCTCGCTCACGGGTCATACTCATCTTGTGAAGTCACGAGAACCATGACAAGTGGTAGTAGGTTCCTCGCTCATGCTCTTAGTGTAGCGATCTCAGCTCTAAGCTCATCCTAGACTCTACACTGATCTCTGGTCTGTATGCTCATCTGTCTAAGTGTGTCTAGAATCCCATCAGTAATATCTGAAGCTGGATCATGTCTCCCATCTGTATGTCTCTCATCACCATGTGGTCTTTCCTAAATAGCCATGTCCTCAATGGATCCTTTCCCTCTATCCATGATCATCGAATCCTCTAGGAAAGAAAAGGTCCGATAAGAACTATGTAAAAAACATGCAGGAGAAATAAATGAAAAATTGACGTGTGGGTCTGCCTCAACTGAAGGGCTTTGAGACGAGAGAGTTTGGGTCTGACTCACCTCATAACTAAGTGGGATTGACTCAGGAAGAGGGTAATCCTGAGTCTATGAAGACATAGGATAGATGGTGGAAGGTCGAAAGCTCACGGAGTCTGAGCGCAAAATCCATCTAGTCGTCATCTTCGATGTTAAAAAGAAGTATGGGAGAGATTACGATGTCAATTAAAGAACATGAGTATGAAGGCATGTAGGATGTGAAATAATGCACTCGCATACAAACACAATGCATACCCCAGACTCACCAACTTCACATGGTCGAGACCGTAAGAGTTCGGTCTTTTATCTTTCAGTTTTATTTTTTTGTGATCAATCAATTGTATTTCGCAAACTCATAGAGGGTGTTGCCTTGTCACTCAATGTACATGCTCACAGTCCCCCAAACAGTGGTACCATCTGCTCGAACTATCGGGTTATATCAGGCCCAAAGGAAACTGCGAGGTATGAATACACCAAAACGACTTTCTATGATCGGAGGTAAGTGCATATAGTTGCAACCATGGAACAAAAATTGATGCACAGGTACTTAAGGCACACGTCCAAGAATTTTTGGCTGTAAACCTTAAGGTTGCATCCTCACCTACTCTGTTTGGAGTGTACCTGAATACAATGAGGAGTTTGCTCTTCCAATACAAGCTAAGTCCATGTATTTTTTTATTTTTTTCAAGTTTTTAAAAGAGAATTTTTTTGAGGTTTTTCACTTTTTTGGATATTTTCAAAAATATCTAATGGGATTTCAATTCTTTTTAATTTTTAAATATGTGTCTCATGGAGGGGAAATCATGTAATACGGCAAAAAACGATGATGCATGCAGAGATAGAAAACATACCTTGTGCCAACAGTCAACGTGTAAGTGATCCGCGTAGAAATATAAAACCTAGGCTAATGCATGCAGAAGTCGAGAAATTTTGAGTCCTAATCAGCAGCTCTAGCGTAAAAACAAATTATTTTTCAAAAATCTCCAAATTACGCCCAAGTGTGGATTATGTATCTGGGTTTTAATTTTAGTCATCTAATCAAACAAACATGCACCCATCGCTCCACAAAAATACGTGCAACAAAGAAAAAAAATCAAGAAAACCAAAAATCACAGTGAGGTCCCCTAAGTGCACTGGCACCTTGTGAAACAATCCCCGAGAAAAATGATCAAAAGTTCAGGTACAGTCAGGATGTCCTTAGTGGACCCCTTGCTACAAAAAGAAACAAAGGCAAGTGCCCCCTCCTCTCTCACAAAAAAAATTGACAATTGCCTCTCTCAAAATCAACAAAAAATAATGTCTGAATAAAATAAAACTCTATTTCGATAACCCACTCTACTCCTCTGCAATCGGGTTGGAGTAGAATAACCTGGTCTCTGCATTCTTAGCTAAGTTAGCTTCTAAAGACACCGACTAATCCTGCAGGCCCTACAAAATGTCTTAGCTATGCAGATAAAGAAAAAAATCAAAAAATCAAACAGAATGAAATAAAAAATCTGAATCAAAAATCGAGAAGGAGACTCAAAAAAAAGATGATAAAAAACGAGAAAAGAAAACAAAGTAAATATATAAAAAATCAAAGAAAAGCATAGAAAGAAAAATCACAAAAAAAACTCAAAGAAAATAAAAGAAAAATCAAGAAAATTGGAAGAAAAAGAAATGCACAAAAACTACAAAAATTGAAGAAAACCGAGAAAACAAGAAGAGAAGAAAATAGAGAAAGAAAAATAATATCATAAAAAATAAAATGACTCGAAAATCTCCAGCATTGTTATGCCTCCCTAGCAACGAATCCATTTTGATAATCAACTCTGACTAAGCAGGTAAAAGTGCGGTCTAGAAACCGCTCAAGAGAGAGATAACTAATCAAACAAAAATTAAGAGCCATAAAAATTTTCATGTTTCACTACTTATTTATCCAGACGAGTCTGTCTGGCTCGAACACAAGGAGACAGGAAATCATACTCAGGATTTTCGAAAAGAGAGAAAATATTTTTGTGATATTTTTATCTTTCTTTTATTTTCTTCTTCAAAGTGAGAAAACTCTTTTTGGAATTTAAGATTTTTTATTATGTGATTTTTATTTTCCAATTTTTATTTGATTTTCAAAGGGAGATTTTTCAATCAAATTTATCTACAATATAATATGTGAAAAATAGAATATATAGGTGATAAGATAAAAGAGCTCGAGAAGCATGCTTGGAAAAAGAAACAAAAAACACTCAAAATGGATTTAAGATCAAGAAAGAAATCCAAAATAACACTCGGGAAGAAATCATTGAAATTAGATTTAAAATAAAATGTAAAAAAATACTACGATGATATACTATGGTCCAAGGGTTCATAATGTGTCAAAATAGTTCAAAAGTCAATATAGAAATATGTAAAAAAAATACATCAAAAAGAAGATAAGGTTTCTTACAATTATATCCATGGTCAATGACCTAATTGTAAGAAAAATTGAAATCTTTACAACTAGGACCCTGCACGGGGACCTAATTATAATTAAAAGAAATTCTAGAGGTGTTGCTGAATTATCTAAATATGCAGGGGTTACTTAGAAAATTTTCCACCGTCTTGAAATTCAGTCTAGATTATATCAAGCTAGACGAACTGGACCTTCGGTGATGGACGCGTAGCAGAGAACTGTATTGCACGTTCTTCCCCAATCTTGAAGGTTGCGATGGTAATTTCGCTCGTTTAATCCTCTCTGATGATTGTGTTGCTACGGCTGACAGTTGTTGAACTCCTGCAGGGCTAGGAGGAGGTCACCTTCCTCCTCCGAGCTCCCCTGCGGTGGGGATTGATCAAGGAAGGCGGTGATGGCGTCTGGAAGCACGACTAAGGTTCTTAGAAGCTCCTGAATACTGCACTTCTGCTCGAGCGAATCAATAGCAAAGAAGAGACAACTGACTCCATATGATACAATCGAATGTATTGCACTCCAGATGATCAGGACCTATAAAGAATGTATTTTGCTCAATTCACAGAATCAACCAATGAATTAGAATTAAGTTGCAGGAGGTATCAATGGGTTCCAAGCAAGTGAATATGGATGAAGAATTGGATGGATTTTAATTCGAATTGAAAACAGATTGTGAATGAGAATGAAAGATTGATACTTAAGGACTCTAATGATGTGGTTAATTAATCTAATTCTACACGAGAATCGAAGAAATCAAAGGTTGAATGAAGGAGATCACCTGGGGTGTAGCGTATAGGACCCCATAGTTATTACTCGACGGCCGATGATGTCGGCTCGGCGATACAAGGCCAGCAAAGGCCCTGGAACGCTCCCCCATTCTCTCTCCTTCCACAGGGGCCATCCTCTGGTGCGGTCACCATCGGAGATGGCCGGTACAGGGCGGAGAAGTTAGGTGAATGACCAGGTACCTTTGGTGAATGGAGAGTTAGTTGTAAAGGATGAAGTTTGGATTCATTTATAGTTCGATCGGAGGTGGTTTTGGATAAGTCGCAGGATAGGCGTATGTTAGGGATTTTAGGTGATTAGGATCAAGGGTTAAGATGGAAGAGTGGTTGAAGAGTGGCGACGGGAAAAGAAGGGAAGGCGTCCGGTTGTAACAGACAACAACAACTTCTAGATGAAGGAGAAGACTATGGGTGTTGATATGTGTTGGCACTTGATAGGCCAGGATTTTAAATAATTTAATAAATAAATACTAAATAGTAAATAGCTTTATTTTAAATAGGTATAAGAAGGAAAAAGATAATTAAATTACTTAAATTATAGGATAATTTATTTTGATAAATAATAAATAATTATTTAATTAATAGGTATATGGAATACTTAATAAAGAAGATTTTGATTTTTAATTAAAAATTTAATGAATAATATATTATTTTTATATTTTATTAATTTATAGAATTATAAATACGATGTGTATGAATTTTTCTGAATCTTAATAAATTAATTTAGATATATAAATACTGATATATAGGATATAGTTCAATATCATAGGGTTTTGATTTATTTAAAATACTAAATAGTGTCGAAAAATCTGAAATAATTCAAGGATATATTAAAAGATCAAGAAAATATTTAAAAATTACAAAAACATTAAAACTATAAGTAGTATGTTCTAAATAAAATAAATAGCCTAGAAACCCAATTGTCATTAGGTACCAAAATTGACTTTTTGCAAATAGGCTTCGATTTTAGTGAAATCACTTTATTAATTAGAGAATATTATTTTATGAACTTTAAAGTGAGTATAGTGAAATTGGAATTTTCAAGTAGAAGTTATGATGTTTGAAATTTGAGAAATTGACAATTTGAAAGTTGGATTTCTTGGCATATATGTAAGATAATATTTTTAACTTATTTTTTATATTTTCTATGCATTTTTAGAAATAAAAAGGAAAGGAGTTTGGTGAAAAATATATTCAAATGAATTAATTAAATTTTTTGAAGTTTTGGTATTTATTTTATAATTAATGAATAATGTGTGCAATGTATAAATAATTCTTTTTGTGATTTTATTCCTTATCTCCCACTACTTGTTTGTTTGTCGACCAATCCATGTTGACTTAGTCTCGAGGGTGAGGTTATATAAATATATATTTCAGCTATATTTATATTTTATAAGTCATATTGTACATATATACATATCTACAATCTACCTTCTTTTTATTTTCTTCCTTTTTATTTCTTTATTTTTTTACATGATTTTAGTGCATAAAATATATTTTTATTCGTGAATGAAGTTTTGTTAAGATATGGAAATTAATGGATATTTGCATGCATTTTTAAGGGTTTTAAGACAGATAGAATGTTAATGAATCATGGATTCATCAACCCTTTATGTTTAACTTTTCTAGTCCCTTAGCAAACACTTATTTGAAAAATAAGGGAAAAAGAAAGAAAGTTAGAATGAATTTGGTTTCCTAAACCATTTCATGAGAACAGATAAAGGACAGAGCTTGGTCGGGCCTAAAAACAAACATTTTGTCAGAGCCTTAACTAGGATTAGGATTTTAATCTCAACAGTCCTCAAGTTCCACAAATTCTTATTTAGGTTCACCTCAACAGCCAGCTCAGATCCACTTATCCATATCGCTAACTCTACCAACCTACAATTTTAATTTGTACTATGTGCGAATTGTGTTAGCTCTTCCTGCTTAAAGAAGCGAAGAAACAACCCGTCCCAATAATGCACTCTTATCGATTCCTTATCCAGCTACTCTTTCCTCGAGGAGGGGGGTATTTCCTTCTAAGATCAGGTCATGTTGTGTCCACAATCGAGTAGAGAGAGAATGTAGAAGAATGAGAGAAGAACTAGAGTGTGACTAGTGCAGTCACATCTCCTTGTGAATCCCAGCCGATGTAGCTAAGTCTCCACTAAGAGGTGCATGATTTTTGCAAGCTTGGACCATTGTGGTCATATTTGGTATTTGGCGGCTTCTTTTTGGATTGGCTTTATAATGTTGCTTGCACTGCATCAATCTTTTTATGCCTCGACGGATATAGCATCTTTCATTCCGTCCATTTTTTGAGGTTTTGGAAAAATTGTGCCAGCATATCCTTCCCTCATCCGAAGCTTTATTTCAACCACACAACTTCCGTCTTTAGACATCCGCACTACTAGACAAGGATGAAAATGCACCACTAAAATGGACTGCCCTTCATAACCCCGTGCACGTTGAGCAAAGTGCAAAGATCATGTGTCCAAAATTGGTTCACTGATGAATAGTTAAACATATGACAACGAGTGTTCTACTTAGGCAAGTTTAAGTTGACTTCCCAAACATAGTCTCATGGAATTAAAAGATTTAAGTCAAAGACATGAAGAGTCAAAATTCTGGTCCCTAACTAGGCTCCTTATAATGAAAGTTAAAGACCGTAATCTATCTCCATCCTTTAGACTATTCCCAATTTTTAGTTCGAGAAATCACATTTATTCTAAAAAATGCAAATGCAACCATATTTTTGTGAAGTGCATTTTTCTGAGTTTTACTTATTTTATTGATTTAAAAAATTTTGTATTTTTTTTATGAATTTTAGGACTTTGTATTTTTATGGATTTTTTTTAAAATTTTTATAAACAAGTACATGTACAAGAATTTTATAACATAAATTACCAATTTTTTATTTGAATTGAATAACTGATGAATTTCATAAATTTTATATACAAATAATTTTACAAAGATTAAATGATTTTTACACATATTTTAATGCATGGGATTTTAAATAAGTATTATACATATTAAATACATATTTTAAATACATATTTTAAATTAAGAAATTTAAATAAGAATTTTACACATATGTTACAAATAATTTATAAATAAATAATTAAAATGATTTTAAATTAACCTTACCCACTTTTATGGATTTTATATACAATATATACACACCCCCTATACTTAGCTTGTGCTATGTCCACATAGCGTCAAAAGAGAAATGGAGGACATAACTCGTGCCAAGTAAAAGTGTGTGAAAAAGAATAGAAAGAATAGAAGTCAGTCGAGCCCCCCCCAGTACGTACGATCAGGACATCGTAAGAATAGTGGAAGAGAAAAATGAGGTGATTGAGGGCAAGGAATATACAAACGAAGGAACAAAAGAAAGAAAGAGAAACACAATCAATGAAATCACTCGGTGCCTCCTATACTTGGGATAAGGCATCCTAAGTATAGAAAAGAATGTGACCAAAAATTAGGGACTAGTAATTAGTGTAAAAGAAAGGGAAATAAAAGAAAAATAAAAAGAACAAAATCAAAAACGCAAATCAACGGACAATCGGTCCCCCCTATACTTAGGATATGTTATCCTTAGTATATAAAGACGGGCAAAAAAATGGGGATGATTGTGGACTACGAAGAATATGTAGGTGGTGGTGTACTCTAAAAAATTGAAAGGCTCACAGGTCTTTGTACAGGATGAAATGAAGTGGAAAAGTATTCACGCATCCTCTAAAAAGTAGATCACCTCAACTCAGACCAGATCAGTAGTCTCCACGAAGTGGTTCAACATCTGCCCATTCACCACGAATGATTCTGCACCAGGTGACACATATGATATAGCTATGATTCCATTATCGTGCGTCATTCTAACTATATATAGTCCTTCCCATTTGATAACCGCTCCCGCACCCTTGGTTAATTCGGTCAGATTAATGTCCAAATTATTTTATAATTTTCATTGCAGTCGGATACGAGAGGGAATATCAAAAACCACTTTTAATTAGATTCAAGTCAATTTCAAGCGACAATTTTTTTTACTTGGTGAAGTCCAAGGTCGAACTCAGGGAGGCATCTGTCTTCTTAGATGAATTAGTAGAAAAGTCCAATGTTCGATTTTTAGGGAATTATTTTTTTGGTCTTTTTTCTATTTCTATGCAACACACATGCAACAATTAAGCCAATTTAAAGTTAAATCAGTTAATGTATTCTATGAAGTCCAAAAATTATAAAAATTGGCCAGATGATGAAATATGGTGAAAATGAACTACCCTAATTTTTTTGGAATTTTTCGACACTAAATGAATTTACTGTGAAGTTAAAATGAAAGCAGGGTGATTTTCACTAATTTAATTTTAATAAGTATCAAATCACAATATTTTCAGGAAATAAAATTATCCTAGATAGATCTAATGATGAGGAATCTAGGAAAACTGACAGACCTAAATTTCAATGTGAAATGAACCTATTAAAAATAGACTAAGGAAATCACCAATTAATTTATTTAGGCCTCGATATGTGTGCAAATGAGATGAAATTTTTATGCAATGTTAAGTTAACTATCCTAAAGCTACGTGTACATAGAATTAACTATTAATTAAAAGGTCCAAATGGGCAAAATATCACAAAAATCAACCAATTAATTAATTAAAAATTCTACTGTAATTACAAAAATATGACAAGTGTCACAACAGATAGAGGACAAGCTAAGCTACAACATGCAATTTTTAAAACTCAAAAATAATGAAATATGACACCTAGGGATGTGTGCAAAGACAGGGGTGTAATTGCAATACAGGAAATAAAAATTACATAAAGATAAACATGCTGACAGGGACTTAAATGCAAATACCTATAATCCTGGGGGGTGGAATGTAATTTCTTCACGGCTACAAGTGCACCTCACGTGGGGGCGCTTCACAGGGACCAATTTGCAATTTCTTGAAATTCTAGGGTCTTCCGTGCAATTTACCCAAGCGCACGTGCTGCTCACATGGGGTGCCTAGGTTCGGGTGGCGTCGGCGGCTCGGGTCTTGGCTCGGGGCTTCTAGAGGTTCGGCTGAGGCTCGATGAAGCTTCGGGTGGTCCGAGCCTAGAGGTCGGGGAAGAGGCTCAGACCCGATGGCGTGGCGTGATCACAACCATGCAATCCTGGTGAAGATCGACGGTCATTGTGGATGGCTACATGGCGGGCTGCGGTCCGTTGGATCACTGATCGATCCAACGGTGGTGTGCTGCTCCGGATATGGGCGACGTGGATGGCGCTAGACCATTCGATCAAGATGATCGAACGGTGGCTGGGGCTTCGTCCTCAACGGTCCTCCGTCACCTGCGGCGGAGTTGGCGGGGCTCCGACGACAGGGTGTCTGCTTCGCCCGGTCCTCCTTACATCGGTGAAGCTCTCCGGAGGCTTCGAGATATCTCAGAAGAAGCGCGGCGGTCCGGCGAAGTCTCTGATGGTCTCAGGAGCGGAGGTGACGCGTCGGAGCTTGTTGGCGATGAGGCTCGATAGGAGCTCCAGTGAGCTTCTGATCAATGAACGGCAGGGTACCTGCAAGGGTCAGAGTATAGCCGAAGCACGAGCGGGCGTTCATGGAGGTGTGAGATGCGAGTGCGAGGCCTAAAGCGAGGGGAAGATGGTCCGGCAATGGTGCTCCGCCCAGGTGGCGGAGCTGGAGTCGATGGAGGATGGTTTGCATCGTCGGAGGGTGTGGAGTACAGCGTGAAGATCAGAGCTCCATCGCGGAGCTCGGCGAAGTGAAAGCGGGGCGAGAAGATGAAGGTAGAGCGCGAATAAAATGGAAGAAATGAAAGGAAAAATCAAAACGAAGTTCAAACGAAGATGGAGGAGGTTACCTGGGGATTGGAACTCGTATTGGAGTTCCAGGTCGTCGCTCGAGGGATCGGTAAGGTCCCGAGCTCAAGCAGCGTCGCGGAGGGGCAGCTGTGACACGGTTGTGGCGTCGTGGATCTCGCCGGAGAAGAAGACTGTCGTCGCTCGAGGAAGCAATCGATTGCTGTCACCAAAAGGAAGCTCCGAGCTCTAGGTTCCTCTCTGGGGTGGTGGATGTCTGCGAGGCGCAGGGCTCGGGTGGAGCTTGCGGGAGGAGGAAGACAAGGTCCGGACCGTTTGATCGTGAGATACAACGATCCTGGTGAGGGCACATAGGGACGGTTTGGATTAGATCTGAAGGCGATGTGATCAGAGGCTGCTGGGCTGCCACGTGTTGAGCTCTGGCTGCAGCGCTGGCGAGCGGCTTGGATGTGAAGAACTTGTTGATCGAAGGGCTGAGGTTGAAGCGATCATGGATGGCAGAGATTAAAACATCATGGGCGTGATCGAAGGGCGCTCAATGCGACAAGTGGCATGCTCTGCGTGAGGCGCGAACGGATGGTGAAGATGTGCTGCGGGGAATGATCAGAAGGCTCGGATTTAAGGCAGTCGTGGAGAGCATTTGGCCGTTGGATTCAAGACGAAATCCAACGTTCGAGAATGCAGGCGGAAAAGACAAGGGAAGAGGGCCACGTGGCTCACCCAGAACGGGCCACGTGGCCCAATCAGATTATTCGGAAGGAAAAATTAAAATATGAGGGTGATATTGGCCGATTTTGAGAAAACTCAAAACATGAAAGTTGTAGATCTCGACGACTTATTGAGATCTCCATGCGGGGGATGACCGCAGAACAGATAGCACTGGTGATTACCACATGTGGAAGTTCACACCGTAGTTCCGACATTCACTTACTAGATACCATCTCGAGCTTACTTTCACATAGATCTTCTTCACGAGATGCCGTAGTCGGGACAACACATGAGGATGTTGTAGTACAAGCGGTGTGTCACATTACATGAGGAGACATCTTCTACACACTAGCCCGGAGACTTGGATGCCCCAACACCACATAGTACAGAGGAGATGACTGCGATAGCAGAGGTTCCGACCCAAAGTCTACTCGAGTTCCCGTTGGTCTTCCAGCTAGAGTTCGAGTCAGCCCCAGAGTTCTCAGTTTCTACAAGTTTCATGTTGACCAAAACTGGAGAAGAGATCATCTGTAGACACCAAATATTTTTGAAGGTATTTTTAAGGTTAAAAATACAAGATTTTAATTTTGCCATTTTTTGTGGTTTTTAATTTATTAAGGACTCTGATAAATACAAGACTTTAACATGATTTTATTGACATAACTTTAAGCAAGGGGGTTAATTATGGAAAATAAAGATGATGAAATTTGGTTGCATCACCCCCTATACTTAAGCGATGCTCGTCCTCACGCACTATGCACGTCCTCGAACACCAAAGAATGAATAAGCTGGATTATCCCCCTTGTGCATGTGAGTACAGGATCCAATCCGATCAAGTCGATTCGACTTTAGAGGTCCAAAATCGTAGAGTTCAACCCAGCCTTAATCAAGAGGCATCCAATTCCTCTACTTCTCCAGATTCTCTCTGATGTACATATAATCTAAAGGATATGACCTTTTAGTGTTGACTGCGATTCTGAGAGTAGAGTCAAATCGTCACCCAAAGTCTTGGTCCGAGAAAATCTCCTAAGGACCCAATACTCAAGAATAAGGAATAAATCAAATCTTGCATCCATCCTACCGTCTCTTTAGTTGTCAGACTTAGAAAATGTAGATGGAAGGCCAGTAATGGATGGCATGGGATTGTGTCATTTTCTTCTCTCCCTCTCTTTGGAACAAGGATTCTCTCTAGTGCCTTTTACGCAACACATTTTTTGGTGTTGATCAGTGCATCCGTCAAGAGAAGTTGGAGCCGTCTGCACTTGTTTTCCTGGGAGTACACCGGGGTGTGTATCTTTTGAGTACCTATCGTACCTTCGACACCGAGACTTGTAGCATTTACGATGCAGAGCCCTTTTTTGGTGCAAGCCGACTCCTGGTCCTAATAGCAGTGGTCTAAGTGGACACTTTGAAAAGTTTGGAGCGCTCGCCTTTGGTGGAAGCTCTTTGATGTGTAACTTTGTGGAATGAGAGCTTTTTCTTTGAAATTTCATTGACTTGTATAATTTTTGGCTAGCTCCACTGCTTTTACCAAGAGTTGCGCACACTGATCAACAATTTTTTTATTTATTTCACACCCTGGCACTTAGGTCAATATCAAGATATTAGTATAAGAATCAAGTTCTCATACTGGCTAATATTGCTAACACTCAGGTTTCATGAAGCCTTCAAAGATTTTATCCCATCCTCGAGCATCATTAGATCAAATCCAAACTTGACTTCCTCATCCCAATTCCTCGAGTGAAAAATCAACTCATCTCATCAAAAACCGCAGTTGTGCATGTGATGTGTTGATCATATTCTTTATGTCTGAGACTAAGCATGGAATAAAGCATGCAAATCTAGAAACCTTGGGGAATGTGGATGATTAAGTCTATGACCCTGATGGCTAAGGCTGGTTTAACCTAAAATCTCAAAGACCTCATAAAACTAAGTCTCCTTGATCATTTCAGATCTTGTGGGAGTGTAAGTGTTGAGGATTAATCCAACTTCTTCATTCAAAAACAAGACTTTTTTTTTAACTTCAAGAGTTATTAAGACTGCCTAAACTCAATTAAACATCTACGTTCAGCCAGTATGGATGTAAGTACAGGCTGAAGCCTGTTGCTTGAGGACGGGGCCTTACGCGATGTCCTCTAAACCATCCAATCTGCTAAGGGCGAACCCTCACTGAACGTGTCTTACTTAATTGGGCTTAGTAGTCACCAACGGCTCCTAAAGGATTTTTGGGTTTTTCTCATTTTTATGGACTTTAATTAAGGTTAAAACACAAGTTAAACTCAACTTTACTTGAAAAGAGATAGAAGATTTTTCAAAACCATGTCACACAAATAAAAAGTTTTTCAAAATATTTTCAAAAGAATTTTCCAAAATAATGAAAAACCATTTTCAAAAATATTTTTATTAAAAATAGTGTAACATAATATCGAAAAAGTCGTGAAAAACATTTGAATTCTCTTAGTCCAAAGAAATTACTTTAGCCAAAAAGTTTTAATTTTTCAAATTTTTCAGATTATAGCTAAAGTAAGTATACGGTATCTACGGTATACCCCCCTATACTTAAACTTTGCTATATCCTCATAACACTAGATGTTACAAGTCCATAGGTCCATTTAAATATATAGGAATATACGGGAGCTAAGAGGGGCTCCCCCTATACTTAGGTTAGAAATAACCTAAGTATAAAGGCAAGGAAAGAAAAGTGGAGAAAATCACAGGGACTCGGGTCCCCCTATACTTAGGCTGAGATTAGCCTAAGTATACAGATGGAATTTGATGTTGGGAGGGACCCAAGGGAACGAAGAAGATGGATGGATGTACAGATGAGCGGATGAATCTACAGAGATGGATGGAGTGACTAAGGTTTTGGGGAGTGTATCGAAGCAAACAAGGCTAAATCAAGCAAGCAAGACCCTCAAGTTCACCAACTCACACATGAAACCAACTGAGGTTGGTTTATTATCTTGTCGGTTTTATTGGTGATAAAACATTAGATATTTTACGCGGAGAAAATGTGAAGTGAAAACAATGCGTAAACGAGGGTGTTACTCTCCCAAAACCAAAGTTTTACTCCATTTTATGTTGACTTGCAATTAACAATCCCAATTTTTATTTAATGTTGTCACTGAATTAAGGTTAGCACAAAATCAAGCAATCATCGTCTACCATTCATTCCCATTTTTCATTAGTCCTAGGTGATCAAGCTAGGAGATAGAAATCGAGAAAAACCATGTATTCGATAAAAACTGTGATCTAGGCTAAGCGATAAACTCATGTATGCAAAAATCCATGAAAAACCTGGGCTATTTTGAAGAACAAAAACTCATGTATGCAAGTCGATAAAAGCCGCACCTAATCATGCTTCTATTAGCGGTAAATGATATCCATTAATTTTTTCTAAGTGAGGCGAGATTATGTGCGTCTATATTTGAGTGTGTCCTACCTACGAGCAAGCATGTAAAAGATGAAGAAAATAAAATGAGCTCAGAGAGCCACGTGCCTGATCCTAGGTCGACACTCAAGTGGGGACGATTCCCACACAACCACATTCGTTCGATTACAACCGCGAGTCTTCAATCGAAGACCGCTGTAAAAGACGAATTATTACAAGTATCGAATGGAAATAAAAATGCGACACTTTTTTTTCTATATGCTCCAAGCAAGCTCCTGCGGTTCCTCGTAGCGGGAGACACCAGCTCCTCGCCTCCTTGATTGATCAAGGGGCCTGCCACAGAAACAAGGATTAGAGATCAAATAAAAAAGAAAAATTTTATAATGCAAAATATGTGAACATTTGACCTATAAAAAGGAACACTAAATTAAACAAATAAAAATCCAAAAAATATAAGAAATGAGTCATGTCCCCAGCAACGGCGCCATTTGACGAATCGCAAAATCGGCCCTTTAACAATGTTGTATTAGCACTTGATAATGTCATCGCAGTCGGGCCAATTGGGCTCGTCAAAGACCATCTCATGTAGATATCAAAATGAGATGGTCGTGATTATTTTATTTTACTTGGCAAGAAACCAAGGTCGAACTCAGGGACACAGCCCTCTCTCGTATTAGTCAGATTTTTATCCATCTAATTTAGCGTTGAGTGAGAGACAGTATAGGTCAAATCATGCATGAGGGACAAGGAGACACAATAATGCATAAAAAAAATAAACATGCAAACTTTTTTATTATGCAGATAAATGCCATGAGATGCAATGAAACTATGCCCTAGAACAGAATAATGAGCCAACTAAATCACAAGTTAATTTCAGATTTAAACGAGATGACAAACACAATATGAACAAGGCACAGACTAAGTAACAAGTGACACTTACCTATCAAAATAATACATCAAAATTAATGTGTCCATCATAAAAAAATGATCATGCCATTAGAAAGTTCATCAAACCAGCGTTAAAATGAAACTGAAATCAACTCGATCGGATATATGTAGCTCAAGATATGCAATAAAGAAGCTAAGGGCATAACTGAAAGAAAACATGAAAGCTAAATTACATACAGGTCCCTAGGAGGGACTAAAAAGTAAATATGAAAAAGTGCGAGGACCTCCATGTAATTTACCCAACCGCACAGGGGTATTTTTGCAATTTTGAAAACCCGCAAGGGTTTCAATGCAAATTTCCCCCTGAGCACGTGGTCTACACGTGACGAGGAACTATTTGCAAATTGGAAGCACATGAAGGGCCTCTGTGAAAATAAACCAGAAAGCACGTGCAAGGCACGCGCTATTCCAGGCTCGGAGGGCGGCTCGGGCTCGGCAGAGGCTCAAGATTGCTTCGGGCTGGCTCGGGGTACACGAGCCTCCAGGCTTGGTGGCGATGAGGCTCGGCGTGGTCTCGGGGACCGCCACGTGGTATCAGGACCTAGATGTAATATGCGGAAGGTGCGAGGGCGCCGATGCAAAAATCCCAGAACCCACGTGTGTGAGGCACGTGAGCTCAGGCTCGGATGGGGGCGAGGTTCGGCGCTGCTTCGGGTGGCCGTAGCAGGTGGCTCGGACCACGTGGTGGCTCGTGGGCACCTCGGGTGAGGCTCGGTCCCACTGAGCCTCCGCGCTCCGGGATGTCGACGTGGCGCCTCCAGGGTCGTTGGATCTCCGCCGGGGGGCGAGATCCAACGGTAGCTGCTCCTCCTTCTTCCTCGATGGTTGGCGGCGCGATTGGAGCTCCGGCGTAAGGCCTGGAGCTCCGCCGCGCCTCGTCGTGCTCTGTAAAGCTCGGGGAAGAATGATGACGCTCTGGCGATGAAGGTCCGAGGTTGGAGAAGACGCAGGAGTACCTGGGATGCTCCATCGACGCCTGATCGCCGGAGGCGGAGCTCTAGAACTCAGCTCCGCCCGAGGTCCGGCCAATGACAATGGTAGGTCTTTAAAAAGGGGTTAGCGGTGTGTGCGTGCGAGCTGAGGTGAGCGAAGGGCTTAAGGGGCGGAGAAATGGATCCCTTAGTGCGTTCTCCTCCGCCTCCGGCAGAGGAGAATGCCTGGGATGAGGGAGGTCGTGACGGAGGAGAAGGGTGATCGGAAGGGTCGGCAAGGGTGATTGACGGTGGGTGGAGCTCATGGGATGCTTAATGGAGGTTGAGGGTGTTTGTAGAGACCTAGAAAATTACGCAAAATAAGAAGAAAAATCAGAGAAGATCAGAGAGCTTACCTGACCGGAGATGGAGGTAGTGGCCTGGGCTGGGCATCGGAGAAGAGGCCCGGTCGACGCACATACTGGTCGGCCATGCCAGCGAGCTCGGGCGGGGCTTTGAGCCACCGCAACACCGCCTGGAGGTCGGCAGGTCTCATCGGGGAAGAAGGTCGTCGTCGCTCGATCCGAGCTCGTCCCCCTGTCACAGGGAGGAGCTGGAGGGCTGGGCCTCAACCCCTTGGTTGATGGACCAGGTGGATCGATGGGGGAGGCGACGCTTTTAAAGGAAGGGGGTGGTGTTCCAGGTGGTGGGAGCTGAGAGTTTCAAGGAGATGTGGGACGACTGGAGAGGTTCTCGAGGGTAATGGGAGTATACGCGGAGATGAGGGATGACGGTGGTTCGTGGTGCGGCGGTTAGCGAGAGGAGAGGAGGAACAGGGCTATGGCTAAAAATGGAAGGGTAGAGGAAGTCTGTGAGGCGCGGGGCTCAAGCGGAGCTTGCGGGAGGAGGAAGACGAGGTCCGGACCGTTGGATCGTGAGATCCAACGGTCCTGGTGAGGGTGCGTAGGGACGGTTTGGATTAGATCTGAAGGCGATGCGATCAGAGGTTGTTGGGCTGCCATGTGTTGAGCTCTGGCCGTGGCGCTGGCGAGCGGCTTGGATGTGAAGAAGTTGTTGATCGAATGGCTGAGGTTGAAGCGATCATGGACGACATAGATTAAAACATCATGGGTGTGATCGAAGGGCGCGCAATGCGACACGTGGCATGCTCTCCGTGACACGCGAACGGATGGCGAAGATGTGCTGTGGGGAATGATCAGAAGACTGGGATTTAAGGCAGCCGTGGAGAGCGTTTGGCCGTTGGATTCAAGACGAAATCCAACGGTCGAGAATGCGGGCGGAAAAGACAAGCGAAGCGGGCCATGTGGCTCACCCAGAACGGGCCACGTGGCCCAATCAGATTATTCGGAAGGAAAAATTGAAATATGAGGGTGATATTGGCCGATTTTGAGAAAACTCAAAACATGAAAGTTGTATATCTCGACGAGATCTACAAGTTCATGTTGATCAAAACTGGAGAAGAAATCATCTGTAGACACAAAATATTTTTGAAGGTATTTTTAAGGTTAAAAATACCAAGGATTTTAATTTTGCCATTTTTTGTGGTTTTTGATTTATTAAGGACTCTGATAAATACAAGACTTTAACAGGATTTTATTGACATAACTTTAAGCAAGGGGGTTAATTATGAAAAATAAAGATGATGAAATTGGGTTTCATCACCATTTGCTCTTTAATTTGCGAGGAAAAATTCTCAATCATGCATTGAACAACCAGACTTTCTGACTAGAGACAAAGGTCTTATGACAAATGTGTCTATCGTACCATTTCTTTACTTTGTCCTTATAAATGAGGGTGTTCTCGTATGCCTGATTTCAAATTTCTACTAGCTCATTCATAACCATCCTTCTCTTGTTTCCTACTTTCTACATATCCAGTGAAATCTCTCTAATGACCCATTCAGATTTGTGCATGATCTCTGTGGTCAAATGGCTTGGTTTTCCATAAACCATTCTAAAAGGAGAAGTACTAAAGGGAGTCTTGTATGAAGTACGATATGCCCAAAGAACCTGGTTTAGAAGATATGACCAGTTCTTCCTATCCGGTTGTACTAGTTTCTGAAGAATGTATTTCACCTTCCTATTTGAAATTTCAGCCATGTTGTTTAATAATGGGTGGTAAGGAGAAGCTACTCTGTGATCAATGCCATAATTCTTCACTAGCTTTTTCACCTTCTTATTAATAAAGTGGCTATCCCCATATGAAATAAGAATACATGAAATACCGAACCGTGAAATAATATGTTCCCTCAGGAACCTGCACACTGTTCTGCTATCGGCTTTCTTGCAGGTATAGCCTCCACCCATCTACTAACATAATCCATAGCGAGAAGAATGTACTCAAAGCCACCGCTCGAAGGGAACATCCCCATAAAATCTATGCCCCATGCATCAATGATCTCACAAATGATAAATGGTCGCAATGGCATCGCATCTCTGGCACTAATTGTCCCTACTGCCCTCTGTCAATCTGGACAACTCTTCACGAATGTGCATGCATCTCTAGTAAGAGTCGACCACCAAAATCTACTCTGGAGTACCTTCTATGTTGTTCTCTTCCCTGAATTATGTCCTTTGCCTCTAAGGAATGACATAGAGTGAGGACACTATTGTATTCCTCATGAGGAATACATCGCCTATAGATACGATCCGATCCCTTACAAAAAGAATCACATCATCGTAATGGTAGTATTGTGCCATGGAAACTAGACTGTCGACTTGGTCCTTCGGCCAACCCTGTGGACTCTTTTGTGTGACCAGAAAGTTCACTATATCTGCATACCATGGAATCTCTATAACTGCAAAGATACTCTCGTCTAGAAATCTTTCTAGAATCTCTGGCATATACTCATCTGAAGGTTGTCTATCTGTAATTAGGAGAGGTGATTAGCTACCACGTTCTTTACCATAGGTTTATCGTTATTGTCTAAATCAAATTCCTGAAGTAAAAAAACTCATCTAAGAAGGCATGCCTTGGCATCCTTCTTCTCCATCAAATACTTGATAGTTGAGTGATGCGCGTAAACTGTTATCTTCGAACCAATATGAATTTGTCCGATGCAAATACCACTGCCAACATCTCTTTCTCTGTCACTGTATAATTACATTGAGCGTCATCTAAAGTCTGGATGACATAATGGATGGAAACAGGAAGTCCGTTCCTCCTCTATCCTAATATATCCCCGACTGCAGAATCTGAAGCATCCATCATGATCTCGAAGAGAAGATACCAATCAGGTGGTTGTAGGATAGGAGCACTGATAATCATCTCGTTCAATGTGAGGAAGGCATTACTACATTTGTCATCTATAAAAAAACTTGATGCCTTTGCCTAATAATTCAGTTAACAGTAAAAATCATGAATGAACTGTCGGTAGAAACCGACGTGCCCTAGAAAAGACTGTAACTGCTTGGTGTTGGATGGGGTCTCAAGATGCTTGATGACATCCGCCTTGGCAGGGTCAACCTCCATGCCTCTCTTGGAGATGACATGCCCCCAACACAATCATGTTTGTAACCATAAAATGGCTCTTTTACCATGACAAAACAAGATTCACCTCACAACATTTCTGAAGAACCTGGTCTAGGTGCACTACACAATCGTCAAAGGACTCACCATAGACCGAAAAATCATCCATAAAGACCTCGATAAAATCACCAATCATGTCTGCAAAGATGGCAAGTATGTACCTCTGGAATGTAGCAGGGGCATTGCACAAACCAAAGGGCATCTGTCTAAAAGCATATGTGTCGAAGGTACATGTAAAAGTGGTCTTCTCCTGATCTTCAAGAGCAATAATAACCTGATTGTATCTGAAGTAACCGTCGAGAAAAAAGAAGTACGCCTTCCCTGTCAACCTCAGTATGACCTGGTCTATAAAAGGCAAAGGGAAGTGGTCCTTCTTCGTCGTGGTGTTCAGTTTCATGTAATCAATGCACACTCACCACGACATGGTTACTCTCTTTGGAATATCCTCTCCACTCTCATTCTTGACCACCATTTGAATTCTCGACTTCTTCGGAATAACATGTAATGGGATAACCCATTCAGAGTTGGAGATGGGATAAATAAACCATGCATCGCACCATCTCATAATCTCTTTCTTGACAACATCTCGTTAAATCGGATTCAGTCTGTGTCGAAACTCTCTGGAAGGCATGTTGTCATGATCGAGATAGATATGGTGGGAGCACAATCAGGATTTATCCTACAGAGATCGGATACATTCCACCCAATAGCCTTGCGGTTTCTTGTAAGAATCTCCATCAGATGAAATTCTTGCTCTTCAATCAAAGATGAGCTGATAATGACCAGAAACTGACGTTGCAGTCCCGCAAGGAAAGCATATTTCATATTCAGTGGCAAGGTCTTTAGCTCTGACAAGGTAGAATCTGGTTCTGCCATATCCTCATCTATACGTGTACTGGGATCTATGCTGGTGGTAGATCTGTCTGCAATATAGTTATCCACCATCTCAATTTGCTCCAAAGTCAGACTACAGAAGACGTATAAAACATCATACGACTCATTGTTGTGCTCATCCTCAGACTGACTAGAGGAAAATAAGTCAGCTAAATGAAAATCAGTCTCTAGCTCATCTAAAGTGGAGGAATCTTGTGAACTCTCAAACTATGAAATGTCTGCAATTAAATCATCAGATATATGATCCATCTGCTCCTCATCCATGCTAAAATATAGAGTACCATCTGATGGACCGCCAACTATAGTCTTGGACCCATCCTCGGTAGGATATTGTGGGTCTCTACTCGATACCTCTCAAGGTCATCAAGACAAACCTCATCCATGTAATCACAAGTGGCTAAAGAACTCAGGGCATCGGAATTGGCTATAGACGCAGTGCCGGCTATGTGTGATTCTCTTGCCATCTCTATATGTACCTTATCGCCCCTCAGTGAAAAAAGATACCTTTCTTGTATCATAGTCGGCGAGAGCCTTCGCGGTCTCCAATAAAGGCCTCCCAATAATGGCGAGGTAGGGTGCAACTGTATAGGGCATGTCCAAGACAGTAAAGTCCACTGGGAACTGCATGCCCTGCATGGTCACAATAACGTTCCTCAAAATGCTCCCTTGTATCTTTATAGAGCTATCAGCAAACTGAAGGATCACATGGGATTTGTAAAGAGGACCTAACTCGAGCTTGTCGAGTAAACAAGATGGTAACAAATTGATCAATGAACCATTATCTAATAGAGTGTGATCGAATGAATCCTGAGAAATATCGCACCTAATGTAATGTGCTATTGAATCTTTCTTCTTCTTGGGCAATCTATACTGTATGGCACAGGATGTGGCGTTGGTCAAAACATGCTTCTATGTATGTGATCTCTTCTTCCTACGCAGTGTACATCTATTCTTCAACTATTGCTTGAGCATAATTAAGTGATCCAAGGCTTCATGGAGCGGGATCTTCATAAAAATGTGATATTTCAATAATCTCTCAATCTCTGGAGTGACAACATTCTTTTTGGAATTTTTCTTTCCTTTTCCATACAAAGCATCGAAAAAACGAACGATCCCAAGAATGACAAAATCAGCATTTTTATTCAAGTCACAAGTGGAATCAACATGTACACGAGAGTCTTAGAAGTATGTACAAAACTCTTTAAAATAGGAGAAGAAAAATTTGCATCGAGAGTGCATGCATGGTCTATAGTATCATCATCTGACTCGCATGTGTCCATGTCAACTGTCTCTGCATTACTCCCCTCTCTATGATCATCACAATGGACATTGTGTTGGTCCTCATCGTGATGGGCCTCCTCTTTAGCATTAGAATGTGAAACCTCAATATAATCATGGATCGGCTCTTGCTCCTCATCATGTGCCCTCACCTCCTCTCAATCAGGTGCTCATGGTGATCTACTGCTCCTGAGAAGAATGAAGTTAGATAAAAATTCGGGAAAAGAGATCGTACTTGTAATGATGTTTACCTGATCTGAATGCCTCCTCTTGTTGTTCGGGTTCATCTGAGGTTGGGTTGGGATAGTGGTCTTGAGCGTGACTAACTCATCCAATCGATGTTTAACCCACTCCATCTCTGTCTTATGCGTTGTCTGGAATGTGCTCAACATGTCCATGATCTGATTCAGTGCCGGGGTCTGTGAAGATATCTCAAACTCAGCGTGGTGTAACTAGCTATCTACTCTCTCCTATCTAGGAGTGTGTTGTTGTGGTGTAAAAGAATGTGGAGACCTTTGTGGTGTAAAAGATGACTGTTGTTGTTGGTGTTGATATGCACGTAGATATGTAGTAGGATACTATGTGAATAAGGTCTCTGGTAGGCGTGCTAGTGAGACTGTTGTTGCATGAAGTGTCGGCAATGCTAGAAATGTGGGTGTCCATGCTACAGATGAATATGTTGCTACTGTTGAGGGTTGATGAATGCGAAATCTGCCTCTTTAAAAGTAAGGAGTTGCGTAGTACAGGCAGCAGATTTCGATCATGCAAAGAACCACACCTTCGAATATGTAGACATTATTTTACTTGGTAAGTATACCAAAGTCGAAAACAGGGACACGAGCCTCTTTAATCTATTTATCAATTTTTTGTTTATTGAATGTGTGATTATTTTCAAGTCTTTAGGTCTTCATGTAGATGAACAATAAAATGCGGATCACATAATGCAAAGAATGATGCACGCCATTTTTGTGAGAGTTTTCAATGCAAATATATGAATATGCATAATGCATGAATAATGGAATGCAAGCAATATGCACAAGATTAGTTACAAATATGCCCTATAGAATATAGAAGCAATGAGCATCAAGTTGAGCATAAAAATTATGAGCAAGCATCTACTAATGGTAGAGACTTATAGAGAAAGAGACACTATAGAAAATTTAAAATTTCATCATATTTCAATTGGTGTTAAATCAGAAGATTGAGAATGCTAGTAGATAAAGAACTAAATTAGCTTCAAAATGACACTGAAACCATGCAATTTGGATCTAAGATGCTCAAGATATCGAAGAAACAATGCAGGGGAATAAATGTAATAAAAATGCGAAGAAATAAAGGATAAATAATAACAAATAGGTCCCTAGAGTGACCTATTTGCAATTGGCAAAACTGGAGGGGCCCTTTGTAAATTTTCCATTGTGTAGGGGTATTTATGAAATTTCTATAAAAAGTAAGGAACTCCTTGTAAAATACCCATGAGCACACGTAAGGCATGTTCCTAGGAACCAAACTGCATTATCGAAACTTTCCAGGGTCCTAAGTGCAAATTACCCACCCCACACGTACGAAGCACATAGGGGGGCTAGGTTCAGGAGAAGTCCCCGGCTCGGGTCACGTGGCGTGTCATGGTCGTGCGGTGTGAGGCATAGTGGATCCGACCTGGAGGCTAGGTATGAGGGCCAACCGAGCCATGTAGCATCATCTAGACTGTCCGATCGTGAGGATCGGACAGTGCCTGCTCCTCATCCTCCGTTGTTGATTGTCGGATGAGGATGCGCTCTAGCGACCTCCATGGAGCTCCCTTGTTCTCCTTTCACTTGTTTGAAGATCGAGGGAGCTTGCTGGAGAGTTGACGGAGGTGCCGGAAAAAGGGCAGAGCTCCATCGTCGTCTGGAGAAGCAAGGCAGAGCCTAGTCGTCAGAGTAGGATCATGAGATCGAAGTGGGGGTGTGGACTCCGTCCATTGAATATGAGGGGTACCTGCATGTGTTAGAGAGTAGCCGAGGCATGCACAAAGCGGGTGCGAGTGAGGTGAGGGTGAATGGGGGCCTGATCGTGCGAAGGAGGTGGAGGCCAAGGGAAGAAGGGAGTAGGGCGACAAAGGTTCTGGAGGAAGGAGAAGGTGGCGCAAAGGTCATTGGTGGTGGCGGAGCTCGTGAGGTGGTCAGGTGAGGGTGATGGTGATGGTAGGCGATGGAAATAATTCGAGAAACACGATAAAAATCCAGGGGGAGAGAGGAACCTGATCAAAGAGAAATACGACAGAGAAGGTGATCTAGGCTGAGGTCCATTCTCCGCGGTGCACAGAGGCACCGCTACATGGCCAGAGGGCCATGGATCTTACCGGAGGTTGGATGGCGGGCGTTGCCTCGACATGCCACCCTCCGCTGTCACCATAGGGCAAAGGAAGCTGCGCCAAGACTCAGCTATTGGTGGATGGGTTGATGAGCGGGTGGAGGGGTCATTTTTATAAGAAGAGGTGGCGGAGATACGGAGGTGTTATGGGGTATTTGCAACGGTGGTTTGATGGCGGGAAGTGAAGGCGAGGGATGAAGGGGGTTACGCATGGATGTAGGAGGTAACGACGATGGAGTGGAGGCATTGGATTGATGAGAGGTATCTGGAGGGAGGAGCTAAAAATGGTAGGGCGTGGTGGTTGCGAGTCGTAACGCCTGGGGAGGGGGAGGCATCTGAAGTAGGAGATGAAGCTTTGACCGTCGGATCTTGAGATCCAACGGCTCAGGTGGAGGCGCGGGCGAAGGGCAAGGATCAGATCAGAGGATTTGATCCAGCGGCGTAGGTAATGGCAAGAGCGAACGGTTCAGATGGGACTTAGGAGCCCATCCAATGGCGGAGTTGAAGTGGGTGACATGGCGAGGTGAGAGTCATAGGATGGAAGGGGATCGAGTGGTTGAGGTTTAGGTGTGAGGGAGCAGCCCAGATGAGAGTAGAGCGTTGATCAGATCATTGTGCTAGAAGATGGGAGGAATAGCTGGGATTAAGGAGGAAAAAGGGGATCCAATGACACAGAGCGAGGTTGAGTGGCAAGAAGAGGGGCGTCCACGTGGGCGGCCCAGAGAGCGCCACGTGGCTGCACCAGAAAAATCAGAAATTGCTAAAATAAAGATAATTCTAAAAGAAATAGCTAGAAGTAAAATTAAGAAAAAGTCAAAACATGAATGTTGTAGATCTCGATGAGATCTACAAGTTTCATATCGGACAAAAAGTCAAAAGAGGTTATTTATGCAAAAGGATATTTTTTGGGGGTAGTTTTATAGGGCTAAAAATACGGCTTTTAGGGTTTTGATATTTTTGTATTTTTTATTTCTTTTAAAGGTTAAGGCAATTATAGACAACTAATTAACCTAATTTTTAGAGGTTTTTAATAAGAAATAAAAACAAGGAATATGAAAGTAATTAAATACAATAAATAAAGTTATAATATAGGTTAATTATACACAGTTTTTGTACAATATAATACAAGATAAAATTATTGAATTACGAGGGATTTTTATTGAATTATTTAAGCTAGGAGATTAGTATGTCAATTTTAACATGATGAATATGAGATTCATCAAGGGTGTACACTCTGAGGAGTAAAATGTGATGGTGGTTGAACAGGTGATATGTCTCAAGAGTAGCATGAGCCAGTATAACCTACTAAGCCTCCATAGATTGATTGGCATGAGGATCCAACCAATGCTAACTCGAGTCAGATCACTAGAATGTACCGACTCACTCTGAATGTACTGAATCTGACAAGTGAGAGGAATAGGTAAATATCTCCATACAGACTGAGAGGTGGAAGAAGGGTGGGACTGCTAGTACTGGAGTTGCAGCTCGGTCAGCTTCTCCATCAAATCACTCAACTACTAAGCAAGTGATGACTACTTCTCTAACTCTCACACCAGTTGTAAATCCTAAACTTGCTTCTGAATCATGTCTACTAATGTCAGCTTCTCACTAATGAATCCCATATCGGATTGTGAATCAGAATCAGAAACATGTGCTACCTTCTGATGCTCTCGGTGGTGTGGTGGCTGTGGGCCCTTTTGGAATGCCCGAGTGGAGTATACAACACATGATATCTCTATCATCCCCTCAAAGATGGACCAAGCTGACTCGACATCCCTATTCAGATAGTTGCTGCCTCATGCGGCACGCACTAGTCCATGTACATCAAAATGGAGTCCTCCAAAATACTTCTGTACAAGCACCTTCAATGGTATCTCATGATGAGGGCATCTCTCAGTTAAATCCTTGAATCTATCCAATGCCTCATGGAATGATTCATGCGGAAGCTGTGTGAAATTGGAGATATGACTCTTCATCATGTTTGTCTATCCTAGAGGAAAATATTTACGCAGGAATGTGGACTTCAGATCATCTCATGTAGAAATCTCCCTCCCCAAATGACTTAACCAGTAAAGCAACTTATCTTCTAAGGCGAAGGGGAAGGCCTTGAGGCGTATAGACTCCTACGTAACTCCTGGATAGCTAGTCATACCATATATCATCTCGAATTGTTGTAAAAAGGTAAACGGCTTCTCTGAAGTATTCCCATAGAAATTGGGAAGAAGTGAAACGAAGGACGAACTCAGCTCGTATGACCCTTGATTCGATGGCAACCGAATCCAATGGTGTAGCATCCTCATTCCCGGGTCATACTCATCTCGTAAAGTTATGGGAACCACGGCTGGTGGTAGTGGTTTCTCGGCTCCTGCTCTCGGTGTAGTGATCTCATCTCTAAGCTCATCCTGGACTCTACACCAATCTCTTATATGTGTGCTCATTTGTCTAAGTGTGTCTAGAATCCCATCAGTAATATCCGAAGTTGGATCATGTCTCCCATCTTTATGTCTCTCATCATCATTTGGTCTCTCCTCAACTTCTCTATCATCAACTAGTCCCTTCCCTCTAGCCATGACCTCAAATCTTCTAGGAAAGCAAAGTCTCATAAGAACTCTGTGAAAAAAATGGAGAAGAAATAGATGAAAAATTGAGGCGTGGGTCTGCCCCAACTGAAGGGATGGGAGGCGAGGGAGTCTGGGTATGACTCACCTCGTGATTAAGTGGGACCGACTTGGGAAGAGGGTCATCCCAAGTTTGTGAAGACATACGATAGATGGTGGAAGGTGGAAAGCTCATGGAGTCTGAGCACAAAATCTATCTAGTCGTCATCTTCGATGCCAAAAAGAAGTACAAGAGAGATTATGATCTCAAGTCAAGAACACGAGTGTAAAGGTGTGTAAGAGGCAGAAAAACGCACACCTCGCATACAAACACAATGCAAACCCTAGATTTACCATCTTCACACGGTGGAGACCATAAGAGTTCGGTCTTTTATCTTTTCAGTTTTATTTTTTTGTGATCAATGAGTTGTATTTAGCAAACTCACAGAGGGTGTCACCCATCGTAGACGCTCACAGTCCCCCAAACAATGATACCATCTGCACAGGCTGTCGAGTTATATCAGGCCCAAAGGAAACTATGAGGTATGAGTACACCAAAATGACTTTTTTTTGTTGGAGGAAAGTTCTTACAGTTGCAACCATGCACCAAAAAGATATGCACAGGTACTTAAGGCACAAGTCCAAGGATTTTTGACTCTAATATTTAAGCATGCATCCTCACCAACTCTGTCTGGAGTGTACCTGAATACAATGAGGGGTTTGCTCTCCCAATACAAATTAAGTCCAGATTTTTTTATTTTTGACAAGTTTTAAAAAGAGATTTTTTATTTTTGAGGGTTTTCACTTTTTTGGATATTTTCAAAAATATCTAATGGGATGTCGGTTATTTTTAATTTTCAAATCTATGTCTCCAGGAGGGAGAATCATGGAATGCAGCAGAAAACGATGATGCATGCAGAGATAGAAATCATACCTTGCATCAACAGTATACAAGCAAGTAATACGCACAGAAATGTAAAACCTAATCTAATGCATCAAAAAGTCGAGAAAAACCGAGTCCTAATCAGCAGTTCTAGCGTAAGAACATATTATTCTTCAAAAATCTCTGAATTACATATAAGTATGGATTAGGGATCTGGGTTTTATTTTTAGTCATCTAATCAAACAAACATGCACCCCTAGGATCCATGAAAACGTGTGAAACAAAAAAAACGAGAAAATCAAAAATCACGATGAGGTCCCCCAAGTGCACCGGCACCTAGTGAAACATATCTCTAGAAAAATGGTCAAAAGTCTGAGTACAGTCGGGATGTCCTTAGTGGACCCCTTTATAAAAAAAGAAACATGGGCAAGTGCTCCTTCCTCTCTCACAGAAACAGAAAAATGGGAAAGTACCCTCTCTCAAAAGAAAACAAAAAATAATGTCAAAAAAATGCAAGTTTGTTTGGATAACCCGCTCTGCTCCTCTGTAATAGGGTCAAAGTAGAATAACCCAATCTCTACACTCTCAGTTGAGTCGGCTTCTAAAGAAACCCACTAATCATGCAAGCCCTACGAAATTGGTTAGCTAAACAGATAAAGGAAAAAATCAAACAAAAAACTCAAACAGAATCAAATAAAAACACTGACTCAAAAACTGAGAAAAAGACTCAAGAAAAAGCTGATAAAATCTGAGAAAAGAAATCGAGGAAATACATTAAAAAAATCAAAGAAAATTAGAGAAAGAAAACCACACAAAAATCTCAAATAAAATAAAATAAAAATCAAGAAAAATAAGAGGAAAAAGAAATACAGGAAAACCGTGAAAATCGATGAAAACCAAGAAAAAATGAAGAGAAGAAAATAAAGAAATAAAATAATATCACAAAAAATGAAATTACTCAAAAATCTCAAGTGTGGCTACGCCTCCCTAGCAATGATGTCATTTTGATAACTGTCTCTAAATAAGCGGGTAAAAAGTGTAGGTGTAGAAACTACACAAGAGAGACAATTAATCAAACAAAAATTAATTCCAATAAAAATATTGGTGTTTGACTCCTTACTTATCCATGTGAGTGTGCTTAGGTCGAACATAAGGAGGCAGAAAATCGTACTCAGGATTTTCGAGAAGAGAGAAAATATTTTTGTGATATTTCTATCTTTCCTTACTTTCTTCTTCAAAGTGAGAAAACTTGTTTTGGGATTTTAAACTTTTAAACTTTTTTATTTAATTTTTATTTTCCGTTTTTATTTGATTTTCAAAGGGAGATTTTCTAATCAAATTATCTACAATATAGTATGTGAAAAATAGAATAAATTGATGATGTTATATAGTAGATAAAAGAGTCGAGCTGCTAGCTCAGAAGAAGAAATAAAAACACTCAAAATGAATTGAAGATCGGGAAAGAAATCTAAAATAACACTCACGAAGGAATCGTCGAAATCCGATCCCAAATAAAATGTGAAAAAACACTACGATGATATACTATGGTCTAAGGGTCCACAATGCGTGCAAAATAATCCAAAATTCAATATAGAAATATGTAAAAAAAATACAACAAAAAGAAGTTAAGGTTTCTTGCTATTAGGTCCCAGGTCAGGGACCTAATTGTAAGAAAAAGCTGGAATCCTTACTATTAGGTCCCTACACAGGGACTTAATTGCAATTAAAAGAAATTCTAGAGGCATTGCTAAATTATTTGAAGTTATAGGGGTTACTTAGAAAATTTTCCACCGTTTGGAAATTCATAGTATGGATTATATCGGGCCGAATGATCTGGACAATCGATGATGGATGTGCGGTAGAGAACTGTGTTGCGCATCCTTCCCCAATCCTAAAGGCAACGATGATGATTTTGCACATTTGCTCCTCACCGATGATGGTGCAGCTACTGCTGACAGTGGTTGAGCTCCATCAGGACCAGGAGGAGGTCGCCTTCCTCCTCTGAGCTCCCCTGTGGTGGGGACTGATCAAGGAAGGCGGTGTCGGTGTTTGGAAGCACGACTAGGGTTCTTAGGAGCTCCTGAAAATTGCACTTTTGCTCGAGTGAATCAATGGTGAAGAAGAGACGACTCCATATGATAGAATCGAATGTTCTGCACTCCAGATGATCATGAAGGACCTACAAAGGACGTACTTTGCTCATAATAGAATATGCCAATGAGTTAGGGTTAAGTTGTAGGAGATGTCAGTGGGTTCCAGGCAAGTGAATGTGGATGAAGAATTAGATGAATTTAGTTCAAAATGGAAATAGATTATGAATGAGGATCAAAGATTGATACTTAATGACCCTAATGACATGGGTAATTGACCAAATTCTATATGAGAATCGAAGAAATCAAAGGTTGAATGAAGGTAAATGGTAAAATTGCGCAAACCACCCCAAAAAACCATCTTTCAAACCTTAACGTTAAAAATTATGAAACCACAACCATTATAAATATAATTTAACTTAGAATACAATGGAATGAGTTTGGGTCAATTTGAGTTCATATGGAGCTGGAATTGGTCTTTCAACTATCGTTTTATGGCTCTTTCCGAATGTGGTTACTTTTATTTTATACATGATTTTATTTTGCAATTATTTTTATTATTTAAGAAACATTTTTATTTACAACTTTTGTTTTGAAAATTATTTAATTTGAGGTCAATTTATGTATAAATAAAATAGTTTAAGTATACAAATATACAAACAAAAATATCTACAACACATTTTTTGGATTTTCTGATTAAGGACCCTATCTCCCCCTACTTTATTCCTGGTCGATCAGGTCAAGTCTTGACCTTCTCTTGAGGTTCAGGTCAGCCTGTATCTATTACATATATACAGTCTTTTTCTTGATCTTTTTTCTATTTTTATTTTCTTTATTTTTCCTTCCTTTCTTTCCTTATTTATTTTAGGTTAAAATAGTAATAAATGTACAATATTTACACACAGATGCAAGTTAGTAAGAATATGGAGTTAGTATTTTAATACAGGTGTTTTATAAGGGATTTTTTGCTAAAATAAATGAATAAAGATGATGAAATGTAGATTCATCAATGGGTGACAATGGTTAAGCTCCTTCAGGAACAGGAGGAGGTCGTCTTCCTCCTTCGAGCTCCCCTGTGGTGGGGACTGATCAAGGAAGGTGGTGACGGTGTCTAGAAGCACGACTAGGGTTCTTAGGAGCTCCTGAATAGTGCACTTCTACTCGAGCGAATTAACGGTGAAGAAAAGATGACTCCATATGATAGAATCGAATGTTCTGCACTCTAGATGATCATGAAGGACCTGCAAAGGATGTATTTTGCACAATTAATAGAATCTGCCAATGAGTTAGGGTTAAGTTGCAGGAGATATTGGTGAGGAGACCGGCCGATTAGGGATAACTATCAAGATAAATCAAGGTCGTTGCGACCCTAATCAATTAATCGGGCTCAACAAGAAAAGAAAAACCACTGAAAAATATATCAATCAAAACAAGGGAATGTCAGCGGTCTCCGCTATTTATTTAACCTGGTATAGAGACTAAGGTCGAACACAAGGAGCACGGAAATGTATGAAGTAGTCGGCAATCAGAGAAACAAAAACATATTTTTGTGTTTTTAATTTGAATTTTTTATATATATTTTCAAAATGAGAAAACAAATAAAAAGAACAAGGTAAAAACAAGCTTTAACCATTTTTATAAAGACCATACATACTAAAAAATTAGAAATAAAAGTGTTTTTATTTTTTCAAATATTTAGATGTTTTTGGAAATTTTATAGAATTTTTCCAATTATTTTGTGATTTTATAAAAATGAAACAAGATCAAAACAGAGAAACAATGTACAGCCTGGACTAAAAGGCAAGTTTAAAATAGTAAAAATGCCTTAATATCGTGGATGTGATTTTTATGAAAAAGAAAATAAAAATATCTACAGATAACAACTGAAATCTTATTTTCTTGATTTTTCTAGAATTTGTAATGATTTTTATAAGACAGATAGAGTTTTTTGCTTTTTAGGGTTTTTATAAAGGATTTTCAAACAAAAATGCTACTGAATACAAAGTATATAAAAACACACATATACAATTTTTATAGAATTTTTCAGATAATTTTCCAAATTTTTATGTATTTTAGAAAATAGACATAACAGTTTTTGGATGTTTTGTTTCTAGAAAATATCAAATAAAACTATATTAATTCTCAAAAATGACCATAAATATTACGTTTTAGCAGGAGCTAACTATAATTTTTATGGAATTTTTGGAGTTGATTTAGTAATTATTTGATTAAAAACACACACACAGAACAAAAGGACCTAACTGCAATTATGTAAAAGTTTCTAGGATAAAATATAACACATATAAAAAGCATAGGGCTAATATTGCAATTTAACCAATATATTCACGTACGTGCTCAAAAATATACGCACATGGTTATATATGCAATACACAGAAAAGTTTACTTCAAAACATAACATTCATGAACTTCAGGAGCAAACATGCGAATAACCCTCAAACTCACGTGTGCATGCACGTGACTCAGGTCCGGGAGGACTAAATTGCAAATACTAGAAACTTAGGGTCCAAATTACAAATTATCTGAACTAAAACTTATTTTACGGGACTATAAAGTAAAGCATAAAAGTACGGGGTAAAAGATGCAATATACCCTGGAGGGGGCACGTAGCGCACGAGGGAGGCTTTGTGGGCGCACGACTCTGATAGTCTGACGCTACAGATCTGATGGTCTAGGGAATGTCGGAGACGTGCGACACATCTGACCTGTCAGATCGGATCCAACAGACGAAAAGGTTGCTCCTGTCAGCGGCTGGGATGATGTCTGGAGCAAGGGGGAGATACGATGGCTGGGAAAGGATCTGTAAGAACACCTCCCCGCCGGACTTCGCTCGAGCAAAGGAAGAGATCCACTGCTTGATTGAAGAATGAGGAGGTTCACTAGCTTCGTGGAGTCACTGCACAAAGGGATGGGGGGTCTGATCGAGCCGACGACGGTCGGATGGTGGTGGCGATGGTTGGTCACCTGGGGGAGCTCCGCCTAAGCTACTGGAAGCTCGGAAGTGGTTTTTTGCCCGCACAATGTCCTGCAAAGGGGAGAGCAACTCAGGGGCTTTGCTCCGGTCGTGTTATTGCTTGATAAGGAAGGAAGAAGCGTGGGGGAATGGGGGTCGATCTCCGGCGAAGATGGTAGAGGGAGATCCTAGCCTCAATCTCGACCTGATGGTCGAGCCTAAAGATGATCAGGTTATGGTACAGAATGGAGGGCGACATATAGGTTCGATCGGAACGGATGGGTGCGGGTAATGGAGCTCCGACCCGGGTGGTCGGAGCAAGTGAATGCGTGGCGTAGGGAAGATGAAAGATTGACTCGAACAGGGAAATGAAAGCTAAACGAGTGCTACCTGAAGGTCAGGACGGACTCCTAAGCTCCAGGCGATGATGGTCGACGAGGTAATGGCCCCAACCTCACTGCAGAAGGCAGGGATGCTAGACGCGGTGATGCTCGCCGTCCACGTAGCTGAGCTGCGGCTCCAGCCCACCAAAGCTCGATCCAAAGGGCCCCTCCGGTTGCTGTCACTCCACTGAAGATTCCTAAGGATGAGAGAAGGGGCGAGGCACGAGCTAGGGCTCTGGGTAGGCGGAAGAGATACTATATAGGATGCTCGAGGGTCTAGAAGGATCAGTGAAAAGCATGAAACCTGAGAGTGATCCGGATCATCCAAAGGACCCGCGAAGATGAAAGATGTACGAGGTTTATTGGGTCCAAATTTTGAGGAAAACGGAGCTCGGAGGTGGGGTAGAGAAAATCGAGAAGCGGGTCCGGCGAACACAATCCAGGTCTGACCTAGAAAGGAGGAGACGTTGACCGGAGGTCAACACCCGTGCTGGACAAATCAGAAAATTCGATTTTACAAAATATTTACAGAATCAATAAAAAATAGTAAATGAACTCAAAATAAAAAGTGTATAAAATAAAAAATATTTATTATTTTTCAAACTATTTTTCTGTGATTTTAAATTATTTTTATGAAAAATAAATTAATTTATATACAATATATAGTATTATATACATGTATAATATACCAATGTATTTTGTGCAATTATTTTTATTTTGTTATTTTTACATAAATACCCCAATTTTGTATTTCATTTATTTTCTACATGTTTTTAGGGGTACAAAATAATTTTTATTTTATTTTTATGATTTATTTACAAGTGTGAAATAAATAGGGAGTGAAACATATGTGCATGTATAAGAAGGATTTTATTTTTATTTTTATTTTATTTTTCTGATTTTTATTTTATTTTTTTATTTCTAGGACTATATACAAGGAGGTAGAAAGAATGTTTTATTTTTATTTTATCCAAAATAATTATTTACATATATAGGTACTATATATACACATAGAGTAAGCCCTATCTCTCTCTAATTATTCTATTTGGCGATCAGGTCAAGGCTTGATCTTCTCTTGGGGTTCGGATCACTCTATATTTAATCTAAATACCTCCTTCCTTTTTCTTTTCCTTTATTATTTTATTTTTGCACAAATACATGCTAATTACACAAAGTTAATACATGCATGCAGAATGCTAATTTATTGTATTTACACCTATTTACATGATGCTTTGCCAAGATAAATAGCTAAAATAAAAGAATAAAGAGTGAGAATCAGGGATTCATCACCCCCCTATACTTTACCTTTGCTAGTCCCTTAGCAAACACTTATTTGGAAAATAAGTGAAAAAGAGAAGAAAAGAAAAAGAAGGAGAATCAAGGTTGATTATTAAACTTGTCTTCATTAAATTGAAGTATAGAGCTCAATCAGACCTTTGGATTATTAGTTTGTCGGAACTATATTTGGACCTAGGTTTAAGACTCAACAGCCTCTAAGTTCCACCAATCTATGGTCAAGATTCATCAATAACCAGATCAGAACAAGTCTACATACACAAACTCTAATGACCATGAATCTTTTCTTGTACGGTGTAAGTGATATGTATCTCCCCACCTCAGAAATGACCAGGCATCAGCCTCCCTCAGCAAGGTAACTCTAATTCCCTAGTCTAGCAGCTCTTTCCTCGAGGATTGGGGTATTCCCTTCTAAGTTCAAGTTCAACCGGCTCAAGAAGAGGGGGAAAGAAGAGAATGGACCATGGCCAGTGTAGCCATGTATCCCTGGGAGCCCAACCAGTGTAGTTAAGTCTCCCACTGTAAGCTTCATGAGATGAGAAGGTGTAACATAAGCTTTGCTTTATTTGACTATATTCACTCCGGCGGGCATTTCATTTTCTATCAGGCATGTCACTTTTTTGGTGTTTTTCTTTCTTTTACACATTTTTTTGATGTGCATATGTACAGCATATATATATGGTGCAGCATATATACATAAGGACTTTTTCTTCTTGAGCTAGTAGACTATCCCTCTTTTGAAGCATTATTGCAACCCACAACTCTTGTCTTTAGACAACAACACTGCCAGACAAAGTTGAGATGTACTACCCTCCCTAAAGGAAGATGAGAGGTTCCGCCTAGAAGTACTACCCTTGTATGCTACCCCAAGCTAAGGAAAACTGCCTCCTCACCACCTCATCCGTGTGGAGGTTAGTGTAAAGTGCTGGTCCAAGTAAAGCCATTGTCTGTAAGAGTCATGTGTGCATTGTTAAGTGTTCTACTTTAGGCTCATCAAGATGACATGTGAACATAGCCTAGTGGACTCAAAACCCTGAAAAGTCTTAACCCCCAATCCTATAAGGTTCCTCTAACAATTAGGTGGATTAAGGTCTCCATTTTCCAATTTAATTCTAGATTAGTTTAAATGTCAACTATGATTCAGAAGAATATAGAAATATTTACAAAAATATTTTTATGCAAAGTTTTTTTGAAAATGGGAAAAATTTTGAAAATGTTTGAATGCATGCATGCATGAATGCAGAAGTTTTTCAACCATTTACAAACATTTACACATGGATTTTTGCAAACTTTTATTTTTCAAACATTTTACAAAAAAATTGTACTCTATACATAATTTTGATACAAAATATTTACAAATTTTTCACAGGCAAAACATTTTTACAAACATTTGTACAAAATTTTTTTTATAAATAGCTATGTATGTGCAAGAAATAATTTTTTGTACAAGAAAAAATTTTGAAATTTTTGTGATTTTAATAAGTGATTTTTAGCCATTTTATTTATTAACACACTCACACAAAGTACGAGTCATGGCTAAAGTATATATGTAATATATGTGACACCCCC
Organism: Ottelia alismoides; assembly: GCA_037367405.1. Lineage (NCBI taxonomy): Eukaryota > Viridiplantae > Streptophyta > Magnoliopsida > Alismatales > Hydrocharitaceae > Ottelia > Ottelia alismoides. Next base: position 2,034,172 of record JAZKJV010001079.1, on the reverse strand, counting down.
CTATACTTAGCTCGAACGATGTCCTCAGAGTGATCACAGAGCAATGAAGAAGATATAACTCATGCTTGGTAAATGGAAGTAAAAAGAAAGGCTATACTACGATGACGAATAAAAGAATAGAAAGAATGGAGCTCGGTGCTTCCCCATATACTTAGGATCAAATAATCCTAAGTATAGCAGGTTGTACATAACGGGAGAATCGAGTGAGAGAATGTACATGGTCTACCTCACCTATACTTAGGGTAAAATATCCCTAAGTATAGGCAGCAAAACAGAGGTAAAAAGAATCAAAAGTATAATCAAAACTCTGACACCTCCCTTATACTTAGGGTAAAGTACACCCTACGTATAGCATAATCACAAGATGCATATTGGGTGTTAGACTAAAGAATGAGATGATATGAACATATGGATCTATACTAGGCAGAAGACAGTGATAATCAGGCATGAGATGCAACTGATGTGAGTCAAAGACCACATCTCACGCAAAATGAATCGGGGCGACGTCAACAATTAGCCGATCATGATCTAGATATGGCTTGAGTTGTTGACCGTTGACACGAAAGGTGGACTTATAAGACATTTCAGATATGTCGATACTATTATTGTCATGCACCTTTCGGACTAGGTATGGTCCTTTCCACTTACTATGCAATTTTCATGGAAATAATCTAAGCCTAGCATCAAACAACCATACTCGCTGATATGGCTAAAACTTCTTATGCTTTATATTAGAATCATGCCATATCTTTACTTGCTCCTTATACTATAGGCTGTTTGAAAAGGTCGTGTCTCTAAGCTCCTCTAGGGCTGCCAATTCTGCCTTCCTTTAATCACCTATACTTTTTGGATCCAATAATATATCAGTGGCATCCATAATGACTTATGCTTAATCTCAACAGGTAAATTGCAAAGCTTTCCATAAATGAGATGAACGGGAGATGTATCTAAAGGAGTCTTGAAGGAAGTCAGATATGCCCACAAGACCGAGTCCAAAAGTTGTGACTAATCCTTTTGATCTGGGAGGACTACCTTCTACATTATCGTCTTGATCTCCCGGTTCGATACTTCAGCAAGACCATTGGTCTGAGGATGGTATGGAGTGGCAACTCGATGATCTATGTTGAACTCGTTAGCAAGGGCCTTTACATTGTCGTTGTTAAAGTGAGACCCCCAATCAGATATCAGTACTCTAGGCAACCCAAACCGTGAAATGATAGTCTTCCTCAAAAATTTGCAAGCAGTCCTAGCATATGCGGTTCGGGCGGGTATGGCCTCAACCCAACGACTCACATAATCAACAGCCAACAAAATGTACTCAAATCCCTGACTCTTAGGGAATGGACCTATGAAATCGATACCTCGTGCATCAAAAACCTCACAGAAGTGAATGGGTTGCATCGGCATCATATCACGCTGTCCACAAGTGCCTGTCCTCTGAAATTCAGTACATCTCCACGAATTCATTAGAATCCTTGAAGAGGGTAGGCCACCATAGGCTGGATTGGAACACTTTCTGTGTTGTTCTCCTCCCAGAATGATGTCCTCCTACCTCAAGCTTGTGGTAGTATGTGAGGACAATGTGGTGCTCCTCCTGAGGAATGCACTGACGCCAGACATTATCCCCTCCTTCATGATAAAAGATGGGATCCTCCCAATGGTGAGACCTGGCCTTCACAAGGAAGGTCTCAAGTCGTTGTTTAAGCCAACCTTGTGGAACTTTCTTGGTGACAAGATAGCTCACAATGTCAGCATACCATAGGAGAGAGGCGATAGCAAGGATTGCCTCATCTAGGAAGGTCCCTGTAATAGGATCAGTCTGCTCAAATTCCTCAAGATTTTCCAAATGGGAGAGGTGATCCGCCACCACATTCTTGACTCCAGGTTTATCCTTAATCTAATATCAAATTCTTGGAGTAGAAGGATCCATCTAGTCAGTCTCGCTTTGGCATCCTTCTTTGCCATGAGGTACCTGATGGCGGTGTGATCTGTATAGATAGTCACTTTGGATCCAAAAATATATGATCTACATTTATCCAAGGCAAAAACTACGACTAGCATCTCTTTCTCAGTGATAGTATAGTTCTGCTACGCGGCATCCAATGTTCGGCTAGCGTAGTGAATGGCAAATGGTACTCCATCCCTCCTTTGTCCTAGCACAGCTCTTACAGCAAAATCGGTGGCATCCGTCATGATCTTGAATGGGAGAGATCGATTAGACGGTTGAAGGACATGAGCCTCAACAACTAAGGTCTTGAGAATCTCAAATGATGCAAGACACTTATCATCGACAATGAACTCGGTGTCGTTTGTCAACAAATCAGCCAACGGTCAGGAAATCCTGCTAAAGTCATGAATGAAACGTCGGTAGAAACTGACATGCCCCCAAGAAAGATTATAACTGTCGCAAGTTGGACGGTGGATTGAGTTTCTCGATGATATCCACCTTGGTCAGATCAACCTCCATGCCCCTATTGGAGATGATATGACCAAGCATCGTCCCCTTAGTCACCATGAAGTGACTCTTCTCCCAAGACAAGACAAGATGAACCTCTATGCAGTGCTGAAGAACACGGTCTAGGAAATCAAGACAAGCATCGAACCCGTCACCGTAGATCGAAAAGTCATCCATGAAGACCTCTAAACAGTCACCCACCATGTATGAGAAAATGGATAAGATGCACCTTTGGAATGTCGCAGGGCGTTACATAGACCAAAGGGCATCCGCTTGAAAGCATAAGTCCCAAACGGACAGGTGAATGACATCTTATCCTGGTCTTCGGGCGCTATGGCCACCTAATTGTAGCCGGAGTACCCATCAAGAAAACAGTAGTGACTCTTCCCAGCTAGCCTCTCTATAATCTGATCAATAAAAGGCAGCGGAAAATGATCCTTCTTGGTGGCCTGATTCAATCGTTTGTAGTCCACACAGACCCTCCAAGAAGTGGGTACCCGGGTAGCTATCTCCTCTCCAGACTCGCTCACAACTGTAGTGATGCCCGTCTACTTGGGCACCACATGAAATGGACTAACCCACTTGGAGTCGGAGATAGGGTAGATAAAATCGGCGCTCCACCATTTCGATATCTCTTTCATTACCACCTCTCGAAGATTCGGGTTCAGCCGTCACTGGAACTCTTGCGACGGCTTTGCGTCCTCCTAGACATAGATATGGTGGGAGCACAAGGCCGGACTTATCCTCTGGAGATCAGCTACACTCCATCCTATTGCATTACGGTTCTTTTCAAGAACCTCCACCAAACAAGATTCTTGCTCTCCAGTCAAATCTGCTGAGATAATGACTGGATACATATCATGCTCACCCGTAAGGAATCTATACTTCAGCGACTACGGCAAAGGCTTCAGTTCAGGACAACTAGGAGCTGGCAAATCTGGCCTCTGAAAGGTCTTAGTGAATGCAACCAGATTTGAGTGAGAGAACTCTCGCTGATCATGCAACACTGGTGAAGATGGCCCTACTGTTGTATCTGTATTCGGTGTTGGCACAGTCTCCACCCTAGCTATTGGCTCTGTGCAAATCAGAAAAGGTAATAAATCATGAAATTCTGCCCAATCTATGTCTGAATCCGAGGGATCTGAATAAAAATCATAAGATATATATTCTGCTTCGCTATCATGAACACGATCATCAACCTCAAAAGTGTCCTCGACCAAGAGTGTACTCTTCATACTCTCCTCTGCTAGAAACTACGAATCTACAGCATCTGAAGTGAGAGAAGGGCTCGTGAAATGAGATCAGACCAAGCTGCTTCATCATCGGTGATCACAAAGTCGCACTCCTGGTGGACGTCTCGCTCTGCCTCTGCCGTCTGCTCTGCATCATTGAACTGCTTTGAGCAAGCTGAGTCTCGCACTCTGGTCTCATTAATCGTCTCTATTTGTATACTCCCGCCATCGATGCAAAAGTATACCTTCCCACTATCATGGTCGGACACCGCCTTGGATGTGGCCAAGAATGGGTGTCCTAGAATGATGGGGATATCAGTCACAAATTCAGGGATCTCCATGTCCATAACAACGAAGTCCACAGAGAATTTCAGACCTTGAATTGTGACAACCACGTCCTTCAACAACCCTTTCAGCCTCTTGACAAATCTATCAGCAAACTGAAGGACTATCTTGCTCTGTCGAGGAGGGCTAAACTTGAACTGGTCAAGTAAGGCTGACGGAAGGAGGTTGATAGAAGAGTCGTTGTCTAAGAGAGTACGGTCGAACCTCTGCTCATGAATGTGGCATCTGACATAGGGAGCTCATGCATCTGGCCTCTTGGCTAGCAAACGGTTCTGAATAGCGAAGCAGGTGGCACGGGTCAGCACATGGATTTCTGCCTGATGATTCCTCTTCTTCCTGTGGATAGTGGTCTTCTCTCTCAAATTATTCTGGAAGAGAGGGATATGCTCGAGTGCCTCCTGTAGAGTTAGTTGGACATGGAATCTACCAATCATCTACTGGTTGAACTCTAACTGCTGATATTTTTTGGGATTTTCTTTTTTATTCCCCTTCGTCAAGCGGAGTGCTTGAGGAAGGGGATGGTTGGGCCCTCCTCAGATGGAGGGCTAGGAAGAGGTTCCTGCTGTTGAGAAGGCATGGAATCCATACATGTATCACCAATCATCACATATGGATTCGAAGAGGAAGAAACCCTTCCTTTTATAATTTTTCGGTATTTTTCATAATGTCTCAAGACACAAGAATTGAAGGTGACACAACTGGAATAAAAGGGGTGGCCTTAGTACCCCCCACGGCATCGAAAGTTGCTGCATCAGCACCGTACTCTGGCTCAGGATTTGGAAATTCGGTGGCGTGAGTACCACCCTATGCATCTGGAGAAACGATGACCTCAGTACCGTCGACTGGATCATCATCATCTTTGGTGGCATCAGCACCATCATCATCAACATCATCAGCGGCATCAACACTGCTATCCTCCTCGTATGGAGCTCCTAAATCCTTGTGGTGTCGTCGCTCAGACGAGGCACCGCCTGCTAGCATCCTAATGCTCCTAAGTGTGACAAAGTCAACATCAAATATATATGAAGCAATGTCACCCAATAAATCACTAGGAGTGGTGGTCTCTGAACTATACCTGCTCAGACTTCCTCTTGAGGTTATTTGGGTTGGGCTCACTCTAAGCAGGTACGGTGGCCTTTTCCTTGATGATCTCCCTCATCTCCTGGCAAAACTCATCCATCTCCCGCCTAAAGGATGCCTGCTGGTCTGAGAGTAGGCAGGCTAGATCATAAAGAGTTGGGTTCTCATAGGCTGGCCTATGAGAACAGGACGGGCTTCCTCGTTGGAAATAAGGTTGCTGTTGGAACTGATGAGGGGGAGGTTGAGAATACTGCTGCTGAGGCTATTGCTGGTGTTGCCTCCACTGATGTCCCTGCTGGTAGGGACGAGGACCTGACTGGTAATGGTAGGATGGCTGTTGGGAGTAATGGGACGACTGTTGAGGTTGGCTGGACTGCCCACCCTGAGCTGGAGGCTGCTGCTGGAATGAGGCGCCTCCGGTAGACCACCTGAATTCGGGATGTTCTCTGCGGATCCCAGGCTGCAGTCAGTCATACCAAATCCTGTTAACTTCCATCAACAGCTCCTACTCGTACGGGGATGGGGGAAGAACTGCTAGTGGTTGATCCTGCTGGTATACCACCATCTGGGTGTCCTGAGATGGTGGTGGCTGAGAGTATTGATGCTACAACTGCTGGACCGGCTCTGCCTGGATGTGGTGAACCTATGGGTAGTGGGCGGAGTGCTGGGATGAGACAATGCTACTAGGATCAGCTCGTGACCTGAGATGTGGCTGAGGAGTCGTATGTGCCTCCTGGAGACACATGATCTGGGTCTTAAGGTCACTCAGGGTTTGTGCGAGCTGGTCGATCTGAGACAAGCCCTGGCACTGCTTCTTCTCTACTATCTCGATGCAGCCTAGCTTCTCGCTGATAATGCTCATATCAGCGGCCGATGACTCTGCATGTGTTGCGGGTGCTGAAGAGGTGGATGGAACAGCATCAACTCATGCTATCCTCTGATAGGGCACGACATGGAGTGAGGGCTTCCCCTGAGTGTAGAGCCGGGTTTGGGACATTACTGTGTAATTCTCGGCCATCTCCTCATAGATGGCCCAGACCTAGTCTTCGTCCTTGGCAAAATATGAGACCCCACAAGAAGCATTCACTAGCCCCTGCAGCTCTGGTGACAACCCACAAAAGAAGCTTTGTAATAAGTTGGGCTTGGAGATGTCGTGATGTGGACATCGGTCAATGAGCTCATAGAATCGATCCCACACCTCATGGAACTGCTCGTTGGGGATCATGGAGAAATTATTGATCAGAGCTCGTGTTGCGTTAGTTCAGTCGAGTGGATAATACTTGTTCAAATACTCGGTCCGGAGCCGCTCCCACGAAGTGATGTATCTCCCCAAATGTTTCAGCCAGTAGGTTGCTCTGTCAACCAGGGAGAAAGGGAATGCCATCATCTTAATGGTGTCCTCGTCCACGTATATGTCGTGGAAAGTGCTACAGATCATCTCGAACTCCTACAGGTGTAGATGTGGCTCCTCGGTGGCAAGCCCATGGAACTTGGGCAATAGTTGAATGGTCTGGGGAGAGAGCTTAAAGTCTCAGAGAATCACCAGAAGCTGGATCCAACGGTGTGTAAGGGTTGCACCAGGGTTGTGCAACTCCCTCATCGGTCGGGCTGGTCTGACAGGCTCCTACAGCTCGTCTGGTTGTCCTCCATCTCGTCCTCGAACCTCTAGAATCTCTCTACCACCTGCTCGGTGCGGCTCTCCTCTGTCTGCTCGCATCTGTGCCATCTCTCTGCATACCTCTGCCATGAAGGCTTCCTGGTCTCTAATCTGCCTCTGCAACATCTCCAAGGAGGCTAATAAGGTGTTGTTGATGGCATCCTGATCTAAAATGTACGTAGAACCCTGGGGCTGTTCGTTGGTGTGTTCCTTACTGCTGGCCATCTCGTGGGTCTCTGAAAAGGCAAAAGACCCCAACTCAGGTGCTGTCAAATGGACAAATATCTGTGTCGGTCTCTTCTCGGGAACCTCGGGACTGGAAGAAGGGTGGTCGAGGGGGAATAGGGTGGAATCAAACTCGGGTTCGAAGAGCGGGTCTAGGCTCTCCCGAACCTGCCTAGATGAATGGGGCAGAGTGCTCGAAAGTGGTGCTTCCAAGGGCTGCCTAAGGGGCCTCCGGCCCCTCATCGTGATTTGGAAGAAGTGTAATCTGGAAGAAGTGCGGATGGGATCTGGAAACAAACAAGATCAGCAATCAAACCCCAATTTCACCTACACAACGCAGAGCTGATGATCGTGAAGGTTCAGTCGTTTATCTTATCAATTTATTTAGGTGATACTTTAGTCTAACAGGGTGATTAAGCGAGTTGTTAGGTACTCGATGCTCCCAAGAGACTAGCTCAATCCCAAAGGTAGATCTTTCCCAGCCAGTACAAGTTGCGGACCATTTACCGTCTATCCGATCAACTCGCTCTGTTAAGGATATCGCAGCCTGCTTTACCGGAGATTGGAGCGATCCTCACTGGATAACGACTAACCCCAAGACCAATACTCTAACGAGAGTTTAGGTGTGGCTCTAGTCTAGTGTGCGGGTCACTCTCTCGCGTAAGCAAACCAAACAATAAGGGGATGACTCTCTCGAGACAGATTTTTAAATGAGGTGTCTTTTAGGGTCAAGTTTGTTTAGCAGTCCTAATTTTATGGTCATCTCTTTTTAGGGTATTTTTCAATAATCAAACAAATGCCTAAAGAGTTTTCGATCTCCTGATTATTTTAAGTCCAATAACGGGGGAAGAAGTCAAAAAAGCTGATGCGCGATCAAAACTTATGATGCAGCAAAGTCAGAAATACGTACCTATCGCCAGCACTCTACATGCAAGGTGATCCGCGCATAATTAAATACGGAATTTAAACTAATCTAAATGATGCAAGAAGAAAACGACCTTAGACGAGCAATTTCTAATCGTGAAGAACTGTAGCTAACTGGTTAGAGAGAGAGAGGTCTAAGTCCAATCTCTGATGCCGATCGATGTCCGCCATAATGGATCCTGCACGTGTTGTATATGACCTCTAGCGGCACGTGACCTCTCAAACGACCAAGTTAACTTTTTATTAATGATTTTTATAAGGTCCAATTACGAACTATAGGTGTAGGAAAATAGTTAAGGGTTGGGCCTTAATCAATTGCATCACTATCACAGAAATTCCTAAGTCTAGGGGCCAAGTTCTTAGAGAATCAAAGAAAATAAAAGGCGAAGAAAATCAAAATCGGTGAAAAATCGAGGTGAGTTCCCCCGATCACACTGGTGCTTGGCGAAACAGACCCTATGATCAAGTCCAAGTGAGAGTCTGAGTGTCCAGATATAATATTACAACAATGATAATATGCTGGAAAATAAGGACTACTCTATCATATATAACTACTTTCCTCCTGGACTCTTGCTCTTCCTCCAATGCGGTTACGCCGTCGAAAGCTGAAACGTCCTCGAGCGGTCCCTTGCACAAAAATCAAAGCAAAGAGAATGTCAGAAAAACAAATATATAAAATAGAGACAAAAACAAAGATAAAAAGAAATTTGAAAAGACTACTAAGCCGTGCTCCCCGGCAACGGCGCCATTCTGGTGGGGCGACCAGCCGTCTAGGGTTAAGTATCAAGATAAATCAAGGATGTTGCGACCCTAATCAGCTAACCAGGCTCAAAAAGAAAAATAGAAACCACTTAAAAATAAATCAATCAAAATAAGGGAATGTCAACTGTCTCTACTATTTATTTAACAAGGTATAGCAACCAGGGTCGAACACAAGGAGCACGGAAATGTACAAAGTAGTCGGCAATCAGAGAAATAAAAACATATTTTTGTGGTTTTTAATTTGCAATTTTTTATATATTTTCAAAATGAGAAAATAAATAAAAAGAACAAGCTAAAAACAAGCTTTAACAATTTTTATAAAGACCAAAAATACTCAAAAATTAGAAATAAAAATGTTTTATGTTTTTCAAATATTTAGATATTTTTGGTAATTTTTTGAAATTTTTCCAAATTTTATATGATTTTATAAAAATAAAACAAGAACAAAATAGAGAAACAATGTACAGCCTGGACTAAAAGGGAAGTTTAAAATAATAAAAATGTCTTAATGTCCTCGGTGTGATTTTTATGATAATGTAAATAAAAATATCTACATAGAGCAACTGAAATCCTATTTTTTTATTTTTCTAGAATTTTTAATGATTTTTATAAGATTTTTAGAGTTTTTTGCTTTTTATGGTTTTTGTAAAGGATTTTCAAACAAAAACACTACTGAATACAAAGCATAAAAAACACACATAATTTTTACAGAATTTTCCAGGCACTTTTTTGAATTTGTATGTATTTTAGAAAATAGACAGAATAGTTTTTGGGTGTTTTTGATTTTTAGAAAATATCAAATAAAACTAAATTAATACTCAAAAAGTACATAAATATTACATGTTAGCAGGAGCTAACAGTAATTTTATATAATTTTTGGAGTTGATTTAGTAATTATTTGATTAAAAACAACACACACAGCATACAAGGACCAAACTGTAATTATGTAAAAGTTTCCAGACCAAAATATAACACATATAAAAAGCACATGGCTAATATTTCAATTTAACCAATATATTCATGCACATGCTCAAAAATATACGCGCAGGGTTATATATGCAATAAACAGAAAAGTTTACTTCAAAATATAACATTCATGAACTTCAGAAGCAAACATGCAAATAACCCTCAAACTCACGTGTACATGCACGTGACTCATGTCCGGGAGGACTAAATTGCAAATACTAGAAACTTAGGGTCCAGACTACAAATTATCTGAACTACAACTTATTTTACGGGACTATAAAGTGAAGCATAAAAGTACAGGGTAAAAGATGCAATATATCCTGCAGGGGGCATGTGGCGCACGCGGGAGGCTTCGTGGGCGCACGGCTCTGATCGTCTGACGTTACAGATCTGATGGTCTGGGGAATGTTGGAGACGTGCGGCAGATCTGACCTGTCAGATCTGACCTAACGGACAAAAAGGCTGCTCCTGTCAGCAGTTGGGATGATGTATGAAGCAAGGGGGGAGATCCGACGGCTGGGAGAGGATCTGGAACACCTCCCCGCCGGACTTCGCTCGAGCAGCGGAAGAGATCCACTGCCTGATTAAAGAATGAGGAGGTTCACCATCTTTGTGGAGTCACGGCGTGTCGAGCTGGGGGTTCTGATCGAGCTGGTGACGGTTGGATGGTGGAGGCGATGATTGGTCACCTGGGGGAGCTCCGCCTAAGCTGTTGGGAGCTTGGAAGTGGTTCCTTGCGCTTGCAATGTCTTGTAAAGGGGAGAGTGACTCGGGGGCTTTGCTCCGGTCGGGTTATTGCTTGATAAGGAAGGGAGAAGCATCGGGGAATGGGGGTCGATCTCTGGCGAAGATGGTAGAGGGAGATCCTAGCCTCAATCTCGACCTGATGGTCGAGCCTAAGGATGATCAGGTTGTGGTGCAGAATGGAGGGCGACGTGTAGGTTCGATCGGAACGGATGGGTCCGGGTAACGGGGCTCCGACCTAGGTGGACGAAGCAAGTGAATGCATGGCAGAGGGAAGATGAAAGATTGACTCGAAGTGGGAAATGAAGGCGAAACGAGTGCTACCTGAAGGTCGGACGGAGCCCTGAGCTCCAGACGATGATGGTCGACGAGGTAATGGCCTCAACCTCGTTGCGGAAGGCGAGGAGGCTAGATGCGGCGGCGCTCACCGGCCACGTAGCTGAGCTGCGGCTCCAGGACACCAAAGCTCGATCCAAAGGGCTCCTCCGGTTGTTGTCACTCCACTGAAGATTCCTAGGTACGAGAGAAGGGGTGAGGCACGAGCTAGGGCTCTGGGTAGGCGGAAGAGATACTATATAGGATGCTCGATGGTCTAGAAGGATTGGCGAAAAGCGCGAAACTCGAGAGTGATCCGGATCATCCAAGGGACCCACGAAGATGATAGATATACGAGGTTTATCAGGTCCAAATTTCAAGGCAAAGGGAGCTCGGAGGTGGGCTGGATAAAATCGAGAAGCGGGTCCGACGAACACAATCTAGGTCTGACCCGGGAAGGAGGAGATGTTAACCGAAAATCAACACTTGAGCTGGACCAATCAGAAAATTCGATTTTACAAAATATTTACAGAATCAATAAAAAATGGTAAATGACTTCCAGATAAAAAGTGTATAAAATGAAAAATGTTTATTATTTTTAAAACTATTTTTTTGTGATTTTTAATTATTTTTTATGAAAAATAAATTAATTTATATACCGTATATAGTATTATATACATGTATAATATACATATGTATTTTGTACAATTATTTTTATTTTGTTATTTTTACACAAATACCCCAATTTTGTATTTTATTTATTTTTCACATGTTTTTAGGGGTACAAAATAATTTTTATTTTATTTTTATGATTTATTTATAGGTATAAAATAATAGAGAGTGAAACATATGTGCATGTATAAGAAGGATTTTATTTTGATTTTTATTTTATTTTTCTGATTTTTATTTTATTTTTATTTAATTTCTAGGACTATATACAAGGAGGTGGCAAGAATATTTTGTTTTTATTTTATCCAAAATAATTATTTACATATATGTGTACTATATATACACATAGAGTAAGCCCTATCTCTCTCTACTTATTTTATTTGGTGATCAGGTCAAGGCTTGACCTTCTCTTGGTGTTCGGGTCACTCTTTATTTATTCTAAATACCTCCTTCCTTTTTCTTTTCCTTTATTCTTTTATTTTTGCACAAATACATGCTAATTACACAAAGTTAATACATGCATGCAGAATGCTAATATATTGTATTTACACCTATTTACATGATGCTTTGCCAAGATAAATAGCTAAAATAAAAGAATAAAAAGTGAGAATCAGGGATTCATCAGATATCAGTGGGGTCCAGGCAAGTGAATGTAGATGAAGAATTAGATGAATTTAACTCGAATTGGAAACGGATTGTGAATGAGAATCAAAGATTGATACTTAATGACTCTAATGACATGGTTAATTGACCAAATTCTACATGAGAATTGAAGAAATCAAAGGTTGAATGAAGGAGAGCACCCGGGATGTAGGTATAGGACCCCACAGTTATTGCTCGACGGCTGGTTGTGCCGAAGTGCTACGCTCGTGATGGCGGCGATGCAAGGCTAGTAAAGGCCTTGGAATGCTCCCCTGATCTCTCTCCTTCCATGCGGGGCCATCCTCGGGTGTTGTCACCACCAGATGTGGTCGGTACAGGGCGGAGAAGTTAGGTGAACAACCAATTATCTATGGTGAATGGAGAGTAAGTTGTGAAGGATGAAGTTTGGATTCATTAATGGGTCGATCAGAGGAGGTTTTGGATAAATCGAAGGATAGGCGTATGTTAGGGTTGTTAGGTGATTAGGATCAAGGGTTGAGATAGAGGAGTGGGTGAAGTATGGCGATGGCAAAAAGAAGGGAAGTCGGTCGAATGGAACAAACAACAACTTCTTCATGAAGGAAAAGACTACAGGTGCTGACTGGTGTCACCATCTGATGGGCCACGATTTTAAATAGTATAATAAATAAATATTAAATAGTAAATGGCTTTATTTTTTATTTACCAGGCTTGCAAAAAATAGCTTTATTTTAAATATGTAGAAAATGGAAAATATAGCTAATTAAATTACCTAAATTATAGGATAATTTATTGTAATAATTAATAAATATTTAATGAAATATAAATATTATATTAATAAATAGGTATATAGAATGCGTAATAAATAAGATTTTGATTTTTAATTTAATAATTTAACAAATAATATATTATTTTTATATTTATTAATTAATAGAATAATAAATAAAATGTGTATGATTTTTTTTGAATTTTAATAAATTAATTTAGATATATAAATAAATATCGATATATAGGATATATTTCAATTTCATCTATAAATTAGGGTTTTTGATTTATTTAAAATATTAAATAGTGTTAAAAAATTCTTAAATAATTCATGGATAAAATATAAATCAAGAAAATTATTAAAAAATATATAAAATAATTAAAATTATAAATAGTATATTCTAAATAAAATAAATAGCCCAGAAACCTATTTGTCAATAGGTCAAACCCGACTTTTTGCAAACGGACTCTGATTTTAGTGAAATCAACTTTATTGATTAGAGAATATTATTTTATAACTTTCAAGGGTGAGTAGAGTGAAATTGGAGTTTGTATGAGGAAGTTATGATGTTCAAGTTGAGAAATTGGCAAATTAAAAGTTGGATTTCTTGGCATATATATAAGATAATATTTTTAACTTATTTTTTTATACATTTTTAGAAATAAAGAGGAAAAGAGTTTGGTGAAAATTATGTTCAACTGAATTAACTAAAATCTTTGAAGTTTTGGTATTTAATTGATAATTAATGAATAATGTGTGCAATGTATAAATAAATCTTTCGACTATATTTATATTTTATAAATCATATTGTAATATATACATATCTACAATCTGCCTTCTTTTTATTTTCTTCCTTTTTATTTCTTTATTTATTTACATGATTTTAGTGCATAAAAATATACTTTTATTCATGAATTAACTTTTGTTAAGAAATAGAAATTAATGGATATTTACATGCATTTGTTAAGGGTTTTAAGACAAAATACAGATAAAATATTAATGAATCGTGGATTTATCAATCAACAAGTTACCTCATATGCACATTTGATAAGGAATCGAGAAGGTAGAAACACTTGAGCACTTGATCATTGTTCTACTTTTTATTTAATTATTAATCTGCATTATGAGGCATTTAATATCTTTCACTATAATGCACATACACTATGTGTTTAGTTGCAAAAACAATAACCGAATCATGGATCCAATCCATGCAAATTGGTTCATTCTATCAGTTAACTATGAGTATACTAATTTTAGTAGGTCAAGAGGACGTCTTCTGAAATGTAAACAAATGTGCATTTAGTGAACTCTGATTAAGGTAATTTTGAATCAAAGAAGTCTTACTCTTTTGTATCTTGAAATTCCATTCCCTTTCCAACTTTCAAGGCGTGAGGCATGTACCTCATGGGAGACATGAGAACTTCTTTCCATATTAGCAATACCCTCTTTATATGAGAAAACATCGCTATTATGATAGAAGTGGAAATTCAATTCCACTTTGCAAGTCCAACTTGCATTCGCATAGTTCGATCGTTAATACCCATGCCCACCATCTCTAAGATGATGTTGATATGTTTTTAATTAAACAATAATCAATAAAAGAATAATTTATGCTATGGGTGATCCAATGTTGCGTCAATAATATGATGAATAATATTGAGGTCGCTATGCATATGCCTCATCTCTTTTAAGAAACAATGCGGTCTGATCCATATGTGTGTACATTGGAGCTCTGGCTATGTAGGCATCTCCATCATCCAATCCATGGAGATGGTGCCCTCACAATGATGGAAAACCATAGATGTCATCATATAATGTTTCCATATATGTTTAAATTGATGACTATCTATTAGAATCCAATTCTCATATTTAATCCATTAAGAGAATCCAATGATTATTGGGATTTGATAAATCATTTAATTATCTTCTATTTAATAATATTAAAATAAGGCTAATCCAAATGATCTATTCTAAATTTGATTATTTGACCTATGCGATCAATATTTCGTTGCGAACATGTTAGGTATACATCGCATATATTCAATAATCGCATCACATGCACACTCTCACAATTTCATGGATATGGTTATAACTCAACCCGCTCACAAGTCTCTCCACAATGCATCATCACATGCCACGATGATAGCAATAAAGCATATTCATTCACATTAGGTCGACATGTAATCAGATCCATCACATCAAATATGAGGACATACAATGTTGTTTTGAAGCCCTAATTTATGCTATGTGAGGGAATTGGTCCATTATTAGTTGTTTAACCTTATATCATTTTAATTTGATAGTTTACAATTTGTAGTTGTACAAGAACAACATTCACACAAGGAAATATGAAATAATAATAACCACCTAATCCAAATATAAAAGAAAAAAAATTGAATCCGGATTTTGAATATGCAAGTTGCAACCATCACACTTCGAATTGGAAATCAGCACATAGTGGGAACTCAAAGTTAGCTGGTGATCCTTAATATTTTGTAAATATTTGGTCTAACTCCAGATCTAGATATATCATATATATCACATTTTTTTGAGTTAATAAACACAAATAAACAAGTCATCTCAATGATCGAGTCTTATCCATCCATACTCATTGAGAAATCCAATTTCTCTGGCTATCAGGTCGGAATTGCACGAAATAGATAGTATTGATATAACATCAGATCCATGACTTTTATTTATTTTTATAGTCTTTTGTGATCCAAAAATAATAACAAAAAATCTACACAAATTCATTATGAATTTGAATGAAATCAGTGGGAACTTTTTGCGCATGCTTCTTCTCCCAAACATTGCTGGTAGATGTCGTGAGATTGTACCTAGGCTTTCTAGACACCGCTAATATCCCAAAAATATGCTAAAAGCAGAAGGTGAATAGAAGAAACATCATATGCAAAAATCCATAAAAAAACATCTTTGCAGAAAAGACAATGTTCCCGCAACGAGGATAACATATGTCCTAGATCTTTGGATTCATATCTGCCTTTGAATCCTCGATTTATGGCTCCGATAAGAAGGTTGTGAACCCCGCACATCATGAAAAGTATGGAAATAAATGGGTCATATCTGTAGAAAATAAGGGCTCATTGTATGAGCATGGGTAAATTCGCAATAAAAAAGATTCTATAAAAGTAAAATCGCATGGATGAGAGAACGATTCTTGCTCTATTTTGTAAACCACCAAAGTAAAGGATATTACCTTGGATGGCATGAATATGGAACAGGGGAACGACCGTGTAGTAGGGAAAAGGAGTTTTTCCTTATTCTCTTATTAGGAATATGTATAAATAGTTAATTTACATCAATTATTCGACTTGTATGAATATGCATTCATATACTTGAATGGTAGATTTGCATATTATCTATAAAGCATTAATTTAATTCATGCAACACCAATAAAATGTAAACCATATTTACATTTATTTGTTGGTGAATGTGAATCAAATTCACATTCTATCTGATTAATATGTGAATCATATTCACATTATTCTTAATAAATGTGAATTAAATTCCTATTTATTTACATAAATACGAATGTAATTCATATTTTTCCCAACATATAAGTTGTAAATCATATTCACATCATTTTATTAGTGAATTATATTCATAATGATATGAATCATATTCACATCATGCCCGATAAATGTGAATCATATTTAGACTAGCCTATATACATGACTCATATTCATATATTAGTCCTTAATGTCTCATATTCTACGAGTCCTAATCTTATTAGGACATTGGTGCATCACTTGCGATACATGAAGATAATTTCGGAAGATTGTATGGACCTTATATATAGATCAAACATTAGATAGTATCTAATATTTAGCTTTAAACTGTCTTGAGCTATTTATTTGAGTCAGATAATAAACAAAACCTCTAAGATTGACTATGAATACTTTCATATCTATTTCCAACTCTGGATTCACTAAAATATGTCGGGTCCATCATTCCCTTGGAGTGGAAGCACCATGGCATACATTTTGTGATGATTGCATCAACCCAAAGTATTCCAAATACTCTTGTATCCTACGTATTTGGAATATTTGATTAACTCGAATTTCTAACAAATGTTTTGGATGTCTCCATCTAGGATTTATCAAGAAGAATTCTCAATCGATCATTGGGCTACGATGTTAATCATATGCTTTCCAAAAGCATATACTGACATTCTCGGATTCTTATCCCACTTCCTAAGTAGGATGACCACAAATGGAATTCATTTTGACTCTACGACTCATGACCAAATTCATGTCTTCCGGTTCATTAAGAGTGAACTTGTATGATACTTTTGAGAGATCGTACATCTCATATGTCCTCGTATAGATAATAGTTTGTTGTATACCTTGTTAGGTCATCAACCTATTGATCTGTCTAATCTACATACTTAGATATATAAATGTGTATTTGCCTCCAATCCAAGGATGTATGCATGTTTTGTGATAGCTACGATATAGGTCTTAGTTATCTCAATATCATCAAATTAACCTGGCTCATCCAACACTTTCAAAATGGTATTCCTATGCAGAGAACCTGCATCAAGAGTGTCATCCGGATATATGTCAGTCTGTGGAGAAGACTTCTCTCTCTTTTAGACTAAAGATCCTCTTCGAATATCGATTCACTATGTGATTCGTATCCTCAATCTATCTCCATAGATTTGCAACTATGCATCATCCTCTATGATCTAATCATTTAGATAAATTGTTGTATGATACTTAAGGCGGCCATGGTATGTCTCCCTAATCATACTAAGGGACCTTGATAATGCAAATATAAAGGTGTTTTACTTCAGAATTTGAGTGATATAACTTTGTAAATATATTTATTGCATAATGACCCATCATGTACTCACATGTCCAACAAACTTTAGTCCATTATAATAAAAAATTTGAGTCAACTTGAAAACATTATCCATAATGTTGGGAACTGAAAAATGGATTAATCAACTGAAGTAGAGATTAGTCAACAGATTTGAAAACATAGTCGACTAAAATTTTTTTGAACCTATTATCTAAGAGATATGCCTGATGCAGAGTCCTTTGAGGCTTTTTACAACATTATACATAAAAATAAGTTAAGAGGTCTTCGTTTTGACTTGAGCTTGCTTCTTCCCGTAGCTTTAAGCCTGAGCATAAATTCTTTAAACCAGCCTCTTCTTATTTTATGCTTTAGCTCCTAGGGTTTCCTCAATTTTCCTTGCATTTAACTTAACTATAAGCTAATACAACCAAGACGACCAATAATGATGATCTACTGTAGAGAATAATTATGCTCATGATTGCGTGGAGATTCTAAAGCTTTATGGTATGACTATTGTTTTGATTTCCTTTACATAGGACAAGTAGTTCATTATTCTTTTAAGTTACCGAAATGTGGCATCCACTGCCATCATAAATGTATAGATTTTGATTATCTTCAAAGGTTTCGGTGATTGTTATCGTTTATGAAGTATGTGTGATTTTGAATATGTTTGGTGATAATGATTGATTATTGATTGGTGAGTATATTAAGAAATTACAAGCATCGCTGCTTATATAGGAAAATATTCCTGACAAGTGGGTAATTATTATAGCAAATAGTTTTGTTAACAGATGCCTTGTGTTAAGACAGGCTACCATAGTTGATGTTGTAACAATTAGCCATATTTCTTTTAACGGGATAGAACTTTCTGAAATCAAGAAAGCATTCCTAATAATGCTGACTACAGTAAAATTGGTCAAATGCAGCGGATATTTTAACATTCATTGTCGGATCATTCATAGTTAACTATATATATAGGGGATCCTTCAAATAGGATGCATCCTTCATGACTTCAGGAAGGTCACCATCTTTTTGTAGAAAACACGAGGACTTTAGTAGAATGTGTATACAACATGCATTATAACTGCACATTATAAATACAAAACCGCATACAAAACTGCATATTATCATACAAACATTAAAACTGCACATTGTAATACAATCCGTATACGTATTATACTAAAGTCGTTGTGTTTTCTACAAAAAAGGGGCTAGCCTTCCTGAACTCGGGAAGGATCAAGTCCTATTTGAAAAAAATCATATATATATATGATTTTTATCCAACGAACCTTATGCCCATTAGCGTTTTGGTGGCTACCAATTGTAGGCCATACACATGTATTACCTATTGAGTGATTACCTATCTTAAAAGATGTTGTTTTTGGAAGGATATTAATATGCAAGACGATTTAACAAAAGTATTATTCCAAATATATCACGTCCTTAAAAAAGGAAGAATGTTTTGGAAAGAAGATGTTCAAATCGATGATTTATTGCAGAAAATTGAGATCCAAATACTCGGGTTAGTAATATATATAGTAATATATACAAAGGTAAGTAAATGGTTGTTACGAGATCAGTAATACATAAACAACGGTCAATAATTTACATTCATTTTATTATATAGTACTGAATTCAATAATATACACACACTGGTCAAGTAAGTGCTTATTGTGAAGTTAGTAAAGCCATAACAAATTATCATTAATTTTCATATGTATTATTATTTTGAATAGAATTCAGTAATTTAGAGACGATACTCAAGTAATATATATACAATTCTTAAGTAAATTGTTGTTTTATGTTCAGTAATGTATATATCTATGTCATATATTACAAATTCAGTAATATATGAACGATTCTCAAATAGTGACTATTATGAGAGCAGTAATAACAAAGTAATGGTTAGTAAGGCACGAACATTACTCAAATAAGAAAGTAATGTATGATCCATAACATATTCTCCTTCTATACGATTAATATGGAAATAAACTTTAAAAAGAAGTTATTAAACACATACACATAAGGAAAAATGAATTAGTGAAATTAATGGAATGCTTCATTGACGAAAAAAGAAAAATATTATAGAAATGAATCAAATGCGCAATACGTACTCAATGGTATTACTAATCTTTTGTTATGTTATTACTGATCTCACAATTCACATTTACTTGACCATTGTATACATATTACAAAATTCTGTACAAGGTAGCAATTTGGACGTAAATTATGGATCATTATCTTGATATTACCGATCTCACAACAACCGTTTACTTGACGAAAGTATATTTATTACTATCGTAGCGTTTGGATCTTAATCATCTGCACAAAATCATTTTTTTGAAGCGCTTCTTTCCAAAACCGTCTTCCCTTTTTTAAGGATGCTGTATAATAGGAAATATAGTAATGGTTAAATATACAGTAGCCTATAATTAGAAATATAGTTGTTACTAATACACGTGTATGACCTAGAATTGGTGTTCACCAAGACATTAATGTGCATATGACCCTCTAGATAAGTCATATATATAGGAGAAACTTCAAATGAGGCGGGGTCTCACCGTATATATGGTGAGTCACCCTCAATTTAGGCATCTTTCCAATATATTTTACATTTTCTTGTTTCATATATATAACAATAAAAATTAACACAACATGTATAGTGAAATAAAATTATAAAAATATTATTATATTTGATAGAAATGTTAATTTAAATTTGGATGCTATATTTTACAAAATTTATTTTTTTACAATGTGCAGTTTATACTTTTACAAAACTGTTATAATTTTTTTACTAAATTCACAGTGACCTTTACAATTTCAGAAAAGCCCCCACCTCATTTGAAAGGTCCCCTATATATATATATATGAGTGATCCTATGAGAGCAAAAAGTTGTGAGAGCATGAGAAGGATGATTCTGGACCACATGATTCACCCAGGAGAGAGAAGACCAGGAGAGAGAAAACAGAATCATGTGGTCCAGAATCATCCCTCTCATGCTCTCACAACTTTTTGCTCTCATAGGATCACTCCTATATATATATAGGGGGGGACTTTCAAATAGGACGTAGTCCTTCCTGAGTTCAGGAAGGCCGGCCCTTTTTTGTATAAAACATGAACACTATAGTAGAATACGTATGCAGTTTGTATTATAGGTGCACGTTATAAATACAAAGTCGCATACAAAACTGCGTGTTATAATATAAACATTAAAACTGCACATTATAATATAAAACTGTATATGTATTCTACTAAAGTCATCCTGTTTTATACAAAAAAGGGGTTGGCCTTCCTGAACTTAGGAAGGATTGCGTCCTATTTGAATAAAATCCTAGGTGGGCCTTTCCTGAAATTCAAAAAGCCACTGCTAAATTTGTAAATTATATAATACTTTTGTAAAAGATAAAGTGCACAGTATAAAAATAATGATGATGATACTATTTTGTAAAATATAGCACCGTCTATGTAACTAACATTTTTGTCCCAATATAATAATATTTTCATAATTTTTTTTGATATACATATTATGTTAATATTTATTATTAAATTTATGGAGTTAGAAAATATAAAATAAATAGAAAAAATACCTAAATTGATGTGGCTTTCCATGCATCCTAGAAAGTCCCACCTCATCGGAAGTTTCCCCTATATATATAGGGGACCCTTCCGATGAGCTGGGCCTTTCCTGATATTAAAAAAGCCACTGCTAAATTTGTAAATTGTGTAATAATTTTATAAAATATAAACTGCACATTGTAAAAATAATGATGATGATACTGTTTTGTAAAATATACCATCGATATTGTAACTAACATTTTTGTCCAATATAATAATATTTTCATATTTTTTCTTGATATACATATTATGCTTATATATATTATTAAATTTATGGAGTTAGAAAATATAAAAAATAGAAAAAAAATACCTAAATTGGTGTGGATTTCCGTGCATCCCGGAAAGTTCCATCTCATTGGAAGTTTCCCCTATATATATAGGGGACATTTCCAATGAGGTGGGCCTTTCCTGAAATTCAAAAATCCACTGCTAAATTTGTAAATTGTGTCATACTTTTGTAAAATATAAAGTGCACATTGTAAAAATAATGATGATGATACTGTTTTGTAAAATATAGCACCGATATTGTAACTAATATTTTTGTCCAATATAATAATATTTTCATAATTTTTTCTTGATATACATATTATGCTAATATCTAATACTAAATTTATGGAGTTAGAAAATATAAAACAAATAGAAAAATACCTAAATTGTGTGGCTTTTCATGCATCCCGGAAAGTTCCACCTCATTGGAAGTTTCCCCTATATATATAGGGGACCCTTCCAATGAGGTGGACCTTTCTTAAAATTCAAAAAGCCACTGCCAAATTTGTATATTGTGTAATACTTTTATAAAATATAAACTGCATATTGTAAAAACAATGATGATGACACTGTTTTGTAAAATATAGCACTGATATTGTAACAAACATTTTTGTCCAATATAATAATATTTTCATAATTATTCTTGATACACATAATATGCTAATATTTATTATTAAATTTATGAAGTTAGAAAATAAAAATTAAATATAAAAAATACCTAAATTGGTGTGGCTTTCCATGCATCCCGGAAAGTTCCACCTCATTGGAAGTTTCCCCTATATATATAGGGAATCCTTCCAATGTGGTGGGCCTTTCCTAAAATTCAAAAAGCTACTGCCAAATTTGTAAATTGTGTAATATTTTTGTAAAATAAAAACTGCACATTATAAAAATAATGATGATGATATTGTTTTGCAAAATATAGCATCGATATTGTAACTAACATTTTTATTCAATATAATAATATTTTCATAATTTTTTTCTTGATGTACATATTATGCTAATATATATTATTAAATTTATGGAGTTATAAAATATAAAATAAATAGAAAGAATACCTAAATTGGTGTGGCTTTCCATGCATCCCGGAACGTTCCACCTCATTGGAAGTTTCCCCTATATATATAGGGGACCCGTCCAATGAGGTGGGCCTTTCCTGAAATTCAAAAAGCCACTGCCAAATTTCTAAATTGTGTAATACTTTTGTAAAATATAAACTACACATTGTAAAAATAATAATTATGATACTATTTTGTAAAATATAGCACCGATATTGTAACTAAATTTTTGTCCAATATAATAACATTTTCATAATTTTTCTTGATATACATATTATGCTAATATTTATTATTAAATTTATGGAGTTAGAAAATATAAAATAAATAGAAAAAATACCTAATTGGTGTGGCTTTCCATGCATCCTGGAAAGTTCCACCTCATTGGAAGTTTCCTCTATATATAGGGGACCCTTCTAATGAGGTGGGCCTTTCCTTAAATTCAAAAAGCCACTATCAAATTTGTAAATTGTGTAATACTTTAGTAAAATATAAACTACACATTCTAGAAATAATGGTGATATTATTGTTTTTGTAAAATATAACACTAATATTGTAACTAACATTTTTATCCAATATAATAATATTTTCGTAATTTTTTCTTGATATACATATTATGCTACTATTTATTAGTAAATTGATGGAATTATAAAATATAAAATAAATAGAAAAAATACCTAAATTAATGTGGTTTTCCATGCATCCCGGAAGGTTCCACCTCATTGGAAGTTTCCCATGTATATATAGGGGACCCTTCCTATGAGGTGGGTCTTTCCTGAAATTCAAAAAGCCACCGCAAAATTTTTATACTTTTGTAAAATATAAACTGCACAATGTAAAAATAATGATGATGATACCGTTTTGTAAAATATAGCATCGATATTGTAACTAACATTTTTCCAATATAATAATATTTTCATAATTTTTCTTGATATACATATTATGCTAATATTTATTATTAAATTTATGGAGTTAGAAAATATAAAATAAATAGAAAAAATACCTAAATTTGTGTGGCTTTCCGTACATCTCAGAAAGTTCCACCTCATTGGAAGTTTCCCCTATATATAAAGGGGACCCTTCCAATGAGGTGGGCTTTTCCTGAAATTCAAAAAGTCACTACCAAATTTATAAATTGTGTAATACTTTTGTAAAATATAAATTGCACATTGTAGAAATAATGATGGTGATGATATTGTTTTGTAAAATATAGCACCGATATTATCACTAACAGTTTTGCCCAATATAATAATATTTTCATAATTTTTTCTTTATATACATATTATGCTAATATTTACTAATGAATTTATGGAGTTAGAAAATATAAATTAAATAGAAAGAATACCTAAATTGGTGTGGCTTTCCATGCATCTCAGAAAGTTCCACCTCATTGGAAGTTTCCCCTATATATAGGGGACACTTCCAATGAGGTGGATCTTTCCTTAAATTCTAAAAGGTACTGCCAAATTCGTAAATTGTGTAATACTTTTGTAAAATATAAATTTCATATTGTTAAAATAATGATGATGATATTGTTTTATAAAATATAGCACCGATATTATAACTAACATTTTTATCTAATATAATAATATTTTCATAGAAGCATATCAGAGTATACTCCGATCTTTCTTTCCGTAATTTTTTTATTTTTTTGAAATGAAACTTGGGGGGATTTACTCAGAATAATAAGTGAAATATGTGTTTCAAATTTCGTGTAAAATAAACATTCTCAAATTTCGTGTAAAACAAATATTCCTAACACTTCTTTCTGAAGGGGGCACTTTTGGCAATTCTAAGGCCGTTAAAATTTGATAGTTTTCATGGAGGGGATAGAAGTCTCGAATTAAATAAAATTTTGAATGACACCATGGTTCCATTAGATTTCATTTCAGAAGAATAAAAAAATACGGAGAAAAAAGGGTGTGAGCATGTAAGTTACGTGCTCCTAGGGAGCATACTCCTTTAATAATTTATATAAACGTGGATGAGAGGGAGCGTGAGAGGCGTAGACCGTGAGAGGAGAGGAGGAACTCTCTGAGAAGTGCTAGAGCAGGATCAATCGGGGCCCGTCACTGCCGGGGTTGGGTGGAGGTCCGCCGTCATCAGCAGGGGAAGGTGGCAACCTAGCGGAGTGGAACCAGCATCTCGGTTTCACCGTGCCTTGGAAGGAGGCTGAACCCGTTTGTAAGGGGGTGCTTCAGGTATGGAGCGCTGGATCATTGGGCGAGCCAGTGCCGGGAACCAACGTGTTGTTTCCGGTGCCATGGATTTGCACACCGTAGCAGCAATTGCAGGGTAGGACTCGGTTGTCTCCATCTGGGAAGAGGCCATCCGGTTTGCTAGTGGGGGAAGGTGGAGGAAGGGAGATCCTTTCCATGCGATCATCGGATGTGGGGTTGGCGACGGGGGGTCGTTTTCGAGGAGACGTGGTGTTGGTGACCCAGTGGTAGGTGATGGCACGTGGTCTTGACGAAGAAGAAGAGACAGCCTTGCTGGAGATGTCTCGCTTGGGGAAGTCGTTGATTCGGTGGCGAGAGGTTCGTGTGACAGACGGACTTCTATCACCACGTTCTTTGATGGTGATCCGACTGCGGGAGATACCATATCTATGGCGCACCATGGATCGAGTGCAGAAGGTTCTCACTGATATAGTCAAGGTTAAAGAGGTTGCAAGTAATGGAATTTCTCGCAGCGGGTGGCCAGAACTCGTGATCAAGGTCTGGGATCTAGATCCCCGATGCCTAGGCTGGTGGACGGTGCGGATGGAGGGGTACGTCATAAACTTGGAGCTCGCGACGGTGGGGTGCATGCCTATCAGTACGGCATTGTGGACGAAAGAAGGAAAGCATGCCACTGCTGACGATGAGGCGGGAAGGTCAGGGCCGGAGGCCGCGGCGGCCAAAGTAGCGGTCCCCAAAGGTGAAGCGGCAATGTCGTTCCCCCGGGAATTGCAGTTCAATGCATTAATTGCGCATGATCATTACCCGACAAATTCGGGAGGGCCCAAGGCGCTGAAATCATGTGTTTCCCATGCGCATGATCATTATCTAAGGAATTCGGCGGGGCCAATGACAATGGAACCAAGCGTTTCTCATGCAATTACTAAGGACATCTCAAAAGGAAAAAATCCAGTCATTTCCCATGCAAATATCGTGGACCTCTCAAAAGGGAAAGGCCCAGCCATTCCCCATGCAAAAGGAGCGACCGTTTCTCATCAGCCATTTCGGAAAGTTCGTTTTTACCCAATCCCCATGCGATTTCAAAATCTGGAGCTTGTAGTGACACAGGAGTAGGACACGAGTTAAGAGGGGTCCAGTTGAAACCAGTTAGACATGTGTTAGAAGAATCGTCGGGTCCGAGATCAAAAGTTTGGACCCAGAATTTGGAAGCACACCAATTGAATCCGGTTGAAAGTGCACTTGAAGTCGCGAGTTTGGAGGCAGATCCGGTGATGGATGGTGGCGTTATTGTACAGCAGAAAGACCTGTCGTATACCCCATTGCCCGCAGGTGCCATTGATCCCATAGAGGAGATGGCATCACGCTCGATTGGTTCGGTGGACATGAAACAATGGCGGCGCAGTGCTGGAGCGACAGCGGGGCTCGGGGGGAGTTGCTCGAGCTGATGAAGGGAAGGGGAACAAAGTCCAGGGCCTTGCAACGTGGAACCACAGCAACGCCACCCGTGGTGTCGATCCGCGCCCTAGCCGAAGGGGGAGGCTTAAATCAGGTCTATATCATTGAGGATGGACCAGTTCAACGTTCAGGCTTGACACTGGAGGTCAGCCTACCAGCTCGATGTGGGGCACATGTGCAGAGGTTGGTTGAAGGAGGACTGGGGGAAGGCGGAGAGGGAGGTTGGTTGGCAAAATACTCGTCTTATTCTCAGGTGCTCGGGTCTCAGGTGTCGTTGCAAGACGAGGTAGTAGTAGAGACAAGCTAGGAGGTGCAAATAGGGGGGGACCTGTTGGAGGTCGGGGAGTACAAGTGATACGGTTGGTGTTTTGAGAGGAAGGGGGCGGCAACAAAGAAGAGAGGAAGATCGAGGAGGGTGATAGTGGAGTCATCGACAACTGGGTTAGGAAGTCAGATTACACCAACGGAATTTGATGAGACTGCATCTCCATTAGGACGTCCCAGCTATTTCAGCTTATTAGACAGAAGCTTTGCAGAAAGCCTGGGGGTGGAAGCACCCACGAGGAAGAAGAAAGGGTTGTCTCTATGAAGGTGTTATCTTGGAATGTCTGGGGTTTGGGTCGACCCGAGAAACGGCTAGGGGTGAGGAACCTCGTGTATGATGCACATGCAGATATTGTGTTGCTGCAAGAGACAAAGTTATCAAGAGGGGAAGATGATTTGTGGCGAGATCTGGGTGTTGGGAAGAACTTTGAGTTTGCTGAGGTACTGGCCCAGGGAGCGGCAGGTGGCCTCCTTACATGGTGGAAAAAGGTAGTTTTCGAGAAGCTAGACGAGCGGTGATCTCTTTTCTCTATTTCTGTGTGCTTAAAGCGCCTGCTCGACGACGTGTGCTTCATGGTGACAAATGTCTATGGCCCTACTGGAATTGAACGTGGCTCTTTGGCAATGGATCTGGAGTAGGTAGGCTCGGATAGGGAGGATGATGTATGGATTGTTGGTGGAGACTTTAATGTAACAATTCTTCCCGAAGATCGGCCCTTTCTTGGCGGTGGTGGGGATGTTGGGTCAGAAGCGTTTAGAAATCTCATTCACAAGTTGGGATTGACTATCATGGATGCAGCCAGTTGCACATAAACTTGGCGTAATGCAAGATCCAGATCTCGGTTAGACATATTGCTTTCATCTTAAGGGACTATCCTTTTTCCCCTATCGTGGGCTTGGGCCTTGCCTCGAGCTCACTCGGACCATACACCGATCCTTTGGTCCTCTGAGGAGCAGTCGAGGCCAAGGTACTTCTTTAGGTTCGAGCGCTCTTGACTTCTGGAAGAGGGGTTCAAGAATGAGGTGTCTACTCGTTGGGTAGTATGGAGGCCGGAGGGTTCAGCAGTAGCCCGCCTGACAAGCAAACTGGCGTTGTTGAAGAAGTTCCTCATGACGTATGACAAGGAGGTGAGAGCAAAACGAAGAGCCCGTCGGGGAGCTGCCCAGGAGGGGGTCGTGCGGCTGGACGGACTGGATGATCAGAGAGGGCTGGAACATGATGAGATAGCCGAGAGGGGGAGACTATTAGAAGAATTGCTGATAGAGGATCAGAAGGAAGAGGTTGAGTGGAGGTAGAGGTCCAGGAAAAAATGGTTACGGGAAGGAGATGCAAATACAAATTTTTTCCATTCCATCGCTGATGACCGAAAAATGGCCGAGAATCGGGTGAATAAAATATAACTAGGGTCGTTGCGACCCGGATCTCGGAAATCAATCAGTCAACAAGAAAAAATTTATGGAACAGACCACCAAACGAAGACAAAAATCAATAAAAACCAATAGTGGCCCTGGCTATGAGATTAGCCTGGTGTAGCACCCAGGGTCGGACTCAGGGAGCGCGGATTGGCCTTGCGGCCTACGAAGTAGTCGAAAAATAAAGAAAATAAAAACAAATTATTTTTGTGGATTTTTAATATTTTTATAATTTTTTCGGAATTTTTAGTTATAAAGAAAATAATAAAAAGGCAAATATAAACACAAACAACAATTTATTTAAATACTCTAAAAAGCTCCAAAAATTCAAACAAATGTTTTTATGGTTTTTATATTTTTTATTGTTTTTGAAGAATTTTTGATAATTTTCTGATTTTTTTAGAATTTTATAAAAATGAAATAAGTCAAAAACAGATGAAGGCTGTCCAGTCAGGCTTGGAGGACCAAAATAAAATATATAATGGTCTTAAAATAGCCTGGAGGTATTTTTCATGTAAAGAAGAAATAAAAAGGAAAAATCAGAGAAAAAGTTTATTAATTTTTTAGTTTTCTATGATTTATTAGAATTTTTATGAGTTTTTCAGTATTTTCAATTTTTATATTTTCTATTAATCCAAAAATGACCAAAAATGGTCAGAACATCAAGCATACCAAAACAAACAAAACCTGAATTTTTGGTAATTTTTAAAGAGGTTTTTATATTTTTTTGTGAATTTTAAATCTGGATAGGCAGAAAATTAGATGTCTTTGAATTTTTAAAAATACTAAAAGGGCTCAAAAATTTTTCCAAAAATTAGTAAAAATTCTACACAGTGGCAGGAGCCACGTGTCAAATTTTCACTTAATTTGGATGAAATTTAATATTTTATTTAAAACAAACAAGAGCCCACAATGCACAAGGATCCGTTTGTAATAAAAATATGTTCCAGGGGCCTAAAAGTAACAAAAACCAAAGCTCAGGGGGTCCTCGTGCAAAAACACCAGGTCTCCCACGCGCGAGGCACGTGGGTTGGGCACTGAGGACCTATATGCAAATAACTTAAGTCCCTGGACTTATTAGCAACAGGTGCTAAAAGTCCAAGGGCTAAGTTGTAAAAAGCCCACAAATATTCAACACATGTCGAAATAAAACATTCACAGGGGCATAAGTGCAATTAATAAAAAAGATATTTCATGCATTAACAAACATAAACTACAGGCCCACATTATGCAAAATCACCAAAACATCACGTGACGATGCACATGTCCATCATGTACAGGGGTAGAAATGTAATTAAAATAACAACAGGGTCCTACGTGCAAATGTTCCAAAATAAAATGAATAGCGGAAAATATTTACAGGACTAGATGCTATAATAAAACAGAAGGGGGGCCTAAGTGATATTACCCCTATTATTTATCCGAGGGCTGGGATGGCGCCACGTGGTGTATCTGACGGCAGGGGATGACGGCGCCTCAACAAAGGAGCCCTGGCTCTGATCCAACGGTGGAAGTGGTGCCACGTATATGATCGGACGGTGGAGATGTGCTGCGGCTAACCCTCGTTGGCTCGGACGGTCCAGATCGAGCCTCCAAATGATTTGACGGTGGTGGCTACTCCTCAAATGGACGGCATGGATCACAACTGGAGCAGCGAGGCTGGATGGACGGCTCTGGAGGATGCACCAAGAACAGGTCGCCGGCGATACTCGCGGGCCCAATGCTCGTGTTGGGTGCCTCCTCTGCTGCTTCTAAGATGCGGAATGGCTCCGCCAAGATGTCTCGCAGCTGCAGCTGGTCTCCGATGAGGCCGGCGAGCTCCGAGGAGCTCCGGCGACGGCGATGGCCTGGAGCTGCTACTCCTGAAAGCTCAGGCCCTCAGATGGACCCGTCGTGACCTGCAAAATAGCGCAACAGGCTCCTGGGTCGAGGGCAAAATGCCTCGACCCGGTTAGAGGCGAGGTGGGTGATCGGCGAGGCGAGATGGTCGATCTCCGGCGAAGCGACGGCGGTGAAGATCGAAGTCCCTGCTCCGGGGCGAGTCGGGGGGTGTGAGTGGGTGCAGAAGGTGCGGAGGAGTCTCGTGGGTGTGAGGGTCCAGTCCGATGGTCGAAAGGGGGACTGATATGGTCGGAATCGATAGTCGAAGGCGAACGGGGGATTTGGGCGTATATGGAAATTGGAGTAAACTAGAACGAATCAAGCTTACCAGATGGTCGAGGTCGACTGTGGAAGAGCTTCTGAAGCTCCTGGTCCTTGCCTCGAGGGCCGTAGATGCCCGAGGCTCGAGCGCTACTCAAGGGGCGGCGCACGGCGGCGAAGACCTGCCGGATTAGTGGCTGGACACCCCCTCCTCACTGCAACACCACCCTCAGCTCGCTGTCACTCAGGCAAAGGCATTGGAGGTCCTGGGATGGAAAGGCGGAGCCAAAGATAGCGTCAAATGCGCGGCGGAGCTGGGGATTTATATTGCTAGGGGTCCGGCTAGATGGGTGTCGGGCGAGGAATTCGGAGCACGGACCCCAATGCTAACCACCGGGCATGGATATAGGTTGATCAGGGAAGGATTAGGACCCGGGGTTTGCGGATTTGGGTCTCGGATCGAGGTGCAATAATTAGGAGAAGAGGCGGGTCGGGCGCGGATCCGCGGGTTTGTGGCCAGGGGTGGAGTTGACCGGGGGGTCACCATCCCCCGTGGACCAATGGGATGCGACCACGTATAAAATAATTGGAAATTCAATATAAAATAGTAAATGGCCGATTTAGGAAAAAGTTAAAACATAAAAAATGTTTATTTATTTATAAACTATTTTTTGTGATTTTTATTTATTTTTTTGAAAAAAAATTAAGTATTTACAATATAGTATATTATATATAGGTATATACAACATATATTTTAAATTTTGATTTTTAATTATTTATTTTTGTACATTTTTATTCCATTTTTATATTTTATTAATTTATATAATAAAATTTGGAATAAAAGTATATTTTTATTTTATTTTTATTATTTATTTACAAAGGATAAATAAATAGGTATGTACATCTATTTACATGGTATGTATACAATGTTTATTTGATTTTTATTTTATTTCTTTTTATTTTATTTTTGTTTTTATGAATTTTATTTTATTTATTTACACTATGAAAACTAGAATATGTACAAATTTTTGTGGAATTTTATTTAATTATTTACAAAGGAAAATAAATAGAAGAGTGGTTCTATGTACATGGTGAGTATAGACAAGGGTGAAGGGGTTTTATTTTCTTTTTAATTTTTTCATTTTTATTTTAATTTAATATTTACAAATATATACACATAAATAGAAATCCATTTTTATTTTTATTTAGAGGAAAATATTTTTATTTATTTATAGGTATATATACACATGAGCTCCCTTATCTCTCTCTACTTTGGTTTTTATGCGGTCAGGCCCATGCTGAGCCCTCCCTTGGGATTAGGTCGTTCAATATTTATTCTAAATATCTCCCTATTTTTCTTTTGTTTCTTTATTCTTTTATTTATGCACAAAAACATGCTAATTATTATATTTTACACAATGCATGCCAAATGGTATTTATTATTATTTACATATATCTACATGTGTTTGGCAAAGGTTTTGTAGCTAAAATAAAAGAATAAAGAGTGATGAATGGGTATTCATCACCCCCCTATACTTAACTTTGCTAGTCCCTTAGCAAACACTTATTTGAAAAAGAAGTAAAAAAAAGAAAAGAGGAGAAAATGCATGGATCAAGGTTGATTATTAAACTTGCCTTCATTAAATTGAAATATGGAGCTCGATCAAATCTTTGGATTATTAATGTGTCGGAACCTTATTTAGACTTAGGTTTAAAACTTAACAGCCTCTAAGATCCACTAATCTATAATCAAGACTCCTCAACAATCCAGATCAGAACAAGTCTACATACACAAACCCTGAAGACTATGAGTCTTTCCTTGTACTGTATAAGTGATTTATAAGCTCTCCACCTCAGAAGTGGCAACTTGACAACCCTCCCCAACAAGGTAACTCTATGACCCTAGTCTGGCCACTCTTTCCTCGAGGAGCGGGGTATTCCCTTCTAAGTTCAAGTTCAACCGGCTCAAGAAGAGAGGGAAGAAGAGAATGGACCATGGCCAGTGTAGCCATGTATCCTTGGGAGATCAACCAGTGTAGCTAAGTCTCCCTGCTGCAAGCTACATAAGATGGAATCCATAAGTCTCAAGCTTTGCTTATTTGCCCTATACACATACTCCGATGGGATTATCATTTTCTATCAGACCCACCACTTTTTTGGAGTTATTTTCTTTTTGCATTTTTTTCAAGTGCATCTATACAACATATACAATGTGCAACATATGTACATAAGGAGTTTTTCCTCTTGAGCCAGTAGACTATCCCTCTTTTGAAGCATTATTGCAACCCACAACTCCTATCGTTAGACCTCATGGCAACCAGACCAAGTTGAGACGCACTTCCTTCACTAAAAGAAGAAGAGAGGTTCCGCCTAGAAGTACTACCCTCATATGCTACCCCAAGTTAAGGAAGACTGCCTCCTCACCACCTCATCTGTAGAGAGCTCGATGCAAAGTGCGGGTCCAAGTAAAGCCATTGTCTATATGAGTCATGTGTGTGTTGTTAAGTGCTCTACTTAGGCTCATTGAGATGACATGTGATCATAGCCTAGTGGACTCAAAGAATTAAGTCACCATGGACTTGAAAAGCCTTAATCCTAAGCCCTATAAGGTTCCTCTTAGAATTAGGTGGATAAAGATCTTAATCAAGCTCCATTTCTCAATTTAATTCCAGGCTAGTTTAAATGTCAACTATAATCCGGGAAAAACTATACATGTATATACAAGAATTCTATTTACACAATATTTACACAAACGCAAAAATTTTTGAAAAATATTTTGAAATCATGGATGTATGCATGAATGCAAGTTTTGCAAAATATTTACACAAATTTACACAAGGTTTTTGCAAACTTTTGATTTTCAAAACATTTTGGAAAAATTTTGTACTATATATATAATTTTGATATGCACATATTTACACAATCTTTACACAAAAAGTTTTTGAAAACATTTTTACAAAATAATTTTGTATAATAGCTATGTATGTGCAAATAAAAGAATGATTATTTACATGATTTTTTTTAATTTTTATGGATTTTTGGGGTTTTAGCCATTTTTATTTATTTACACACTCACACAAAGTACGAGTTATGGCTAAAGTATATATGAAATATATACACACTCCCCTATACTTAGCTCGAACGATGTCCTCAGAGTCAAGAGCGATGAAGAAGACATAACTCATGCTTAGTATAGGGAAGTGAAAAGGAAGGCTATATACAAAGACGAATGAATGAATAGAAAATCAAGAGGATCTCGGCTTTTCCCCCTATACTTAGGATCAAATAATCCTAAGTATAGCAGGTTGTACCCAAAGGGAAAACTGAGTGAAGAATGTACAGGGTCTACCCCCCCTATACTTAGGGTAAAATATCCCTAAGTATAGGCAACAAAAACAGGGGTAGCAAGACATGAAGAAATCAACAAATATATACAGGAAGGAGGGGACATCACTCCCCCTATACTTAAGGTGAAGAACCTTAAGTATAGGCAACAACAGAAGTGTTGAAACAGAACGGAAGAACAACCCGGTGTTTCCACCCCCCTATACTTAGGATGAGGTATATCCTAAGTATAGCAAAGATAATCCTAAGCGAGACCTGGGGTGAAAACACGAACGGAAGAAGGAAAGATCAAACTAAGACAAAATACGTATATACAAAAGAGTACAATGTTGAGGTGCCTCTCAACAAGCGTTAGATTTTACGTCCCTAGCTGGGCGCAAAGGCTAGGATAATGCAATGTTAAGGTTCATGACGGCATCATTAAGGCGAATGCCGTACTGTCGTCGCAGTCTCGGTATGAGAACAGCGACGAACTCAAAAGTGTAAAGAATGACACCCAGGTATGCAATCAGGCGGGTGTCTGCTACCGGCCAAGGATATGGTAGTAAGTGATCGGGATCCGGTAGCACAAAAGAAATCAGCGGCTCTGGATCAGACTGGAGTGGAAGTATGGAGCTGAAGAAATCAAACGTGGAGATGGATGGATCGGTCACGGAATCCTCCACGTCAATCAATGTCTCAAAAAGTGTGGACAGTCAAGATCAGGAGACTCTCTAAGAAGACTGATATCCGATGAATGAAATAGAAGCAGATCAGATAGATCATCGAATATCTCAAGGATGGGCTCATCCTCGCGAGCTTCGTCGAGGTGAGAAAACTCAGAATCAGAAGGATCTAAAGACTCGGTTTCGTGCTCCGCCAGATCAGAGACACTCTCAGAAGGTGAAACTGAGTACTCATCGAGTGCGGCATCCTCCCGCAGATAACCCTCGGGGAGAAATGCAAGATCAGAAGTGACTAAGAGAGGATCAGGATCTAGATGGGCATCTATGTTGCTGTCAAGTATCCACTCGGTGCACCAGGCTGCATCATCATCGGAAATGTGGCTCTCAGCAATCTGGAAGCAGGAGAAGGTACTGGTCAACACCACGGAGGCTATCACTGTATCTGCAGCTGATCCTCGCTCTGCGACAATGCTGGATGCCAACTGGTCCTCAGCAAGTGTGTCCGTCTCGTCAAAGTGGAGGACAAAAGGCTCAAATATGAGACTATCTGTGTCTTACATCTCAATGTGGTGTCCCATATCGAACTGTAGCTGCTGGGCTGAGTCCTGGTAACTGTCAGAATCCGAGATGTATCTCTGCAGAAAAAAGGCTGACTCCTCCGGGACTGGAATCTGAAGTGGCTGAGACAATGGCTGTAGTAGCGGTGGCTCCTCCGGTTCCTAGAGTATCAGAAGATCTGATATCCAAGACTCGTCGACTGGAAACTCTGGGGCTGCCTTGAACTCTAGCTGGAAGACCAACGAGAACTTGAGTAGACTCTGGGTCCGAACCTCTACTATAGCAGTCATCTCCTCTGTACTCTGTGGTGATGGAGCATCCAAGTCCTCGGGCTAGTGTGTAGAAATTGTATCCTCATGTAATGCGACACACCGTACTGGTACTGCATCGTCCGCATGTGCTGTCCCGACTAGGTCATCTTGTGTAGATGATCTCTGTGAAAGTAGCCTCAAGATAGTATCTAGTAAGTGAATGTCAAAACTGCGGTGTGAACCGCCACATGTGGTAATCACCAGTGCTATCTGCTCTGCGGTGATCCCCCACATGGAGATCTCAATCAGGTCTGTCAGTGGAAGTCCGTGGTCTGGAAATCTCCTCAAGAGGTCAAGAAACCTCGGCCATGCCTCATGCAGTGGCTCCTGGGGGTCAACTGAAAACTCGGTGATCAAAGACCGCATAAACTCTGCTCTACGTTGGGGAAAGTATCTCTGTAGGAACTCTCGGCGTAGCTCTCCCCACGTATCGAATGTCCTCCCCAATCGTCGGTGCCATCGCATGGCTCTGTTCTGAAGTGTGAATGGGAAGGTCCTCCTCATCAGCTCCTCTGCCGTGATATCTGAATATCTCTGTGCTCTGCAAAACTCCTTGAATGCGGACGGGTGAAGATAAGTCTCCTCGTGCGCCTCCCCTGAAAATGTCAGCAGTCTCTGAATGTAATCCAAATCCAAGACGAATGGACCTAGTGTAGAAGCTGACTGAGCTCCCTATAGTATCTGCTCCTCCATCAATCTGGTATAGGATCTATCTGATGATCTCAACTGCTCTCTCTGATCACAACTGGAGTGCACTCTCAACTCAGCAATGACATCGTCCGGGTCTTGCATCTGCTCTATCTGGTATCCTCGGACGTCAAGCACAACATGCCCAGAGTAGTGTACGGGATGGGAGGGAGGGAGCGGGAGGTTGGTCGGAGATCCGACCTCCCTAGAAGGTGGACTGGACTGATGGTCAAATGGTGAAGGAAGAGCCGCAAGAGTCGGCTCGAAGTGAGGGGGATCCATCATCCAGGGGTAAAGGAGAAGAAGAAAAGAAGACTGAAGGGAGGGAGGGTGGGAGACAGAAGAAGAGTAGAAGATAGATGGGGGAAAGGGCAGAAGGGATCTGGAAATCACACAAGATGAAAAAGCAAACCCCCAATTCACCTACACACGCGAGCTGAAGATCGAAAGGGATCGGTCAATTATCTTGTCAATTTTATTTTAGGTGATCATTCAGTCTATCAGAGCGATTACGTGAGCTGAATAGGAATCCAAATATTTCTCAACCGACTGTCCCGTACAGAAGGTCGGTAATCAGTTGAGAAAATATCGGATATGGCTCTAGCCGAAGGTGCGGGTCACTCTCTCGCACATCCAAACCAAATAAGGAGGGGGTTACTCTCCCCAAGACAGATTTTTTAATTCGGTGTCTTTTAGGTCAAGTATGATTAGTAGTCCCGATTTTATTGTTTTTCTTTTTTAAGTATTTTTCAATAAAAACAAACGCCTAACGAATTTTTAGGTTCTCCTGGTTATTAAGTCCAAAAACGGGGGGAGAAGTCGAAAAAGCCGATGCGCGAGAAAATCAATGATGCATGCAGAGTAAGAGATGCGTACCTGACTCCAGCAGTCTACATGTAAAATGATCTGCGTAGAATTTAAAGTCTGAAATAAACTACCTAAATGGTGCAGGCGGAAATCCGAGCCCTAAGCAGCAGTTCTACTCGAAAGAACGTCTAGTCGACCACCAGCCTCCAATCCAAGAGTCCGGTCTCGGTCCACCCCTCCTCCTCTCGACAAATCGAGTTCAGGAACAACGCTTGGCAGGGTGGGCTGCGGCACGTAGGCTCGAAGGTAGTGTATCGACTATTTTATTAATCTTTTTATTCTTGGTCCAATTACTGAACTATAGGTACAAGCAGATGTATTAGGGTGTTTGGATCCTATTTATTACGTCACAATCAAGCAGAAAATCCTAAGGCTAGGGGCTCGAAAAATCGTGAGAAACCGAATAAGCAGAAAAGAAATCAAAACCGCAAAAAAGCCGTGTAAAAACCGAGGGGTCCCCCGAGCACACCGGTGCTCGGCGAAACAGACCCCTAAAGTCTCAAAAGAGTCCAAGTGTCCTGTTGTCCCTGTATTATTACAATTATCCAAATAATGCGGGAAATAAAATCTAAGCTACTCTAATCTAAGCTCCCGCACTCGGCTGCCTCTCGCACTCTCCTGCGGCTCCGTGCAGAAGGGAGCCGCCCCCGAAAGCCGCGGTTGCACCGGCTCCTCGAAAGTCGTCGCCTCGGACCTCGGGCCCTCGCAAGAAAACAGAAGAGTGTCAAATGAGATAAAAATAAAACAAATAAAGCAAATAAAAGCAAATAGGGTATATATATGCAAAAAATGGAAATAAAATATAAACAATCAAAACAAATAAAAACAAAAATAAAAGAAAAGAAATAAAAATAAAAGAAAATGAAAATAAAAGAAAAAATAAAAAGCAGCGAAAAGCCGCGGACGAAGAAAAAGCCGCGAAAAGCCGCGAAAAAGAAAACAAAATAAAAAGAAAAAGAAACCGACTACTAAGCCGTGTTCCCCGGCAACGGCGCCATTCTGATGACTGAAAAATGGCCGAGACTCGGATGAATAAAATATAATTAGGGTCGTTGCGACCCGGATCTCGGAAATCAATCAGTCAACAAGAAAAAATTTATGGAATAGACCACCAAACGAAGACAAAAATCAATAAAAACCAATAGTGGCCCTGGCTATGAGATTAGTCTGGTGTAGCACCCAGGGTCGGACTAAGGGAGCCCGGATTGGCCTTGCGGCCTACGAAGTAGTCGAAAAATAAAAAATAAAAACAAATTATTTTTGGTGGATTTTTAATATTTTTATAATTTTTTTTGGAATTTTTAATTATAAAGAAAATAATAAAAAGGCAAATATAAACACAAACAACAATTTATTTAACTACTCTAAAAAGCTCCAAAAATTCAAACAAAAATGTTTTTATGGTTTTCATATTTTTTACTGTTTTTGGAGAATTTTTGATAATTTTCTGATTTTTTAGAATTTTATAAAAATGAAATAAGTCAAAAATAGATGAAGGTTGTCCAGTCAGGCTTGGAGGACCAAAATAAAATATATAATGGTCTAAAATAGCGTGGATGTATTTTTCATGTAAAGAAGAAATAAAAAGGAAAAATCAGATAAAGAGTTTATTAATTTTTGAGTTTTTTATGATTTATTAGAATTTTTATGAGTTTTTTAGTATTTTTCAATTTTTATATTTTCTATTATTCCAAAAATGACCAAAAATGGTCAGAAAATCAAGCACACCAAAAACACAAAACCTGAATTTTTGGTAATTTTTAAAGAGGTTTTTATATATTATATGAATTTTAAATCTGGACAGGCAGAAAATTAGATGTCTTTGAATTTTTAAAAATACTAAAAGGGCTCAAAAATTTTCCCAAAAATTAGTAAAAATTCTACACAGTGGCAGGAGCCACGTGTCAAATTTTCACTTAATTTGGATGAAATTTAATATTTTATTTAAAATAAACAAGATCCCACAGTGCACAAGGACCCGTTTGTAATAAAAATATGTTCCAGGTGCCTAAAAGTAACAAAAACCAAAGCTCAGGGGTCCTCATGCAAAAACACCAGGTTTCCCACGCGCGAGGCACGTGGGCTGGGCACTGAGGACCTATATGCAAATAACTTAAGTCCTCGTGCAAAAACACCAGGTTTCCCACCTATGTGCTAAAAGTCCAGGGGTTAAGTTGTAAAAAGCCCGCAAATATTCAACACATGTCGAAATAAAACATTCACAGGGGCATAAGTGCAATTATCAAAAAAGATATTTCATTCATTAACAAACATAAACTACAGGCCCACAGTATGCAAAGTCACCAAAACATCATGTGACGATGCACGTGTCCATCATGTACAGGGGTAGAAATGCAATTAAAATAACAACAGGGTCCTACGTGCAAATGTTCCAAAATAAAATGAACTGCGGAAAATATTTACAGGACTAGATGCTAAAATAAAACAGAAGGGGGGGCCTAAGTGATATTACCCCTATTATTTATCCGAGGGCTGGGATGACGCCACATGGTGTATCTGACGGCTGGGGATGACGGCGCCTCAACAAAGGAGCCCTGGCTCTGATCCAACGGTGGAAGTGGTGCCACATATATGATCGGACGGTGGAGATGTGCTGCGTCTAACCCTCGTTGGCTCGGACGGTCCAGATCGAGCCTCCAAATGATCTGACGGTGGTGGCTACTCCTCAAATGGACGGCATGGATCACAATTGGAGCAGCGAGGCTGGATGGACGGATCTGGAGGATGCACCAAGAACAGGTCGCCGACGATACTCGCCGGCCCAATGCTCGCGCTGGGTGCCTCCTCTGCTGCTTCTAAGATGCGGAATGGCTCCGCCAAGATGTCTCGCAGCTGTAGCTGGTCTCCGATGAGGCCGGCGAGCTCCGAGGAGCTCCGGCGACGGTGATGGCCTGGAGCTGCTACTCCTGAAAGCTCAGGCCCTCAGATGGACCCGTCGTGACCTGCAAAATAGCGCAACAGGCTCCTGGGTCGAGGGTAAAATGCCTCGACCCGGTTAGAGGCAAGGTGGGTGATCGGCGAGGCGAGATGGTCGATCTCCGGTGAAGCGACGACGGTGAAGATCGAAGTCCCCGCTCCGGGGCAAGTCGGGGGGTGTGAGTGGGTGCAGAAGGTGCGGAGGAGTCTCGTGGGTGTGAGGGTCCAGTCCGATGGTCGAAAGGGGGACTGATATGGTCGGAATCGATAGTCGAAGGCGAACCGGGGATTTGGGCGTATATGGAAATTGGAGTAAACTAGAACGAATCAAGCTTACCAGATGGTCGAGGTCGACTGTGGAAGAGCTTCTGAAGCTCCTGGTCCTTGCCTCGAGGGCCGTCGATGCCCGAGGCACGAGCGCTACTCAAGGGGCGGCGCACGGCGGTGAAGACCTGTCGGATCAGTGGCTGGACACTCCCTCCTCACTGCAACACCACCCTCAGCTCGCTGTCACTCAGGCGAAGGCAGTGGAGGTCCTGGGATGGAAATGTGGAGCGAAAGATAGCGTGAAATGCACGGCGGAGCTGGGTATTTATATGGCTAGGGGTCCGGCTAGATGGGTGTCAGGCGAGGAATTCGGAGCACAGACCCCGATGCAAACCACCGGGCTTGGATCTAGGTTGATCAAGGAAGGATTAAGACCCAGGGTTTGCGGATTTGGGTCTCAGATCGAGGCGCAATAATTAGGAGAAGAGGCGGGTCGGGCGTAGATCCGCGGGTTTGTGGTCCAAGGGGGGAGTTGACCGGGGGGTCAACATCCCCAGTGGACCAATGGGATGCGGCCACGTATAAAATAATTGGAAATTCAATATAAAATAGTAAATGGCTGATTTAGGAAACAGTTAAAACATAAAAAATGTTTATTTATTTATAAACTATTTTTTGTGATTTTTATTTATTTTTTTGAAATAAAAATTAAGTATTTACAATATAGTATATTATATATAGGTATATACAACATATATTTTTAATTTTTGATTTTTAATTATTTATTTTTGTACATTTTTATTCCAATTTTATATTTTATTTATTTATATAATAAAATTTGGAATATAAGTATATTTTTATTTTATTTTTATTATTTATTTACAAAGGATAAATAAATAGGTATGTACATCTATTTACATGGTATATATACAATGTTTATTTTGATTTTTATTTTATTTCTTTTTATTTTATTTTTGTTTTTATGGTTTTTATTTTAATTTTTTACACTATGAAATCTAGAATATGTACAAATTTTTGTGGAATTTTATTTAATTATTTACAAAGGAAAATAAATAGAAGAGTGGTTCTATGTACATGGTGAGTATAGACAAGGGTGAAGGGGTTTTATTTTCTTTTTATTTTTTCATTTTTATTTTAATTTAATATTTACAAATATATACACATAAATAGAAACCCATTTTTATTTTTATTTAGAGGAAAATATTTTTATTTATTTATAGGTATATATACACATGAGCTCCCTTATCTCTCTCTACTTTGGTTTTTATGCGGTCAGGCCCATGCTGAGCCCTCCCTTGGGATTAGGTCGCTCAATATTTATTCTAAATATCTCCCTCTTTTTCTTTTGTTTCTTTATTCTTTTATTTATGCACAAAAACATGCTAATTATTATATTTTACACAATGCATGCCAAATGGTAATTATTATTATTTACATATATCTACATGTGTTTGGCAGAGGTTTTGTAGCTAAAATAAAAGAATAAAGAGTGATGAATGGGTATTCATCAGTCACGTCGGGAAGAAGGAGGAGAAACTACATCCATGAGCTGGAGGTGGGGGTGTGAGAGTGGTAGGGGATCCACAGTTGGGTCGTGCTCTCATGGGGTATTTCGTGGAAGCGTCTAGGAGGAGGCGAGATGAGAGGTGGGGTTGGCATGGGAGAGAGGTAGAGGAGCTATCGGTTGTGCAAGTGGAGGGGCTTGAGGCCTCGTTTCAGGAAGAAGAGGTTAAGAAGGCAGTCGGGGACTGAATGCGGACGGTGTGCCAGGTCCTAATGGGTTCCCTGTCTTCTTCTACATGGAATTTTGGGACTTGCTGAAGGATGAGGTGATCACTATGATCAATGAGTTTAGGGAGGGTAACATGGGGTTTGATAAAGTCAATAGAGCACTGCTTTTTCTTCTCCCCAAGCGTGACCATCCGCGAAGAGTGGAAGACTACAGGCCGATTGCACTGTCCATTGCCTTATACTTGATTGTTGTGAAGGTTCTGACGAATATACTAAAGGGTGCTCTTGGCTTGGTGATTCTCCAAGGTCAATCTGCCTTCATACTCGGTCGACAGATGGTTGATGGTCTGGTTATGGCATCTGAGATCTGCCTTCAGTGGAGACGCGAAAAAAAGAAGGGGATGATCTAGAAGATAGACTATGCCAAAGCATATGACTGTGTGGACTGGAACTTTATGTTCGTGACCCTGAGACATCGTGGCTTCCCAGATTAGTGGATTTCATGGATAAAGAGGTGTTTCATGACTTCTTCATATTCAGTGCTGGTGAACGGGAGGCTGGAAGGGGGTTTTTTCCAACCTCAGAGGGGAATATGGCAAGGTTGTCCATTGGCTCTGATGCTTTTTGTCTTGGTGGTGGATGCTTTGGCAGTTCTATTTAGGCACACAGTGAGTGATGGGTGGTGTGAGGGATTTCGAAGTGGATCAATCTCCATTCCTCTCTTGCAAGATGAGGATGATACGGTGATCTTTCTGGGACGTTCGGAGGATATGATGAGAAGGGCGGTGCAGATTGTGGAGGTCTTCAGCAGGCTCTCAGGTCTTCAGATAAACATACATAAGTCGGTTGTGATCCCATTTGAGATGGAGGAAGAAGAAGGTGGTAGAATGGCGGATTTGTTGGGATGCCTAATAGGGAAGCTGTCGATTTCTTACCTGGATCTCCCCTAGTGGCAGGAAAACT
The DNA here is from genome assembly GCA_037367405.1 of Ottelia alismoides. Classification (NCBI taxonomy): domain Eukaryota; kingdom Viridiplantae; phylum Streptophyta; class Magnoliopsida; order Alismatales; family Hydrocharitaceae; genus Ottelia; species Ottelia alismoides. The sequence goes on along the minus strand of JAZKJV010001079.1, from coordinate 1,991,783 downwards.
GAAGAAGTCAGATTGGGATATGGTTCTTCATAGATTTGAGAAGAGGTTAGCAGGTTGGAAAGCGATCTCCCTTTCGACGGAGGGAAAGCTGATTCTCTTGAAGCATGTCCTTTCAGCTATCCCTATTTTCTTCTTCTCTACTAGATTGATGCCAGTAGGAATACACAAGAAGTTGGAAGCGATGATGAAGAGATTCTTCTGGTCGGACAGAAAGCAACAAAGAACTGGGGTGCATTTGATTGGTTGGGAGGAGATGACGCGCCCGCAAAACGAAGGTGGCTTAGGGATTCGGGATATGGCTTGTATGAACAAGGCACTTCTGGCAAAATGGATAGTTCAGATTTGGGAAGATTCGGATAGCTTGGCAGCCAGACTACTACGCGAGATCTATGGAGTCCGGGGCTCGCTTGAAGCTGTGAGAACAAGGTTTCAATCTCATCTGTGGTGCGGTGTGCGCGAAGTCTTACCTTTGTTGGCTTCGAAAATACGACCGAAGATCGGCAATGGGGAAGTTTTCCGGTTTTGGAGAGACGATTGGACAGGGGACGGGACACTATGTAGCAGGTTCGGTTATTTGCTTTGGCAGCAATGAAGGAGTGTTCAGTGGCGCAAGCAGGGGCTTCGGGGATGTGGGACACACATTTTTGGTCGGTATTCTCTTCTCACCGTTTGGATGATTTAGCAAGGATGCAGTCCGAGCTGCCCGCGCCAGATTGTTTTACAGAAGGTAGAGACCATTTTGAATGGGCTGGTGGCAGATTCTCGATAAAGAAGGCATATAGGGAATTCAAGGGGACTACAGTGGACATGGATACTGACCTTTGCCAGGATATGAAGATCATATGGGCTTGTAAGATTCCATGTAGAGTAAAGGTCTTCCTTTGGTGCTTGAGGAGGGGCAGATTGTGCGACAAAGCAAGAAGAGGAAGGCTTTTTAGCATTGAGGACACTCAGTGCGACAGGTGCAGAGAACAAATTGAGGATTCAGATCATTTGTTCTTCAGGTACCCAACGTCAGAACAGTTATGGCAGGAGGTAGGGGTAACTTGGGTTTCGACTGGAAGTGCAGTGGATTTTTGGAGATCAGTGAGATCGGTAGGGGGAACCTCAACAGATGATTGCACCATACCTTTTGCACTCCTTTGGGCTATTTGGAGCGGAAGGAATGATGTCATTTTCAAAAATCAGAGGTTTTATCCAGAAAATGTCCTCGCTCACTATAACTCTCTGTCTCATTTTTGGACCTCCATATAGTGTACTCTTTCTTTTTTAAGTAATATATATTTTTCCTATGGTGAATCCCAGCTCGGGATGTCACCATAGCATTTTTCAAAAAAAAAAAATAAACGAATAATTATGTTACTTGCTTCTTTAAATTTATAACGAGTATTGCATTCGTTGTTAAATTTCCAGCAATGAATCAGATAACAATAGCTATCTTTTGACGTTTTCTTCAAATGGTTGGTAAATTTAGCAATGACTTGTACAAGTTTTGACTAGTAACCCAATGGATAAATCGTTGTATATATGAACATTTAGCAACGAATATAACATTTATTGCTAATTACAAGAGCAAAATCTAATTTTAGAACAAATAGTATTTGTTGTTATACATTTAGCATCAGAAGATATAATAATGAATATTAAATTTATTCGTTATCTTATGTCAAATTTCCCGTTGTCTGTAATTAAGGTTTTAAAAAAATCAGACTAGAACAACTGGTTTAACTGATACTGAAAAATTAACATGGATCTCTAAGTATGGAGGTTTGATTTTTCTAATCAAATTAATAAAAATGATGATGCAATAAAACTCAATATATTAAGTGTACTCGTAAGCAGAAAGATGGCAGGGATACCTAAATGATAAGTACTTCTAAAGGAGACATAAATAATTTGAACGTCCACATAATAATTTGATGATATTAGCGAGTAGGGAGACATAAAATCGTGCAAACTCAACGTAGGATATTGACAGATCGAAGACGTGGATAACAATAATTCGAAGGAGCTCAAGACAAAGTCTCTATCACGAATGGTTTAGTGCATCTAAGTGGTGGTTTACGCTGTAGTTGATGGACCTTCTATAGGAGCCCATAGGATAGACCTGCACATAGTTTTTATTGATCTATATATTGATCATAGATTAGGGAAAGTCTAACAATAATGTCCAAAACAATAATATCGGCCTCACGAAAAAATGTCTCCATCAAAACGAGTATCTTATATAACGAGTTTAATTTGCTTCTCAAACCCTTTTGTTAGCGATATTGATTTGCAGCAATTATGAATACCCTGAAGCGTGAAAGCTGCGGATGATATTATCTTGGAGGGGAAAACTTAAGCATTCTATATTTGCTCGTTTCAGAACCAATATCCAAACATGAACATGGACACAACATAGTGAACATAGTTTTTTTACTGCTATGAAGTGTAGAGATATTTCTTTGCGTACATGTATGCGTAGTAAATATCTTAATGAATTGTATGTGAGACTGAGATTGTCAGGTTGCATGGCGTCACTGATTCAATTGTATCAAATCCGCTCTCAAGGTTCACATCTATTTTTTTAGGAGCTTTATTTAGAATATGGTATAAGCTGTGGGTGCAGGAATCTGAAGTTTAGTGCAACCAACATCTTGATTTTGAGGAAACTCTATATCAATTTTGTAAAAGTATATAGCGTACGTTGTAAAAAAAATGGTGTTATGTATATTATAGCATCCGTATTTCAATTAATATTTCCATCTAATGTAATAATATTTTTCATAATTATATTTCACTTTATATGTTATGTCAATATTTATTATTAAATCTATAAAATAAAAAATTGTAAAGTACATGAGAAAGATGTCTGAACTGCCAGTGGCTCACCATATATATGGTGAGACCACATCTCATTTGAAGTTTCTCATGTGTGTGTGCACGTGTGTACGCATGCACTACAACAAAAATAAGAATGTCAGCTTATATTGTGTCACTAGCGGACATTCTTAAATAACGTCCAGTAATTTTCATTTTTTTGCAGACGTTTTATTTTAACATCATCATATCGTGATCATAGTTATAGATCGACATTCTAATTTATATAATATCGATCTAGAGTTATTTTGGATTAAACAAAAACGAATGGCATATGATTTTCGTTTTTTTCTTTCCAAATATCCTGCCAAACTGCCTCTCCACGGATGCCTTCAAACACAATACTCTCCACGGATACCCCAAGGGAGCATTCGATTCGGGGATAAGTAGGAATAAGGATGGAGAATAAGAAGAATAAGAGTCTATTATCCGTCCGGCTGGAGGATAGGAATAAAGAGAATAAGGTAAAAGAAAGGTAGGTAAGGTGGATTAAAGATAAGAATAATGTTGAAATAAGATGGAATAATGAAGAATAATCGTATCACTGGAAACTGTGCCGAGAGGAGAATTCTTATTCTGAGGTTAATTCTCCTACCGAACACGCCCTAAAAACCTCCCGCCAAATTGCCTCTCCACGGATGCCCTAAAACAAAAAAAGATTGTCGATTCCTCTTCCTCTCTTTCTGTTTGGGTCACCTCTCCCAATGCGAGGTTCGTCTCTAGAAGGACGACTTGGCGCTTCTTCAACCTCTGCTCGATCACTCCTCAAGACTCGGTCCTTTCTCCAGCCATATCATCTGGCCTCTGCTGAGAACAAGCCTGATTGAGGTTTGCTTGCCCGTTCTCCAGCCTCTGCTCACTCCAACTATTATCCGCCACTCCAGGTAATCCGTATACATACTTTTCTACATGTAAATCCTATTTGATGATCTTATATATAGATCCAGTACCTCAAAATATAAGATAAAACCATATACACCCAGACCTGACAGCACCACTTTATGAAAGTTTCATATATTAGAATATATACTCTTGAACAAGTTTTTTTTATTTAGAAGGAAATGATATTTAAAAGGTTAAGGTTCAAATTCTCTCCTAAAATTCCATAATCGGACCATTTTAATGGTCTATTTTTAATGGTTTTACATATTGGATTCATGATAAGATTTCATAAACAGCAAGTCACTGCACTTATGGAATCATCTGCGCAGGTTGATGATTTTCCCTTGGAAATGTGTCTTTGTTGCTCTTGTTATCCTTCAGTTGGATAATCTTCTACATGCTGAGAAGCGTATATTTTTTAAAGAACTTTTGTTCGTCAGTAGCATCTTAATCATTGTCTGGTCTTTATATTAGTGTTAGAAGCTACACATGTACGAGAAAGTACTTCACCTAAATATTAATGATGTGCTGCATTATTCAAATGTTATAGAGGTTCAATCAAACTGAAGTGTGCTATTATATTTCGATATAGTTGTCACAGTGTTAAATGTTCTTTGCTCACTTTGTTCCATCTGCATCGTATCCTTGATTTTTATTCCATTGACCTGTTGTATATGTACCCAGATGATCCATTATTTGAATAATGTTTATGAGATTATGCAGTTATTATGTTGTCTAGCTAGAGCAACTCCAATTTCTAATTAATTTGCATAATGATGGGGTCATTTAATAAACTCTCTAATTTAAAAACAAGCTTAAAGTACTGGCTGATGTTTCCATATTTTCAATTAAATATTAAGATGGAAACTGTTTATTTAATTCCCTCTTCATGGTGACTAAATGTTGTCCGACAATGTTAATAATATCGTATTGTAATATGATTGAATATCAATTAATCAGAACCAAGCTAATAAATCTTGATGAAGAGAACTTGATTTAATTTAATTTGGATACGTTTGGGGTCGAACACATGGATACAAGCTCAATAAACACCTACGTTAAGTAATTAAGAGTGTGTCTAGGTTAGACTTACAACACAATGTGAATGTATGTTTTTTTATATTGTTTTATAAATGCAAGTCAAATCAATTATATGCCACAAAATGGCATGCAAGTCACTACACGCAATACACAAATAATAATACATATAGACTAATTTCTCCTAATCAGATTCTAGTCAAGATATCCAATTGAACAATTCAACGCTTAGATAAATGGAATAAGCTCTTATTGCATTGATGAAGAAGATGCACCTTTTATAAACAACTCCTACATTACTTAATTCAAATGAGACACTTAATCAATAGTTTAATACTTCTAAATCAGAGAATAATAAGTCTAAATCAAATCTACATGAATTATATTTTATAGGAGATCATTCATTGAATAAATTACAAAGAGATGCAACACGTGGTGATTAAACCACATCATTTTACACAACATAATTCTCTTAATTTTTATTTAACTATTACTGAACATCACAAAGAATTAATCATGTTTTTTGAAGATAATCACAAGAGCTTTCCAACAAGATCAAAAATGTATTAATTGGAGTCAAGATGTAAAAGATATTAATCAACATATTCATGGAATTATTTGCAATAGAACATGAATTAAAATATAAGAAAACATCACAAACAGGTCCAACAAGGTCTAAAATGCAATAATAAATAGTTGCAAAGGGCTTATCTATAAAACGTCAAGCACGCATGGACAGTTGTGAAATAACTAGAACCTGACGTATGCAGAAACTACTCTTGTTAATTTTGATATGTTGTAGCTGAGCAATCTCGGAGATTCATCAAAATTGATTACACCGAGAAATGATATAGAGAATCAAGTCTCAATACAATCAAAATTATTTATTTTACTTGGGTAAGTCCCAAGGTCAAACTCAGAGAGGTAATATGAAGGTTCAGAATCAACTCTCAAATATTTCAAAATATAGGTTTTTAGATAAGAGAGATCATTTTTGTATTTTTATCTTTTTAGATTTTTCTGAGTTTTAATTAATAGAAGATGTAATTAATTAATCAAATGAAATATGATGCATGTATTTTGAAAGTATTTTAATGTGGAGAAAATAATTCTATACTATGTAATAAATAAATGCAAAATTTTTTGTGATTTTTAAATGATGATGAAATGATGTAAAATGGTGAATGAAGGTGCAAAGTGCAGAGCATGTCAAACCAAGCCAAGCGATTAGCACAGACCCTGATGATCGCAACAAATAGTTATTCAATTAAATGCTGGCTAATTTCTTGAAATAAGTCTCCAAATTTTTGAAATTAATTATTGAGCAATAAGAGTCAATGATTAAGAATAACGGTGCTCAAAATAAGAAAAGAATTCTTCAAATTAATGACTGTCAAATACTATCTCAAAAGTGGAATCTCAGTGTTCTATATGAAAGAGGATTATTCAAGCTTTAAATCGACGCGAAGTTTGTAGCGATCTGATAAATAATGCTCAAGATATGCATATATTCCAAGGGCATATATGTTTCGTAAATATACCTTTGGAAGTGGGCCTTGTTGCAATTTAGAAACCTGACCGACCTTCTGTGCAAATTACCCCCGATAGGGTATTGGTGTAATATCTGGAATTTGAGATGATGCCACTGCAGTTTTCACAGGTCATGCACGTGGCACGCATGATTGGGACTTCTTTGCTATTCTGGAGGAGTACATGTCTTCTGCAATTCTCCCGTTGCGCATGTGCATCGCACATGGAGAGGTTGGCTCGGTGGGCACCTCGTTTGCCACCCTCCACATGATGTGCTTCTGTAGCTTCGGATCCTCCGAAGCTCTTGGCCCGAGATGGGCGTGTCGGATTCAATCTGAAGCGTTCAATGACGCTTGATCCAGTAGTTGAGAATTGGGGTTCTTCAATGGCTAAGATACTCCGAGTTCTTGATCTACCAGTGGCAATAGGCTGGGCCTAGGGCTCTCCATCTTGGTATGTTGCTTGACTGATGAGGGCAAATAGGGCTCCAGTGAGGTGGAGGTCGTGAAGGTGTGGAGATGGAGAGGAAATGGTGTGCGGGCAATGGTTGTCGGTGAGGTGTTGTGATGTTCACCGATGGGATGGAGTACGGTCACTTGGCTCCTCATGGTTGTGTGACATTCATCGATATGATGGTAAGGGTGACGCTCCAAGAAAGACGGTGGAAAGGAGCAGATCTATGGAATGTGCTGAGGGAGAAGAAGTGAAGAGATGGGGATACAGGAGATGCTGGTGACTGATTGTTGTGGTGATGATTACGCAAGTGATGGAGAACAACTGGAAGAAGAAGTTGATGCTCGTAGAAGACTGATGAATCTCCATTTCACCACCTTTATTATTTCATTTTGGCCTTTAAATCCTAGCTGAATGCATGAATATATCGTTAATTTGTGAAAATAAACATTCATTAATTTGTAAAAAATATTGTATAAAATGATATTCATTTATTGTATTTTTTACCAAAATAAAAGAATAAAGGAAAGAAAAGAAAAAAGAGTGAAGTGTCAAGGACACTGAAGTGACCCCAACCCCTGAGACTCAGTCATCATGATGACTTAAGTCAACAAGGAATAAAGTAGGGGGAGATAGGGAGCTAATTGTTCAGAAACCACAGTCGGATCACTCTACAAAATAGGTCAATAGTTTCTTTTGGGACCTATTTTATTCTTTACTATTTACAACTCAAATAAAGAAACTTTGTACATGAAAGTTGTAATAAAAATGTATAGAAAAATACAAAATTTATTTCATACAGAAATAATATATAGTATACATTTTATACTCTGTATAAGATTCCAAAATCTCAACTTTACAAACTCAGGTCTCCCAAATAAAAACTCAAAATGTATCAAAATAACCTTTAATTGTATATAACTTTTAATAAGCCATTTAATGAAGGTGGTTTTCTATTTTTCGGAGTTAAGGTGTGAAAGTTAGGTATTGGACCCCTATTGTACAATATACCTCGAATAAAATATTCATCTTATTTATTTTTTTATTATCTTTATAATCTTATATTTTATAATTTTGTAAATATTATTTTAATATGTGTACATATTAAAACTAACATAAAACCATAAAGAAATCATTAAAATAAAATATGTATACTAAGTATGCCTTCCTTGCGGTGCACCGAACATGTTCCCTGTAATCATCAATTCACGACTGACCGAGGGACAAGAATCTCATCTGCTCGATGTTCTAGAGAGAAACTGCATAGCCATATGCTGGAAAATTTCAAATCTCTGTGGGATAAACCCCTCATTGTGTTTGCATCACATATACCTTGACGAATACAGCAAGCATTCCCGTGAATTCCAGCGCAGATTGAATCCAAACCTTCGGGAGGGTGTGATGAATAAGATCACGAAATGGTGTGAAAAGGGATTCATATATCCCATCTCCGACCAAAAGTGGGTGAGTCCCCTTCATGTTGTGCCAAAGAAGTCAGGGATCACCATGATCAAGAATGACAAAGGAGAAGAGATTGCAACTAGAGTTCCAACATCTTGGCATGTTTGTGTGGATTACAGATGACTAAATTTAGCGACCAAGAAGGACCATTTCCTGCATCCCTTCATCGACCAGGTAGTCGAAAGAATGTCTATGAAGGAATACTTTTGTTTCTTAGATGGATACTCTGATTATGATCAAATTACCATAGCCCTGAAGATCAAGAGAAAACAACCTTCACATGTCCATTTGAGACATATGCCTTCTGCAGAATGCCGTTCGCTTTGTGCAATGCTCCAGCGACATTCCAGCGATGTATGTTGGTGGTATTTGCAGATATGGTTGGAAGTTTTCTTGAGGTATTTATGGATGATTTCTCAATCTACAGAGATGGTTTTGATCAATGTTTATGCTATTTAGACTGAGTCCTAAAAAGATGTTGTGAAATGAACCTTATGCTCTCGTGGGAGAAGAGCCATTTTATGGTGACCGAAAGTATTGTGCTTGACTATGTCATCTCGAAATGTGGCATGGAGGTTGATCCTGCGAAGGTGGAAGTGATTTCTAAGCTAGATCCACCTACAAATTTGAAGCAGGTAAGAACATTATTAGGGCACATCGGTTTCTACCGCTTCAATAAGGATTTCAGCAAAATTGCCTGACCCTGACCGAGCTTCTAGGCAAGAAGGTAGACTTTATTATAGATGACAGAGACCTTCAGGCCTTTTCTCAGTTGAAAGAAATAATCACCCAAGACCATGTCCTTCAACTGACAGACTGGTCTCTACCATTTGAGATCATGATAGACACTTCTGATTATGCTATTAGGCTAGTTTTAGGATAGAGGAGAGATCATATTTCATTGGCCATTCACTATGCCAGCAGAACACTCGATGAAGCTCAAAGAAACTACACTATCACTGAAAAGGAGTTGCTGGCAGTGGTATTTGCCTTGGAGAAATTCAGATCCCATTTGCTTGGATCAAAGTTTATCGTGTTTACAGATCATTTGTCCATCAGGTATCTACATGCAAGAAGGACGCCAAACCGAGACTCATCAAATGGATCCTTTTGCTCCAGAAATTTGACCTTGAAATTCATTATAAACTTGGAGTTAAAAATGTGGTGGCCGGTCACTTGTCAAGATTACCAGAAACCGACACTCCTGAGCAGAGCCTACTGTATATAACAGAAACATTTCCAGATGAATCCATTCTTTCAGTTACCTCACTCCCCTAGTTCGCCGACATTGTGAACTATCTTGTATCCAAGAAAACTCTACAAGATTAGTCGAAGTTGAAAGTCAACAAATTCATGTCAGATATTCATTTCTATCGGTGGGAGGATCCTTATCTCTTTCATGAGGGGGCAGATTGCATCTGGAGGAGATGCATTCCTCGGGAGGAAGTCCAGAGTGTCCTCGAGCACTATCATGCCAAATAATTAGGAGGACACAACTCTGGAAGAAGAATGGTAGCAAAAGTTCTCTAATGTGGCATGTGGTGGCCGACTCTATTCAAAGATGTAGAAAACTTTGTCAAATATTGCACTGACTATAAGAGATTGGGAGTACTATTGGAATGAGAGATACAATGCCTCTGAAGTACATTTAGATCTCAAACGTGTTTGATGCATGGGCATTGATTTCATGGGCTTGTTCCCTAACAGTTAGGGTTTTGAGTATATTCTGCTTGATGTCGATTACGTGAGATGTTAGGTGGAGGCTATCCCAACCCGAGCCGCCGACAGTCGCAATGTCTGCCGGTTCCTGAGGGAAAACATCAATGCACAGTTCGGGATACCCAAAAATCTTATATGATATGGAGCTAGTTATTTTATCAATAGAGAGGTGAAGAAGTTGCATTGAACATCGTGTCACCTCTGCGTACCACCCACAGTCCAATAGCCTGCTGAATGTTCAAACAGGGAGATAAAGACAATTTTGCAGAAGCTTGTACACCCTGACAGGAAGAATTGGTGCATTTGCTGGATTCAGTATTTTGGGCCTATCGGACTGTGTACAAATCACCATTAGGAATGTCTCCCTATCGCCTAGTGTATGGCCAGCCATGCCATTTGCCCGTAGAACTCATTCACAAATCTTTGTGGGCAATCAATATATGTAATTTGGATTCCAAGAAGACCAGAAAGAATAGAAAACTTGATCTAAATCAACTTCTCGAATTCCGTGAGTATGGATACGATAACAACCTAATGTACAAGGAGAAGGTCAAAAAGTGGCACAACAAGCACATCCACAGCAAGACCTTCGAATCCTGATAGAAAGTTTAATTGTTTGATGCAAAGCTCAAACTATTCCCAAGTTGAAAAGCAAGTAGACATGGCCTTTCATAGTGAAATATGTGTGTAACAATGGAAGCATCATCATATCTGGTTTGTCAGCTAACGCATAGCCATTCATGATCAATGGAAAACTTCTAAAGCATTATCTCGAACATGACACATTTTTGTCCGTGGTTGACTCAATTCAGGTGGTCTACTACAAAGAACTCAAAGCCTCAGCATCGGCTCAATCAGATGAGGCCAACAAAAACATTTTTGAATTTTGAATAGTTAATCATTTTCTTCTTTTCTTCTTTTCATTCTTTATTCTTTTATTCTTCCATAAAGTTGCATGCATCCCATACATCACTGTTATACTTAGGATATGCTTCATCCTAAGTATAGGGGGATGAGTGCATTCGGGTGCTCATTCTTAGATCCCTAGCCTGTCTCATCAACTTTTGACATTCTTTCTATACTTAGGGATATTTTACCCTAAGTATAGGGGGAGACAGGTCGATCTGCTAATTTATTCATTTATTCATTCCCACCCTCAATCCCTCCTGCATTTGTAGACAGACTGCTATACTTAGGATTAATTGATCCTAAGTATATGGGGGACGGTCGACTTCCTATTCTTTAGTCATTATAGTATAGACTTTCATATACTTAGTATGAGTTATGTCTTCCTTTTTCTTCGATCTATGAGGACATAGCTCAAGCTAAGTATGGGGGGTCAATATATACTTTGCATATATTTTAGCAATAACTCGTACTTACATATTCTCAATAAAGTGTGGCTAAAACATTGTGCATATATATATAACTCATTAAATCATTTAATAAAAAGATGTTTATATTTCCTCGAATTCTTCTTGTATATACTGATCAATAAATCAGGTAAAAATTCCATGCAAAATGTTTGGAAAATAGTTTGAAAATCTATTTGAAAAATCTTTTGAAAACTATTTGAAAACTATTTTGTAAAATGTTTTCAACCTTTGTAAAAATGTTTGGTTTGTAAAAAATTCTTTTCTTTATGCGAAATAAAATAATTTGAAAACCTATTTGCAAATGATTTTGAAAATGATTACACAAATATTTGAAAAATCTATATATGTTGTTTGAAAAATCTTTGAAAAATAGTTTTCAAATACTTCTTAATTTCTGTAAAAATTATTTGTAAAAACTATTTTGGACTATAGTTTTTAAAATTATTTGAAAAACTAATTTTGAGGAGAATATGCATCATCCAAGTAAACACACATATTGTTTTTCATCAACTGTTGATATATCTATATAAAAAATTATTACTATTATATACATTATTAAATTTACCTGTAAATACTCCTATAAAATCCTAAACCTAACTCTTGTAAATAATAAGATGCGCGCTAGTGTAAATATCTGTATTTAGTTCTTAAAAAAACTTTTGCAAAATCAAAAAATCCATAAAAAATTGCAAAACCTTTTTCAAAAATTCATAAAAAACTCAAAATCAGAAAAATTGCATTACAAAAACATTCTTTGCATTGTACACAGCATGTGCATTCTTCGGAATAATCTAGATGATTGAACAAGTCCAAATAAAGTCTGAAGATTGGAGCTTGGAATAGGCCTTAATATACTTAATTTCAGAAGAACCCATTGAGGACTGGAATTGGAGATACTTCAGGTCATCCTGACTTAATTCTTTAGATTCCATGAGGCTATGTTCATGAGCCAATTCAATGTGCCTAAATAGAGCCCTTCATATCATCTGTAAAATTCTTGAGACAATGACTTGATTGGAAACCTCACACCTAACACTTAGCTCGACTCAGATGGATTGTTGAAAAATATTGGAGTCTAAGTCAGGATGATGCAAGGCGGCTTAGTGAAGGGTGGCTCAGGAACCATTCTTGGGGATTGCCGACACCAGTACTCTAACCTACTTCTTCTGGTAGTCGTGATATCTAAAGACTGGAGATGGATTGAAATAATGCTTCGGATGAGGAATGGTCTACTAGCGCAACTTTTTCCAAGACCCCAAAAAACGGGCGGACCAAAATATTCTATACCTGTCGGGACACAAAATAAGAATGCAAAGACAAAGAAAGTAGCCAAAGAAGCCAACACCAAAAATCCCATAAACATCGAGCTTCAGAATGGGCCTGCTTCTTGGTGAAGACCCGGTTACACTGATCGACTTCACAAGGGAATGAAGACTACACTGGTCCGTTCCCTCTTCCTTTACCAAATCTTCTTACTTCCTTCCCCCATTCGGTTGTAAAGACCGGGAGCACCCGACCTTAGAAGGGAATATCTGTCTCCACGAGGACAAGTTACTAGAAGAGCAGAATCATTGGTAGTTCAATGACGAGTCCGAAAACACATGGTTAAGAAGTTGTTCTTATCTTCGAGTGTGAAAATAAATGTCGTTCGTTGTAGGCGGCGATCGGAAACAGTCAAGAAAATAACCACAAATAATTATTCAATTTCAATCTCGTGGTTTTATGTTTATTTTACTTGGGCAAGTCCCAAGGTCGATCACAAGGAGGCAAAGGAACAACTTAGAAATATGTCTATCCAATTTCATGTTCGGTTTTCAAAGCGGTCTTTTTTTGGAATTTTCAATGCAATAAAGGGATGCAAACTGCAATTTCGGCCTATTTTAGGGACTAAAATATAAATTATGATCAAACAATGTCTGAAAAATGCGAAAATTGGCCACAATGTAGATTATCAAGAAATGAATGGATTGTAATTTTTTTAGAATTTTTTGGATGCAATATGAATTTTTTATGAATTTTTAAATGCAAACAGGATGATTTTCAATATTTAATTATAATAAATATTAAACCTACTTATTTTCAAGATACAAAATTATCTAAAATCTATCACTATGTGATGGATCTCAAAAAAATCCTAAACCTCGAAAATGTGGGGTTTAATACCTATTAAAAATTAAACAATGAAATATGCAAAATGATTTTTACAGAACAAATTATGCATGCAAATACAAAGATTTGTGGGCACAATGTCAAGCAATATAATCTCTACAATGTGTAATTTTTCGGAGATTTTTAGAGCAACGATGAATTAAATAAAAATTAAAGAGCAAGAAATGGGCAAAGTTTGCAAATTTCCACAGAATAATTGATTAATAATCAACCGTCAATCACAAAAATAGTCGCAATATATCCAGATGTAGAGATTTAAGAAAGAAACATCATGCAATTTTTAGATAAATAAAATGAGGTCTAGAAGAGTTCAAAAACTAAGGGGAATACAAGGGTATGAATGCAAATGTAATAAATAAAATAAAAAAGAAAAAGTGCAGTGGGGGCCTAAGTGTTAATACCTAGAGAACGGGGATCCCTCTGCAAATTTACCAGACAGTCACGTGCGCTGCACGTGACATCTGGCTGGAGGGGCTTTGGCGCAAAGATGGAGGAACCAGGGAGGTCTTGTATAAATTACCCAAGGTCACGTGCTGCGCACGTGACCTGGGCTTCTGACGTGCTGCTGACATACCCCCACACGCACACGCCTCGCACGTGGGGGGTCTCGGCCCTGGAGGCCGGCCTGGCGGAGAAGCGGAGTGGGTCCGGCATTGGTGCGGTGGGCACAGCCGAAGTCGCGGCGGTTGGCGTGGTGGCGGTGATGTCGGTGAGTCGGAGTCGTGGCCTGAAGAAGACGTAGGGGCTGCGGCTGAGTTGCGATGGCCGGGGGAGCTTCTGTGAGTAGATGAAGTAGCCGGAGCTGCTGGAGTCTGGAGTTGAAGGTCGACGCCCGGCGGCGTTGTTGTCGACGACAATGGCCGGAGAAGATGGCGATGTCGGAGGAGAGTCGTGGGTGGTCGTCGAGTGAAGGTCGGGGTGGAGGTGTTGACGGAGCGTCGGTGGCGAGGTTGCGAAGCCGGAGTACGGTGTTGAGGAGTCGATGAAGTTGCTGAGCGGAGGAGAGGTGATCCTCCTGGAGTCGGTGGTGCTTGCGGTGGCAAGAACGGTGATGTGGGGCGAAGCTCCGAGCGGAGCGAAGAGCTCGGAGTAGGCGTTGTCGATGGCGAAGCGTGATCGGCGAAGATGAAGAGTTGAAGGTGAAGATGACGTCGTTGGCTCGACGGCTAGCCGGAGCATGAGCAGAGGGCCGACCGGAGTGGCGTTGCGACGAGCATAGGGTGCTCGGATCTCGTCGGAAAGGGAGGGGAGGTCAGGCTGTCACCACCGACCTCTTCTCAGATTTGAAGCAACCGACGGATGAGGTTCGGGGATGGCGTCGAGGGTTTTAAATAGGACATGAGGGAGGCGGCCGGTGAGGGAAGCTATACTTGTGGGGGTGGTTGGCGGCGAAGGCGGGGGTCGTTGGCGGCGGCCGTTGCCGAAGACGCGGAGGGGCGGAGCGGTCAAAGGGGCACAGGAGGACGATGGTCAAGGGTCGTCCGATCGGCCGAGATCGTACGGCCTGGATCATGATACGTGGCGGGGTCGGTTGAGAGGATGTGGGGCGCACGTGCAGTGCGCGTGCGGGGGTGGCACGTGCGTTGCACGTGCGTGGTTTTTAATTTTATTTTTTTTATTTTTTTTAAATGAAAACTTAAAAGTCCAAAAACCGCTGACACGTGGCGGCCTCTGGGGCCGCCACGTGTCAGCACCAGAAAAATCCGTAGAAAAGATCTACAAAAGAGGCCCAAAACCAAACTTTCACATACGAGCTCCGATTCACTTGAACTTGGTCTTGTTTTGAAGATAATTGAATGTACATTAGTTCAAAAGTGAGTACGATCAAATCAGACATTGGATGGGGAAGATATGGGTCTTTTAGTCTGAAAATCCTGAAACTAGGGTTTGGGTTTTTGGTCCACTCAACAGGGTTAGTGATTTTTTTTGTATTTTTTATTTATTCTTGTTAGTGACGTGAACACAGTGGATGTGGTTTTGTGTCATTTGGAGTTAGCATGATGGAGTTAAAAATGGGGGAAGTTAGGCTATTTATAGGTCAACTTTGGCTTGGGTTTTTGGCTTCTTATTTTATGCAGAAATTAATGCTAAAATGCATTTCTTATGAAATCATGCATAAATGCTAATTATACGAAATAAATGCAGAAATGCAGTTGATTTTGAGGGACTTGAGCTTAATTAATTAGATTTAGAGTGATGAATCTGAGATTCATCATCCCCCTATACTTAAACCATGCTCGTCCCTGAGCATCAAAAAGAAATGCCATGAGGTGAAATGAGATTGGGTTCCATACCAAGATCATGAACTGAAGGTGAAAGTGAAACTAAACTTGACCTTTGGATTAATAGTGTGGCAGGACTTCGGTGAGACTTAGAATTTTAAAATCAACAGCCCTCAAGTTCTACACATCATTGTCACAGTTTCGGCTCAGAAGTCATCTTAGATCAATCCTCTTCCCAAAGTATACCCTATGAATATTGAACAACCGACTCATGTGTGTGAAGGGTTTTAGCTCTTCCCATCCAGAATGCCAGACTAACATGCTCCTCTCCTCTCCAGTAACTCGTCCTCGGGAAGTCAGGTATTTCCTTCTAAGGTCTGTCGCGTTGTGTTCACAATCGAATGAGGGAGAAGATAGAAGAAAGAGAAAAGAACTGGAGGGTGGCCAGTGTAGTCACCTCTCCTTGTTATGGCCAGTGTAGCCGAGTCTCCACCAAGATATGTAGGTTTTCTTGAAGCTCGGACCTTTTTGGTCAGATTTTATTTGGTAGTTGCTTCTTTGTATTTGGAATTTTTGGTGGTTCTGCTTGGATCTTATTGTGCCCCTACGGATATAGAATCTTTTTGTTCCGTACATTTTTTTGGGGTCTTAGAAAAATTGTGCCCAGTCGTCCATCCCTTTTCCGAAGCTTTATTTCAACCCGTACTCCGATCTTTAGATTTCCACGCTACCAGAAAAGAGACTCACACAGTCTTCCAACATCCCGTCTGGGTTGAGCTAAGTGCATAGTGCGAGAGTGCGAATTAATTCCCTATTCCAGAGTTGTACCCAGAATGAAGAGACTAGGTTAGACACTAAGAGTCAAATGCTGTACATTGTCATGTGGAACTTAAGGAATTAAGTCAAAAAGACCTGAAGCTCTTAAAATTATATTTCTCGGTGAAGTTCCTCTGAAAATTAGGTGGATTGAGGTCAAGTCCAGACCACTCTCGGTTTCGGCTCATAACTCGGTTCAGAACCCAATGACTTTTCACGGATGCAAATGCATGTGATGTTGGATGAAGTGCAGGTGTGTGAAATGCTGACACATTTTTTTGAATTTTTTTTGTTGTTTTTCTTTTTCTTTTTTCTTTTTTTGACATTTTATGCAAGGGATTCTTTTTATGCAGAAAATGGAATAAGAAGCCTTCTTTTTTTTCAAAAATTTTGGGCACGGTTAGTGTTAGTAGAAAAACCTTTTTTTGTGTTTTTATTTTTTTCAAGTTAGTACCCACCCTGTAAATACATATAGACTTACGCGAAAGTACGAGATATGGGTAAAATATATACAAAGTATATATACAAACCCCCCTATACTTAGCGAGTGTTGTGTCCTCAGAGCCCAAGAAGCGGAAGACATAGCTCAGGCTAAGCGTAAGGGAGTGGAGAGAAAAAAAATGAAAAGAAAAGCGGTCAGGAAATGAGGAGAGTATATACAGATGGGTGTTGGTTCCCCCTATACTTAGGCTCTGATCAACCTAAGTATGGAAGAATGGTGGAAATGGAGCGATCGAGAGTTAGGAGAGGAATGATATATACGGATGGCATCGGTCCCCCCCCCCTATACTTAGGCCTTGGCCTAAGTAGAGGAAGGAGCTGCACAAGGAGACCGATGTGGTCGGGAGGGAGGGTGGGTAGCCGATGATTAAGGTGGTTTTCGGCTGATATTTTTGTGAGCCTGTGGTGGGAGATCGTAATGATGAGATGGAGATGAAGCATAAGATTCCCAACTATGATCAGAGTCATCCTCAGACAAATCATGATGGATAATAGATGAAGTGTTTGAGTCAGATGAAAGATATCCATCATCAGAGTTATCCTCAGAGGAGTAGTATTTGAAAGTGGACATACTCCAAGTATTCTGGTCTTTTTGTTTCTTCAATTGTTTTCTCAGACTTCGTTCCTTCTTGGGGTCAATTGGTTTGTCCTCAGATGAACACTCATAAGCACCAGTCTCAATCAGCTCATATGAAATAATTCCAGTGTACTTGAAGAGTGCAGGAGCATCAGCTTTGGATGAGTAGTAGTTAGGAACGGGAGTTGTCCAATGGGGATTGAATTTTGGATCCTTGCGAAGATATGGATTTAGAGCTGCCGAACAGACTTCACTCATGTAGACTACCTTTTCTGGACCTGATGAGGGATCATCAACTGATTCCTCTGCCGAAAGGTTAAAGGTGACTCTCTTTTTATTTCGTCGTGAAGGTGTCGGTTCACTTGAGTATCCAGATGAATAGCCATTGAAATTCTCCTTGGTTGGTGCTTGGTCTGCGTGCTTGTTCTTAGTCTCCCGAATGTTTGAGCATTCTCGATTTGGGATGATTTGGTCAAGATATTCAAAGAATGTTGCTTCAGGGTGTGACCATGCATATGTCTCAGGATCGTAGTAGAAAGATTTGTCTATTTTGAGATCCGCGGGAATTGAAATACTGGGGAGAGTCTCTGCATATTCTTTCTCAATTGATTCGATGTTGGCATATTCCTGTGTCGAGTTGATGTAATCCATGTAGTCAGAGTAGGTTGACCCAGGATGTGCCCATGCATAAGTCTCTGGATCATATGATTCATATACATGATTCTCCATGGTGAGAACGGTTGGGAATGGAGCAGGGGGGAGATTTTCTAAACCAATAGTCTCATCAACAACCGCTATCTCAGGTGTGGCTGCGGGGTAGGGCTCTTCTACCGCTTCATGGTTACAGTTGTCGGGGACTTCGTGGGTTGCCTCAAAAGATCGTGGTTCCTCAAAGATATGGTCGGATCTAAGTGCTTCCAATGTTGGGAAATTGATTTCCTGAGTCTCACAATCAATACTCGCCTTGGCCAATGCCAAGAATGGCTTTCCGAGAATGATTGGAGATTGGGTGAATTCTCCTTGATGCTCAATATCAATGATCATGAATTCTACTTTGAGCGGAGCACCTTGGAATTTCATGATGACAGAAATGATTCCACTCGGCCGCTTTATTGATCAGTCCGCTAATTAAATGATCTCTCGTTTCTTCTGAATCGGTCCGAGTTTGAGTTCGTGAAATACAGAGGTCGGGAGGATATTAATTGGTGAATCGTCATCAATCCGAGCATGGGTGAAAATTGTATTTTTGATTTCACAATCAAATCTGGGCAACCGCTTCACTATGCGGCTCTTGGTTTTTCTCCTCAACACCAAGGAGGAGGCCATTGACAATATATGTCTCTCGGTCTTGGTTCTAATCCTGCCCGACTTTTTCATAGTTAATTTTTCTGTTAAAAATCTTTTAAGGTCGGGGAAGTGTTCAATGGCCTGTAGAAAGGGAAGTTCAAAAATCAATTTCTTTCCTAGTGCTTCCCGTACAGTCGGATCCAAATTCCTCAGATCGTCTTCAGTCTCATTTTTTATGAAATTTTCTAAATTTTCAATTTTTTGTGGTTTTCAGATATTTCCATTTTTTTGGTATTTTCTGGGTGGTGTGGGGGTGTGGGGTGTTCTTCAGATGAAAAGGGGCTCTGGTGTTCAGGGTGAGGGTCAACGACATAGTCCTTTTCAGAATCGTCCCTAGGTCCCTTAATATCCTCAGAATTTTCAAACTCAGATCCAATCCTTTCCTCATTTATTTTAATGTCTGAGCTACCATAGAATGCGATGAATCGGTCGGTGAATTTTTGAAATCTATCCTCCATCAATTCGAATCTTGTTTTTATCCTCAAAATATCATCCTCAAAATTCAATTCATGATCAATCATGGGCGCAGTCGGTGTGTGTTCGATAATTTCATCTTCCATTTTCTCATTTGTGCTGAGAGGAGAATTTCTTGGAATATCCAATATATGATCGTTAATTTCAAAAAATATATCCTCAATAATCATGGAAGGCGGCTGCTCATATGATCCAGACATGTGGAGTCGGTCCGAGTAAAATTTATTCCTTTGATCTTGAGTGGTCGGATCTTGGTATGGTGGAGTCAGCATACAGGCTTCTTGTGTTTCTATGTAGTCAGTCCAGTCCTCTGTATGATTGTCATGTCTGAAGAGGGGGTTGTCATGGTCATTCCAAGCTGATGATTTTTCATTAGTGCTCCAGGGCGGGGTTGATGAAAGAGGTGAAGAAGTGTTCACTTCAATCATGTGGTGATCATCTCCCATGAATGATGGATTGATATTCAATGAATATGATGGATGAATTGCATGATCGGCGTAGAGAGGATTGATATATGAAGAAGTGGAGACCTCAGTCGGTTGTTGATTTGTCAGGTCCGAAAACAGAGGATTGTCATTCATGAAGCATATCGGATTGGTAAAAAGAGATGGTGGTTGAGAGTCTCTTGGAGGAGGTGTTTTGACTCTAACCGACACGAATTCATTTTCATAGTATAATTCTGATGGATTCTCGGTCATTTCTGAAAGGAATGGGGGGGTTGGATCTGCGAGAGTTTTTGGACAAGAGTTCCATTATCAAGAAAAGAGGAGAGATGATTGCATGGGATAGTCAAGAGAAATCAAATGTGCGGCTATTGATCTTGAAATCGGTTCATGCACACCAATGCAAACACAATTCAAACCCCGGGTTCACCAACGCACATAATGAAGCCATAAGAGCTCGGTTATTATCTTTTCGATTTTAGTTGGTGATAAATCAATCTTGGCAAAAATTTAGCGAGCTGAGATTTCGGATTTGGGCTTTATCCGTAATTGTCGTCTCTCGCTCAATCAGAAAAATAAAATCATCCAAGATCGGGGTTGCTCTCCCACAGAAATTCTTGATTTTATGGGTTATTAAGATCGGATATAGTTAGCAGTCCCAATTTTAATTAGGTGATCACTGAAGAATTTAAATGAGCACAAATACACGTCTACCATCCAGTCCCAATTTCCTTTAGATTTATGTGATAAAATAAGAGGGAGGAATTCGGGAAAAGCCGATGCACGCGGAAAACTATGATGAATGCTCAGTTAGAAGACTTACAGTGAATCCTCGCAATCTTCATGTGGGATGCTAGACAAAATTGAGAAATTACTCTAAATGTATGCGAGCCGATGAAAAACCGCACCTAAGCAGAAAGTTCTATTAGCGGGGAAGAATTGAGTTAAATTTGGCTAAGTTGAACGATCTATGTGCGTCTTGATTAATGTGAAGTGTGGCTTAAGATCCTACAAGCACAATCAAAAATATAAAAATGCTCTAAGAGCCGTATGTTCAGGTCTATCCTAATTGCCACTCAAGTCGGGCCCCACCCTCACCAGAGAGTGAAACAGGCCACGACACACCACAAATAGAGTTTAATGTCTTTTTACACACGCGAGAGTCCAAACGGACACCGCTATAAATGAGCAGAAATTAAAATTTGCAGAAATTTAAAACCTAGACTCTACGCTCTCTCACGACTCGACTCGATCTTAAATTAATTGTGGCTTCTTCGGATGTCGGTGAAGATGCGTCGGTTTCTTGCAAAACCACTCCACGTGCGCCGGGTACCTAGCAAGAAAAATAAGAGAGAAAATGTCAGAGAGTGACTCAAAAAAAAGAAAATAAATGCTGGAAAAAAATTATGGGATTTACAATGAAAAATTCGGGGGTCAGACTACCCGAATTCAGAAAACCGAACAAAAATTTTCAAAACACAAAATCTAAGCCGTTTGCCTCCCCGGCAACGGCGCCATCTGACGAGTCCGAAAACGTCGGGTTAAGAAGTTGTTTTTATCTTCGAGTGTGAAAATAAATGTCGTTCGTTGTAGGCGGCGATCGGAAACAGTCAAGAAAATAACCACAAATAATTATTCAAATTCAATCTCGTGGTTTTATGTTTATTTTACTCGGGCAAGTCCCAAGGTCGATCACAAGGAGGCAAAGGAACAACCTAGAAATATATCTATCCAATTTCATGTTCGGTTTTCAAAGCGGTCTTTTTTTGGAATTTTCAATGCAATAAAGGGATGCAAAATGCAATTTCGGCCTATTTTAGGGACTAAAATATAAATTATGATCAAACAATGTCCGAAAAATGCGAAAATTGGCCACAATGTAGATTATGAAGAAATGAATGGACTATATTTTCTTTAGTATTTTTTGGATGCAATATGAATTTTTTATGAATTTTTAAATGCAAACAGGATGATTTTCAATATTTAATTATAATAATTATTAAACCTACTTATTTTCAAGATACAAAATTATCTAAAATCTATCACTAGGTGATGGATCTCAGAAAAATCCTAAACCTCAAAAATGTGGGGTTTAATACCTATTAAAAATTAAACAATGAAATATGCAAAATGATTTTTTCAGAGCAAATTATGCATGCAAATGTAAAGATTTTTGGGCACAATGTCAAGCAATATAATCTCTACAATGTATGATTTTTCGGAGATTTTTAGAGCAACGGTGAATTAAATAAAAATTAAAGAGCAAGAAATGGGCAAAGTTTGCAAATTTCCATAGAATAATTGATTAATAATCAACCGTCAATCACAAAAATAGTCGCAATATATCTAGATGTAGAGATTTAAGTAAGAAACATCATGCAATTTTTAGATAAATAAAATGAGGTCTAGAAGAGTTCAAAAACTAAGGGGAATACAGGGGTATGAATGCAAATGTAATAAATAAAATAAAAAAGAAAAAGTGCAGTGGGGGCCTAAGTGTTAATACCTAGAGAACGGGGGTCCCTCTGCAAATTTACCAGACAGTCACGTGCGCTGCACGTGACATCTGGGTGGAGGGGCTTTGGCGCAAAGATGGAGGAACCCGGGGGGTCTTGTATAAATTACCCAAGGTTACGTGCTGCGCACGTGACCTGGGCTTCTGACGTGCTGCTGGCGTACCCCCACACGCACGCGCCTCGCACGTGGGGGGTCTCGGCCCTGGAGGTCGGCCTGGCGGAGGGGCGGAGTGGGTCCGGCGTTGGTGCGGTGGGCACGACCGAAGTTGCGGCGGTTGGCGTGGTGGCGGTGACGTCGGCGAGTCGGAGTCGTGGCCTGAAGAAGATGTAGGGGCTGTGGGTGAGTTGCGATGGCCGGGGGAGCTTCTGTGAGTAGATGAAGTAGCCGAAGCTGCTGGAGTCCGGAGTTGAGGGTCGACGCCCGACGGCGTTGTTGTCGACGACAATGGCCGGAGAAGATGGCGATGTCGGAGGAGAGTCGTGGGTGGTCGTCAAGTGAAGGTCGGGTCGGAGGTGTTGACGGAGTGGCGGTGACGAGGTTGCGAAGCCGGAGTACGGTGTTGCGGAGTCGATGAAGTTGCTGAGCAGAGGAGAGGTGGTCCTCCTGGAATCGGTGGTGCTTGCGATGGCAAGAACGGTGATGTGGGGCGTAGCTCCGAGCGGAGCGAAGAGCTCGGAGTAGGTGTTGTCGATGGCGAAGCGTAGTCGGCGAAGATGAATAGTTGAAGGTGAAGATGACGTCGTTGGCTCGACGGCTAGCCGGAGCATGAGCAGAGGGCCGACCGGAGTGGCGCTGCGACGAGCACAGGGTGCTCGGATCTCGTCGGAAAGGGAGGGGAGGTCGGGCTATCACCACCAACCTCTTCTCATATTTGAAGCAACCGGCGGATGAGGTTCGGGGATGGCGTCGAGGGTTTTAAATAGGACATGAGGGAGGTGGCCGGTGAGGGAAGCTATACTTGCAGGGGTGGTTGGCGGCGAAGGCGGGGGTCGTTGGCGGCGGCCGTTGCCGAAGACGCGGAGGGGCGGAGCGGTCAAAGGGGCACAGGAGGACGACGGTCAAGGGACGTCCGATCGGCCGAGATCGTACGGCCTGGATCATGACATGTGGCGGGGTCAGTTGAGAGGATGCGGGGCGCACGTGCAGTGCGTGTGCGGGGGTGGCACGTGCACTGCACGTGCGTGGTTTTTAATTTTATTTTTTTTATTTTTTTTAAAAAAAACGAAAACTTAAAAGTCCCAAAACCGCTGACATGTGGCGGCCTCTGGGGCTGCCACATGTCAGCACCAGAAAAATCCGCAGAAAAGATCTTGTAAAATCGAAAATAAATATCAAATGACCTCGGATCGAAAAAGTTCCTTCACGAAAAATACTCGTCTCAACGAGATCTACAACTTTCATGAAGACATCAATGCCAAAATCGGTCAAATGTAAAATGTGAATGTTTGGGGTATCCCATGTACATAGGATACCTTGATTTTTGGGTTTTCTAATTTTTTTGTCATTTTTTTAAACAAGATAAAAATCCGGAAAAATGTGGAGAAATCAAAGATAAATAAAAGACATCTAATTCTATTTTTTTGGATTTTTATTGATTAAGAAAATATATACATAAAATACAAGGTCAAAAACCACGAAAATATACAATGTACAAAAGAGGCCCAAAACCCAACTTTCACATACGAGCTCCGATTCATTTGAACTTGGTCTTGTTTTGAAGATAATTGAATGTGCATTAGTTCAAAAGTGAGTAGGATCAAATCGGACACTGGATGGGGAAGATATGGGTCTTTTAGTCTGAAAATCCTGAAACTAGGGTTTGGGTTTTTGGTCCACTCTACAGGGTTAGTGATTTTTTTGTATTTTTTATTTATTCTTGTTAGTGACGTGCACACAGTGGATGTGGTTTTGTGTCATTTGGAGTTAGCATGATGGAGTTAAAAATGGGGGAAGTTAGGCTATTTATAGGTCAACTTTGGCTTGGGTTTTTGGCTTCTTATTTTATGCAGAAATTAATGCTAAAATGCAATTCTTATGAAATCACGCATAAATGCTAATTATGCGAAATAAATGCAGAAATGAAGTTGATTTTGAGGGACTTGAGCTTAATTAATTAGATTTAGAGTGATGAATCCGAGATTCATCATTCAATAGTTTTGTCTGGGGAGAGTTAACACAATTCACACAAATAGTTTTATTGCTTCAATGTAGCAAGAGTGTGCGATTGAGAGGATGGTTCTGAACTGACTGTGACTTGGACTGAATGGTAAGATTATGGAACCTAGGGCTTGTTGTGGCACAAATCCTAACCTCAAAGTGGTTCCGAACACACAATTAATCCAAAGGTCTTCTCTGAGCACCAAACTTTGACATTATTAAGACAAGTTTAAAAGTCAAAAATTATTCCAAAATATTTCTTTTTCTTTTCTATTCTTCTCAGCACTTAGAGGCATAAGTGTTTGCTAGGTACTAGCAAAGGCAAGTATAGGGGGGTGATGAATCTCCATTTCATCACCTTTATTCTTTCATTTTGACCTTTAAACCCTATCTAAATGCATGAATATATCATTAATTTTTCAAAATAAACATTCATTAGTTTGTACAAAATACTATATAAAGTAATGTACATTTATTATATTTATTACCAAAATAAAAGAATAAAGGAAAGGACACTGAAGTGTCCCTAGCCCTCGAGACTCAGTCATCATGATGACTTAGTCGACAAGGAATAAAGTAGGGGGAGACAGGGCAGCTAATTGTTCAGAAACCAAAGTTGGATCACTCTACAAAATAGGTCAATAATTAATTTTTGAGATCTATTTTATTCTTTACTATTTACAGCTCAAATAAAGAAACTTTGTACATGAAAGTTGTAGAAACAAATGTATAGAAAAATACAAAATTTATTTCATACAAAAATAATATAAAGTATATATTTTTTACTCTAAATAAGATTCCAAAATCTCAACTTCACTGACCCATATCTTCCAAATAAAAATTCAAAATATATAAATAATATTTAATTATATATATCTTTTAATAAGCTATTTATTGAAGGTGGTTTTATATTTTTTGGGGTTAAGGAGTGAAAGTTAGATTTTGCACCCCTATTGTACAATATACGCGAACAAAATATTCATCTTATTTATTCTTTATTATTTTTATAATATTATATTTTTATAATTTTGGGAATATTATTTTTAATATATGTACATGTTAAAACTAACATAAAATCATAAATAAATCATTAAAATAAAATATGTATACTAAGTACATAGATGAATATACAATGCACAGACCTATGTAATAAATATACCTATTTATTTAAGAGTAAATATTATATCATAAAAATATAATAAAATATCATTATGTACATAAAAAAAGTTGTAAATATTTAAATTATCAAACCAAAATAATAAAATCGAAAATACAAAATAAAAATAAAATATACAAAATATAGATGAAAATACCTATATGTATACTTTAAAAAGTAACCTCTAATAAAACACCTTGAAAAAATAAATAAATAAAGGTATAAAATATTACATAAATTAAAAACACTTTTCATTTTATAATCTAAAAATAATAAATTCAATTATTATTTATTCTCCATTTTCCAAGGCATTTTTAACTTAGAATTTTTGTTTGATCCACGTGGACCAACCAGGCGCCTCCATTCATTGACCTAGGTCAACTATACCTCACCCCTCTGAATTCTATCAGAAGTCACGAGCATGCACACTTCACCGAATTATCACGCCTCCATTTGCCACTTTTTTCCCTCGAGACCTCCACCATGGTTAAGCCCATTCGTCCTTTATCTTCGACCATACCCGAATCCCCACCAACCTTCGATCGATTACACGAAATCGTCGCTCAAAGCTCGCTCAAAATCTATTTATAAATAATTCCCCCTCGCCCATTTTGAATTTTTGATCGATCTTTGACATGTTTTAGCCCCTCGGATCTCTCTAATCACCTTTAGCTTGCTGACAGAAAGCTCCAGGTGTTGATCTGCAGCGAGGAGGACGACCGAAGATCTATATCCACCCACCGCTGGTGTTGCTCCGGCAGGTTCTGCTCTTGAGCTCTTTACTCAGTTGAGCTCCATTTCCTACAATTTTTAGGTAATTAATAATCCATAGGTTCCATTTCTGGATATATTTCATAGTTAACTGTAAGGAGTAGGGTTAACCATCAAATCCATCTTTGACATGGAGCTCGAGCTCTAGGTCGATTCTATTGTTACCTCACCGTAATCGACTCATCCGCTCGCCCCATTTCGACCCCCTACGCTTTCTCCATCTGATCTCCCAATTTCCCCCTAGATTCACTTGTTGAATCGAGTAATCAAAGCTCTGTTCCTGCACTTCACTGGAGCTGCATTCTTCGTTTCATTCACGAGGTTTATGCCTTACTTTTTGGGCCGAGGATCGTCGCCTCGAGCCACCCCAGTGTTTGGTGCAGGTGTTCCAGGTCGTCTGGAGCCACGTGGGATCTTTGAGCCTCCTTCGACGTTCCTGAAGCCATCAAAACACGGAGAGGTAGACCAGCATTCTTCATCACTCGTCGACAAGGAGATCAGAGCCCAGAGCCACCCGAATTCGTCAAACAAAGCAATGCCCAGGCAGTGTTCTTAGTTGTTCTTCCAATACCCTCGAGCACTATTGGATCAAGAACCCTCGCCAACTTTAATCGGAGCCCTTGGATCAAGTCGAAGCATCGTCCAAATCTATCCGTCAGATGAGCCACATGTTAGCACAAGGAGGTTGGATCGACTCAGTTAAGTGGGTAATTTACTCAAGACTTTCTCCGTACTTTTGTAATTGCTAAAAGTTCCTGTAAATATTATTTATCATTTAAAAAAGTGGTGGACAATTTTTATACGCCTCCTGAACGTTTTTGATATTGCATATTAGTCCCTACCAAGTTCACGTGCACCAGCACGTGTATTGCTGTAAACATTGCATATATACCCATGCGAGTTATTTTAGTTATTATTTAATATAGTAAGTTGAGATATTAGTTGAAAACTTAGGGTTTAATTGCATTGTGCCCTCGATCTTTATTTTAATTACAAAAATAGCCCTACCAGTTTAATCATTTTTATGTGTGGTTTGCTATTTACTAAAAATATCAATCATGCCCCAAAAATCATGAAAAATAGGATTACGTACCTGGATGCATGTTTATTCATGCTATATAATTACATTTGTGTTTTATCTCTTTTCCTTTTTTTCTAAAAATCAAATATTGCACAGATAGTCCTTGTTTGTCTTAAAAACAACCAAAATTATAAAATCGAGTCTAAAAATTTCCAAAAAAAATAGCGTGGGCTTATTATAGTGTCCAATACGTTCAGACTGAAAATCCCAAAAAAATAGTGAAAGAAAACATATAAAATTAAAAAGCTCCAAAATCCTATAAAAATATAAAAACTCTTTTGAAAATCCAAAAATACTTCTTCCCACCCTATATTTTTACTTATATATTATATATATTGAAAATAGTTTTGAGAAATTTTGGACTTATTAAGTATTTTTAAATCTAAAAACAATTCGGCTCGATTAAAAAAAGCTCCTAATTTTGTGTATTTTTAACTTTAAAAATCTCTAATAATTAACAGTAAAAAAACTATTTAAAATCCAAAAATATTTAATTTTGTAAATTTTATCTTTTTTTATTTATATCTATATTATTGTACAAAATCAGAAAAATATAAAAAGAAAATATAAAAATATAAAATTAAAAACAAAATAAATATAAAAACAAAATTATAAAAAATATATAATTATATCCATAAAAATAATAAAAAATAGACAAGAAGAACAATACAATCATTTTTGCATCTCATTGCATGATCTATCTATTCTGCTCCCGGTGTTCGACCTCTATACATACTTGCACCTATAAACATCTGTGTTGTAGAGTTATAGAAAATTTTAACTCCACACTTTCATTTCATTACTTTATTTAATTGTGGGTTAATTGTTGATTCTCTGGGATCTCGTGAGCAGCACAGACGTGTTTGAATCGCCTGAAGAATTGGAGGAGATGGAGGTCTTGACTCCATGTTGTCGCCTTCGAGCTCTGAGAAATAGCTTGAAGCTTTGCTGACAGTGATTGGAGCAGCAGCACAAGGTGGTCTCCTTATGGATCTTGCCTGGATTTCATCCCCTCGAAGGATCTGGGTCGTTTGTCACCAGCCCGATCTCGGGCTCTCTCTCTCTCTCTTACTTCATGAGGAAGACGATCTGGTGGATAGCTTGACTGGAGTTTGGTGGCTTTATATAAAAGAAGAGGGAAAATAGGCATAGGTAGATGGTTGGGTTTAGTGGCTGGAAGAGAGGGAGGAGATAAGGTGAGGGTGTGGCGATGGCTGTTGGAAGGAATAAGGGAAGGAGATTGGGTATTAATCCGAGAGGGAGAATGATTGTCCGATGGATTTTAGGTGATTAGGTTGTTAGGAGGGGACTATGTGATGGAGATAAGAAGAGAAGGGGCTTGGAGCTCATCGGCGATGGTGGGATATGGAGGCTGACCGGTAGATCCAGGAAGATCGGGGGAACAATGTACTAGGATAGGGTTTGTTGGCAAGAGGAAGGGCATCGTAGTAGTTGGGTTAGGGTGTGGATGGAGAGGATAGGATAGAGGGGAGGGAGGTTAACAGCCTAGGAAAAGGGAAGGCAGAGCTAGTGGCAGTGGTGGTTAGCACGCGGCAGAGCGACGTGGCGTAGCTGCGGAAAGAAGATCACTTGCAGATCTTGTAAGGCAGAGGTGAGAAGAGATCACGTACGAGGTACGTGCCCTGAGTCTAGAGGGTCCATCACATGCCTAGCACGTGGAGAGAGGGGTGAATTCCTTGGAACCAGGTGGCTCCACTAGCGTCGTGCCATGTGGCACGGCATTGACGATGTTTGACCAGATGTAATATTTATATGAATAAATAGATTAAATAAATAAGATGACCCCGAATAGAAAAATGACCAAAATGAAAAATGTTTGACTAAATGCAATCTACAATGTTCATGAAGGATTTATATGTAAACGGAATGTGCAATGAAATCTATGATATTTTTGGTGATATTTTATGTATAAAACATCTTCTTTAGCTTTATATTTTTTATCTAATTTTCTGTGAACGAATAATGCATGAAAAACTCAAATATAATGTGAGATAATGTAATGGACTCGAATACGATTTTTTGGATATTATATGAGTTGGAAGTAGGTCAGAAACATTACAAAAGTGGATTATATATAGGTGACTTAGGTCAGTGAGCTCAAGTCAGAATCTGTCTTTTATTGTTTTTATGATTTTTTTTATTTTTATGTAATTTATTATAGCAATGAATAAAGAAATGAAAAAATAATTAAAATGAGTGAAATATGCACATGAAATGACAGGTCAAAATCAGTAAAAATGTGCAATGCACAGTTAGGTCTAAACCTAATTTTTACAAATGAACTCTGATTCTTTTGAATTTGGTCTTGATTTGTAGATAATTGAATATACATTAATTCAAAAGTGAGTGGAGGCTATTTGGACACTGTGTAAGAGAGATATTAGCGTTTACAGCTTTTTATCTTGAAATTAAGGTTTGGGTTTATTTTGAATATGAATAAGTTAACATTTTTTAGGATTTTTCATGATTAAGGTTAGTGATGTGTATAATAAAGTTAGTTTCATGTCAACCAGAGTTAGCACGAATTAATAAAAATGGGTGAAGTTAGGTGAAAATATGCAGCTGAATATGAATGCAGAAATGAATGCTAATTTATACAAATTAAATATAAGTACATGAAAGTTAATTTTATGAAGTTAACATGTAAATGATCCTAACTTCTCGGGACGAAGCTCTATTTTCATCTAATTAGAGTGATAAATCATATATTCATCAAAACTCGGCAGGGGTTTTCTGTAAAATAACCATGTTAGGCATGTGCGTCACGCACATGCGGTTCAAGGCTCGGGACAGTGGAGCCCTCTAACGCTTCAAACCTGGCATGGATCTACCCAATCTTGCAGGTATGAAGTATTGGTCGGGATCTCTTTTGGACCATATGATCAAGGGGATCCTATGGTAGCTATTATCTGATGTGTTCCTCCTTATCCTTCGTAGGTTATGGCTCAAAAGATGCTCTCCGACGATCCAGATATTATTGTTATGTCCTCCTTTGACTATCCCAAAGATCAAATATGTTTCGCAATGCACGAGCAAAGGAGAAGGATAACTAATAGAGCAATTATTTGAAGAAGAACCATCTGACGATGGGACTTCACTGAAAAATTAAATTGAGATTGGAATGGCTTAAAATTTTCTATAAATGATGTACTTGCAAGGTTAGATTGCAATAGAGGAAGCAAAGAGGCTTATTTGGGGTGAACTGGAGTGGATGGAGGGCTGACGAAGATGTACATGTAGATACCTAAATGGGTTCAACTCATGTTCAAGGAGATGAATTGGACCGATGCTGAGGATGTTGTGCATGAGGGGAAGTGAAGCTCTAAAGGGCTAGCGTGAATGGTTGATGAATCATGAAAGTAGAAGTGTTCTCAAGTGTTATGTGAATTGGTGTACAAAATCGAGAGAAATCAAAAGGGGGAGACTGAGGACCAACCCGGAGTTTGAATAAGAACAAATCAAAGTGGATGGAAGCCTGTGATTGGAGCTCTTAAACTCATGGTTGCTCATAGCCTTGGCAAAGGGTTGAGCTCGAGCAGCGCTTCAGATAGGGTTGCGACAAGGCGAGTTCGCCTTGGATCTCGTTGGAGAATACAACTCTTTCTTCGCTTACATTCTCTCACACTTTATGTCACTAAGGAGGAGGAATGTCTTAGAGGCTTCTCATGTGAAGAGAGTATGATCGGAAATGGAAGTTGGAAGAGGGCTTTTGTTCACCATCCAAGCAGTTGATGGAGATAGTTTCAACCACCTTTAGAGGTCACATGTGAGGTTGAGGTTAGAGTCGGAGGTTAGGCGAGGATGAGGGATGAAGAGGCTACACAGTGATACTAGAATCATAGGGAAAACCATGTCGAACAACAAGAAGAAAAGGGAGAAGTTGGGTCGATGAAGAGATTTATCTCTTCGCCAGCCCAACCATTGAAGGAAGATTGATGCAGCATGGAACCAAAGTATAGGGCCGAATATTTATCTAATTTTATCGGTCAATTTTATTTACGTTTATTTAACTTGTCGTGTCTTTAATTAAATAAACGAGATCGCTTGTGATCTCCAATAATTAGTTATAGATTTGATTTTCAAATTTAGTCGGTTAATTAGTTAGAGTCATTAGTTGTCAATTTGAATTTGTTTTCTATTTTTGTAATCCCATCCCTCCTACATAAAGGGATGGTGGTCCATTGTTTTAGGAGTTCAGTATGTTATGAAATTGAGATATTATCTCTCTCCTCTCTCCTCTCTCTCCCCACGCGTGTTCTTCGTCAAAATTGGGGACAATGGCTTCGATGGTTGGAGGCTTTGGAGCCTTCGATCTGGCGGCGTGCATAGCCTTGGATTCAGCAATTAGTTCTCGACATCCGGCCTCGAATTCTTGGCATTTGGACCGGAAATCACGCATTGCGTCCATCTTCTTGTTGTAAGGATCGTTGGATCGTCGTGTTCGTTCGGACGAACGGTGGTGCTTTGTCGCATGTTGACGCGAATATCTGGGCGGATCGTCAGATCGTGAGGACGACCTGTGGGCCATGCTCTGATACCAATTGATGCAAATGAGTTTTGCAATGTCGGCAAAGAATAATTTTTTTTGTGGAATTATTGGTGGAAGAATAATGGAGGGGTGGAGAAGAAGAAATCTCGTCGAGAACGAGGGGTTGAGGGAGAAGAAGCGCGAAGAACACGCGTGGGGAGAGAGAGAAGGGGGAGAGGAGAGAGACGAAATTTCAATTTCATAACATACTGAACTCTAAAACAATGGACCACCATCCCTTTATATAGGAGGGATGGGATTACAAAAATAGAAAACAAATTCAAATTGACAACTAATGACTCTAACTAATTAACCGATTAAATTTGAAAATCAAATCTATAACTAATTATTGGAGATCACGGGAGATCTCGTTTATTTAATTAAAGACACGGCAACTTAAATAAACGTAAATAAAATTGACCAATAAAATTAGATAAATATTCGGCCCTATACTTTGGTTCCACGATGCATCAAAGATGATGGGTGACGTCTGCTAGATCAGGCGATCCAACGACTGATGTTTAGGCACAATTGGGCATATCTGAGCCACTTGATCAAAATGATCAAGCGGTCAGCTATTGGGAAGAATTGGCTGATCAGGATCGTCTATAAAATGATCAGACAACCCAAATCAAAGGCGGAAGCTTATAAAGGGTCGACCATGTGGCTTGCTATGATTTGGCCAAGAAAATAAAGAAAATAAATAAAATCTTATACAATTAAATTAAAATAGTAAATGGAGTTAATATAAAGATGTTCTGCATAGAAATTGTGTAATTTTTCAAGATCTACAACTTTCGTGTAGAACCTAAAATCAAAATATATCGTATATACATATATAATATTTTTGTAAGTATTTTTAAAGAATTAAAAACACTTATTTTATTTATTTGTTATTTTTTGATATATTTAGTTAATGAATAATGTACAATATATTATATACAATATTATTCTAATCTTTATTGGTTTTTTTATTAAAAACCCAAAAAAATAAAGGAACCTTAAACACATATCTTATGTATTTATTTATATATATTAATTAGCCTTATTTATTTACAAGGGATTAAATATCAAATATAATTAATTGTTAAATGAATTAGTTAGTTTAAGATAGAGGGATAATTAATGGAAATAAAGATTATGAATATATGATCAATCACGTCCCTACACTTAAACTTTGCTCGTCCTCGAGCATAAAGAATGAACAAGTTAGTTGAATCCCTGACTATGCACGTGATGTACAAGACTTGGCATTCAGGACACAAGTTTCATATGACTCTCAAATTCTAAGTTTAACTAAGTCTTGGTCAAAAGGGACTTAGCTTCCTTAATTATTGGACTCTTGGTATACTTATATATAAGAGGTGTGACATTTAATGTAGATTACATGTACAATTGTAGAGTCAAAGCTTCTCCTGAGGTTCTAGTTTAAAAGGTATTCCTTAGGATCTAACCCTCAACTTTAGTAAATAAATAAAGTCCCACTTCATTCCACCGTCTTTAGTTGTCAGGATGAAAAAATGACAGATGGAATGGCCAAATTTGTATCATTTCTTTTATCCTCACATGGAAACAAGAATCTCTCAAGTGCTTTATTAACACACACTTGATTTTTTGGCGTTAATCAGTATGTCTGTCAAGAATGCTAAGTTGTCTGCACTTGTTTTTTGGATAGACCGGGGTGTATATCTTTTGAGTATCTATCATATCTTAAATAACCAGACTTGCATCGCTAACGATGTAGAGACCTTTTATCATACTTGCATGACTCATAAAGCCTAATTGATTTGGTTCAAGTGGACACTTTGTAAAGGTTGGGATTGTTGCCCATGGACATAAGCTCTTGGAATTTATATTTGGAATTCATGAGCTTTCTTTTCAATATTTTTTCCTTTTTACTTTTCTTTTTGGCTAGCTCCACTACTTTTACCAAGTTGGCGCATACTAATCAACGATTTAATGGTTTTATACACACTGGTACTTAGGTTTAAATCAAGATAGTATAAGAACATTGTTCTCATACTAGATAAAATGTTGACACTTAGGTTTCATGAAGTAATTCTTAATCTTATCCCATCCTCCAGCATCATTAATCAGATCCAAACTCAAACCCTCGTCCTAATTCCTCAGGAGAACCAACAACTCATCACAAAGTCTATGCAATCATGCAAGTAAAGTACCGGTCATGATCTTTTGAGAATAGAGATTCTACATGCAATACAGCGTATATATCTTTCAAACTAAGGAGTTCAAGTTATTAAGTCCTAAGACCCTAATGATCGAGAATGGTTAAACTTTTATTCAAGTGTCACTTTAAACCAAGTATCATGAATACACAAATCTTGTGTGATGTGAAAATGTCATAAATAAAAATCTCTTATTAGTTAGCATTTTTAGCGTTTACAATTTTTCTCAAATAATTTTGTAAGTACATACAAAAATAATATGTCAAAATAATTTGTACCCATTTGAAAACAATATGTAAATCATCTTTACAAGAACATGTCACATACATATATAAAGATTTTCAAAACATTTTACAAATCATTTTGTAAAAAATAATTTCAATTCCCCATACCCTTATCTCAAGATTATATAAAAACTTTTAAAGTACAAGCTATGGATAAAGTATATATGAAATATATATGTACACCCCCATATACTTAGCTTGTGCTATGTACTCATGGTACAAAGTGAAATGAAGAATGTATCACATACTACGCATAAAGAGGGAGGAAAGTACAAGAGCTACAATAGGTATGACTGTGCTTGAAACAGCCTAAGTGCAAAAGAATAGAGAAGCAAAGAATAGAAGAATCAAGTAGAATATACAGACAAGAGCTCTCCCCCCACCCCCTATTTAGGTTGAAAATAGCCCAAGTATAAAGACAGAATGGAAAAGGAGAAGGGGTCGAGAAAATAAGGGAGGTACATAACATGTGTCTAAGTCTCCCCTATGCTTAGGCTTTAAATAACCTAAGTATAAAGCTAAGATCGAAAGAAGAAAGAACATAAGCTCATGAAAATAATAGAACAAATCAAGTGAGGAATTAGCGTTAGAAAGAAAGAAGGTGTGAATCTGCGAAGATGTTGAATCTACGCGGATCTGAATCTTTCAACTGTGGATTCATATAGAGAGGTCTGAGATGTCATCTTGATAATCGTACTACATGAAGTCAATCTGCTCAACATGGACTAGCCGTTCATTTGATTCAACAAAGTGCTTCAACAATTGTCCATTGATGATTATATGATTCGACAAGATAATATGCTCAAATTATGTGGAATACACTAACAAGTCTGAGGTTACAAACTCTGGATTCGCTTAAATTATGTCTAAATTATTCCATACACACATCAAGAGAAAACCACATAATTATTCCCAATGAATTCTACTTTATAGCTATATAAATTATTCTACCAAAGATAAATGATCATTCCTGTTAAATCATCACCTGGAGAAATTTGCTTTATTCTAAAAATATCTCAAATTAAAAATGACATGGAGTTTAATCAACAATTAGCACATAAATGGACACACATTTCCTTTAACATTTTTTTGATAAGAAAAGGGGAGGGGGACTAATATAATTTGCCCACTCATTAAAGCATGCATGGAGCCACTCACCATCCCTTCCCCAAGCCTATCCCTTCCCTCTGAATATGCATTCATTGTCTTTGTCTTTATGTGCATGGGGACCCTCCCTCATAAACCCACATGGAAATTATAAAATGGGCACCCTCTCCCCATTCATGCGTACCCTCCCTCCCCATTTTGTTCTCACGCACTTCTCTCTCTCTCTCTCTCTTCCCCCATTCCCATGCATACGTACTTCCTTCCCCCATTTTGTTTTTGCCATTGACGTACCCCTCCCATTTTTCATGCATATTCACACACAACACTTGCACCCTCTCACTCACGCACTCTCTCTCTCACTTGCTCTCATTTTCACTCACGCATCTCGACCCCTCTCTCTCTCCTTCATTTCTTTTCTCATGCAAGCACAGGTATAGCTCGCACCTTCCTCCACCGACGTCCAGCGGCGTCTCCGCACATCTACGACACCTAGCAGCTCCTCGGCGTCATCTTCCTCTCGTCCGCACGCACTCCTTATGGATCAGCACGCACTGCCAACCACGCTCAGGACGCCCACCACCGATGCATAGGCCGGGCGCACGGCCATCTTCTTCAGCCAGCATTGTCTCCGTGTAGCTGCTGTGCACGAACCCCATCTTGTGGATTGTTGCCCATGCACAACACGCACCCGCACACGGCTACACGTGGCCGTGCTCTACCCTTTTCGGTCGTCGTCATCTGCAAGTACCCTCCTTCTCCAACTACTCGTGCGCTGCACCTCGAGCTTTCCAGTAGAGAGCCGCCAACTCCAGTTTCCATTTCTACGGCTCTATAATCTCTCTCTTTTATTCTTTGCTTTTCCATGCCATTATTAGTTTGAATCTTGATGCAAACTTACGTAAGTTTATAGTAATAGGCTTGTGACTCTCTTAAATAATTTTGTTGTAATCGCGGTCTCGTAGTTTTATTTTAATAGCTCACTGAAACAGTTTCCAAAAGAAAAACTCAACATTAGTTTATGTGTGAATCTTGCCTCTGTTAGAAATCAATTTGAGTTTAAAGATTAAATTGAAATTGCAAATTTACTTGGTCCTTGTGGATTCGAACCTCTACTTGCTGCATACATTTTTCTGTACGTTGATCGTGCTCGTAGTTGTATTTTATTTGTTTGATAATGGTTTATCGTGGGAAAACAACGACTTGATAAAATCATCATTCTAAATCGCGAAAAACCTTGTCAACATTTTGGCGCCGTTGCCGGGGACTAGGCAACATTTGCAATTTTTTCTTCTTCTTTCTAACTTAATTTCAAGTTTCTAATCCGTGCATTTTTTTTGTTTTGTAGGTACTTAGGCTTCAAAAAGAAAAAAAATTGCTTGTTTTTTCATGCATTTTGTTTTAGCAAACTTGTAATTTGGTAAAAAAAAATTTTTTGGTAATCTTAATTTCCTCCTCCCTTTTCGGAAAAGCTCGCCATCAGCAGGACAAAACATTACGGATTAGCGCCAGAAGTGCAGGCACTGTGAGTCCCTCTTTCTCTTAGGCATCTTAGGTTTTTAAAATTTCTTGCATTTGTTTGCGCTCCGAACTTAAACCGAAAAAAAAAATAAAAAACACTTCTTCTTTGCATCATCTCCGTGGTCTTCTCCCTCTGATAATCTAATTCAAAGACCACCAAATCGTGTGCTGATCATTTAAAAAGATAAGCTTGAAAGGCCACCGCAGTGGCCCGAGCAGAAAGCGGACAAATTCTGAATGCTTGTTTGATGCACGTGTATGACACAAAAATCACGAGCACATAGAACCCTTGGATAGAGACAAAAATCCCTAGTGCTACGTAGGATTGCAGAGAGAGATCGTAACTCCTCGACGCGTTGGGCACAGGTTCTTGTGGGAAGAAGCAGATCCTCGATCTGAGTACCGCACCCTGGATCCCCCGGCCGGATTAGGACATCGATTTCTCACAATCTTCCACACCCACCTCATCCTTAAGGACTCTAATTTCTTTGAAAACTTTTGTTGAATCACTAAATTAAAATCGAAAAGATAACCGCTTCTGCGGTAATTTTTGTGTGAGTTGGTGAAACAACAAATTGCTTGGTGTTTGTGCTGTGTATGCTAGATCGTAGGTCTCTGAAAAATCCAGTGCAACAACCATTAGAGTACGACCCGATTTAGAGGAGAAAACCCAACCCATCTCCTTCAACTGACCTTGGAAATATGGGAGAAGAAAGACCAAACCCTATGGATCTCATCCTGCATCAATTACAACTGCTGAGAGAAGAAAATGCCACAATTCGCCACACCATAGCACCTCTCATCCGACCGCCACCCATTAGTACACATTACAACCCGACTGCAGAAGACTTAGTTCATTGGGTCCAAATCCCGCCTGAAGTAGGAGACTTCGAGATAAAGCCCGCATCACTCTCCTTGATCCCAAAATACTATGGAAATGACTCTGAAGACCCCTTTCTCCACATCCAAGATTTCTGATCTGCTTGTGACACCATGAGTATCCCTGGGGTAGAAAAAGAATACATCTACATGAAATCCTTCACTCACTCACTCAAGGACAAAGCACTCCAATGGCTTAGAAATTATGGAACTCCACTCACATCCTGGGATGTCTTAAGGGAAGCTTTTATCAAGAAATACTTTCCCATAGGAAAAACCAACGCTCTGAGACAAGCTATTTCATCTTTCACCCAGAAAAACAGAGAACCCATCCACTAAGCCTGGGAGCAATTTAAGGAATTACAAAGGAAATGCCCTCATCATGCAATCCTCAAATGGAAATTGGTTCAGATATTTTATGAGGGCATAGATACATCATTTAAGAGAGTGATTGATGGCTCCTGCGATGGAAATTACATCAGCCGTGATGAACATTTTGTTTGGACGTTATTTGAAAATATGGCTGACAATTCGGTGAATAGCTCCTCAATTAAACAATACAGTGGGAACATGAGGACAGTCAATATCATTGATCATGAGAGACCTAGCAATGAGAACCCTGACAAATGGGAAACCCTCTCAAAACAGATGAACCTTATGACTCAAGTCATAAAAAAATTGGCCATGAATAATCCTACCAGCCATGAAGTTGACCACACCACATTCACCCATAATCAAGATATAAACTCTGAGACTGTGAATTGGGTGCAGAGAAATCAAGGCGGAACATATTCAAATAACCACAACACATGGAGAGAACAAATAAATTCTGGGTGGAATGGACAAAACAACTATCATTTCCAAAATCACACCCAACCCAGACAATCGATAACACCGCCCGTGACACAACCCTCCACCACTGCGGTAAATTTCGATGCCTTGGCTCAAGAAATACAACAACTGGCCATAGCACAACAACTAGCCACTGAAGCTCAATAAAAGGCCAACTCTGAGAATGCCCGGCAGTTTGCCGTGATCAGATCTTATATCCCAGCCCTGTCACCTCAACCTCTACCCAATCCCAACACCAACAAGGCTAGTTTGTCTGGAGTACTTCAAACTCCACCACCTCCCGGATCTTTCACTTCACCACCTGGTCTCCAAAACTCAAATCAAGGATTTTTTACACCTTCTAGGACAAATCAAGGGAACCCACAACAAGCACCTAGAAACCAAGTTAATTTCAAAGCACCACCTCGCCCAAACCAATCTGCCAACGCTGTCACTTTGAGAAATGGGAAAACTACTTCCGCCTACACCAGACCGTTAGCTTCAGAAGAACAAATTAAAATAGAGGAGGAGCATGATGATGAAGAGAAGCTAACTGAGACAACCATGCCCCTTCCTTCCTCCCCATCCATAACTATCCCCTTCCCCGGAGCTCTTCACCAGAGAAAACCTCGATCATCTACCATTGATCCAGAGCTAGAAAAACTATTCTCCAACATTGTCATTGAAATCCCACTCTTAAAAGCCCTCAAACAAGTTCCAGCCTTCTCCCGATTTTTGAAGGACAAATGTACACCAAAACGAACATCCAAAGGAAAAGGTAAAAAGGATAATGAAGATATTGAGAGACATGTGCTCCCTCAAGCAACAACCAATGCCATCTCCCAATTCTTACCCAGCAAAAAGAAAGACCCAGGACTCCTCTAGTTAGATGCACAATTGGAAAATTGACCTTTGATCACACCCTGCTAGATAATGGCGCTTCCATAAATCTTCTTCCGACTGCTATTCTGGAGCAATTTGACCTAGGAAAACTAAAACCCTTCCGACTGCTATTCTGGAGAAATTTGACCTAGGAAAACTAAAACCTGTTTCAATGACTTTGCAAATGGCTGATCGATCTGTGAAAAGACCAAAAGGACGTCTTGAGGATGTGATAGTTGATGTTCAAGGTCATAAATTCCCGGTTGATTTTGTTGTGATGGATATGGATCAAGCAAATATATCGAGTGAGACACCAATCATACTAGGACGATCATTTTTGGCCACCGCTAAAGCTCATTTTGATTATGAGGTTGGAGGAGTTGAATTTAAAATCAATGGCCAGGTCATTCCTGTTGATCTTGTCACCCCTACTCCCACTGAATCTGAGACCGAAGAATGTGGTTGGATAGAACGATGTGTTGTCCTAAATATTCAAAAAGACTTTGCCCCAATCCATCTCACCAAAGATCCTTTAGAGGTTTGTCTGAACACCTCTAGATCCACTTACAAAAACACTTCTCATGAAATTGCCACCTACAATCTGAATCTTGCACTAGAAGCTCCACCATGCTCTCTCACCGGATAAGAAATTGATGAGCTTGATAATGCTTGGGACACATTAGACTCTGAGCTCACATTGACCTCAACCATGATCATGCCTATGATGGAACCACCATTTGAGACTATTTTTGTAATAGACTCAGGAAACACTACAACTCTAAATCCATCGACAACCACTGTTGAATTAAAGCCACTTCCCAAAGATCTGAAGTATGCTTTCTTGGACGATGCACAGACTCTACCAGTCATTATCAATGCCAACCTAAATCATATACAAGAGAGCCAACTAATGGAAGTTTTGAAAAAGAATTCTCGGGCTATTGGTTGGAAAATAACTGATTTGAAAGGAATAAGCTCGACATTTTGTACACACCACATCTATTTGGAAAATGACAGTAAACCCTCTCGAGAAATGCAAAGATGGTTGAATCCTAATCTACGAGAGGTTGTGAAGAATGAAATATACAAGTGGTCGAGTGCCGGCATCATTTATCCAATAGCCGATAGCCCTTGGATTAGTCCTCTCCAGGTTGTGCCCAAGAAAGCTGGATTAACAATTGTGAAAAATGAGAAAGGAGATGATATCCCTACTCGGGTAGCAACATCTTGGAGAGTCTGTGTAGATTACAGGAAACTTAATAAGGCTACTCGAAAAGATCATTTTCCATTACCATTCATTGACCAAATCATTGAGAAGCTAGCCGGAAAAGAATTTTTCTGCTTTTTAGATGGATACTCCGGTTATAACCAAGTATCCATAGCACCAGAAGATCAAGACAAGACCACTTTCACTTGTCCATTTGGAACATATGCCTTTCGTCGCATGCCTTTTGGACTATGTAATGCTCCAGCAACATTTCAAAGATGCATGATGGGGATTTTCACTGATATGATCGGCGATTTTATGGAAGTATTTATGGATGATTTCTCTATTTTTGGAGACTCTTTTGAAGAAACACTAGGATTTTTGGATAGAGTCCTCAAGAAATGCATCGAAGTGAACTTGATATTATCTTGGGAAAAATCACATTTTATGGTAAAACAAGGGATTGTGTTAGGACATGTGGTGTCAAAGAAAGGGATGGAAGTGGATCCATCAAAAGTTGAGACAATCACCCATTTAAGTCCACCGGTGAATATCAAAGGTGCTCGGTCCTTCCTAGGTCACGTCGGTTTTTACCGACGATTTATCAAGGATTTCTCAAAAATCTCCCGCCCTCTAACCAAACTACTTGAAAAAGACCAAGATTTCGCATTCACCAAGGAAGCATACGAGTCCTTCAGTACACTAAAGAAAATCATCAATGAAGCACCCATACTACAGCCCCCTGATTGGAACTATGAATTTGAAATCATGTGTGATGCTTCTGATTATGCGGTTGGGGCAGTATTGGGCCAAAGGAAAGATGGAAAACCTTATGCCATTCACTATGCTAGTAAAACTCTGGATGATGCTCAAAAGAACTACACTGTGACTGAGAAAGAAATTCTGGCTGTGGTGTTTTACTTAGAGAAATTTAGGTATTACATCTTAGGATCCCACATCATAATCTACACAGACCATTCGGCTTTGAAATATCTCTTCACAAAAACCGATGCAAAGCCTAGACTCATTAGGTGGGTATTACTACTTCAAGAATTTGATTTGGAAATTCGAGACAAAGCCGGAGCAAAGAATGTCGTAGCGGATCATCTTTCACGACTCCCTTCCTCAAACACGGACATAATCCCAATTTCTGAAAGTTTTCCTGATGAGAACATAATGTCTGTCTCTCAACTCCCTTGGTATGCAGACATCGGCAATTACCTTGTCACTTCCACATTTCCTGATGACTGGCCGAAACATAAGAGAGATAAAACCAAAGCCCAAGCCCGATACTATCACTGGGAAGACCCTTTACTCTTCAAAGAGGGTACTGATTTAATATGGAGACGATGCATCCCTGAATCTGAAGTCAATGATG
Source organism: Ottelia alismoides (assembly GCA_037367405.1). Taxonomy (NCBI): domain Eukaryota; kingdom Viridiplantae; phylum Streptophyta; class Magnoliopsida; order Alismatales; family Hydrocharitaceae; genus Ottelia; species Ottelia alismoides. Next base: position 1,949,410 of record JAZKJV010001079.1, on the reverse strand, counting down.
TCCTAACTCACTGCCACACTTCTGGATGTGGAGGACACCACTCAGGGAAGCGCACAACCGCCAAAGTCTTACAATGCGGTTTCTACTAGCCCACACTCTTTAAAGATGCCCATCATTTTGCTCAATCTTGTCATGCCTGTCAGACTAATGGAACGATGACCCACCGCAACATGATGCCCCTCCAACCAGTCCATATAGTTGAGATCTTTGATACTTGGGGAATAGACTTCATGGGACCTTTCACCACATCACATGGTTACCAGCACATTCTTCTCGCTGTTGATTACGTCTCTCGTTGGGTAGAAGCCATTCCCACTCGTGTTGCTGATAGCACAACCGTTGTCAAGTTCTTGAATGACCTATTCTCTCGATTTGGATTGCCAAAGGTGGTCATTAGTGATGGAGGCACCCACTTTCTGAATGCTTCAGTTAAGAATTTACTCAAGAAAAATGGAGTCGAACACCGTGTCTCAACTGCCTATCACCCACAGACTAATGGAATGGTCGAGCTGTCAAACCAAGAGATCAAGACCATCCTCCAGAAAATTGTTCGCTCTGATCGTAAAGACTGGTCCCAACACTTACCGTCTGCTCTCTGGGCCTACCGCACCGCTTTCCGCACACCCTTAGGAATGAGCCCATATAGGTTGGTCTATGGAAAGCCTTGCCATCTGCCTGTAGAAATACACCACAAATCACTCTGGGCAATCAAGAAATGTCATTTGGATTATGATGAGGCTGGAAAGAAAATATTATTGGACTTATCTGAATTGGAAGAACTAAGATCACAAGCCTATGATAACAACCTGCTATACAAAGGGAAAATCAAGTTGTAGCATGGTGCCAACATTTCAAGGAAAACATTCAAGGAAAATCAAAAAGTGTGGCTGTTTGATGCGAAACTGAAGTTATTTCCATGATAACTGAGATCGAAATGGAAAGGACCATACATTGTAATTCAAGTATTCGATAATGGCTCAATAGAAATTTCTGATCCAAACACTAAAGCCACTTTCAGAGTCAATGGTCAAAGACTAAAACCTGTTGTTGAACCATCTGGTCCTAAGCATGTTTGCACAACATACCTTCTGCAGGAAAAATGAACCACCACATCGCCTAGCCGAGACGTTAAATCATGCACTCTCGTGAGCCTCCACTCACAGGTATCTTTTCGTTTTATTGCTCGCATGTTTATTTTCACTGCATGGCATTAGATAAGTATGGGGGTACCCCTCTGCATTACATTTCAAAAAAAATTATTAAAAAAATAATAATAAAACATTTCACATCCCTTCTGATCCTCCTATTGCACATTATCTTCACCATGAGGACATGGTTTCTGTTAAGTATGGGGGGTGTCTGCATAGTTTTTCAAAATTCCATACTCTTTTCAAAAAAAATCTCTCTTTTGCAAAAAATCCCCTAAAAATATTTTTCAAAAACAAAGAAAACCACCAAAAATACAGCCTTCCTAGTTTTATCCTATTTTGAGAAATCATATCTTCACTGCATAAATCATAGACTGAGGTTGAATTGATCTTAATCCACTTAACTTCTTCAGAATTTCACTAGGCATGAGTTTTTAAGCTTTCTTCAGGTCCATATGGACTTTATTCTCTCAGTTCCACTAACTCTACTAGTGAATGAACCTCTGTATCTAACTAGATCACCTGAGCAACTAGTAGCACTCTTAAACTCTTCAATGGATATTGAACAATGCACATTGCACTTAGCTTGATTGAGTTGAGTTTACGAGATACAATTACAGTCTAGTTGAGGTGAGGAGTTGTCCTCTTGGTTGTGCCAATGCCTGAACCTTATCTATAGCTAGTGAAGGAACTTGACTCGGGAGCAACATGATCTCTCTAGTCTAAGTATGTCAGCAAATAAGCCAGTATCGTGCCTCCAAAGTCAATATTAAGCCGATACTACCTTTTGATGCCAAAACCCAAGACAAAAACACCACAAAAAGGCATATCTCAATACAAATGCCAAAAATAGCCACTCATGCAAAGATAAGCAAAGCAAAAGCAAGAAGACTACCAAATAACCCTTCTCCACCAAAAAGCCATGGTAGCAGCCCAATGATGCTATCTAAAATTTTCAAGAGGCCCAAAGAGGCCCAGGGTTATGCTCTGCAAAAAGAAAAGAATGAGAGCAACGGACCAAAGCGGTCTACGGAAAACCTCGAAAAAAGTCCCATTTTCCCAAAAAATTATGACCTATTTCTTGATGCTGACTTACTTGGATGAAAAGAGAATATGCCTGAATTCAGGTGAGGACTGAGGCTGTATGTGTAGGGAATCATTCGGTACCTTGATAGATTGTGTTGTTAGCTCGTTCTCTTGACTCACGGAAGCTAAAACATCACGAACACCGTTTGTATCCATTCAAGGTCAAAGAGAATACATGTTGATTAGAATGATCTGACTTGATCGCCTTTCTGAAACCATATGGATTTTTTCGGAACTGAGAGACTGTTGAAACTACAAAACTCGAGTCAAGTTGACTATTCGAATAAATCATTAATCCATGGGTCAACTCTACTTATGTTTGTGTGTATGTGTGGTTAGGATCTGAAACTCAAGACTTTGTGGGTATGTCTGCTGCAAACCCTCACCCAATCTATCTTGGCTATTTTCCTTCATTATTTCTTATCTTATTCTTGCTCGGGACTAGCAAGATTTAAGTATGGAAGTGTGATGATTATATGATTTGACAAGATAATATGCTCAAATTATGTGGAATACACTAACAAGTGAGGTTACAAACTCTGAATTCGCTTAAATTATGTCTAAATTATTCCATACACACATCAAGAGAAAACCACATAATTATTCCCAATGAATTCTACTATATAGCTATATAAATTATTCTACCAAAGATAAATGATCATTCCTGTTAAATCATCTGGAGAAATTTGCTTTATTCTAAAAATATCTCAAATTAAAAATGACATGGAGTTTAATCAACAATTAGCACATAAATGGACACACATTTCCTTTAACATTTTTTTGATAAGAAAAGGGGAGGGGGATTAATATAATTTGCCCACTCATTAAAGCATGCATGGAGCCACTCACCATCCCTTCCCCATGCCTATCCCTTCCCCATGAATATGCATTCATTGTCTTTGTCTTTATGTGCATGGGGACCCTCCCTCATAAACCCACATGGCAATTATAAAATGGGCACCCTCTCCCCATTCATGCGTACCCCTCCCTCCCCATTTTGTTCTCACGCACTTCTCTCTTTCCCTCTCTCTCTCTCTCTCTCTTCCCCCCATTCCCATGCATACATACTTCCTTCCCCCATTTTGTTTTTGCCATTGACCCTCCCATTTTTCATGCATATTCACGCACAACACTTGCACCCTCTCACTCACGCACTCTCTCTCTCACTTGCTCTCATTTTCACTCACGCATCTCGACCCCTCTCTCTCCTTCATTTCTTTTCTCATGCAGGCACAGGTATAGCTCGCACCTTCCTCCACCGACGTCCAGCGGCGTCTCCGCACATCTACGACACCCAGCAGCTCCTCGGCGTCATCTTCCTCTCGTCCGCACGCACTCCTTCTTGCGGATCAGCACGCACTGCCAACCACGCTCAGGACACCCACCACCGATGCATAGGCCGAGCGCACGGCCATCTTCTTCAGCCAGCATTGTCTCCGTGTAGCTGCTGTGCACGAACCCCATCTTGTGGATTGTTGCCCATGCACAACACGCACCCGCACACGGCTACACGTGGTTGTGCTCTACCCTTTTCGGTCGTCTTCATCTGCAAGTACCCTCCTTCTCCAACTACTCGTGGGCTGCACCTCGAGCTTTCCAGTAGAGAGACGCCAACTCCAGTTTCCATTTCTACGGCTCTATAATCTCTCTCTTTTATTCTTTGCTTTTCCATGCCATTATTAGTTTGAATCTTGATGCAAACTTACGTAAGTTTATAGTAATAGGCTTGTGACTCTCTTAAATAATTTTGTTGTAATCTCGGTCTCGTAGTTTAATTTTAATAGCTCACTGAAACAGTTTCCAAAAGAAAAACTCAACATTAGTTTATGTGTGAATCTTGCCTCTATTAGAAATCAATTTGAGTTTAAAGATTAAATTGAAATTGCAAATTTACTTGGTCCTTGTAGATTCAAACCTCTACTTGCCACATACATTTTTCTGTACGTTGATCGTGCTCGTAGTTGTATTTTATTTGTTTGATAATGGTTTATCGTGGGAAAACAATGACTTGATAAAATCATCATTCTAAATCATGAAAAACCTTGTCAACATCCATTCACCAAAAAGGATCGTGCACCATCTGTGAAATCAGATATATGTACACCTCCATTACTATGCACTTCCTTCACTATATAGTGACTCATCGATTTTGACTTTAATTTCGCATGAAATACCTTTAACTTTGCAATGAACAATCATACCTTTCATCTTGGGACAAAATTCTTGCACCTGATGTGTTGATCATGTCACTTCTTAACTTTGTACTTATAAATCACATTGTTGTCGTATGTGTGGTTCTTGATCGCAATGAGTTCATTCAAGTTCAAGTCACGACAAAGCTTCCCTAGGTGACAACTCCAATTTATCTTCTTTATTTCCCTTCATATTTATGAACTAAATCAGCAGTCAAATGGCATAGCTTCCCATAATACATCCTAAAAGGTGAAGTTTCGAGTAGTGTCTTGTAAGTTGTCCTGTAGGCCACAGAACTCGGTCCAATAACTGAGACCAATTCTTCCTATCAAGAAAAACTAACTTTTGAAGAATACTCTTCACTTCTCTATTTAAAACTTCTACCATGCCGTTAGATTATAGGTGGTAAGGACTAGTCACATTATAATCAAATCCATAATCCTTAGCCAAATTGTTCATTTCACGGTTCACGAAATGGCTACCCCATCTAAAATCAATACCTTGGGGACCCCGAATCTAGCAACAATACGATCTTTCACAAAATTACTAACAGCCTTACTGTCTGCAGCTCGGGTTGGGATATCCTCCACCCACCTTGATAACTAGTCGATTGCTAATAAGGTGTGCTCATGTACATTGTTGTTGGAAAAGGGACCCATAAAATCAGTGCTCCATGCATCAAAAACATCATAAAATATCACTAGTTGCATGGGCATTTCAACTCTAGATCCAATTGTCCCTCCTATTCTCTAACAAATATGGCAAGACCCGACCTTACAAAATCAATTGCATTATAAAACAAGGTCGGCCATTAGAATCCATATTGGAGCACCTTGTGTGTGGTTCGCTTTCTCGAGTGGTATCCTCTTGCCTCCAGAGTATGGTAGTGAGTGAGGACACTCTAGTATTCCGCCTGAGGAATACATCTTCTCCAAACACAATTCGATCCTTCAAAGAAAAGGAACGGATCTTCCTAGTGGTATCTCCTCGAGTCTAACTTCAGTCGATCAATATTGATCCTATACCAACCTTGGGGAACTCGCTTGGAGACAAGGTAGTTCACCATGTTGGCATACTAATAAAGTGAGTCAATAACGTAAATTGACTCATCCGGGAAAGTCTCTCTAATAGGTTCAGTCTTTGGGGAATCCTTATGTTCAATCCTAGAGAGGTGATCAACTACAATATTCTTGACTCCATGTTTATCTTTTATCTCCAAATTAAACTCCTGGAGTAATAAAATCTACCTAAGAAGACGTGTCTTTGCATTATTTTCCATTAAGTAAGGAAGTGATGTGTGATCCGTGTAAATAGTCACCTTATATCTAAAAATATAGGATCTGAACTTCTCTAGGGTCTAAACTACTGTGAGCATTTCCTTTTCAATAACTATATAGTTGTTCTATGCAGGATCTAAAATTTTACTCGTGTAGTGCAAAGCAAACCCAATGGTCCCTCCCTGTAGAAGGTCTCTCCACCCAAGATAACACCTCCATGAGGCATAGATAGTAGATTGCATGTTAGCCAGAAAGTTCTGTCTGGAACTGAGTGACCAATTATCATTGATCTAAGCATCACAAACTTGTAATTGACGATCTATAGATATCTCGAGAAAATTAGGAAAACGATCAGAGAGAGTCCCCTGACCAAGCCAATCATCCATCCAAAAGTAGAAACCTCCCCAACACTAAGGCAAGGTCTAAAGGAAGAAGAAACATGAGGAAGAATTGAGAAATCCACCTCCGGAAGTTAGAAGGCATGAGCATCCTAACTGGCCTCCAAGAAAGAACCCCTAAAACATCATAGATATTCCACAAGGAACAAACCATGTCCTCCTCAGCAAGAACAAATACCTTCCACCCAACTAGGGGCACTCCATAGGGCTCCTAGGTACCTGACCAGAAAAATAGTCTCATCGAAATATATATGTCTACAAATCCCCACTGTAGCAGTCTAGAAAATAAAAAAAAAGATTGGAATGAATGACAAAATGATCTTCAAGAGGACTAAGCATCATCCTCGTGAGAGGAAAGAGGAGCGCCATCTCGTAAGTATCTTCTCAATCCGCTCCACCACGAGTAGCCAGTCTGATTGTCAAAGTCATGCACACACCAAAGGTAATCTCAAATATGTAATGCTGAGGGTGTCACATTGAGACCGTATAACCACCATATCTATCAAATGTCTCCCAAGAATGAAATTTGATTGCAAATCTACTATAATAGAATCCAAAACCTCTTGTAGCATGTATGTCAGTACCTTAGCCACAATGAGGTAGATGGCATTGAAGGATATGGGGAGATCCTCAAGCGCATCGTGGAAGCGTGATGATCGCATCGTATGCGATAGGGAGCGACAAGTCGCACTAGTTGCTTGATGCAGCGGAATTTAAAAATTTTTAATGTGATAAAACCACATGATCCAAGAACGCTTCTTGGACTGGTTTATCTAAAACACAAATAGGTATTAAGGTTACATCTTGAAGCGTGGTTGCAATCGAGTCTCTAAACCAAGAGACCTCATGTCTCAAGTCCGATCTAACAGAGGAGACGCTTGCGAGCGCATTGATGAGACGCATGCTCCTCGCAATCCATGTTGACGATCCAAGTGACGAATCTCCTGATCTTGTCACACGAGATCCGACGTCTTTTTCACGAGTGAGGCACACCGAAGGAGACGGAGATCCACGAGCAAATACTTCGGCAACATAACAACGATGTTGCGGCGATGGAGACTCTCTCAAGGGCTCCATGGTAGACGACCACAAGAGAGAGGGAGAGAGCATTTGGCATGTAGAGAGAGAGAAAGAGGGAAAGCATGTCGTAGTCGTGTAACTCAAAGAGCAAGGGGTGCCACTTCTTATATAAGGTTTTGGAAGTCCATGGATCTCAATCTATGGACAACACACAATCTATGGATGAGACTGATTTGTGTTTCTTTCAATGGTCATGATGTTGTTGTAAAAAACACAACAACAATTGATTTAATTTAAATTAATATATATTGATAAATCAATATAAATAAATTCAAAATTAAATCACTTTGATTAGTCTTGGAGATAATGGGGAGATTGACCATATTCTCTAAAAAAGGGGGTCGGTTACTTATTTGAGATAGAATGGGTCTATCTTCTCAAAATCTCATGAGATCTCATTATCTCATGAGTTCTCCAAGATTTACAACAACATTTGTTGTAAATTATTTCACAATAATAATCCATAACTATCTTGTGAACATTGCAACCATGTCATTGGAAATATGTGAATCACATTTACATCTCAAAACAAAATGTAAATTATATTTTCAATTAATCATCCAATGTGAATCCAATTCACATCAATAATTAATTAACAAACATAAATCACAATATGCTCTCTTTAATATATTATAAATCACATTTATAATATGAGAAAAGGGAGCCTACACTCGGGGTGTAGGTAACTACCTACACCAGGCTCTTTTTTCCAATATTTTTTGATTTTTTCGAAATGAAACTTTTGGGAATTAGATCACCATATATCATCATGTTGTCATTCCAAATTCAACTTAATTCAGGACTTCTATCATCTCCATAAAGACTACTAAATTTTATTGGTCTCGGAATTGCTAAAAATGACCCCTTCTAGATGAACGTGTTAGGACTGGTTATTTTGCATGAAACTGGAAACACATATTTCCATCAATATATTAAGCAAATCCCCCTAAGGTTTCTTTCAACAAAATCCAAAAATAATGAAAAAGAAAGACGGGTGTAGGTAGTTACCTAAATCCCCGGATGCAGGCTCCCAGCTCCCTTATAATATGCATGATTAACATGGATAGTGGTATCAACATTATTCATATATAAGATAATTAAATCACATTTAATCATCTTGGATCTCTTTTCGTAGGCTCCCATATTATTCATGATAATTAAATCACATTTACTTATCCACTTTCTCAATGCTCGGATACATATATTAACAATGAGATTACCCATGAACTCTTTCAAGGATAACACGCTTTCTCTGCGGATACTTGGAGATAAGGACAGTGTAATTATATTATTCCAAGTATAGTGACTTAGATATTAAGATCACATCTCAAATCCAGATCTTGTGGACCTCACATAGCTTCTTGATTAAATCAAGACTGCAAACCTAATCTTCTCATTATATATGAATCATATTCAGATCAATGTCCATCAGTTGGACTAAGATCAGATTACTTCTCTATGAGAGGAGTCGCTAAAATCCAGACTTGTCTCATCACTCCCTCGGAATAGAAGCGTCATGGTTATACAATCATTTATGATCACATCACCCTCATGCATTCCTAATACATGTACATCATGCATACTGGAAGACCTAGAAAAGACCCGAAGTTTTAGATCTCTTTTAGATTGTCTCCTTCAGGGTTTTATCATTAAGGTTCTCATTCGATCATTGGCAGTTGGTATCGATCATATACTTTCCAAAAGCATATATCATACTTAGGTGTTGATCATATACTTTCCAAAAGCATATGTCAAACCTTACAAACTCAATCAAGCTTACAAAGCGAGACGGCCACACGTGGAATTTGATTCTCCCAATATCTCATGAGTGAGCTCATGTCTTTCGGTTCAACAATGATGTATGATCCCTTTGAGAGATTGTATTACTCGTATGCTCTTGCATGCACACCAACGTGTCCGTGTATAGACCTTGGTTAGGTCATCAAACTATTGGTCTGTCAAATGTACATACTCAAACCTATAGTAACACATCTGTCTCCAGTCAGAGGATGCGTGCCTATATCGTGACAGCATACGACATAGGTCTTTGGTTATCTCGATCTCATTAAGTCAACTCTTTGACCTAACTAATCTGACACCTCCGGATCTCCATTCACATGCAGAGGATCTGCATCAAGAGGTCGGTTAGATATCAGTCAAATGAGAAAGGATTGCCATCTCCTACTCAGGCTGGAGATCATCTCTTAACAATCATTTGACAGTGCTTGATGAGTCCTCTATCTAACCCTTTAGATATTCATCCAAGCACCTGCCTCTTTGGTTCATTAATTGAATCAACAGTTGTATGATCATTAAGATGGCCATGGTACATAACCCTAATTGTACTAAGGGACTTTTATGTAAATTAGTTATTCTTCATTTCAGATCAGGGAATGATATTTGCAATAACATGTATTGCATAATGGCTCGTCGTGGGTCGCATGTCCAACAATCTCCCACTAGCCCAAAGTTCCATTAATGGGCTAATCATTTAAACCATCACTCATGTGACAATCATGGGCTATTCAAAAAAATATCTAGGTAAACTGATCAGTCACTTTGTTCCCAAGAGACTACGCCAAGTCCACGGCACTTGCATATCCCTAGTAATTGTGCTCGCATCCAATGTGAATGTTGCATCTTATGCAACCAATACTCAATTTTGTTAGTTATAGTGTCTTTGACACTACAGCTTGATAGTTATTATAACAATGGATGTAATTTCTATTATCCTTATTTGAATACCCTTATTTCCGGAGATCTCTATCTCCTAAGGTATCCGCGGCTAAGACCTTTTAGATCTCCATCTACAAAGTCTTAAGCTCTTGAAGATAAGACTTAGATATCACTATATATAAAGTCTTATCATCTATGAAGATAGTGTTACTAGTGCAATCAAGTGTTTTATTTCCATAGTAGGATTAGTAATAGTTTACTACTCCCACTGCATGGCAGACGTCTGGCTTTTGTACACATCCGGCATACATCTAGCTTCTCATAACGGATGCACAAGGGCAATAAGTTCTAGCATTCACTTCCTCAACTTTTTGTGGTGTTATCCCTTCAGATAGGTGAGCACCACATCTTAAGGAAAAGAAGCCATTCTTGGATTTTTCCAAAAAAATGGAATATGTCCGAGGTGTACCACTAATGTGACAGTTCCAATGCCCTCTTTCTCTTTGCTTATGAACACTTTTAGAACTAAGATCTTAAGATGTATCCTTGAGATCATATCTCAAGGTATGGAATAACCAGTCTATAAAACACTTATTATTATCCTTATATCATTCCAAATGATTAGGATATTATCTACATTTACCACGATGAACACTATGGCACTCCCACTAAGCTTCACACGGTTCATCAAGATTCTATATGAAATCATATCATTTATGATTTCATCAGATCCAATGTTCTAACTACAAGAAGCTTATTTGAGTCCACGGATGGAATTCCTTAGCTTGCACACCTTGCTTTCCTCAACTATGAAGCCCTGAGGCTACTTCATATGAATAACCTCGGAGAGGTATTCATAGAGAGATGCAATATTGACTTCCATCTTGAAGATGTCAAAGTAAAGTTGTGTAGCTATAGTTAGCGATATTCCGATGGGTTTAAGCAAAGTCACTGAAGAGCAAGTCTCATCGCAAGCAATGTCTTCTCTTTGGTGTGTAGCTTATGGCTATGAGTCGTTCTTTGAAGGTCCCTACCTTCTCATTAGGTTCCCTCTTTCTCTTGAAGATCCATTTACACCTTAATAGGTCGTACCCATATAGGTGGATCCTTGAGGATCCATATACAACACTTGTATACAAAGTCTACTTTAAACTTAATTGCTAACTTCAATCTTTCCATGTCATGATCTTCAAAAGCTTCATCACATGAAGTTCGATCAATGTCAGATTTCTCTGACACATGGAATCCATCCTCAAACTCATTTGAAGATGTATTAGTGTTTCATCTTTGATTATCCTTTTAGTTTACGATTTTAGGAGCCTCGTTATCTTCTCAAGGTTTAATGAGTCCTTTCACTTCATTTTCATCTTGACTCTCAAGAGTTTCATCATCTAAGAATCACATCCTTAGAGATGAGATCTTTTAAGAATCTCAAGGTCATAAAGTAGGTATCCAATACCATCCTTTATTTTCCTAATGAAGTGGCACTCTCTTGTGCTAGATTCCAGCTTACTCGCATCCATGACATAGTTATGGATCAAGAAACCTTTAATCTTCTAGTGTCCAACACTAGGTTTGGCTCCAAACCATAGCTTATAAGGATGCGGATTTAGATATGCATGGAATCTCGTTAAGGATATATATCATAGTCATATATACCTTGGAAACTAAGAGGTAATTATGCTAATATTCATCATTAAACAAATCATGTCACGCATGATCTAATTGTATCTCCCTACAACTCCATTGAGTTTAGGTGTATTAGGAGGATTGAGATAGGAATGATATTCCTTTCTCTATAAGGTATTCATCTAATAGGTACTTGCTACCGAGGTTAGATCAAACTCATTTCATCTTCCTTCAAACTTTGGTTCTAAACCAAAATTGTGAAATCTTTGAACATTTCAAAGATTTCTAAAGTGAAGGGAAGAAAACTCATATCACAATTAATCATCAAATGATATCACATATCATCAATGTTTATTATGATACAGATGATCCATATACATCAATATATATGAGATCTTGAATACCTTGGCATCTAACACCATTCCCAAAGAAGGGTGCATTGGATATTTTCTACTTTGAATACAATATTCACAAGTATGTAAGATTTTAAATTTCAAACAATCTAAAGTTTCATCTCTTACCAGTCTATTGATCTCAACAATAAACATATGTCCAAGATTTGATGCCAGATCATTGTCAAATAAAAAATAGATCTCCATCCTCCCTATTGATCTTTTTAAGGTTTAATTTCAGTATTAAAAATGATAATGAACCATTCATTAATTTTGTAATTTAGTAGAGTCCTCCAGATGTCATATTACTATCTGAAATATATCCATCATAACTCTTTTTGATAGGTCTATTCCAGAATTCTTGTTTATTTCCAACATTTAGAAATAAACAATGATTGTATTATGATATCCAGGTCATAGAGACATTCTCTGAGACTAAGGGCTCTCCCACTGAAAATATGAATTCTATTTATCCAATAGAGGTTATTGCAACAATTGCATCAACATTCATGTGGATGACTATTAAACCTTAAGACCAAAATTTCTAGTCTTCTAAAATATATGCAACCAATTGCTAAGTGTTATTAGAAGAATGAGATACAATGATTAGACTTTTAATCTTATCCAATAAGTAAGTCAATTTCAATGATTAAATGTAGATTATTCCGATGCACTATCTGAGTCCTTCTTTAAGGATCCTAGATAGACTTGATAGTCATACTATCAACACATCAGCTCATTGCATTATTGGCATTTATCTGACCCTTTGGATGTCATATGTGTGTGGAAATCATAGATGTACAGCCAACTCTTTGACTTTCCTTCTAACTTGGGTCAGACCCATGCTTCCACTTCGCTCCTTTCATCTCTAAACAACCATTCCTTAAGACAAAGGAACTCTTATGTTAAATTCAAAAAATTTCAATATAAGAGTATTTCAACATTTATACATGCTTCACTTAATTCATACAATATGAATATTATGAAGTTTCATGAATGACTTGAGTATAGACAGTAGAATGATGACACTCATCGTATCCACATCCATCTAAACTATTAAAGACTTTTGCTTCAGGCGGGTACTCAAACAGTTTGAATACATCATCTCTTATAGAGCCACCATTCTGCATGATGCAGTGAACCATGTCATTCATGATTAAATATCGAGATCACATATGTATGTCGGAACATCTTCTTCGATTTTTATAAGGATTATTTGACAATTACGATCATCATCGACATGTCACTTCTAAAGTACATTCGATGAGAGATCAAGACTATAGAGACATACAAACCCTAGGTTATTGTCTTATTGACTATTTAATTGTCATTCCTCATTATTATGAGGAAACTTGCACATTGCAACCACATACATTATGTGTTCAACTGCAAGTACAATATCTTGATCATGATCCAATCCATGATATTTTATTGGTTATTATTGAGTATAGTACTGAGTGGGTTTAATGAAGGATTATCTGAATTGCATAAATATATATAAATATATATATTACTTTGATTTAGTAATTTATATCAAAGTTGTCTTGCTTGTCAATACTGAAAGTTCATTCCCTTAAACACTTTCAATGTAAGAGATATACTTACCATTATATCTCTATCATTGTCACATCCCAATAATATGAGAACATGTAACTTAGATAAAAAGAAGCGGGAACACATTCTGCCTTGCAGGTCCAACTTGCATTCCCAATTCGGTCTTTAACACCCAGGTCCACCACCCCTAAGGTGATGTTGACCTATCATTAATTGAACCAACTGTCAATAGGATTAGAACTAGTTATGTGCAATCCAATATCGCCCCAATAATATGAGGACCCAATATTGGGGTCAATACGCATACGGTCTTACTCTTTCGACAAGCAAAGAGCCCGATCCAAATGCGCTTGTGTGCAAGATCTGTCACTTCGGACAGGCGTCTCCTACATACAATCCCTAGTGACGAAACCCTTCGCCTTGATGGGAGACCATAGATATCACTAATGTGATCCTCCATATCATGTTCAAATTCTAATTAATCATTATGAATCTTATTAATTACGATTAATTCTTCCAAGGGAAATATATACTCTATTTATAACATAGTGTTTTAATTTTAATTGGATTCCAATTAATCTAATCATATTAAATTAATAATCCAATTAATATCCAACAAATATTTTTAATTATTATTTGAAATATGGTATTATCTCAAAAATAAGTGTTATTTCGAATTTTAATAATTGGAAAAATACATCATGATTTCTCAAACATTATACGTTCCCTACTCGTTGTCATGGAATAGTACTAACGGGAGTGGGACAGACCGCACACGGTGCAACCTGCTACCCCAACGCTCCCCGACTAAACACCATATCCACCTCGGAAAAAAATAATGCTAAGTCAATCACTTTGTACTTGAGATGATAATCGGTTTTTCAACTGAAGTTTTACAATATAGTAATAATCAAAACTATTTTGATTATAAGGAAATTTACTAAATAAATTCCCAAACCTATTCAAGAAACATGTTTGTTGGAAAGTGTATGATGTAACCAAATTGTGATTTAGATCATATCTAATCAATTATTGGTTAAGGAAATGTCATTTAATGAAAGAATTATCATCTTTAAATATTTCACAAATATTTATCAATAATTATCTCAAGAAATTAACCATTAATTTCTATAAAAATTAAATGACAATCACAAGGTTCTCGAGTAAGTATGCAATTTCCAGCAATGACCTTCACTTACTAAAATTAGCATATCTCGTTAATTTTAAATCCAAATCATGCAAATGCAGTTTCTGAAGTTTGCTAATTTGATTTAAAATAGAGCTCAAGTGATTATTATGTATTTCTAGGTGTGTCAAAATAGTAACTAGCTCTTTAATTACGTCATAATTCGTCATCCCTGAAACAGTGGATATAGGTTCATTAAAATGATCATATCTTGAGTTATCGGATTTCAAATCATGCAAACTCAAATCCTACGGTTTTATTAATTAATGGAAAATATTATATAAGTGATAAATTAGTATTTAAATAATTTAAACAGGGCTGAAAATATTCACAAAATAGGGCTGCGAAAATAAAATGGGACAAAAATTTCACAGTCCCTAATGATCCCAAGTCTTCCGAAGTTAATAGATCGCATCCAAAACCTCCAACCTGGCTCTGATACCACTTCAAGGATATGGTGAGAATCTCAAGCGCATCACGGAAGCGTGATGATTGTATCGTATGCGATCGGGAGCGACTAGTCGCACTAGTTGCTCGATGCAGTGGAATTTAAAACTTTTTAATGTGATGAAACCACATGATCATCTAAACCAAAAATAGGTACTAAGGTTATCTCTTGAAGCGTGGTTGCGATCGAGTCTCTAAACCAAGAGACTTCATGTCTCAAGTCCGATCCAACAGAGGAGACGCTTGCGAGCGCGTTGATGAGACGCGTGCTCCTCGCAATCTATGTTGACGATCCAAGTGGTGGATCTCCTGATCTTGCCACACGAGATCCGACATATTCTTCACGAGAAAGGTGCATCGAAGGAGATGGGGATCCACGAGCAAATACTTCGGCAGCATAACAACGATATTGCGGCGATGGCGACTCTCTCAAGGGCTCCATGGTGGATGGCCATAAGAGAGAGAGGGAGAGAGCATTTGGAGAAAAGAGAGAGAGAAAGAGGGAGAGCATATGTCGTAATCGTGTAACTCGAAGAGCAATGGGTGCCTCTTCTTATATAGAATTTTGGGAGTCCATGGATCTCAATCCATGGACAACACATACTCAATGGATGAGATTGATTTGTGTTTCTTTCAATGGCCATTATGTTGTTGTAAAAAACACAACAATAATTGATTTAATTTAAATTAATATATTTTGATATATCAATATAAATCAATCAAAATTAAATCACTTTGACTAATCTTGGAGATAATGTGGAGATTGACCATATCCCCTAAAGAAGGGGGGACAACTACTCATTTGAGATAGAATGGGTCTATCTCCTCCAAATCTCATGAGATCTCATTATCTCATGAGATTTCCAAGATTTAATACAACATTTGTTATAAATTATTTCACAAAAATAATTCATAATTATCTTATGAACATTGAAATCGTGTCATTGGAAACTTGTGAATCACATTCACATCCAAAAATAAAATGTAAATTATATTTTCAATTAATCATCCAATGTGAATCCAATTCACATCAATAATTAATTAACAAACATAAATCACAATATGCTCTCTTTAATATATTATAAATCACATTTATAATATACCTGATTAATATGGATAGTGGTATCCACATTATTCATATCCAAGATAATTAAATCACATTTAATCACCTTGGATCTCTTTTCTCATTGCCCAAATAACATGAATCACATTCACATTATTCACATCTTTGATAATTAAATCACATTTACTTATCTCAAATAACTCTCCTAATAATATGATTCAAATTCATGTTATTCATGAAAATTAAATCACATTTACTTATCCACTTTCTCAATACTCGGATACATATATTAACAATGAAATTATCCATGAACTCTTTCAAGGATAATGCGCTTTCTCCACGGATACTTGGAGATAAGGACAGGACGATTGTATTGTTCCACGTATAGTGACTTAGATATTGAGATCACATCTCAAATCCAGATCTTGCGGACCTCCCATAGATGCTTGATTAAATCAAGACCGCAAATCTAATCTTTTCATTACATCTGAATCACATTCACGTCAATGTCCATCAGTTGGACAAAGATCAGATTGCTTCTTTATGAGAGGATTCACTAAAATCCAGACATGTTCATCACTCCCTCAGAATGGAAGCGTCATGGTTATACAATTGTTTATGATCACATCACCCTCAGGCATTCCTAATACATGTATATCATGCATACTGGAAGACCAGAACAAACCCGAAGTTTTAGATCTCTTTTAGAGTGTCTCTGTCAGAGTTTTATCATTAAGGTTCTCACTCGATCATCGGGAGTTGGTATTGATCGTATACTTTCCAAAAGCATATATCATACCTAGGTGTTTATCATATACTTTCCAAAAGCATATATCAAACCTTACAAATTCAGTCAAGCTTCCAAAGCGAGACGACCACACGTGGAATTTGATGCTTCTCAATATCTCATGAGTGAGCTCATGTCTAACGGTTCAGCAATGAACCTATATGATCCCCTTGAGAGATTGTATTACTCATATGCCCTTGCATGCACACTAGCGAGCCGGTGTATAGACCTTGGTTAGGTCATCAAACTATTGGTCTGCCAAATGTACATACTCAAACATACAGTAACACATCTGTCTCTAGTCAGAGGATGCGTGCCTATATCATGATAGCATACAACATAGGTCTTTGGTTATCTCGATCTCGTTAAGTCAGCTCTTTGACATAACTAATCTGACACCTCCGAATCTCCATTCCCATGCAGAGGATCTACATCAAGAGGTCGGTCAGATATCAACCAAATGAGAAAGCATTGTCATCTCTTACTCAGGTTGGAGATCATCTCTTAATAATCATTTGACGGTGCTTGATGAGTCTTCAATCTAATTCTTTAGATATTCATCCAAGTACCATCCTCTATGATTCAATAATTGAATCAACAGTTGTATGATCATTAAGATGGCCATTGTGAAATCCTAGGTCTTAGCCCCACGACTTGATTAAGTTGATGATGAGCAAATAGTTGCAGTCTATTTAGAAATTTATGAAAAAATCAATTTTGATCTGATTGTAAAATAAGATGGCTTATTGGATGTGTATCGTCGTTAGGATTCCAACGCATCTAAAATATTACAAATCTGCCATCGAATGAATGAGATATGACCATTTCAATGAAGATGGGTCTAGTCTGAAATTGTCCTACGAGGTTTGAGAGGGATCCATCTAAGGATCCGCTCAAATCCGTTTAAGGAGCTTATAAAATACATTTTTTTAAGATTATCTCTTCTCATTTGAAAATCCTAGCCACCACACACCATCCTCCACCTCCCAAGCTCATCGGAGCTCCATCGGATTGTCGTCAGAGGGGTCAGATCATCATATTTTTAGAGAGGAGCTTTCCCTCACCATCCCTCACCATCATCTACACAGATCTACCATTAGAAATGTAATATCTACCTTCCTATTCATGTATTTCATGATTATGTTTATAAGTTAGAAGTAAGAAAAAGTCTGGTGTGGTTTAGAGATTATTGTGATCATGATAATATGTGGGAGACGGCTTAGAACGATGACATGATGTTGCATGTGAGAACACCGATATAGGTACGTCCCCCCTCCCCTTCTTATTTGCAATTTTCTCACCTTATTTTGTCCTATGGACCTTCGTGTCCCTCTTGTTGGATGAGTTTCCCCCCTTAGCGTGGTGATTGTCAGTTGTTCATGTTCCTAAAAGAAGGCTAAATGATAAATAAAAGACATGTTGGTGTATTTCTAGATAGGTGGGTGGATTCGATGCGTGTTAGGGGTTCGAAAATACCAATGAGTTCTTGTGTAGAATGTATATGCATAACGATGTCTTCTCTCACCTTCTCGTGGTTTCCAAATGATTATTGTGATACATCCATTTGGGTGTTGCATGATATCGGACAATTGTTAAACCTTTTCTCTCTTGATAACGGTTGAGGAGTGACTTAAGATCTTAGAGTCCTTTTCCCAACCTTCTTTCTGCAGTATTTTCTATCTCGTGATCGATTCAAGGTATTATAAAGAACTCACCGTTATGCACGTCATTTTATTATCTTTAAAATGTGTACAACATGATGTTGTTAAGGCCAAACAAACATGATATAGGAGTTCTTATATTTTCGTATGAGGTAATACATATTAGATGATAGGATGAATACATTAAATAACATTAAATAATTCTAATAATGGTGTTCTATTATTTGTAGTTAACAATTCGTGAGCCCTCCTAAATGAAGGAGGATTAAGGCAAGGCATTGACGT
Source organism: Ottelia alismoides (assembly GCA_037367405.1). NCBI lineage: Eukaryota > Viridiplantae > Streptophyta > Magnoliopsida > Alismatales > Hydrocharitaceae > Ottelia > Ottelia alismoides. Next base: position 1,930,548 of record JAZKJV010001079.1, on the reverse strand, counting down.
TTGTTTCATTAATAAAGGCAATGAAGAGTTGGAGAATGTATAGAATCTTATTTTGAAACGAGCACGTACGTTATGGGTAATAACCACTGTGAACTAAACAACATTGCCTTTAACTTTGTTTAGATGATATCTTTAAATTATTCCTTTTTTTGCATAATATACTAATACATTGTTCTTTCCTGCAAACCAGAACAAGTTTCGAATGATAACAAAATATTTGCATGTATATACCATGGATGATGCATTAGCTACCTATATCGTAAGGGAGGAGAACTTCTTTTTATCTTGTGTCTTATCCTATATAGATAATTAATTATCTAATAGAAAATACGAGTGCTTTATGTGGTAAATTAAAGATAAATTATATGCAAAGATCTAAGCGTGCTGTTAATTTTAATGTAAATTATTGCATTATCCACGAGTGTGTTTACAAGTTGTCGATTTAAATGCTGCTAGATCCAATGGTACACATGCTTAAGGAAATAAGTGAAGGAAAGAAAATAAATATGAGATGGTATCGTTCTGCAATAAAGTATTTCCTTGAACTATAGTCTTATAAAAGTTTACAAACCGTGTAATTTGTTGCATTACAAATGATTCTTTTATAATTTATTCCATGCGAAAAGAAACATTTAAATTGTTTAACGGAATACCCTTGTTGATATTTTTTTAAAAATCATTGTGGTATGGGATACTATTTCAAAAAGATACGTTCAAGGGTTATGCCTCATATTTACCAGAGGTTGGAAATAGTTTAAAAAGGTATATCTAACATAATGGTTGGCATTACTAGGAATACTATGAGTTTGAGACACATTTTTATATGAAGATAGGAAATTTCGATCCTTAATAAGTCGGAAGACAATATTACACAAGATGTGTGTTTTTATTATTTTAATCCCATGGTTATAAATTCACGGTGATCGGGCAAATATAGATAGACACCATAAGGTTTGTGGACATACATCATTGGTCCCTCGGATAAATATCATAAAGATCACAACCCCAAACGGGTGAGTTGTGTAGTGCTTTATACTTAGCATCATATTTATATTCAGAGTCGCTCGTGGAGTAAGCGAGAGGCATGGACTGACATATGCTAGTTTGCAAGGAAGAATCCATGATTGAATGATAATGTTTATAATTATACACCATGACGACTCAATCCTATGAGAGGAAAATTCTAAGATCAGTGTGGTAGTATACCAAATGAATATTAAGTTAATATATGGAATTAATGATGAAAATCACTTTATCAATTTTGATTACATTTATTGTCTCTAGAGAAGTTAGTATACCCGAGAGTGGGGCGCAACTCTCGCGGTCCTGGTGAGTTCTAGATGGAGTGCTAATTCTAGTTCCGCTATTCTGCCAGTGTGTTCCGCGACTCTGTCGGTTGAGTAGGTGTGTCCGCATCCATAGTACAGCACTCGTCAAAGACTCGTACTTCGTCACAAGGGTGTATCAGGTGCGATCCTGTTTAGCAGCAGTGTACTCGTTCCCGGGTATTCCCCTTGTGGTGGGTAAGCTGGGGAAAAGGGTTGAAGTTGGAATTGGGGTCATTGGCTTGAGTTGGTTACTCCATTGCACATGTTGTGACTATTGAGATTATGTTATTATTATTTGAACTCAACAACTAAATGATGAAAAGATGTCTTGAATAATATACATATGTACACAAACATATATAATTATTCCAAACAATACATGCAGATAAATGTATAATTAGTTAGCTCATGATATGAATAAAGTACAGGCACTTGTAAAGTAAAAATGCATGCAACTTATAATAATAATCTTGTTGTTGGTTTGGCATAATGATCAATAATTACAAGAATAATAGTGGAACATAAACATCCATCTCTTTACTCTTTTTCACTTCTCTTAGTATAGTGTTAGTCTACTTTAACTGTATTGAGCTTTTTGCTCATACGTACTTCTTTGGAAACCCATCCAGGTTTACAGGTTGTTGAGCAGCAGTAGTGACTTGAGCTTACATAGTTCGTACTAGGCTCAGGGTATAGTTTCACTTGTAGAGTTGTAATTGTTGTTATACTTTTGTAGTTCCTGCAGTTTAGGTTGTTAGTCTTGTAAAAAAATACATGGTGGACTCTATTGTCAATTTGTAAAATTTTTGGAAACCATGAATATACAAATGTCATTGAGCATTTTATTATCTACTTTTCCTGTTTTACATTCCGAATGAAAATCATGATGTATGAACGTGGCTATTGCTGAGTATCTGTATCCTAGGGAGCTAGCTTCTTGCGGGACGGGACGTCACAGATGGTATCAGAGCAAGGATATTCCTTTAGCAGCATTATTATCAATGGTATTCAGAATGTATGGAATATATGAGGATCTTTTGACTCTTATATATAGTCCAACATGAATGATTTTTCAAAAGAGCCCTAAGATGTGAGATATTAGATATCTAAAGACTGATGAGTGTAATTGATTCATGCAAAATTATGTCGGTGGTGAGATGGCTAGGCAATTGGCAATAATGATGGACACTCTCCAAAGTATGGTTCGGAGACTACAAACCGTAGAACAAAGACTTGATGGATTTGCATAATCCATTCATAGTCTTGAGAGTGAGGGTAGTACTAAAATTTCACTTCCCCCTCCATCTACTGAGGATATTTTTTGGAAACAACAAAAAATCCTCGCTAGCTTTTGCAAAGGTCAAGTACCGGAGTTTGCAGGAGATACTAATCCTGAGGATGCTGATGTCTGGTTGGAAAAGATTGAGAACGTTCTCAAGATCATTCAAGCACCTGAAGACTGTTGGGTACCATTTGTTGAATACTCTTTGACCGGTCATGCCAAACGATGGTGGATTGCTTTATGCCGACATTCACCCCATCCTTTGACTTGGGAAAATTTTGTGAAGTCATTTAGAGAAAAATTTCTTCCTGACTTCTATGTTAGGAGAAAAAGGAAAGAATTGGATGAATTGAAACACGGATCGATGTTGGCTAGAAAATATCATATCAAATTCGATGAATTAGCACGTCATTCATACATGCTTGAAATGTGTGTGGATGAACGAATCTTAAAGTTTTGGTGTGGACTTCGCCTCAATATTCAATATAGACTCTCTTCTTGTCGACCATCCACTATCCGCGAGATGGTAGAAGTCATATCTCTCATGGAAGACTTACATCACTATGAGAAATTGAAAAGGATAAATTTTCATGAAAATGACAATGATGAGCAAGAAATGTTGATGATTTATCCAACCACTGGTCACAATTCTCTGTCTGTGGAACCAATGAATGAGACTACACCAAGTCTTGTTATAAATGCACCAAGGGGAAGTACTCGATTTCGACGATGTTATACTTGTGGCCAGAAGGGCCATAGTCAAACTGAATGTTCTCGGTGAGCCATCAGTGGTGTTGTCGCCGTACTTGGTGAGTATCCACATGTTGATGAAAAGGAACAAAAATATACTCAATGCATATGATAAATGTAATAAATCTAATGACTAAAAAATATTTTGATGATTCCAAATAAAAAATCTTGTTAGACAATGTGTTTTATGGTTATGATCATGAAAGATATTCCTTGTGTATTGCTTGAAAGTGCAAAGTATGCCTATAAAAACAATATTGACGCATGGACTATATGCTTCTTGATGATTATAATTATGGTGATGCTTAAATGACTTAGTACTTTCTTAAAGGATGATAATCAAAATGAGTTCAAAGATTGATAAATGCCAAATCATATTGAGGTGATATAGAGACTCGCATTAGGTAGTCTACACTAATTTGTAGAGAAGCTTAAGGACTGAAAGAGATGGCTTGATTCTTTTTAAGATTGTTATCGCTGGCTACGATAACATTATTTATTTTGTATGTAATCATTGAAGGTGATCACTCAAAAAATTTTATATTCTCATCACTGAGTGGTGACTATAATCATTTTAAAATTTTTATCACCGATCGCGATAAAAAGGTCCTATCAAGATTGTTATCACTTTCGTGATAAACAGAAATTGGATATGGATATATCTTTCTAAATAATAAGGGGATTATTCTAAGGTCGTTATCATCGAAGATGCTAATTGTAATCTTTTAAAATTACTATCATCGACTGTGATGACAAAGATTCTATTAAGATTGTTATCACTCTCGTAATAAGTAGATTGGAGATGCGGGTGCATCTCTAGAAGAAATAGGAAGAGTTCTTTTAAGATTGCTATCGCATTTGAGCTAAGAAATATGCTTTTGAGATTTTTTTTCAAAAGTGATAATTACAAGGTTCATAGACCGTCCATTTCGGATCGTAATAGACATGTGTCCTACACAATGCAATGGATAGTTGATATGATTTTGCAGATATAACGTATGTATGAACAGATAGTGACTACAACCCCTACTATTCCCTGAAGTCTCGAGAACGAGACTTGTTTTAAGATTGTTAAGATGTGAAATCCCAGGTCTTAGCCCCACAACTTGGTTAAGTTGATGATGAGCAAATAGTTGCAGTCCATTTAGAAATTTATGGAAAATTCAATTTTGATCTGATTGTAAAATAAATGCTGATTGGATGTGTATCATCGTCAGGATTCCAACGCATCTGAAATTTTACAAATCGGGCGTCGGATGAATGAGATATGACCACTTCAATGAAGATGGGTCAAGTCTGAAATTGTCATATGGGGTTTGAGTGGGATCCATCTAAGGATCCGCCCAAATCTATTTAAGGGGATTATAAAATACCCTTTTAAAGATTATCTCTTCTTATTTGCAAACCCTAGCCACCACACACCATCCTCCACCTCCCAAGCTCGTCGGAGCTCCGTCGGATTGTCGTCAGAGGGGTCGGATCGTCACATTTTTAGAGAGGAGCTTTCCCTCACCATCGTCTATACAGATCTACCAATAGAAATGTAAGATCACCTCTTCCTATTCATGTATTTCATGATTATGTTTATGAGTTAGAAGTAAGAAAAAGACTTTTATGGTTTAGAGATTATCATGGTCATGTAATATGCGGGAGACGGCTTAGAATGACGACATGATGTTGCATGCGAGAACACCGATATAGGTACGGTCTCCCCCCTTCTTATTTGCAATTTTCTCGCCTTATGTTTGTCCTATGGACCTTCATGTTCCTCTTGCTGGATGAGTTTCCCCCCTTGACGTGGTGATTGTTAATTGTTCATGTTCCTAAAAAAAAGGCTAAATGATAAATAAAAGACATGTTGGTGTATTTCTAGATAGGTGGGTGGATTCGATGCGTGTTAGGGGTTCGAAAGTATCTATGAGTTCTTGTGTAGAATGTATATGCATAACGATGTCTTCTCCAACCTTCTTGTGGCTTCCAAATGATTATTGTGATACATCCATTTGAGTCTTGCATGATATCGGACAATTGTTAAACCTTTTCTCTCTTGATAACGGTTGAGGAGTAACTTAAGATCTTAGAGTCCTTTTCCCAACCTTCTTTCTTCAGTATTTTCTATCTCGTGATTGATTCAAGGTATTATAAAGAACTCATCGTTATCCACGTCATCTTGATATCTTTAAAATGCATACAACATGATGTTGTTAAGGCCAAACAAAAATGATATAGGTGTCCTTATATTTTCGTATGAGATAATACATATTAGATGATAGGATGAACACATTAAATAACATTAAATAATTTTAATTAATGGTGTTCTATTATTTGTAATTAACAATTCATGAGCCCTCCTAAATGTAGGAGGATTAAGGCATGGCATTGCCGTTTGTTTCATTAATAGAGGCAATGAAGAGTTGGAGAATGTATAGAATCTGATTTTGAAACGAGCACGTATGTTGTGGGTAATAACTAATAATCACTGTGAACTAAACAACATTGCTGTTAACTTTCTGTAGATGATATCTTTAAATTATTCCTTTTTTTGCATAATATACTAATACATTAGTTTCCTTTCCTGCAAACCTGAACAAGTTTCAATCGATAATAAAATAACTGCACGTATATACCATGGATGATGCATTAGGTAGTTATACCATAAGGGGGGAGAACTTTGTTTATCTAGTGTCTTATCCTATATAGATTATTAATTATCCAATGGAAAATACGAGTGCTTTATGTGATAAATTAAATGTAGAGCTTCTAGGCATGCTGTTAATTTTAATATAATTATTACATTATCTATGGATGTGTTTACAAGTTGTCGATTTAAATTCTGCTAAGTTCAATGGTACACATGCTTAACGAAATAGTGGAGGAAATAAAATAAATATGAGATGGCATCGTTCGGCAGTAAAGTATTTCCTTGGACTATAGTCTTATGAAAGTTTACAAACTGCGTAATTTGTTGCATTACAAATGATTCTTTTATAATTTATCCCATGCGAAAAAGAAACATTTAAATTGTTTAACGGAATACCCTTGTTGATATATTTTTTTAAAATCCTTGTGGTATGGGATACTATTTCAGAAGATACGTTCAAGGGTTATGCCTCCAATTTACCAGAGGTTGGAAATAGTTTAAAAAGGTATATCTAACATAATGGTTGGCATTACTAGGAATACTATGAGTTTGAGACACATTTTTATAGGAAGATAAGAAATTTCCATCCTTAATAAGTCGAAAGACAATATTACACAAGATGCGTGTTTTTATTATTTTAATCCCATGGTTATGAATTCACGGTGATCAGACAAATAGAGATAGACACTGTAAGGTTTGTGGGCATACATCATTGGTCCCTCGGACAAATATCATAAAGATCACAACCCCAAACTGGTGAGTTATGTAGTGCTTTACACTTAGCATCATATTTATATTCAGAGTCGCTCGTGGAGTAAGCGAGAGGCATGGATTGGCATATACTAGTTTGCAAGGAAGAATCCATGATTGAATGATAATGTTTATAATTATACACCATGACGACTCAATCCTATGAGAGGAAAATCCTAAGATCAGTGCGATAGTATACCCAAATGAATATTAAGTTAATATATGGAATTAATTATGAAAATCACTTTATCAATTTTGATTACATTTATTGTCTCTAGAGAAGTTAGTATACCCGAGAGTGGGGCGCAATTCTCGCGGTCCCGGTGAGTCCTACATGGAGTGTTAGTTCTAGTTCCGCGAGTCTGCCGGTGTGTTCCATAACTCTGTCAGTTGAGTGTAGTGCTACGGGTACAGTAGGTGTGTCCGCGTCCGTAGGACGGCACTCGTCGAAGACTCGTACTTCGTCACAAGGATGTATCAAGTACGATCCTGTTCAGCCGTTGTGTACTCGTTCTCAGGTATTCCCCTTGTGGTGGGTAAGCTGGGGAAAAGGTTGAAGTTGGAGTTGGGGTTGTTGGCTTGAGTTGGTTACTCCATTGCACATGTTGTGACTATTGAGATTATGTTATTATTATTTGAACTCAACAACTAAATGATGAAAAGATGTCTTGAATAATATACCTATGTGCACATACGTATATAATTATTCCAAACAATACATGCAGATAAATGTCTAATTAGTTAGCTCATGATATGAATAAAGTGCGGGCACTTGTAAAGTACGGGTAGGAAAAATGCATGCAACTTATAATAATAATCTTGTTGTTGGTTTGGAATAATGAGCAACAATTGCAAGAATAATAATGGAACATAAACATCCATCTCTTTACTCTTTTTCACTTCTCTTAGTATAGTGTTAGCCTACTTTAACTGTATTGGGCTTTTTGCTCATTCGTACTTCTTTGGAAACCCATCTTGGTTTACAGGTTGTTGAGCAACAGTAGTGACTTGAGATTCCGCAGTTCGTACCAGGCTCAGGGTATAGTTTCACTTGTAGAGTTGTAATTGTTGTTATACTTTTGTAGTTCCTGCAGTTTAGGTTGTTAGTCTTGTAAAAAAGATACATTGTGGACTCTATTGTCAATTTGTTAAATTTTTAAGAACCATGAACATATAAATGTCATTGAGTATTTTATTATCTACTTTTCCTGCTTTACATTCTGAATGTCAATCATGATGTATGAATGCGGCTGTTGCTGAGTATCTATATCCTAGGGAGTTAGGTCTGACGCTCTTCCTGCGGGACAGGGCATCACAACCATGGTACATAACCCTAATTATACTTAGGGACTTGTTATGCAAATTAGTTATTCTTCATTTCAGATCAGGGAATGATATTTGCAATAACATTTATTGCATAATGGCTCGCCATGGGCTCGCATGTCCAATAGGCATTTGATAGGATAATGGGGAGGAAGTCCTCCACACATCTAGCCATATCCTTCTTTGGAAGTAGAGAGATGAGGGAATGCTTCAGTCGCTCAAAGCCCTGATTTTGCATCCATACACAGCTACTTGCTCCACCATATCCCACAACTCGCAGAAGAAGAAGAAGAAGACAGGAAATCCATCCGGACATGGGATTCATATGCATTCAGACCGAAGGTAGATAACATCTCCTGGCATGAACGGGCGAGCCAACCAGAAGCGTGGGATTAAGATAGCTTGGGAATATCTCTGCCCAACCAACGCAAGCCCCCCGATCGAACCCTTCTATTCACCTCCTTGAAGGGATTAACCACAGCGGCCCCAATGACCTGTCACAATCTATTTGTGCACCTCTATCCTCAACGAAATGAGTAAGGTTACATCATGTTCTACCAACTGCCATAGTATGAAAGAAGCATCTGCTTACATCACCTTCCTTCAACCAAATGTGTCTTACGAAATAACTGGTGTAGGTCCGTATTTTGAAGCAATAAATATATAAAACATAACAAGATGCATAGTCTCCTAAATGGTTCGATGTTAAGGTCATATAACAAAGATATATTGAAAATATGTGTTCAAATTTTTACTATAATTACTTAACTTTCCATCCAAAAATAAATCATTTTTGTTGCAAAAATAGACATTTAAAAACCCATCTTGAAATACCAACGACAATATCATAATTTTAAATCGTAGTGGGGGTATTCTGTATTTCTTGCAAATCAAATACATTTTGAAAATGGATGACCATCATTGATCCTTTTAATACAATTTCCATTTAAAATAAATTTAAAGAAAAAACATAATTATGATCTTAAACCCTAAACCATTACTCAAAAGTAGATATTTTCCTTCAAGAAAAATAAAATTCTTTTGTATTTAAATATTTATGAATATAACTTTGTAATTGGTTTCAAGTTGATAATTTTGAAAATGTGTGATTATTTTTAATTTTTTTAAGTGGAAGGAAAATGTTTTCCAGACAAAATTTAATACAAATGTAAAAATATGATTCTTGTCCTAAATCCTTAACATTCACCTTAAAATATATATATTCTTCCTTGAAATCAATATTAAAATATTGTTTTCAAAAATTTTGAGGATAATATTTCATTTATTGAATGTTGATGCATTTTAAAAATATATTATTGTTTAAAAAAATAGTGGAGGGCTATGTTGGAAATTTCCTCTTAAAATTACCATTTCAAGCAAAATTTCTCTTAGTTTGAATTCCTAGATTTCATTTTTTATTATATTATGGTGGTCTCAGAAAAATGTTGAAATTTCTTGTTTAAATTTACAACAAATATAAAAATACGATTCGTGTCTTCAATCCTAAACTCACCTAAAAATAGTTACAAATTGACTTCATATCTCGGCTTATTAAAGGAGCTTATACTAATTACTGAATGATGAGGACGAATGGACGTCTAAGATCTATGGGTATATATAAGAAGCGGCCATTCAAAACTAATGATTCACATATAAAAGAAGGTGATTCTATGAGACATGCAAAAGAGAAGGAAAGAGAGGAGTGCTAATCGTCATACACAGTGAGAAAAGTGATGTTACAATGAAATTGTTTGTGAGAAAAGTGATGTTACAATGAAAATGTTGGAAAAGATTGACCATATGGAGTTGTTGTAAATTGAGAAATTGGATGTTTCACACGTGTGTGTAGCAAAAATTAGTTAGTGTATCTAAGACTAAAATATTGGTATGTGCAAACATTAATTGTTATATAGGCTTATCTTATTGGGGACTTATTTGGATCAAATCGATGAGCTCACGGGTTCAGACCAAAGTCAGTCTAAGCCTCTAACCCATTTTTTATACATAATAAGATGGTAAATTAAAAAAAGGTTCATAAATGCAAATCCGAATACTCATGCATGAAGACTATTGAATGGAAATTCTTTTTTATAGCTTGCAAAGTGAAGAAAAGTCATAGATATGGCATAGTTTGTTGAAATATACAAAAGTTGGGGTTCAACCTCCAAATTAACAACCGAATAGACCTATGAAGCAGGGTTTTGAAAATCAGATCGGATAGGCCAGTTAGATCGATTGGACTGGTCGTTAATCGGTTTGTTCTGGTTCGAACCACAAGTCTGATTTTCAGTCATATCATCGGTTTAGTTGGCCTTTGGAACCTGGTTTAACTCGATTCATTTTGAAATTAAACCACAGTTAATTTTGAACATGTTTCAAAATAATTGACATTATTAGGAGTTGAATCCATGAATCTTTAATAATTGTCAACAAACCTCTAACCAACTACTCCATCGTAAGTTCTTCTATTAATAGAAATTTTAAATATGAATTAATTGTTATCATTTTATAGAGTATATTGTTTAATATTATATATGTCTATATCTATAATAGTTAATGTTACATATTAAAATACATTTTACCTATATTATAAGATAGTTAGATTAGCTGCGTAATTTATATCTTTCAACTATATTGAGTGTGTATATTTTATACATATTTTGATTTTATCATGTTCGATTAGTCTGTTTAACCATTTATTTTTTAATGGTTCGGTTAAATCCGATTTTTAAGAACGATGACATCATTACGTAACTAAACCGATTTGAATTCATGATCCAACCCGATCATTGGCCATGAGGTCACATTAATAGTTGTTGGAGAACTTCGTAAGAAGATGAAATAATAGTTACCTAAAGAGAGATTAACCGTCGAAAAGCACTCTAACAAAATGGCTCTTGTAACCAGGAAAATTGTCATTAACTTTATTTTTTATCTCCATTGTGAAGATGTTATTAGTTGCAAGCTTGTAGGCTAGTCAGCATGTGGTATATAGATGGGGTAAATGCCACAATTTCGAGTACTAGAACGAGATATCCTTACCATCATCTATACCAAAATAAATAAGGACCAATCTGTTGAATCAAAGGCAAGGAAATCCACCATGATCACCATCCACTTGATCCTTCTCTACTCCTATCCGCTATAATTTGGATAGTAGTCTTATTGCATGTTAACATGTTGTTTCAAGAACAAGAAGGCAACAACAAATCAAAGCATTTTTTCAAGAATTTTCACTCATTATATTGTAACTTAAATATTGTAAATATTATTATAGAAATATGTATATTTGATTGCATCAGCAGGACGTTCCTTTTAGGAATATGCTCGTGATCAATCACTTCCTGATTATGATCGACCATCATTGCTCTTAACTTAACATTGCATGATCAACCAACTTATAGCTTGACCAATCACTTCCTGATTGACCATCAATTTTATCGATTGATCATGATGTGATCGATCAACATTCAACCATGATCGAACAAGATTCAAATTCAATAGCTATATAATGGCTACGTTTGATCGATCAACTTCACTTCTGAACGATCAATATATTCTTCTTTATCGATTAACTCAGCAGTACCTTATTTATTTCTTTCCATATGTGTTCCAACGTCTACTTTTTCAAACAAGATTCAAATTCAATAGCTATATAATAGCTACTTTTGATCGATCAACTTCACTTCTCAATGATCAACATATCCTTCTTGATCGATTAACTCGCAATACCTTATTAATTTCTTTCCATATGTGTTCCAACGACTACTTTTTCAAAGTGTTGTATATAAGCATTGTAAATAAACCCTCGGAACATTAGGGAAAAAGCACACGTTACAAGGCAAATATTCCAAGGAAAAGCACAATACCTCTGAGAGAAATCAAAATAATACTAATTTGTTTAGGTTGTTAACGCCAACATCGATCGCTTCAAAGCCTCAAGCTTCTCTACAATTAGTCGCATAAGAATTTCTGCAGGCGATAGCACCAATGGTGATAGTTTTCTGATTATATTCTTATAATCACATATGCTAATATTCTAAATTATTGTTAATGCTCAATTTATTGTATATTTATTAGCAAGAAATCTCTACTAACGGTATTCTAAAAGATTTTATATATTGTCCTTTTTCAGATAACCTTTCTTGAAGGGGGTCTAGGTGCTTGATTCAAGAATTGCAGGTGCATTGGTGTTGATGCAAGAAGATCTGAAAATATTTGGATCTGACCAATCCTCGAGGGTACCTCGATGTTTGATTCGTAGGTGAAGACTTTAGTATTTTAGCTAGAGCAAGGACTTTACTGTTTGATCCAAGATTGTAAAGTATTTTGATGTTTGATCTAATAGCTTTGTAAACAATTGAGTTATTTATGTTTAAGAACTCATATAGTGAAGCAATTGATCAGTAAGACTTATCAAGAATCCTAAGTTACAAACTTGGATCGTGATTTTTACGTAATTGGGATTCCATCTTAACATCTCTATACATGTGGATTGAATATATATGGTTTGATTTTTTCTTAAGTTTATTAAATTCCGTAAATTATCTTTAACTGCCATATTTTTTGCCACTATACCCCTCCCCTCATCTAGTAGTGATACATCCTACATGCGCTCTTATTTGGGATCAGAGCTTGGTTAGTGCAAATGGAAGTCGAACTCATCGACATATATGGAGAAGCAAATAACAACAGTACCTTAAAGAACCAGTCTACAGTAAGTTTCCCTCCATTTAATGGTACAAATTACAACTGCTGGAACGTTAGAATGTAGATATTCTTGGAATTAATTGATTGTGAGGTATGGAATATTATTGAAAGCAAGTAATCTCACCCATGTTGGACATGCGAGCCCACGGCGAGCCATTAAGCAATAAATGTTATTGCACATATCATTCCCTGATCTGAAATGAAGAATAAATAATTTGCATAATAGGTCCCTCTGTACAATTAGGGTTATGTACCATGGCCGTCTTGATAATCATATAGCTATTGATTCATTAAATGAATCATAGAGGCTGGTGTTTGGATGAATATCTAAAGAGTTAGATAGAGAACTCATCAAGCATAGTCAAATGATTATTAAGAGATGATCTCCATCCTGAATAGGAGATGGCGATCCTTTCTCACATAGGCTGATATCTGACCGACCTCTTAATGCAGGTCCTCTGCATGGGAATAGTGATTCGGAGGTGTCAGATTATTTAAGTCAATGGGTTGACTTAGCGAGATCGAGATAATCTAAGTCATATGTTGAATACTGTCACAGCATAGGCACACATCCTCTGACCAGAGACAGATGTGTTACTATATGTCTGAGTATGTACATTTGGCAGACCATTAGGTTGATGACCTAATCAAGGTCTATACACCGGCGAGCTGGTGTGCATATAAGGGCATATGAGTAATACGATCTCTCAAAGGGATCATACAGGTTCACTTATGAACCGGAAGACATGAGCTCACTCATGAGGTATTGGGACCGATCAAATTCCATGCATGGTCGTCATGCTTTGGAAGCATGACAAGAATTTGAAGGTATGATATATGCTTTGGGAAAGCATATGATCGATACCAAATCCCAATGACCAAGATTGAGAAACTTGATGATCAAACCCTGAAGAAGACAGTGTAAAATAGATCTTCATCTTCAGGTTGATCATTGGTCTTCCAGTATGCAGGATGTGCAGGTATTGGGAATACCTGAGGGTGATGTGATCATAAACGATTGTATAACCATGACGCTTCCAGTCCGAGGGAGTGATGAAACAGGTCTGGATTTTAGTGACTCCTCTCAGTAGAGAAGTAAATTGATCTTAGTCCAAGTGTTGGACATTGATCTGAATGTGATTCAGATGCAATGAGAAGATTAAGTATACGGACTTGATTTAATCAAGCATCTATGGGAGGTCCTTTAGATCTGGATTTGAGATGAGATCTCAACATCCAAGTCACTATACGTAGAACAATACAATCGCCCTGTCCTTATCTCCAAGTATCTGCGGAGAAAGCACATTATTCTTGAAGGAGTTCAAGATTAATTTCTTTGATGAATTTAGTATCCAAGCAAGAAGGTCTTGATGATTAAATGAGATTTAATTATCAAGTACAATATGAATGAGATTCGTGTTATGAGAATGATTGTCTAAGATAATTAAATGAGATTTAATTATCAAGGATAAGCAAATCGTGGATAGTGATATCCAGAATATCTGTGTATATTTAAATGGGATTTATAATATATCAGAGAGAGAGAGAAATATTGTAAATAACATTTGTTAATTATTAATGTGGATTGGATCCACATTAGTTAATTAATTGGAAATGTAATTTACAAATTAGTTTGGGATGTCAATATGATTCACATATTTTTCAATGGCATGATTGAAATATTCACAAATTAATTTGGAATTAATTTGGTAAATATTATTGCAATAATAGTTATTGTAATTAATTAAGAAATAATAATATAAATAAAAAGAGACAAAAATCACCAAAATTAAAGGTGACGTCACCTATGACTTAGTCATAGGTGACGCCTCCTATATTTTAGGAGGATTGTTGTCTCTTCTTATTTGTTATCATATTATCTCTTAATAAATTTATTTATGTTAATTAAATTGTGTTGATAATAATTCAATATATATTTAATTTAATATAAATTAATGTTGTTGGTTTTTAACCAACATCAATCATAGCCGTTGGATGACTCTTGGATTACAATGGCCGTTGGATCCATATGAGCCATGGATTGAGATCCATTGGATCCCAAACTAATATATAAAGAGGGTAGCCCTAGCCCTTGAGGAGGTACACCAAGTAGACGCCTACTCTACTTCTCTCTCTCTCTCCCTCTCATTTTCGTGCTCTCTCTCTCTCCCTCTCCATAGGGTGGCCGACCACCCTTGTTGAGAAAAGAGAGAAGTTCTCGCCTTCGCCTTCGACGACTCGAGGATCTCCTTCTTCTTCGTGGTTACTTGCCCTAAAGGAAGACGACGGATTTCGCTTGACGAAATTAGGGGATCCATTGCTTGGATCTTCATCGAGGATTGCGGGAGGAACGCGACTCATCATCGTGCCCGCAAGTGCGTTCTTCGTGGATCGGACTTGAGACAGGAGGATCTCTTGTTTGAGATCTCGCGATCACAACCATGCTTCAAGAGGTATTCCTTATACTTTGTGGTTTGATGAAACAATTCGAGAAGTGTTCTCGTGATCATGTGGTTTCATCGTTTGATTTAAAATTTTTAAATTCCGCTGCACCGTGCGACTAGTGCGACTAGTCGCCCCGATCGCATGAGATGCGATCGTCACGCTTCCATGATGCGCTTGAGGATTCTCAGTATCCTTCAACTCCATCATCAGAAAAGAGATGGTGATGACTTAGATGAGAAGCAAGGAACCTACTACTCGACGGTAATAAATGGCATTTTCTACCTCATCGCCAAGGAAGAATTCAATTGTGTCTCAGCCTGCAAGACATCTTACGAGATCTGGAACAAGATGAGTGTAACCTAAGAAGGAACCAGCAAGGTCAAGTAAATCTGAATCATCCTTCTTCGATAGAGATATGAGCTATTCAAGAATGGAAGTTGGAGAATCCAATTGATATATATACACCAGACTTACATCATAAGTAGTTTATTAAATCTTGATGTAGATATAAAAGGCCCCTTACAAGTCAATAAGGTTCTTTAGATCATTAATTGTTGATTGGAGAACCACGTCAACCGTTATCAAGGAAGCCAACGACTCAGATACACTTCAAATTGATGATCTAATATGTAAGATTCTCTCTTATGAAGTTGAGAAACAACACGACAAAGATGCACAAAATAAAAAGAAATAAGAACAATAGCCACAAAATGCAGAAGAAGTAAATTCTAACTAGAGCTTAGAATATAATATAGTTACGGTAATACGAGGATTCAAGAAACTCCTGAAAATAGATGATGAAATTACAATTTTCGGTGTGTTGAGAAGTGATTTTTACGAGTGTCGTTGTGGACACATGAAAACCCACGGATTTCAAATAAAATTTACAATAAACAAACCAACAGATGGATCAATTAATGCTTAGTGGTAGGTTTGAGGATTGAACACTTTTGTTTGATGATCAATAATGCACAAAGTGATCTTTTCTTTTTTGTTTGATAGTTTAGGTTGATTGGTTTATAGGGTTATAGTTCAATGTAACATCAGGGGCTTAGATCCTTGGATCATGATCGAGGAAAACTGATCCTGACAACTTGTTGGGTTCGTGCCGATTGAACCCATTAACATCACTTAAAATCCTTAAGCCTAATTTGTCAAAGTATTAATCTCTCATTCTTATAACTCACTCTCACACAGAGGTTCTGATGTGGAATTGCATCTGGTTCCGGTGTACATAGAAGCTCGATCCAAAATTAGAGCATTGAAGGACCGATAGGAAGAAGTGACAGTGTGAGGATTACCATCGTGATTGACAGATACATAGATTGTGATTAACTTCAAAGGTGTATGTGATTGTTTCTTTGAGAATTTGTTTGGCAATTATGATTGCTTATTGGTTAATTGTTGAGAATCTACAAGTGTTGTATTTATATAGAAAGAAATTCATGGCGTGTGGACAAACAAGCAGCAAATGTTTTTGTTTGGTGACTAGGAAATGTTTTTTTTCTAAATAGACTGGACTATCAAGAAATGGGAGCTTTCCTAACAATGTTAATAGGCTTGTTAGTAATAGCCAGCCCTAATTTCTGATAATTTTGACTTGCCAGGAAAGTCTAGCTCGTTTTTATTGAATATTATAAAGATTTACATAATTTCTTGTATTATTTGTGTTATCATTTAGTTTTGAAATACTAGGAATACGGAAGTAAAAACTCCTTTTTATTTTACTTGATTTTAAATTAAATTTGTATTACAATAGATAATGTTTAGAAAATGTCTCCAAGGTCCCTTATTAATGAGAGATAAGAAATAAGGTGGTAAAAACTACAAAAGATAAGTGGGTTTATCACTTGTTTTTGTTCGGTTGGTTTGAGGGACAAAGAATTGATAAGTAATGTCGACAAAGATATAATAGGTGAGTTGATCATGATTTAACCACTTATCTTGTGAGAATTATCTTATATAAAAGTCACTTTATGCAAGGATAAATGGATGATAATTATTTAAAAAAATAGCTTTCGATGCAACATATTAAAAGGGCACTCATGTAAATACAAAGCTATATGGATGCTCCCCCCACCACCAATCTTAGAAGGAAAAAAGGAGACATAGAAGTGTGTTAACTCCAAGGTACGATAGTGATTTGTCATATCATGAAGTTGAAGACATGGATAAGAATAATTGAAAGAAGATTATGACTAAGTTCCTATCCAAAATTATTTGGCTTACTAAGTGATACTTCCATAATTGGAGAGACATGTGGCATATGCCTTATTAGGCTAGTTGAAGGAAAGTCTAAAAATAATGTCAAAAAATTTGTGAGAAGAGAGGGATAGGCACTTAATTATCGATCTTACAAGTTTGTCAACTAGTATATATAAAGACTTCAATTTGTCTCTGATACGATTTTGCTAGCAATATTGATTTCCGAAAAGTATCAACCATGAATCTAAATCTTTTTAGCTTGGTTACGGGTGGGTTGACAAAGCACGTCGATGACAAGGTATCCTAATGTATGCGATTTGCAATACTGGACATTTACTTAGCAGGAACAGAGCTTCCTGAAGGAATAAAGAGGGTGCATGTGGCATTACAATGAAATAAGCTATAACTATAACGATGAATAACCGATGAGTCATTGTTGTAGATTTTGATATTCATTTGTGACAAATGAATAATATCATTTGCAAATTTATGTTTGATTTTTGAAATTCACATTGATTGTCGTATTTGTTACTATATCGCTAGTTATGAATTATAAAACAATGGTTGTCCATTGACCTTAAGAAAAAAATTAATTACTTTCTGAATCGATTAGTTAAAATATCAATGAAAAGGTAAAACATAGTAATTTTGCATCCAACTATTAGAAAAAAAAGGGGGACAAATCATGAGGATCTCCATTTCCACCATTTTTACCCACTCCCACATTTACCCTCATCTTTTCTTAGTCAATACCCCTTTCTCATTCCTCTCTCAAATACCTTTAGTTTTCCCTTCCTCCATATAAAGCTTTCCACATGCACTCTAAAAAGCATTACACACTAGAGAGGGTGGTTGATGTGTTTAGGAAAAAAATTTCAAATTAAAAAAATTATATCTAGACCTCATTCAACCAATGCATGCAATCAATCCACTGTCATTTTTTCCCACTCAACTACAGCTCCAGATCCCACTTTTGACTCCCACCAACCAGTTTTTTTATTTACCTTTCAATCCAAGAGAAGAAAAGTTCCCACAAAAGTATAATATGAAAAATCAAATCTACAAGTTCTAGAACCTTACGTTATTTATTGTCAGTAACAGTAGCGGTTGCACACTCCAGGTTTCGGTCACATCATGCAATCCTTTCCATTATCAGAGGAAATCCACTCTGATATCATTCGTAATGTCTCGAACTTGCGTGGAAGCTCTCAAGATGTAACATTTCTCTCTAAAATTTCTATCCATTAATCGTACTTAGGAGGTTTGGAAAGCTTGAATTTATATCCCAATGGGTATATTGGTAAAATAAGAATGATAATTAAAATTTTCCATATTTGAGCATCGTGGTTGATCAATCAAAACTATAGGATTGTGAAGTATAAGATTGTATTTTCCATATTTTCCATATAAGTTTTGCTCAATCAAAACGAAAACGTCAGTCAGTAAACATTAGACTCATGTGAAATTTGTTTAGGAAAACTTAGAGATTGATCAAAATCGAAAGAAGTTATCGATCGATCGAATTGAACTTTCGATTAAAAATTGAATTAAAGTGACGCAATCCATCAGCAACAAAGATCGGCCTGGGTCGGTTTTTTAGGCGTCGGCCAAACAGCTCAGATGTTTTTAAACGCCGACTGTGTTTACTTTAGGTTGATGTTATATCGACGAGGCTTGATTGACCAATTGTCTAAAACATTGATTTAGAACTAACCAACGCCGACTGTGTTTACTTTAGGTTGATGTTATATCGACGAGGCTTGATTGACCAATTGTCTAAAACATTGATTTAGAACTAACCAGCTTCTGTTACAATGGCAAATAAAAAATCATAACTTCGAGAGAGACTACAACATGGAAATTTAACTAGCTAGAGATCACTACCTAAGCTATTCCAAGTTGAAGATTTGCCAAGTGATATTTTCGGTGAATCCTCTGTCAGATGATTTTCATGCGTGCAGTTCAACTGCAATTACAATGTGCTCGATCTATAAACGAAAAGACGCACGATGGGAAACTATCACGTCATGTATGGAGAGAGATGAGACTAACGCCCTTGGGCAAGGTCAGTCAACCAATGTATATCCTGACTTCGTTACCGGAGGTGTTTGAGATCATGCTCTTTCTTCTATTTATAGACTTTTAATTGGTTCAGACCCTCAACTGAGGCTTGTTAACAAGTCAAATTAGAGAAAAAGCCTGTTTAACTTCTCGTTGTTGGTATTATGTTGCTAATGCAGCTGGCATGTCATCATAAGAACTACAAGTTGAGACAACTTCTTTGCTAGCGCTCTTACGAATGGAAAATGATGCCTCCCCGCTTTCTTAGATCCGGCTAACCTCACCCCCCCCCCTCCACACACACACACACCGCACCATCTTCTCATCCTTGGATGTCTGAGGTCAATCTCCTCACTCTTTGTTTTGATCAACTTTTTCTTTTTTTCATTTCCACGCCCCTGGAGTTCACTTCGTCGTATGAGCACCTAACAACTTGCTGAGCTCGAACACAAATAACCCCTTTGACAATCACGTAAAATGCTTAAGGCAAGTTCTAAAAAGAGATGTAATGGATGATATAATCATGATGTGAGCACTTTGTTTTGAGATAGCTTATCCTAGGATAGTCTTATTATCCCAGTATAACGAAATGTTATCTTGTATCTAAAAAGAATTGATATTGCCTTAAGATTACAATTGATACATAGTCTTATTATCAAGATACTCTAAGATTACAATCGGAAAAAAGTGAGTTTGTCATATGCACCTTATGAGGTATAACGCGTAGTACGACGTGCTTACATGAGGCTATTATTCATAGGTATTCCCTTGATTTCACGAGGCTTATTTCTCTCTAGACTACATTAGCTTAGTCAATTCTACATCTCTAATAGCTAATAATCCACCAATCTAGGTAGCTTTCGCTAACCCAACATGTCGTCACTTAGAGGATAATGCCAAGGAAAGGAATCCTATCTCCCAGAGTAGAACAATATGAACCTCGCTAGTAGGTGCGCATCAACTCCTATGGCTCTTCTTCTCTAGCCTCCAACTACTTCTGGAATCTACAATATCGGAAACCTCAGAGCCATATGAGGTGAAAGCTCCACGTATGATTTTGACACCAAGCCTCCTAACATAATTGTTGAAGCAGAGCAAGAGAGGAATGCAAAAGCAAGAGCAAGGCTCGGTATGGAGATCCAACCAGGTGAGATAAGGGGGAAGTAGTGTGGCCAAATGGTCCTAGCAGACCTATGAAGCCTTGGTTGCTACCAAGATCACTCTCCTTCGCCAACTCCTAGCTCACCGCCGGGATATCAAAAATGGCCCATGATGGAAAGCGATTCGATCGATCTACACATCAGGGAGGGGAAGCAAGGGACGACATAAGGGAGAGCCGCTTCTCCAGTACATATGTCAAATCAATCGATATGTATGCTTACATGATCATTCACGATCCATATGTACTCCAACTGGGAATGCAAGTATCGTATAAAGCAGTGAAGGTTCATCGTTATCTAAGCGACTGTCGCTCAGTTAGTGAAGCTGTTTAATCAGAAGGCTAGGAGAGTCCTCATTCCCCATTCCCATTCGTGTCGAGGACTTGGAACCAATTATATGTATATAGTTTAGTATTAGCATGGGAACTATCTCTAAAGCGAGAAGGGCTTTCGTCGGCCCCTTTCAGGTGCGGGCAATGCACCTTACGTGCAGTAAATCCCAACAAATATATTGGTCAAGTAGTAAAAACAACTGGAAAATTCTAATCGTCGAAGAAAATGTAGCATTTGAAGATTGACGAATATAATAATCATAAGATTGTATTATAGATAGCTCAGTCGATCAAGATAAATTGCAAATAAAATATCCAATCAACACTAGGTACATATGAATATTAATAAATAAAATCTGGTCAAGATAATGGATTAAAATAGTGTTTCGATCAATCAAATTGACGTCCTACTACAAATTTGAACTTGAGTGGTAAAGTCAATCATAAAATAAGAATGTGATCAATGAACCATTCGGTTGATGAGTGATGCACACAGGTGAGATCTAAATTGAGAGAGATGGTCCAAGAGTACTATGTCCAATATGTAATATGTAAGAAAGTTACGCATGCATCTCGAGTAGGGATAAAAATGGATCGGATGTGGAACGGATATGGCTATTTCCATATCCATATTTGCTTCATCTTTGTAGGATACAAATATACATACAGATACGAGTCGAATATGAATTTAATGGAATCATATCCTAATAAAATCAGATACAAATTCAGATCAAGTATTCATGGAATACGAACCGGGATCGAAAAAAGAGCGAATATGAATACTAACTGACTTTAAGATAGGATAAAAAATACAATCGAATAAACATAAATTACGATTGTAGAATTAGTATCAAGTATGAAGTGATTTAAAAGATACCATTATAATGCAAACACATCATAATAAAAAATATTTAACCAATCAATAAAAGTTATAATTGCATAATGTTGCCCTATATATAGTCGTCAAGGGACCGAAGCCTGCTTTATGCTTCTCCTATCATGATTCTTAATTCTTATGAAGTTGATGAGACAGACGTAATGGTTGTTGAAAACGAGGAAATGCATGAACTTAGGTTTAACTTAGTTGTTTACTACACAATATTATATGAATGTGTTAATTTGTGTCCGGATATTCGGATCCAAATGGATCTTTTCATTGTTACCATATCCAAATTCAAAAAAAAATTACAACTGATATCCATGTTCAATTAATATTGAATACGGATATCCCTATTCGATATTTTTTCAATAGAGTAAATAGATATTCGGATATATACGTATCCATTCACCCATAATCTCGTGGTTTCTTAGATGATTCCATAAAACTACAAGAGATGTAACTTTTTGTTTTCCTGGATTTGATTTCATAGCTTTTACTTATTTTTCTTGCATCCGGTCATTGACCTTGTTTATTATTCTCCCTGATATATAAGCTGCTATCTATTATCAGATGCAACAACTGCAAGTGTTGGCAATGTACTCCAACAACCTCAGCATACGTCCGCAAGCATCCTCCATCATCATGCTCCAGTTATCGTCAACCATATGCTCGTCTTGATTGGCTTCTTCAATAACGGCAAGCAGGAGACAACCTCTTTGTGGCGCTACAAGTTCTAACACAGATATTTTTAGTTGAGGGATAATTAGGTATGCAGGTGCCTGTTCACCAATTTATCTGATATAACGCAGCTTGGAGTTCCCAAATCAGAAATATATATACCCTGAAGAACATACAGGTCAATGAAGTCTGGTCGAGATCCTACTAATACTGGATTTAAACCAGAACATTGAGAAATTACATGGAAGATAGTCAGGGGCACCTGCCTATCCAGGATGACTTTCACATTATTTTGCACGTAATCATAACAAACTGACGAATGCGACATCTATGTCATTCGCATCAACTATCCACCTATGTACATCAAAATACTTGTCGTAACGCTACAATTAAGCATCCACCTCTATTACTAAACTAAAAAGGAATGTGGATATAAGAAACAGCCAAACCTTGTAAATATTTGATGTTCAAGCATTTGAAGAGCAGCGCTTGCTATCTAGACCAACCAACGTTGTTGCTTGCCCATCTGCTCAAGACGTCCTCAATGATCTCCAGATTTTCCACCTGCTTTTGAATACGTGACTAGATCTAATTTTTAATCTTCCAGGAAATGATAATTAGCTCGACAGATGTTCGTGATACAAGAATCAATTATTTTTCATCAGAAAATTTTATCAAAGTAACTAAACATTATAGGAGATTGCTGAACACCAAAAGAAAAAAAAGTCACTGTTAAAAAGGCAACATATAATATTCACAGAAAAGTGTACTTGAAAATAACAAAGAGAGATTAATCCTTGAAGAATTAAATTACTACTTACAAACATAAAGTAAAGTTGGGAGAAAAAGTTGCGACAAATAGTGTACATTAGATGTTGGTGACCATGTGCTTTTAAGATTCTACATCGGGCAAGAATGAGTCAGGTTGAGATTTTCATATTCAATATATTTGCATTTTTAATTATGCCACAGAATCAAAAGTTGTCACCTTGTTTATGGAGATGACGCCCATAAATGTGGAAATGCTTTAACAGCCTGCCGGAAAGGATACACAGTATCTTGTAGCTCCCACTCCGTCATTCTCTTTGCCATCACACTTCTGTTCATGAAATACATACGCTACTAAACTGCCCAAATCCCGCTGCAAGGTCTTAGGTCTTGACAATCGACATTTATCGATGCAAATTTGCCTTATGAGTGTACAAATCAAATAGAGGTGAAATCGTCCTTGAGAAATATGGATAGATTTTAAGGGATGTTAGAAATTAATAATTGAATATATAGAACCAAAGAGTAATTGCACCAAAAACATGTATATCATGCCTTCAGCAAAAAAGCTGACTATATTTGCCGATGAATCAGGCACGCATGTGCAACACCTTCAGAATGGGGAAACAATGTACAGTGACCTGTCAAGAGTTTTCAAAGGAGTCTCCTCAAATGGGAGGCCAGTTTGAGTTGTAAAGTTGTAGCAAATTAGTCACCTGAAATTAATGTTTAAAAACGTTAGTGGAAGCATTAAAGCCATCAATGACATACATGATTGCAAAGGTCGTAGAGGTAATTCAAAAAGTTTATAGGGTCTACTGGGTAAAAATCCCAATTTGAAGCCGTCACAATGGGTAATTTAAAATGATCTGATGGGACGCCTCCCAGTTGGAGTACATATGGATCGTCAATGATCATGTAATTTAAAATGATCCTAGACCTTTTTCTCATGAAACTTGGGATTCTCATGAAACTTGTGAAACTGGCAACATATAATATTCAGATTTAAACTTTCTTCTTGATATTATTCAATAATTGAAATTGTCAAAACAAGTCCGAACCGAGCCGAATGATCTGATGCTCCCCATAAAAACATCAATTAGTAACCCACTATTCTGAAATTGGGATTTTTACCCAGTAGACCCTATAAACTTTTTAAATTACCTCTACGACCTTTTTCTCATTTTTAGCTCGACCATGTAAACTTGCCAACTCTTACCCCATGAACCCTCCGGGTAATCTGTTTGAAGCCTGTGGGGGTTCTTGGGGTAATTTACAGGGTCGATGGGGTAATTATGTTGTGCAAAAGGTCGTAGAGGTAATTTAAAAAGTTTATAGGGTCTACCGGGTAAAAATCCCAATTTCAGAATAGCGGGTTACTAATTGATGTTTTTATGGGGAGCATCAGATCATTCGGCTCGGTTCGGACTTGTTTTGATAATTTCAATTATTGAATAATATCAAGAAGAAAGTTTAAATCGTGAAACACCAATCACGAAGTTAGTGTAAATCGAAAAAGAAAGTGCCAAACAGCACTACTGAGCAACTCCTCCCTTCCCCAAACCCCCCAACAACACACAAAAATGCATTCAGGAATAGAACTACATCAAGCTGGGGAAGAGCAAAACCATTCCCTCGCTTTTCTAGGATTTTTGTACAGGATCCAAAATTTGAATTTCACAAAATTTTGGAACTAAAATCAAATCAATTAAGATTGCATTGTCCGAAATCGCTGATATAAATATATCGGGGACAACTTGGTGAAATGAGAAAAACATTTAGTATCCAAGATTTCACCCCCTATATACGAATTTTCTCCCCATTTTAGTTATCATTGCTGCTTTTTGGAGAGGGTTGTTCTGCTACTTTTTTGTCCCTTTGCTCCTCGTATAGATGGTCGATGGATTACAGGCGACTTTTTTAATTATCCTAGAGTCTACATAATGTAACCGCTTCCTGTTTATCCTGACAAATAGCATACATCTTGATTAGATTTTGTGGGATCCATCCCTCACGCCCTTGCAAGAGAAACGTACATGCTAACCAAACAACTAGACATCCATTTTGATTTTTGATAGCCCCCCCTCCCCCCACCAATTAAAAGATGTCATGAACATGGAGCCTAACCACTATTGCATCAAGCTAACTGACATGTAAACATCATTGTACCTCAACAATAACAGTTCCCGGAGCATAAGTATTTATTTGGTATCAACCCCACTGATCAAATCCTGAAAATAGGCAAATATATAATTTTATCACATGGACATTGTAAGACAGCATCTATGAGTAGCATAGGTGATATATAAATCCACCTCCAAGAACTTATAATTATTATGGGTAGTAGAGTAAGTATATCTACGATTTAGTACCCTTTATCTAGTTTCTAAATATATTTTATAAATTCTTTTTCATTTAACTCGTAGTAAGCACCCCATAATTATGCAAATCTAAATCTTTTGTATTCACAAAATCAGATCACAAATTACGACGATCAAGACTCAAGACTCAGTAAAAGCCATGGCCTCAAATTTTGTCGAAATTTGATCGGCCGAAATGGTCAAAATGATCGAAATATGGGGGGGGGCCCTAGTACAAAAATGACCAAAATGATCGAAATTTCGATCGAGTTTCGACTGAAATTTTGTTTCGGTCAGTCACCAAAATGATGACCGAAACCGGCATTTAAAGATTCGGCGTGCTCCTACACGTTTTCTGCATAGAATCTCTCACAATAGAACACCGCATCAATCCATACCAATCACAACATTCCAACAAGAGTCGGGGACCTAATATGTCATTCTTCAAGCCAAGCCAGTTGATTCCTGTAGAAAACGACAATGCATAAGCATAATAATCAAGAGATAAAGATAAAGAACATGGAGAACACCCGGATTTACACAAAACCCTACTCCATAAGAATTGGGACGAAACCACTGGAGAACCGCCTCAAAGGGATGGCGTGTATATTGAACTCTCTAGATGAGTACAGGCGATGTGGAGCTTCTTATATAACCCCACCAATATGACCATGTTTCACTAATAGATGATGTCAGACTAAACACGTAGATGTAGTCATTAGACCTTGTAAGAATCCAATTACGCATCTATAAATGCATACTCTAACACCCCCCTCCCCATTCACAGAATATAGGACACCACAAAGAAAAATCAACTCAACGCAAACTCTCTTAGTTGCATGTTAAGGGTGTTGCTTCTCATGACGTGTTGGTGAGGAGGAACCGAGAGCTGGAGTGTGAACTGAGTCTCCTTGTCTGAGAAAGTGTGCTCTGTAATGCACTTGTCAGTTAAGGGAACTGAATTGAGTCTCCTCGACGGAGAACGCATGCTTTGTATTGTACAAAGTCATTGAAACTGGAATGAGTCTCTAGTAGAACTCTGGCCCGCAACATGTTGGAATTCAGCACAACACGTGCAAATTTCTCTCATCTCTCTGAAGGACCAAACTGAAGAAAGCCATGGGAATATCAGGTACATGAGGTCGTGGTCGCTAGAAAGACATGAGAATGTCTGTACCGGATTTCATGGTAGTTGGTGATGAAGGCTAAATTAAGTCTCCTCGTCGGAAAACTTGAAGAAACGGGGTCTCTCTGACACTGGCTCAGAGAATGCAATCTCTGATTCTCTATGCTTGAGTCCATATGGATTTTTCCGTATAAAACCTCTACCAGGTATCTATCATACATGGTCCACACGAAACCCTAAGCCCAAATGAAGAGTATGGGTCATTCTCTCATAATAATCCCCCTTCCTCCCATACTTGTCGAAAAATAAGACACCAACCAAGTTGGGAGAAGAGTTGAAGTGGGGAAAAAATAAAATCTCTCCTTTTTTCGACTTTTCTTCCTATTTTATTTTACAATCATTCTCTCTCTTTTTTCTTCAATAAGTTATTCATTTTATCCGACTTCTCTTTTTTTCGTGAATTGGCCTTTCCCCCCCTTTTCACAAGCCCCTTTTTTATATTAGACCCGCCAATTGGGCCCAAAATACTTCACCTTCCTTTTTTTCAATACTACAGCAGCCCAACTTGGGCCCAACTCCCCTTCTCTTCTCTTTTTTAAAATACAATAGCAGTTGTACTTAATAAGGCCCGAAACAAATGACTTGGAGCCCTATTTAATAAGTGATAGGGCCCCTTTCTCATCATCAAATAGGGTTCCCTGATAGGTCTTTCTCTTGGAGAAACTCCAACCCTGGCGCTGCCTGTATGAAAAGAGCTTCGGCTGTCGGGGCAATGTAGAAGGCTCCAGCGGTTTTTTTGTGTAGAACTCGCGTAGGAGAAAAAGCTGAGAAGGTACTCGCTCCTCAATGACATGGAGGATCCCAAGGGGAAATGATATTCATCTTATGACACTGCTGAAAAAGATGGGGTTCGATGGAACCCTAGCACTGTCAACTATCGCACTGAGGTGGAGAAGAGGCATCGGGTCTAGGGTCTCACGACCAAGGTTTGAAAAAACGAAAGGCGGAACGAGGCGGTCTCCTTGGAATCGAGGTGAGGCGTAGCCTCGAGGCGGTCGAGGCGTAAGCCTCAGTTTATATAGAAAAATATGTATAAAACTACAATTATATATATCTCTATGTAATTATATGTTCTCTGCCCAATATATAATAATTTACACTACAAGATATGATGAAATAATAAAGATAAGAACCCAAAAATAGAAGATAAAACAACATCATATACATTTCTACACATTTTCATCCAATCAAAGAGGAATTCATTGACTATATATATCGTGAAAGAATTAAACAATACATATATGTCTATGAAATATTGTTGTAATTAAAAGTATGACTAAATATACATCGAAGAAATTTATGTTATGTGTCTAACATATAATATATGATCGCACGAGAAACCATGAATCATATCCATTTCGAGCAAATCTTTGAAATATTGTTGTAATTAAAAGTTCGATTAAATATATGTCGAAGAAATTTATGTTGTGTCTAATATATAATATAAGGCAACATGAGAAAACATGAACCTTATCAATTTTGTTTTGCTTGATATATTGCAAATCTTGTTAAGTTACAAGTATTGTTTTATTTAATATTTATGAATTCATTCATTAAGAGTGAAATAGTAAGAGTTTGCCAAAATAGTTGGATAATTGTAAATATGAAGTTATAGGCAAGACATAAACATCATATTTAGGCATTCATCTTATATAATCATTATCCTAAATAAACAGATATTGACAAGCTTCTCAAACTACTAAGGAAACCATTAAAATAATAAAAAAATACTTCAAAAAAAGCAAAAACACTTCACGAAACGCCTCGACCGCCTCGAGGCGTTCCGCCTCGAGGCTACGCCTCGACCACTCGAGGCGCACGCCTCACAGGACTGGTCTGAGGCGTAAGCCTCGAGGCTAAAAGGGACCGCCTCGCCTCGAGGCGTACGCCTCGACCGCCTCGAGGATAGCCTTTTCGAACTATGCTCACGACCACCGATGCGGTGGTGTTTCCTGGAGATGCAGGAGGTTTCACTTGTGGAAAATAATGAAAAGATGAAAGAGCATGATCTATTCAAGAGGTCTAAGGGTCCTTATATAGGACAAAACCCTAGAGAGGTCAAAGGAGAAAATACATAAATGCCCTTTAGAATATTCTGCTATAGAATATTCCTACCACATAGAATATTCTCCTAACAAATATACTCCTAGCACATAATATTCTCCTGACACTCCCCCTTAAGTTGGAGCATATTTATCAATCATGCCCAACTTGTAAACAACCCAGGAGCGTCGCTTCTTTGATAGTGCCTTTGTGAAGACATCTGTACGCTGAAGGTTAGTGTTGATGTGAGTAGTGGTAATTCTTCCAATCCCGACAACATCACGAACAAAATGGCAGTCAACCTCTATATGCTTGGTTCGCTCATGGAACACTGTGTAGAGATATTTCTATGTTCTATGTACCCTTTCTGCTATTTTTATTTTCTTGTATCCATCTTATGTAATTTACCCATAGGTCTTCTCTCTATAAGAGAGCCTATGGTTCTTTGGAATAAGCAATTCATTCTCTTCTTCCAACATGGTATCAGAGCCAACCTACACCCTACCCCAAACCCTAGCTGCCCACCACCTTTCTCTTCTCTCTCGTCGTTGCCGCCCCACCCACCCCTCCCCTCTCTCGCCGCCGCCCCTCCCCCCCCACCCCTTCTCTCTCTCTCTTTCTCTCTCTCTCTCTCTCATCTCTTGACCTATGGGTTTGAGTGCATAGGTCTACATATGCACTCAAATCCTCAGATGTTTGTGTAGACATTCATTTCTTGGTCTAAAAATCCTAATTCTATATCTCCGGCAAGATGTCAGAAAACAAGGTCGACATAACCTCCACGTGCTCTTTCAAAGGTCCAGCGTCCATCGTCAAGATGGATGGGACGAACTATGAGCTCTGGGCTATGCAGTTCATGAGTCTCATGAAGTCAAATGGTAAGAAGCACATTCTTACAGAAGAAGAGCCGACGGAGAAGACTAGGGTTTATGCCTCATGGGAGGCCGATGATTCGTACGCCAAAGTCTGACTTTCATGTACACTGACGATGGAGATTGCTTACGATGTACTCCATCAGCCCACTGCTAAGGAGATGTGGGACATCCTTGTGGCAACATACTCGCATGCGCAAAACGAGACCAAGATCCTTCAACTCCAACATGACATATTTACTGTCATGCATAACGGACAACCTCTTCATTTGCTGTATACATCTTTGCGAGGGATGTTTGAGAAGCTCTACAACACATTCCCCTTACGGCAACTCCCGAGCAACACAAGACTTTTCGGAATGCTACCATGGTGGGGGTCTTACTAGCGGCACTTGATCATGAATATGATGTTGCTAGCTCGCAGATGCTTGCGGATGCTGCTATTCCTCCAATGGAGGAAGTGTACTGCAGGCTTAGCCGGATTACAGTCTCGACTGCTACTACTCAGCCTCCTTCGGCGATGGCGGCCTCCCGAGGCAGAGGAGCCCTTCTTCGTTCCGTAGTCGTGGACCTCGTGGTAGAGGCGGTCGCATCCGTCAGCCCTGCACATTGTCATCGCCCAGGTCACACGGAGGAAAACGCTATTCTAAGCATGGTTTTCCCGGCATCGGTGCATATAACTGAGCACGTTGCATCTCCACTGGCATCTGCTTCAAACCAGAGGTTTGAGGAACTTGTTGCCAGATTTCGAGATATCATGCCTCATGTCTCTATAGCATCTCCGGGAGGCAACTCTGATATAGCTGCTTCAGCCTCTGCCAGTACGTCAGCCACTGCTGGCACCTCAAGCAAGGTTGCAGAAAGCGATAGTCGGTACTCGGTCAACAGGGTCACTGACTAAAGATTAATCGGCAGTCGGGCAACTAATCGGATTTAGTCGTTCATTAGTCGGTTTTGAATTTTTTTAATTATTTAAAATATATAAATCAATTTTTATACACATATTCTTATATATATACATTAATTTATACATTTTATATACTATCATAATGAAATAAAAGAAGTAATTGTCTTTAAACATAACACTAAGCAAATTAGAATAAGTTTGCTTTAAAAAAATCGAAAAACTAAAAAATTAAAAAAATCTCTATGTAAAAGTCGGTCTTGTAGTCGGCCCGATTAGTCGGGTTGATCGACTAATAAGTCGGCTACCCCACCGACTCGACTAGTTGGGCCGATTAATCGGCCTAGTCGACCGACTTTTACAACAGTGACCTCAGGTAATGCTTATGCCTTTACTTCTTGTCATGGATCTGACGTTTCAGAATGGATTATGGACTCCGGCGCGACACATCATCTTTGCCAAGAAAGATAAACTTACATCCTACAGGGAGGTTCCACCAGGGAGAACTGTAGTGATAGCAGATGGGACCCTTTCCCCCATCATTGGACAGGGGGAAATCAGTTTGACGCCTTCTATGCGTCTACAGAATGTGTTGCATGCTCCAGATTTTTCGATATATTTATTATCTATCAGTCATATTACAAAGGATTTGCACTGTCGCGCTATTTTTTATCCATCGTCTCTTGATTTTCAGGACATTCTTATGGGCAGGGTGATTGTTTGTGGCTGCGAGCAGGATGGTCTTTATCGTCTGGTCCGAACTCCCTATGCTGGCGTCTCCTCTCAGTCAAGCAGACTAGTCTCTCCTTTTACATGGCATCTTTGCTTTGACCACCTCCCTCTTCAGAAGATGTGTCATATCTTGCCGTAGATTTCACCGGCTTCTTCTTTTCAGTGCGAAGCGTGTCAGTTGGGAAAGCATCGCAGATCTGCTTTCACTAGTGGTCAGTCTTGGAGCAATAGCCATGGAAGGCCGTATCGATATTGATATCGTTTCGATATCGTATCGATACGATATTTCGAAGATATATCGATGATATATCGCCGAAATATCGCCCATATCGACGAGCCTTTGTGAAGAAAATGCCTGGAAATCAGGATATATCGCCATATCGGTGCCATATCAGTCCCATGTCGATATCGATATATCGGCGATATATCCCCGATATCGCGATATTTCCTTCCATGGCAGTAGCTCCCCTTTTGAATTATTTCATGTTGACATTTGGGGTCCGAGTCGTGTTCCTGATCACTAGGAACACAGGTTTTACCTAGTTGTTGATGACTTTTCTCGATTGTCATGGGTATTTTTGTTGAAGAATAAATTTGAAGCAGGGGATGTGATCAAAAATCTTATAAATGAAGTGCAGAATGGTTTTGTCTTCTACTGTGAAATTCGTGTGGACGGATAATGCTTTGGAATTTTGTACTCGTGCTCTTTCACATTTCTTCTCGTCTCGAGGCATTATCTATAAACAACTTGTGCTTACATATCTCAACAGAAGGGTGTTGCAGAGAGAAAGCATCGCCATCTTCTCAATATCACTCGGACTCTACTTATCCAGAGTCGTGTTCCCCATTCTTATTGGGTGATGCAGTCCTTACAACATGTTATCTGGTGAATCGTATGCCATCCTCTGTCTTAGGTGAGAAAGTTCATCTTTCCGTTGTTTTTCCTGACAAGGAATTGTTCTCACTTACTCCTCCTGTCAAGTATGGGTTTGTTGGGTACTCTCGGACTCAAAAGGGTTACCGATGCTATGACCCTTTGAGCAGGAAATATTACGTCAGTGTTGGTGTCACCTTTTTTGAGTCTGTGATGTATTTCTCTCCTACATGTGACAGGTTGGCTTCATCTACATCCAATGATAAGATTTATGTGCCATCTCCTCCCCTGCGTCTGTCTTCTCCCATACAAGTTCTTGTTGTTCCGCCACCACCACCACAACCACCAGTTTCACCTTTACTGAAATTCTATACTCGTCAGCTTGTCCGTGCTCATGGTACTCGTCAGTCATCTGGCATGCCTCAGGTTCGTCCAGATAATATTACTAACGATGGGTCTGAAAATGTGTAAGTGCAGGGATCTTTACAGGAGATTAACATACCATCGAGTATTGTTTCTGATGATCTGAATGTACATATTGCCTTACAAAAGCAGAAGTGTACATGTGCTTCATATCTGCTTGCTTCACAGGTTTCCTTCCACCGTCTCACAGGGGACTTTCAGAGGTTTGTTGTTGCCCTATCTACCATGGACATACCACAAAATTATCAGGATGCCTTGAAGGTTAGTTGTTGGCGTTCAACCATGGAGGAGGAAATGGTTGCTTTGCAGTCGTGGGGTACCTGGAGCTTAGGCTCGGCTCCCCCAAGAGCATCTGTTGTGAATTGTAAATGGGTATTTACTGTCAAATATCATGCAGATGGGCAGCCTTGACTGTTACAAAACAAGGTTGGTGGCGCAAGGGTTCACTCAAACATACGGCGTGGATTATATGGACGCATTCTCTCCAGTCGCGCATCACTCGACTCGACGTGTTCTCCTTTCAGTTGTTGTGGTATGTGATTGGCCCTTGTTTCAGCTTGATGTTAAGAATGTCTTTTTGTATGGGGATCTGCAGGAAGAAGTATACATGCAGTAGCCTCCGGGATTTGCTGTTGAGGGGGAGAGTCAGAAGGTGTGTAGACTTCACAAGGCAATATATGGCCTTCACAAGGCAATATAAGGCCTTGACAACCTCTCACCTAGGGTTGTCAAGTATGTATTTGTTGAGTACTCTCGGACTCAGAAGGGTTACCGATGCTATGACCCTTTGAGCAGGAAATATTACGTCAATGCTGATGTCACCTTTTTTGAGTCTGTGATGTATTTCTCTCCTACAGGTGACAGGTTGGCTTCATCTACATCCGATGATGAGGTTTATGTGTCACCTCCCATGCATCCGTCTTCTCCCATACCAGTTTCTGTTGTTCCACCACCACCACCACCACAACAACCAGTTTCACCTTTACTGAAATTCTATACTCGTCGGCCTATCCCTACTCATGGTACTCCTCAGTCATCCAGTACGCCTCAGGTTTGTCCAGATAATATTACTAACGATGGGTTTGAAAATGTGCCAGTGCATGGATCTTTATAGGAGATTAAAATATGGGCGAGTATTGTTTCCGATGATCTGAATATACCTATTGCCTTACAGAAGCAGAAGCGTACATGTGCTTCATATCCGCTTGCTTCACAGGTTTCCTTCCACCGTCTCACAGGAGACTTTCAGAGGTTTGTTGTTGCTCTATCTATCGTGGACATACCACAGAATTATCAGGATGCCTTGAAGGTTAGATGATGGCGTTCAGCCATGGAGGAGGAAATGGTTGCTCTGCAGTCGCGGGGTACCTGGAGCTTGGTCTCTACTCCCCAAGGAGCATCT
The DNA here is from genome assembly GCA_037367405.1 of Ottelia alismoides. NCBI lineage: Eukaryota > Viridiplantae > Streptophyta > Magnoliopsida > Alismatales > Hydrocharitaceae > Ottelia > Ottelia alismoides. The sequence continues at coordinate 1,896,439 of JAZKJV010001079.1, read as the reverse complement.
GTTGTCAGTTGTAAATAGGCATTTACTGTCAAATATCATGCCGATGGCAGCCTTAATTGTTACAAAGCAAGGCTGGTGGCGTGAGGGTTCACTCAAACATACAACGTGGATTACATGGACACATTCTCTCCAGTCGCGCGTCACTCGACTCTACGTGTTCTCCTTTCAGTTGTTGTGGTACGTGATTGACCCTTGTTTCAGCTTGATGTTAAGAATGCCTTTTTGTATGGGGATCTACAGGAAGAAGTCTACATGCAACAGCCTCCGGGGTTTGTTGCTGAGGGGGAGAGTCATATGGTGTGTAGACTTCACAAGGCAATATATAGCCTTAAGCAAAGCCCACGGGATTGGTTCAGAAGCTTTCTGACCTAATTGAAAGGCAGGGGTTCAAAAGATCAAATGCAGATCATTCTTTGTTTGTGCAGAAGACTCCCGGAGGTATTGTTGTTATCATGGTTTATGTTGATGATATACTTGTTACGGGAGATGTTATGCAGGGGATAAAGATGGCAAAAGCATTTATGAGCCATCAGTTTGTTACTAAGGATCTTGGCACCCTACGATATTTTCTAGGGTTGGAGTTTGCTAGGAATGCGCAAGGTCTTGTGATGACCCAAAGAAAGTATATTACAGACATGCTTGTTAAGACGGGCATGATCGGGTGTCGATCCTCGATTACTCCTATGGGTCCCATCATGAAGTTATATGATGATGACACAAATGAGGTTGACATGAAAAGATATAGAGAGATGGTGGGAAAACTTCTATATAATATTATCACTAGACATGATATCTCTATTGCAGTGAGTCGGGTGAGCCAGTTCATGGAACATCCCAGACAAGTACCTTGAGATATCTAAAGTCTTCTCCAAGTGCAGGACTACTGTTCAGGAAAGAAACAAAGATTTCTGTTTCTGCATATGCTGATGTAGACTATGCAGGATGCCCTAAGGATCGGAAGTCTACTTCAGGTTTTGCAGTGTTTGTTGGTAGCTCTTTAGTTTCTTGGAAAAGCAAGAAACAAACATTGGTAGCTAGATCTAGTGCAGAATCTGAGTATAGGGACATGGCACAAGCAAGTACAGAGATGATGTGGGTTCGAGCTGTGTTAGAAGACTTGCATATAGATGTACATCTACCCATGCAGTTACAATGTGATAATCAAGCAACGTTATTCATTGCTAATAATCATGCATTCCATCAAAGAACAAAGCATATTGAGGTAGACTGCCACTACACTAGAGATATGATTCAAAAGGGCTTGATTTCTACTTCCCATGTCAGTTCAGGAGAGCAGACTGCCGACATTTTTACCAATCCATCGCTCAAAGGGTCATTCCAGAAGTGTTCTTCCAAGCAGAGCATGATTGACATCTATGCTCCATCTTAAGGGGGAGTGTAGAGATATTTCTATGTTCTATATACTCTTTCTGCTATTTTTATTTTCTTGTATCCATCTTATGTAATTTACCCATAGGCCTTCTCTATATAAAAGAGCTAGGCTTTTCTTGAATAAACAATTCATTCTCTTCTTCAACCACACTGGATTCGTAGCAATATATGTAGCAGATTTGTTGTCACTGTAGAGTGGAATAGGAGTAGTGACAACAATATCAAGTTCTTACACAAAAGTTAATAGCCACGTGATCTCGCAAGTAGCCTGAGCCATCGCCATGTACTCTGCTTCTGCACTGGATCTAGATACAACAGTCTACTTCTTGCTTCTCCAAGTAGCAAGATTTCCTCCAACCATCATAGCATAACCTGTGGTGGAGCGTCGATCCTTTGGTGAGCTTGCATAATTGGCATCAGCATATGCAATAACATCAGTGTACCCATTTGCCCCATAGAAGAGGCCACGCCCTGGTGATTTCTTCACGTATCGTAGAATCTGAAGAACATCCTGCCAGTGATTGTAACAAGGTTGCTCCATGTGTTGACTAGCTCTGCTGACTGCATAGGAAATATCTGGTCTAGTGACAGTAAGGTAAAGAAGTTTGCCAACTAGGCTTCTATATCGAGTTACATCTTCAAAGATAGGATCAGAGGATGTGAATTATTTCTTAGGATCTGCAGGAATGCCAGTGGGCTTGCATCCAAGTAATCCGGCTTCCGTAAGGATGTCCAGACAGTATTTCCTCTGTGAGAGATGAAGACCCTCTATAGTATGTAGTACTTATATGCCCAAGAAATATCGTAGTGGACCAAGATTCTTGGTAACAAATACCTTCTGGAGGAAGGCCTTGGTCTCTAGTATCCCTTTATCACCAGCACCTGTGACAACCATATCATCCACATAAACTGCAAGAATCACAGTACCAGTTGTTCGTCTTCTGACAAAAACAGAGTAATCAGAGGTTGTTCTCCGATAGCCAAGAGTGTTGATCTCTGCAGTAAGTCTGTCGAACCATGCCATTGGCTCTGCTTTAGGCCATATATTGCTTTGCGAAGTCAACATACATACCCCCCCTCGACTTCATAACCTGGAGGTTGCATCATGTACACTTCCTCATCAAGATCTCCATATAAGAACGCATTTTTCACATCTAACTGAAAGATAGGCCATGCCTTATTAGTTGCCACAGAAAGAATAGTCCTTATTGACCTCATAAGCGCAACTGGTGAGAATGTCCCAAAGTAATCCACTACATATGGCTATGTGAAGCCCTGTCAATCGACTCATCTGGTGATTGTTTGGTCGTGAAGACACATTTACATGTCACAAGTCTAGTCCCTTCGGGACATTACACTAGATCCGATGTTCTCATGGTAATAAGAGCATCCATTTCTTCATCCATGGCCTTTCGCCATCCTGAATCCTGCAAAGCACTATGGTGGTCTCTCGGAATAGAAATAGTCATGAGAGCATCTGCATTCCGTCTGTCAGTGCAAGATAATCCAGCAGTAGAGGTGAAATGATACATGGGATGAGAAGTACATTGCCTCTTATTCCTGGAAGAGCAATTGGAAGATCTTGGGGATCATCCAGGACAGTATTGGAGGGGACACTTGAGAAGGTATATCATCCTGAAAAAGAGAAACAGGCAAAGGAACACATGGTGGTGAAGGTATTTTTCTGCATTTATAGACAATGGGTGGTGGTGGGAGATCCAGAGGGATATCTGTAACATATTGAGTGAAGAAGCTTGTTTGCTCAAAAAAGGTTTCATCTACAGAGATATAATAGCAACGTTCAATTGGATCATGACACATGTAACCTTTTTTAGTACGAGAGTAACTGAGGAAGACACATTTGATCGCACGAGGAGAAAGTTTGTCTGTAGAGTGAAAGTTATGAACAAAGGACACACATCCAAAGATTCTCAAAGGAAGAGGAAAAGGTGACTCAGTTGGGTAAAGTAGAGAGAAGGGGTTGATCCATTTAGGTTTGGAGATGGAATTCTGTTGATAAGATGAACAACGGTCAGAACGGCATCACCCCAATAGGTTTTGGGAACCTTCATCTGAGTAAGAAGGGAGCGGGCAATATTTAGGATGTGTCTGAGTTTTCTTTCTGCTATCCCGATTTGTTGGGACGTATATGGACAAGAGGTTTGATGTATGGTACCGTGGGAGGCGAAGAAATCTGATAGGTGATGTGTAAATTCCAGGGCATTATAAGAACGGAAAATTTGTATATCAGAGGAGAAGATATTCTTGACATAACGAAAGAAGTTTTTGACAATTTTGTTAATCTCTGAACGCTCTTTTAGAAGATAAACCCAAGATGACCTACCATAATCATCAACAAAAACAACAAAATACCTATGTCCACTCAGAGTACGGACCGGACAATGTCCCAAAATATCACAATGGATGAGGGAGAGGAACTTCACGACGAGGCTCAGTACGAGCGGGGAACGATGCTCGATGATGTTTCCCGAATTGACATGCCTCACACTTAAAAGGCTTGAGCATAAAGAGTTTAAGGAACATTAAAGAGAGAGCTTTGGCAGAAGGATGACCGAAACGAAGATGGCAGAGAAGACGATCAGCAGAGATGGACGAAGCGCCAGCAAAACCAGAGTCAGAAGGAATATTAAGAAAATAAAGACCCTTCTTCTCATGTCCCCCACCAAAGATCTGTCTCGTCCGGATGTCCTGAAAATAATAGCAAAACTCATCAAATATAACTCGACAGTTAAGCTCAATGCACAGCTTGTGAACAGATAATAGAATAAGAGGAAAGTCAGGAGCGCAGTGAATGTTAGTAAGCCGGAGATTGGAGGAAAACTCCATGGTGCCCACATTAGTAATAGGAGAATGGGCACCATTAGCAACCCGAACAGTCTTCACAACGGAAGACGGTCGTGAGGAGGTGAGAAGACTATCTTCTCCTATCAGATGAGTTGATGCACCCGAGTCGATGATCCATGCAGGAGCAGATGTAGAGGCAGAGCTGGCAATTGTACCTGATGTAGTGGCCAGGCTAGCAGTAGGAGTAGAGGCAGAAGTATCACTGGCAAAGTTCTGTAACAGTTGTCGAATGCGAGCATACTCAGAAGCAGTAAAGGAGGTCTGACTGTCACTGGAAGACTGAACATGAGAGGTGTCCATAGTATCATAGATTCCATTGCAAGAGACAGTCTCATAGGCGGTGTTGGCATTGGGAGCATGGTTTTAAAAAACGTGCCTCGAGGCGCTGAGGCGTACACCTCGAGGTGGTTTTCCAAGAAAACTGCCTCGAGGCGTCCGCCTCAAGCTGCCCATGTGAGGCGTGCGCCTCGAGGCGCTGAGGCGGTCTGGAGGCGCTGCATCGGCCTGCACAGGTTTGGTACCCTATATTTTATATTTTTTTATATTAATTTTTATGCTATTTTAAGTATAATAATAATTGTTAACAACTTGATTTGTTATATAGCCATATATCTTTATTCTGTATATAAAATATGCATTATCCTTTAAAAAATCGTTAACATTATATAATGATTCTTCAATTGAGTTTAGCAAATCGGATGGTAGGGTATGGTGCAACAGGGGGGCATACAACGATTCTTCAATTGAGTTTAGCAAATCGGATGGTTATAATTCAAGACATATTGATATATATGCTAGTCATATAACACATATAAAACAATATAGACATATTATATATCGTGTATGTTAATAATATATGTCAGCCACATAAGTTTGCTTCACCCATATACATAAAGGGAAGCGTTACATATCGACAAGAACTTCACCCACCAACATTAGTGGAGGTCATAATAAGCTTTGCATTTTATTGGATGATAATACAAATTATGATTCAAAGTAAATCATGCAAAGAATATTATATATTCTCATGCTCATAGCATATATGGTGAATATGTTGGGAATATCTAAATTTGTGATTTTATAAATAAATATAATTATGTTTTATTATATTATATATATATTCTTATATAAATCGAGGCTTACGCCTCGCCTCATCAAGGGAAAACCGTCTCGATCTGCCTTACGTTTTCTAAAACCATGATTGGGAGGCATGCCAAACTTCGCTCAACAGCATTCTGACGGATAATTCACGCGTCCGCAATGAGTGCATGGTGGATATCGGGCAGTAATAGGATCACGCCCAGGCCACGACTTGAGTCATGTCCCCGTACAGACTCACGGCCTCTATCTCGACCAAAGTCACGGCCACGTCCTCCTTGGTAAGTCGAGAGTCCTTTAGTAAAATGTGATGTAGTCTCAACAGACAGAGGAGGTGGAGGAGACTCTAGTTCCTGTAGTTGGCCAAAGATGGTCTCAAGAGAGGGTAGAACTGCAGCAGTCAGAAAATGATCCTTCACTGACTTGTAACGTGGATGTAATCCTGATAAGAAACAATACACTTGCCATTCTGCGCGCTCTCCTATCTGTTTGTCACAACAAGCAGGTTGGAAGATAAGGAGCTCCTCAAACAGGTCGGTGAGCAGTTGATAGTACTTGATCAAGGATATATCTCCTTGATTTGCAGACCAAATCCATGTATAAGTATCTGAGAGTCAGCACTTGGTTGTCTTCCGGGAGTAAGTGTTTTCAAGGCTCTCCCACATTGCCTTTGCAGTTTCCTTGTAGAGAAGATTGGTGGCTATATTTGGATCGAACTATCGGTCATCCAAGTAATCACCTGGCAGTTGTCGACGTACCATGTATCGTAGTCCTTTTCTGTCCCCTTGGGCGGATCCTTAGTAAAGACATAGTTCTTTCGTTGACCACCAGTAAACACCTTGAAGGATCAAGACCATAGTACATAGTTCTCAAAACCTTGAGTTTGATAGAAGTGCCCTGGATCATCACAGAGGAAGTTGGGTACAGGGGCTTGGGTTCAGTAGATGCCATGATGGCCGCAAAGGTCAAGAAAAAGTGACCAAGATAGTAGTTGCAGTCCTAAGTATCAATAGACCTAGCAGTACATCGAACGAAAGTCCGACAAATGGTGCAGCCCGAGGGGTGGCACGGGGTCGTGTGAGGGTGGGGCCGCTAGAGGCACAGGGTCGCTAATTGTGGCGACATGCAAGGGTGAGACCACTGAAGGCGGCGCGGGGTCAGTGGAGCAGCAAGGGGCGGTGCGGGGTCGCGAGAGTGGGCGGTGCAGAGCCGCTAGGGCAGCGCGGGGCTACGAGGATGGGCGGCGTGGGGCCACTAGGGCGATGCGAGGCCGCTAGAGGCGGCGTGGGGCAACAAGAGGGGGGCGGCGCAGGGCTGGTGGTGGCGGTAGGATTAGGTCAAAACACCGGTCTAGGATTGTTGTTCTGATACCATGTAGAAAATAATGAAAAGATGAAAGAGCACGATCTATTCAAGAGATCTAGGGGTCCTTATATAGGAAAAAATCATAGAAAGCTCAAAGGAGAAAATACATAAATACCCCTAAGAATATTCTCTTATATAATATTCCTAGCACATAGAATATTCTCCTATAGAATATTCCTAGCATATAGAATATTCTCTTAACACAGAATATTCTTCTAACAGCACTCTTAAGTCAAAGTCGTGTTGAGGTGAGGAGCACTGCATGGAGATGGATCTCCTCGAGGATGCAGTGTCACAGATACCATCGGATTAGGATTCCTTGGAGTCTGGAGGTGTGACAGAGGTATCAGAGCCCCTCCCCCCAAGCTTGGAGCTGATCGGAGAATATTTGTGCACCTTGATGCTACTGTGTGTCTGTTGCAAGCTTTTGGATTAAGGTTCCCCATTGGGGAGAACCCATCTTTGCCGCCTTCCGATATATCTCATCGTAATAGCCAGGAAGGATTGTGATTAAGTTTCTCCAATGAGAACCCTAAAGACGGTGCTTCCTGCGGCCTGAAGGATGGTATCGTATGACTAGAAGGAGGATCGCTTGGGTTGATGATTCCCATCACCGCCTACACTTGGGCTACCAATTGGAGTTCGTTGTTCCTGACGGGTGATGCTCGTTGCGGTACTTTGTGTGTGCCACCTCGAGTTGTGTGTACCTAGAGATAAGGGCTATAGATGTGCCCATCTGGAGGTAACAAGGCCTACCACCAAGCTGGAGGTAGCGGTGCCCTGAGAAGACGTTGATCGGAGCCGATGAGGTCGAGACTTGCCGGAAGGACTAGATATAGGGTTTCGTGAACAAACATTGGTCGTTGTTGTCATGTTGAATTAGGGTTTCAACAAAAACCCTAGAACTCTCGAACTTGAACATATGATCTTCAAGAAAATGTATAATCGAACCCACTCCGACACCATGTACAAAACGACAATGCATAAGCATACTAATCAAAGAAAAAGATAAAGAACATGAAGAATACCGAGACTTACGTGGAACCCTACTCCATAAGGAGCGAGATGAAACCATGGAAAAGGATGGATGTGTATATTGAATTTTCTCAATGAATACAGGTGGTGTGGGACTTCTTATATAACCCCACCAATATGATCAAGTCTCACTAGAAGATGATGTGGAACTAAACCTGTGGATGTGGTAATTGGATCCGGGAAGAATCCAACTACTCATTTATGGATGCATACTCTAACAGTTCAAATGAAAAATAACAACTCGGACATGCCTGAGAAGGCTACCCCCATCGATTGAAGTCGCACCCAAGATCACTTTGGAGCTCTCACGAGTCACGAGTAACAAAAACACGTGATGTATGTCTTTTCTAGCTTCTAAGTAATGTAGATAAGACCCATTAGCCACAGTTTGAAAAATGAAAAGTGACGAGGTGGTTTCCCCAAAATCAAAGCAATGCGTAAGCCTCATTTTTTTCCAAAAATTTTACAATTTAGCAAAAAAATATGATATTAACAAAACTACATAATAACACATTTCCTATTTAAAGTAATTAAATGATTTTAGAATAATTCTTAAATGGAAAGCTGAATAATTATAACTTAACAATCCTATTATATGGCATTTAAATCTTGTTGGAAGAAAATACAAAAATGTGTTTATTAAAGAGAACCCTAGGGCTCACTTATATAGGGAGAGACCCAACAGGTAAATTACATAATGTAGATGAAAGAAATAGAAAGGGTTTTTATTAGTTGTGCCCCTCTGAGATATTTCAAAATCAGTTATACCCCTCCCTTTTTGGAAATATCAATTGTGCACCCGACTTCTTGTCGTTCTATCACGTGTACCCCTCCGTTAGTTTAACCGCCAATAAGTTGAACTTAACCATAATTTTTTTAAACCATGGTACAGTCAAGAGGAGCATAATTGTCCAAGACTTCGTCACCAGCTTCCTCCACTTTTTCTTCTTCCTTTCACTGGGCGGAGGGGGAGCTGCAGGGTGGCGGGAGCCGAGAGGAATTGTACGTAGAGGGGAGGTGTTGGGGGAGGTGTGGCCATCGAGCCTGAACGGGAGTCCGCCTAGATCGAAGCACACGTGAGGGTGGAGCCCCGGCCCGTGGAAGTCGGTGCCGAGGGACGAGGGTACGAGCGCCACGGAGATCGCGGTACTCCACGATCTTCATCTCCTCGAGGTCAACGATGGCCACGATGCCCTCGATGGGGCGCGAGTACTTGGAGGCAGTGCCACCCGCAAAGCACATGACCTTCACCAAGGCCTTAAATGTCGGTTTCGGTCACCATTTCGGTATCGACCAAAATAGAATTTCGATAGAATTTCGGTGGAATTTCGACCGAAGTTTCGGTCATTTTTTGTACTAGGACCCCCATATTTCGGTCATTTCGGTCGAATTTCAGTTTCGACTGGATATCGATATTCGACAGAAATTCGACTGAATTTCGCTGAAATTTGAGGCCATGACCTTCACCCTCCTCCTCCCCTTCCCTCTCTCCCCGAACCACCTGATACCTCCTCGTGTCCAGCCCCCTCCTCACCGACTCATGGGACAACTCTTACTACAGCGGTAAGTCCACCACCGCGATCAGCTCCTCCACATCATCATCGGATACATGTGCCCCTCGTGGAGCCCGTACCCTTCCACCGACTTCCCCTGGCACGTCCACCGTCACCTCGAAGAAGGTGGTTGCAGCCGAACGGACGATGGTCGTGGCCAAGGTTGCAAAAGTCGGTAGTCGGTACTCGGTCGGTTGGGTCACTGACTAAGGATTAATCGGCAATCGAGTGACTAATCGGATTTAGTCGGACTTTAATCGGCTTTGAATTTTATGATTATTTTAAATATATAACTCATTTTTATACATATATTTACATAAATTTTGTACATTTTTATGCTATCATAATAAAATAAAAGAATTAATTGAATTTAAATAAAACATTAAGCTTATTATTATAATAAGTTTGCTTATAAAAAAGCAAAACATTAAAAAATATGGTATCTTCAAGCAAAAAATGGTCAATTAGTGTACTTAGTCGGAATTAGTCGGTACTCGGTCAGCCACCCCACTGACTAGACTAGTCGGACCTACTAGTCGGACCAGTCGGGTGACTTTTACAACATTGGTCGTGGCGTAGCGGGGCGGGGGAGGATGGGGAGGAGACCCAAGAGAGGACCGTGGGCTTGTCGGGGTCGTTCAAGGAGACTTGGTGGATGCGAGCAGGGAAGTCCTGAGAGGCGGGTAGCTACCGACGAGGCGATGGACAGTCCTGAGCTCCGAGGGGGTCAACGGTTCTGGTGGGTGGCGAGATCCCATGGTGCCCTCAGCGGTGATCAGGAGGAGGATGGTGATCAACATCAGTGGTCCTCTCATGGCGATCGAAGCCATGATGTTAAATGATGTTGGAATTTTGGTATTGTGATCATCAACTTGGTATTGAGCAGAAGGTCACTTTTGTTTGTGTTTTTAATGAGAAAAGGATTCAGTGGCAACAATCTAAGAGGGTGGAGGGGAGGTGCGGAGGGAGGAGCTCGAGGTGGAGGGAGAGGAAGTGTCGGAGGATGTGCAGGATGTTGGGGAGGAGGAAGAGAAGGGGGAGGAAGAGGAAGAGGATAGGGGAGGAGGAAGAAGGGGATGGACTTTTCAGCCTATTTTCTTAAATTTAATTCCCAAAGTGTCCCCAAAATTAATGTCCATTTGTGTTGAGAATGGACGGCAACTAAACTGAGGGGCACAAGCGATAGAACGGCAAGAAGTCGGGGGCACAACTGACATTCCCGAAAAAGAAGGGGCATAACTGATATTGGAATATCTCGGAGGGGCACAACTGATAAAAACCCAAATAGAAAATATATAAACCATACTATAACATACAAATCTCTCTACATTCCCCCTCAAGATGGAGCATAGAGTCATTCATGCTCGACTTCAATGAACACTTCCAAAAGGGTCCTCTGGTTAATGCCTTGGTGAGGATGTCAGCATTCTGCTCCCTTGAGCTGACATGGGACGAGGAAATGAAGCCTTTCTGGATCATATCACATGTATAATGGCAATCCACCTCAATATGCTACGTTCTCTCGTGAAAAGTGGAATTATGAGCAATGAATAAAACTGCTTGGTTATCACATTGTAACTGCATAGGAAGTGGTACATCAATGCTTAGGTCAACTAGAACAAACTTGACCCACATCAACATCATCTTTATGCTCCCTTATGCCATAGCTCTGTATTCGGATTCAGCACTAGATCTGGCAACAATTGTTTGCGTCTTGCTCTTACAGGACATTAGAGAGCCACCGACGAATACCACGAAGCCTGAAGTAGATTTCATGTCCCTAGGGCATCATGCATAGTCTGTCTATGCAAGTTGTGACAGTAAGGGATGCCCCCTTTTTCTGAATAGTAACCCTACACCTGGAGATGACTTCAACTACCTCAAGATCATATGACTGCATCCATATGCACCTGCCTAGGTTGCTACAAGAACTAACTAACCTGACTAACAGCAAATGAAATGCATGGCATGGTAATGGTAACATAAATTAGCTTCCCCACAAGTTCATTGTATCTTCTCTTCTCCACTTCTTCGGTATCATCATCGTATAGTCTCATACCAGGAATCATAGGACTAGTAGCAAGTATGCACGCAATCATGCATGTCTCGGCTAGAAGATATGTAGCATACTTTCTTTGGGTCATTACCAGACCCTGTTTGTTCCTAACAAACTCTAATCCCAGAAAGTACTTAGGATGTCAAGGTCCTTGGTGACAAACTGTCGTCCAAGAAACCCATTTGACTCGCTCCCCTGCACATCATCTCATGCAATGATGATATCATCAGCATACACCATAATAACAATAGTACCTCTGTGGGTTCGCTGAACAAACAAAGAATGGCTCGCATTCGACCTCGTGAATCCATGTTGCTCAATCAAGTCCGAAAGCTTCTGGAACCATGCTCTTCGGCTCTGCTTAAGACCATAAATGGTCTTGTGAAGTCTACACACATGGTGACACTCCCTCAGCAGCAAACCCAGGTGGTCGTTGCATGTAGACTTCCTCCTGGAGATCGTCATATATGAATGCATTCCTAACATCAAGCTGAAATAGAGGCCAATCATGTACCACAACAACAGTAAGCAGAATCTGAAGAGTTGAGTGCTGAGCAACTAGAGAGAATGTGTCCAGATAGTCCACCACATATGTCTGAGTGAACCCATGTGGAACCAACCTGACCTTGTAGCAATCAATATTATCATTTGCTCTGTGTTTTACAATGAACACCCACTTACAACCGATAACGGAGACCCCCAAAGGAGCTGAAACTAAACTCCAGGTACCACGCGATTGCAATGCGTCCATCTCCTCTTCCATGGCAAGATGCCATCAACCATCTTGTAAAGCCTCATGATAAGTCCGTGGAATTTCTCAGCAGAAAGTGCAAAGCAAATTACCTGAAATCCGCAGTTAAGTAGCCAAACAAAACATGGGAAGCCAGAGGATACGATGCACATGTATGTCTCTGCTTCCTAACAGTAGTAGGCACATCTAGATCATTGGGGATCTCTTCAATCTGTATACCAGACTCCTGAAGAGGCACGTGCTCAGAGGATGCAATAATATGCTGTAATGGTCGTCAGTGGAAATAATATGCTCTTAACATACATGGGGTGTACTGGATGACTGAGGAGGGTCATGAGCAGAGGAAGGCCGACGAATATAGAATCATGGCAAGAACTGACCAAGGGTACTTGTTAGAAAATAAACATGCGGAAGCAAATCAGAGAAAAGAATAAAACTTTATGGATACCGGGATTTTTACGTGGAACCCTACTCCCTAAGGAGCGGGATGAAATCACGGGAGAACGCCACAAAGGGCTGATAGTCTATTGCTATCCTCAATGGATACAGGAGGTATGTGGCTCCTTATATAGTCTCCGCAGAATCTCCAAGTCCCACCACTGGTAGAAGTGGGACTAAACACGGGGATGGGGTAAATGGATCCTGGAGTGATCCATTTACTCATCTACAACTCATGTGGCGCACAACCAAATACTCCAATACCCCCTTCAAGATGGAGCATGCAATGCTCAGCTTGGACAAATAGAAAGAAACTCAACTCATGCTATACGACACTACATACAAATATCAACTCAACGTGCACAACTGTCGGCTACTGTCGAGGGCGTTGCTTCTCATGCCATGTAAGTGAGGAGGACGAATGGGCTAGAGTGTGAGTCAACTGAATCTCCTCGTTGGAGAGCATGTGCTTTGTACTACGCCTGTCAAAGTCACTGCAACTAAAGAAAAGTCTCCACTTGGAGAACTCTGGCCCGCCACAACATGTGTACAACTGCTCCATCTCTGAAAAGGGGCCGAATTAAAAGGTCGTGGAGTGCAATCCTCGTCGGAGTCCACGGTCACTAGAGAATAGAGTACGAAGAAGTCTCCACGTCGGAGAACTGGGTCTCTCCCATCTGGCACAGAGAATGGTACTCTACTCTGGAGTCCCTAAGAACCATATGAAAACCCTAACCAACATGGCATAGCGAATTGGATCTCTACTCTGGAGTCCCTATGGAATACATGAAAACTCTGGCCGACAAAACGAGAATGATGGGGACCACCAAAAAGATGGCAAACATGTATACATCTGACTGAAGATTGCATACATGTGTGTGTTTGAAACTGAAGACTTGGAAGACGTCTGACGTCGAGTCTGAATATCTGAACTGTAGAGTCTGATCAACTGGCCGAGCATCTGGACTGGAATTTGAAATCTATCTTTCAATTGGAATTGGAACTGAAATCTAAATCGTCATAGTGATATATGATGCCGAAGAACTCTACACTATACTCTTCCGTTCTCCCACACTTGTCGGAAAATAGTGGTATTGACAAAGTTGGGAGAAGACATGATGATGGGGGAAAACAAAAAAACATTCTCAATTTTTTTTGCGGCTAGAACTTTTAATAGACGTTACTCCAATTTTTTCCATTTTTATAGTCGTTTCATTGATCATTTTTTTACGGTTTTCTCCTTTTTATTTTTTTTAAATGCGTACGGCTTTTCTTCTGTACCCGCCTTTTTTTGTGAACAAAGAAACTTGGCCCTCTTGGGCCCAAAGATCATGGCCCAAACAATGGGCTTCTCATGCAACCAAAAAATGGGCCTCTCTCCTCTCTCTCTCTCCCTTCTCTTTTGTTTCTTTCTTTTCTTTTCTTTTTGGAATAACACACGGCCCAACTGGGCCTGTGACTTTCGGCCTCATGTTTTTTTTACTTCGGCCCCGTTTGGGCTCGAGCATTCAACCCTTCCCATTTAGGGTTCTCCATATCGTGGGAACGCCACACGCATCGCCTCGCACCCCTGAAGGGGCCGCTTTTCTCTGGCATCGCCGCTATACTCGAAGGGTGGCCGATAACGATGAGGATGCTGCCTCTGCCTGCGCTAAGGGATTCGATCTATGTTTTATGACATGATCTAATTCGAGGTTGAATGATTACAACTTGCGAATCCAGAACCCGATTTCGATGTGGTTTTGATATTTGTTGTGTTGTAATTAGAATGTCTTTCTATTATATATTGCATGATATCGATTGTGTGTATGTGCGATCGGCGTATCATTTTTTTTATGATAAAGAGGGTGATCCCCCGTGAGATGGGGCTCCCGTTGTTGCTGCTTATATTTGGGGTTCGCAAGATGCAGGTGCACGCATGGTGCGCATGATGGTGTGTCGTAGATCGACGTCGTCTAGGCCATCACGTGACCAGAGGGGAGGTGCGCGAAGACCTGGAGATACCTCTGCCATCAAGATCGCACGAAGAAGTTCCGCCAACTGTAGAGGGGACTGGAGAAATCATGTGTGCCGCATGTGCTGGAGGATGGGGCACAGGCTGCCAACGCATGGGGTTTCTTGCAACCTGTAGCTTGTGATCGGAAGAGATGGAAAATATGCCTACGATGAGGCATTACTGGTACCGCCAGGAATTTAGAGAACCAACTCCGTCCAGATTACGGTTCCAAAAGAACCCTAGAACATGTTACAGGATCTCGCTGCAAGTGCCGCCTGGGATCTGTTGTGCACGGTGCCGCCTAGAGTGTCGTATGCGATGTGGCTAAGGTGGACTTGGAGAAGATCCGCCAAGAACTGTAGATGCATCGGACGCCCAGGATTAGGGTTTCGTAAAGAAACCCTAGTTTCTTTCAAACTTGATGGCAGCATGATCATCAAAACATAATGATTACTCGAGAAAATCCTGAAACAACTGATAATGATCTCACAACTTGAACATAAATAATCAAAATGAGAACTCCAATCGAATCTCGAATAAAACAATGAACATAACTCCTCGAGAATCGAACCCGCTCTGATACCATGTTAGAAAATAAACATGCGGAAGCAAATCAGAGAAAAGAATAAAACTTTATGGACACCGGGATTTTTACGTGGAACCCTACTCCCTAAGGAGCGGGATGAAACCACGGGAGAATGCCACAAAGGGCTGATAGTCTATTGCTTTTCTCAATGGATACAAGAGATCTGGGGCTCCTTATATAGCCTCCACGGAGCCTCCAAGTCCCACCACTGATAGATGTGGGACTAAACACTGGGATGGGGTAAATGGATCCTGGAATGAACCATTTACCTATCTACAACTCATGTGGCGCACAACCAAATACTCCAACAGTACTAGATGGTGGTGGTGGTGGTGGTAAAGGAGGTTTTGGGGGTGGTGGTGGTGAGATAGCTGGTGGAGGTGGAGGGACAACTATTGCAGATGGAGGTGGTGATACAGAATGAGGTGGTGGCATATAGACCTCTCCAGAGTCAAATAGAATCAATCGGTCGCCTGTGGGAGAAAATACATCACAGATAGACTTAAAAAAGTGACATCAACACTGACGTAGTACTTCCTACGAAGAGGATCATAACATATGTATCCCTTCTGTATCCTGGAATACCCACAAAAATATATTTGGCGGCTCTAGGCAAGGTTGCAGAAGTCGGCAGTCGGTACTCGGTCGGCAGGGTCACTGACTAAGGATTAATCGACAGTCGGGAGAGTAATCGGATTTAGTCGGGTATTAATCAGTTTGGAATTTTTTATTATTTTAAATATATAAATCAATTTTTATAACATTTACTCTCATTTATATTCATATATTTAACAGTTTTAATATTTTTAAGAGCTTAAAAAAATATAGCAAGAGAAGGAAAAAAGAAGCAACTTAGAACAAAATGGTTGGTAGATAGTACAAGCAGATGTTCAAAAATAAAAAAAATATTTACAACATGCCAAAAAAATAATACAAGCGAAAAATAAGACAAGTGTCACAAGTCATTGGATTCAATCCTCAATGTCGTCATCCAAGTCCAGCTCTTCTTCTTCATCACCGCCATCTTCTTCTTCTTCATCTTCTTCTTCTATATCCTCAAGATGTAGCTCCTCCTCCTCATTCATCGGCGTAGCATTGGAGCTTGACGATGAAGCTCCCCTTCCACGTTCACCTCGTTGGCTCCTTCTTGGTTCCAAATTCTTTTCGACACCACTAGCATGTGCTACAACACCCCATGTCAGCCCGGAACATGGAAAAACCTCATCATGAGCATCAACATCTCCAGTCCATTCAGCCATGTGTGCACGATCACGAGATGAGAGAGGATCTCTTTCTTTCTCAACTCGACGTTCCTTCAACTTGGAATTGAAACACACATACACAAGATCGTTCAGCTTTTTCGTCTCCAACCTGTTTCTATTCTTGGTATGGATCTGAAGACCAAAAAAGTTTAACTTTATATCAATTACTAATTAAATTTTACTATACTAATTGAATTGGGTGGGTGGGGTCATTACCGAGTCAAATGTACTCCAGTTACGCTCACATCCCGACGATGAAGACGTCAAGCTCAAGATTTTGATAGCCATAGCTTTCAAATGAGGCGTGTCATTCCATGATTATGCCACCAATTAGCTATTAAAATAGAGAATTGGTCAACATAATAAAATAAATGATTAACATTAATAGAAAACAATGATTGAAATACATGGATCAAAATTACCATCATTTGTCATCCTCTGTCTCACAGCTAAAGGCTTGCCAAAATCTCCATGACCAAGTCTATATGTCGGAAGCTCATCCCTAGTAATTGCATCTTGTATATCCAAATCTGGATAAAATTTTACATGCACTCCTTAAATCCTCTCCTCAGCACAACATCTAGATCACCATGAGACTCAGTGTAGAAGAAAAATGGGTTCAAGTAATAAGTTGCTAGATGCAATGGAGTATCGAGTCTCCCTTTAGTCTTGGAGGTAACGGCATCCACAAAAAATTTATAAGATGACTCCACGCCATTGAATGCTGCAATTATTTCCCGCTTGGCGTCTTCAAGCCCTCCGTAGACAAAGTCCATGGATGGGCATCGATCTGCATCAACCAAACGCAATAAACGAACCAATGGAGTGAAAACTCTGATAGCATGTGTTGTATGGTTGCAGAATGTAGGGTTGAATACAATGGAACTCGTTGCTTCTCCCTTCTTAGTCTTACACCACTTGCAGTTTCTCCGCTCTTCTGAGGAAAACATCAATCTCAGCTTGTCTTTCTTCTCATTTAGTCTATCAAAAGTGAGAAAAGTGGTTGGAAACTTGTTTGGTCGGGCCTTGCAATGTCCCTCTTGATGGTGAACTTGCGCATCAAGCTTAGAGTTTTGGTGTGAGAGTAGATGAACACCGTAAGACTCTTCGCCTTTGTGATTGTACTCATCACCTTTGTCTCTCTGCTTATCTCCTCCAAAGAAAGATAAATGGAGTGCGCGGCATACGGAGTCCACCAAATCTGCGGATATTTGGTGACCAACAATCTTCTTGCTGCTACATTGGCAGATGCATTATCCGCCACAATCTGAACCACTTTATCCACTCCCACATCATTCAGGCACTCCTCCACCAACTTGCAGATGTATTCAGAAGTATGAGCCTCATCTGAGGCATCTATGGACTTCAAAAATGAAGTCTCCACGGTGCAACTGACACAAAATTGATGATGCCCCTTCCCCGCTTGTCCGTCCACGCATCAGTCATCAAAGAGCATCCCGCTGACGTCCATGTATCACGATGACATTGCAAGCCATCGTGAATCTCCGTCACTGCCTTCTTCAGAAGCAGACCACTAAACTCATACCTCATGGGAGGCTTTAGTCCAGGCTCGTACAGTCTTTCCAATCGCCTCCACCATCTCCAAGAAGTTTTTCGACGTCAATGCATTAAAACGAGATCGTCGATGTATATGCCTATTTAGATATATACGATGTAACCCTATCACGATGATCCTTAGAGAATGCATCCTTGATGGTCATCTAATGTGATGACCCTTCCACTGCGACAGTCTGCTCCAAGGATTCGGAGACTCGTGATCTCTTCGTCGAACCCACATCTCCAGTGATATCAACTTCCTCCCTCATCTCATGAACATCAGTAGCTTTCAGGGACTTCTTCCCGGCAACATCATCAAGGTACGCAATCATCTTCTTCTTCATTTCCTCATCCACCTAGGGACATGCAGTTACGTTCCCTCTTCGGTGTGCTAGATGTTGCTTGAACCTATACACACCACCCTAGACAATCTTTTTGCACAATCTGCAGGTGATCGTATTGGATTCGTACGGTTCGCAAGGTAACCGTATTACCATGCAGGATGAGCTGATCCCGGCGGCACATAAAAAGATGAGTCGCTGCTAGAAGCGACGTTCGTTGGAGGTATAGCCATCTACATAGTCAATAAACTCACAATTTAGGCAATCAATAAACACAAAGCTAACTAAACTCACAAGTTGAACTTTCTAACTAACTAACAAAATCACAAGTATACAACACTACAATTTAGGCAATCAAATTCGTAAAAACCCATCTCAAAATTCACAAAGCCTTAGTTTTAAAGTAGAAGTATACAACACTACAAGTATATCTTGAATTTTTACATAAACACATAAATTAATTTCTTACAAAGTACAATTGTATATTATAAAGATTGTAGTTAAAGTTTCTATAAAAAAATATCAATGGCTTTGTAGTAACCAAAAAAAGTCTCCACTCTATGCGCTCAAGTGTTGATCGGCCAAGGAGGGAGTTGCTTCGCCCGTTCGCTTGCATTTGGGCGATGTGGCTCGCTAGGAACGCGAAGATTTTCAGGGGTCAAAGGTTCTACAAGGAGAATGTTTTAGCACACGTTGATATGCTTTTGAGTGACTGGCTGCTCCTGTAGTGCTGTGGCCGTGTGTTGTTATCATTTTGTTTTGGGCTGGGGCCTCGGCCGGGATCCACTCGATCCCTGGTGTTTGTATTTCTTTTCTTCCTCCTCTCCTTCGTTTGTTTTTAATAAAATTTGGGGCGAACACCACGTCGTGTCTCCCCCGAAGCGCTTTGGTTTCAAAAAAAAAGTCTCCACTTCAGTTAAAAAAATCAAGCACAATGCGTGCACGAGCACACATATTTTAATTTGCAGAAAGTCACATCAATATCACATGGATCTTTTTTTGAAAGGAATATCACATGGATCTTACAAGTCTATCATTTTATTTACAAATGCATAGTCATTTCTATTATAAATGGAAGGATACATCATTACATAAAGATCTTGAGATAATGACATAGTCTAGTGCATTTCTATTCATACAATAAAGATATAAAAAGAAAAAAATAAAAAAAATAAAAATGAAAAACCCTAACCTGGGTCCTGGGCGGCGAGCGGTGTTAATGTCGATTGGGCTAGGCGACGAAGGAGCAGTAGCTAGGCGGTGACATGGGTGGACGGCAAGGTGGCGAGGCGACGATGGAGCGGCGAGGCGATGAGCAGCGATGGAGCAGCAAGCCAGTTGGGACCTAGGGTTGTGGGGGTCGGGAGCGCAGGAGAGGAAAACACGATATAGAGAGTTTCTATTTGACAGAAACCTTCATTTCGATTTATTCGGGTAATCGGGTTTTAGGATGCTCGAAACTTTGATGCAAAAGGCAACCGATTACTCGGCCGACTACACCGATAACTCGAGCGAGTAATCGGATCTACCCGATTATAGCCCGACTTTGCCTATTCAAGTCGGTTACCCATCCGAGTCGCATAGTCAGGGCGACTAGTAAGCCTAGTTGGCCGACTTTTGCAACAGTGGCTCTAGGAGAGAGCTTGTAAAGATTAGGTGACAATGTGACTAAGCCAAATACACCAGGAGTGCGTGAGAACAATTCCTTCTCAAGAAAAGCAAAGGAGAATGGAATTTTCTCACCAACAATGACGAGGGCATGTGATTCACTAAGCAACAAGCAGTAAGAACCGCATCACCCTAGAACGAATGACGAGCACAACTCTAAATGAGAAGAGTCCGAGTCACATCAAGCAAGTAACGATGATTACGTTCAGCAACCTCATTGTGTTGAGAGGTATAAAGCACATGAAGTTTGATGAACAATGCTAAGAGGTGAGACGAACTGCGAAAGCTCATGACTACAAAATTCCAAAGCATTGTCAGTTCTCACAAATTTAACTATAGAGGAAAAGATATTCTTTACTTCATTGATGAAAGATTTTATCACAATCCCAGACTCAGACTTATTCTTTAACAAGAAAACCCACGACGACCTAGAAAAATCATATACATCCACAAGATAAAACATGTGTCCCTACTCCCTGGTAATCAGGGACACGATCTGGACACCAAATGTCAACATGAATCAACTCAAAAATGAAGTTACTACTTCGACCCTCATGAATTGGGAAAGCAGACCGATGATGCTTCCCTAACTGACAAGCCTCACACTGGAAGGTGGAGCGAAGAGAGATCCGAGGAAGAATGTGGCACATCTTCTGAAGAGGAAAGTGGCCAAATCGCAGATGCTATATAAACGGAGAGATTGATCCCGTGGGACTAGATGACACATCAGCATATGGAGTGCGGACCAGCCGATTGAGGTTGATCTGCTCACAGCCACATCCAATCACCTTGCCGTAAGAATATCTTGAAACACAAGTAAAGATGGGTCAAAATAGCATGGCAACACATATCCTTAGT
Source organism: Ottelia alismoides (assembly GCA_037367405.1). Lineage (NCBI taxonomy): Eukaryota > Viridiplantae > Streptophyta > Magnoliopsida > Alismatales > Hydrocharitaceae > Ottelia > Ottelia alismoides. The sequence continues at coordinate 1,875,618 of JAZKJV010001079.1, read as the reverse complement.
AATCTGACTAATGGATAATAAGTTTATTGAAAAATCATGAGCATAAAGCACTTTCGGTAAGTGCATAGATGATGCCTAATTGATCTCACCATGTCCTGCAACTGGAGAGTGCATCTCATCAGCTATGATATCTGATCTACCATGGGGTAATTGTCTGCATACTGCAAATTGACTCCTATCTCCACACATATGATGGGACGCATCGGAGTCCGTGATATACTATGTCATATCAATCCTACAACAACTGTTAAGAGCATAAGTACTACCTGAGGTACTGGCAGACGCGGAAACTGCAACATCCGAATGGCTTCCCTAAGCAGTTGAGGACGCATGAAACCCAATGGGAGGCATAATCTCTCTCAAGCGAGCAACAAAATCTTCAAATCTCTGGTCGAACATGGAAGCTGCGAGAGGTTCAGCATGCTCCGTTGCACGAGAATAAGCCAGAAAGTCATACTTGGAGTAGCATGTATCCCCCGAGTGACACAGGCCATGGCAATGGAAACATGATTGTCGCCTGGCGAATGCGACCTCCCCTACCACGAGGGCCATGACCACAAAACTGAGAGTGCCTCCCCTACCACGGGATGGACCATTGCAGAGGAGGAATGGATAAAGACAGACAATGGAACAGTGATCATGCTAAGCATGTGGCATGCTTCCTCCATGGGAAGGATGGTGGTATCCGTAAGTATCTATGAGCGAGCAATATCATACTCCGAGTCAAGTACTGCTAAAAATATGCCAACCATGGTAGTGTTCATATACAGTGTACGTCTTCTGCTGCTCAAGAGTGGCTGCAATAGGCATGAAGCTGTGAAGCTTCTCGAACATGTCACGGAGAGATGTATACAGAGAATGTAGGGGACGATCATTCTGCTTGATTGTAAATATGCCATGTCGCGGCTGCAGGATCTTTATCTCATTCCTCGACTGGGAATACGTAGCAGGGAGAATGTCCCACATCGCCTCGGCGGTAGATTGGTGCAGAACATCATTGGCAATCTCTAATGTCAGTGTGTCAAACAACCATACGTGTGCATAAGCATCATCAACCTCCCAAGAGGCGTTCACCACAGTCTTGTCAGCTAGCTCTTCTTCGGTAAGAATGTGTTTCTTACATGTAGACCGCATCAAGCTATGAACTGCATGGGACATAATTCATAATTCGTCTCGTCCAGCTTCACAGTTGGCGTTGGACCTCACTCGAAAAGCGAATGTGGCAAGGATATCAATTTTACTTTCTAACATGTTGCCAGATCCAAAGACTGGGATTTGTAGACCAAAAGAGTTTATCTATACAGACATGTAGGAAAGTGGTTGCATGTGTAGGCTCAAAGAGAAACCATTCCCTTCAATCTTTGGTGTGCCATGTACCAACGGGTGATATATTGATCTGAAATCACCCATGAATCACCAAAATCATATCAATGTGATTACGTGATCACGATCTCGAAACCCTAGGCGAGAGAAAATGCGTCGCAGGTGGCAACCCAGAGGGTGGCAGTAGCCACCGAAGCCGTTGGAGCAGCAACCCCACTGGTGCGGCAGCGACAATGCCAGCAACCGCGTGTGGTGCTGCTGTAGCAACGGCTACAAGGCAGCGACGACAACCGCTAGAGGGAAGAAGGAGACGGAGCTTATGGGTGGGGTAGGGTTTCTAGGGTACGCAAGCTCTGGTCTAGGACCCTCACTATGATACCATGTTGGAAGAAAATATGTTTATTTCAGGGAACCCTAGGGCTCTCTTATATAGTGAGAGACCCAACAGGTAAATTACATAGTGTAGATGAAAGAAATATAATATACATAATCTGTACTTGTAGAGATAGTTATTAGTATTATTATGTTATGTACCTCTTCGTTATTTCTTTGTCTTCTATGGACTACTTTGTACTTTACCCTTAAGGTCTCTCCCTATATAAGAGAGCCTAGGGTTTCTCTGAATGAATAATCTGAGTTTTTCTTCCAACATGGTATCAGAGCCGTCCTAGGGCTCTCTCCCTCTCCCCACCCGCCGCCCTCTCCTCTCTCACGTCGTCGTACCCCCGTGCCGCCGAATCGTTCCTCTCTCTATCCCCGGCGATTTCCACTCCTTAGGCGGCCCCCTCCCTCCCCAGCGGACCCCTCCCCGCCGCCAACCAGCCCCAGCGGACCGCACCCCCCCCCCCCCGCCGCCGCCAACCAGTCTCCAGCGGCCCCCTTGTCGCGCCGCCACCACCCGAGCGGCACTCCAGCCCAGCCGCCAACCCTATAGGCGGCCCCCAGTCCCGCCACTAGTCCTTTAGGCGGCCCCCAATCTCTGTCGTGCCCTAGCCGATCCTTGTTTCTTCCATCGGATAGATGGATTTGAGTGCGTAACGCCTACATACGCACTCGAATCCAATGCAGTTTGTGTAGACATACATTACCTTGTCTACAAACCCTAGTTCTTCTCCAGCGGCAGTATGTCAGAATCGAAGGTTGATATGCCCTCCACTGGCGCATTCAAAGGTCATGCGCCAATAGTGAAGATGGACGGGTCGAATTATGAGCTCTGGGCAATGCAGTTCATGAGCCTCATGAAGTCGAATGGTAAGAAGCACATTCTTACCGAGGATGAGGCTGCAGAGAAGACAGGGATATATGCCTCATGGGAGGCTGATGACTCCTACGCAAAGGTCTGGTTGTCTGGTACATTGACGATGGAGATTGCCAATGATGTCCTCCATCAGCCCACTGCCAAGGCGATGTGGGATATTCTAGCCGCTACATATTCGCAGGTGTGAAATGAGACCAAGATGTTACAGCTTCAGCATGACATATTCACAATGAAGCAGAGCGGCAGACCTCTTCACTCCTTATACACATCCCTGAGAGGGATGTTTGAGAAGTTATACAGTACTATCCCACTCACAGCGACTCCTGAACAGCAGAAGACATTTCGGAATGCCACCATGGTGGGTGTTCTACTTGCGGCTCTTGATCCTGAATATGACGCCGCCCGGTCTCAGATCTCAGCCGATGCAGTTATTCCTCCAGTGGAGGATGTTTACAGGAGACTCAGTCGCATCACAGTTTCTTCCAGTTCTTCTACTCCACCCCCATCAGCGATGGCAGTCTCGCGTGGGAGAGGTTGCCCGTCTTCTGGTCGTGGACGTGGACGTGGACCCCAGGGAAGGGGTGGTCGCTTTAGTCAGCCATGTTCCTATTGCCACCGCACAGGACACTCGGAGGAGACATGCTATTCTAAGCATGGGTTCCCAGCATCGGCACGAGTTACAGAGCACTCTCAGTCCCCGTTGACATCTACTGCAGATAATCGTTTTGAGGAACTTGTGGCACGTCTCCGAGATATTATGCCACATTCATCTGGTGATTCGCCGTGTGGACCTTCAGATGTTGCTGCTACAGCCTCCGCCAGTTCATCTGCTGCTAGTACCTCAGGTAGTTCTACTGCATTTACACCGTCTCATGATATCTCTGATTGCGTTATAGATTCGGGAGCCACACATCATCTCTGCCGAGATAGAGACAGACTACAGTCCTACAGGGACATTCCTTACGGCCGCTCAGTGCAGATCGCAGATGGTACTCATTCCCCTCTTGTTGGACAGGGAGAGGTCTTCCTATCCTCCACTATGCATCTACAGAATGTCCTACATGCTCCTGAGTTCTCGATGAATCTGTTATCTATTAGTCAGATTACGAAGGATTTGCATTGTCGTGCTATATTTGACCCGTCTTCTCTTATTTTTCAGGACATACTAACTGGCAAGGTGATTGGCTGTGGCTCTGAGCAGAATGGTCTATATCAGCTGGTTCAGAATTCCTATGCTGGCGTCTCCTCTCATTCAGCCGGACCAGTTTCTCCGTACATCTGGCATCTACGTTTTGGTCACCTTCCGCTCCAGAAAATGCGCCATCTTCTGCCCCAGATCTCTCTTAGTTCGTCCTTTCGCTGTAAAGCATGTCAGTTGGGAAAGCATCATCGGTCGAGCTTTCCTAGTCGTCAGAGTCGGAGCAGTAGCTCCCTATTCGAGTTGTTTCATATAGATATATGGGGTCCGAGTCGTGTACCCGATCATCAGAGGCACATATTTTATCTTGTGGTAGTGGATGATTTCTCTCGTGTATCTTGGGTCTTTCTTTTGAAAAATAAATCTGAAGCAGGAGATGTGATCAAGAATTTAATTAATGAAGTGCACATTGTTTTCTCTTCTTCAGTCAAATATGTTCGTACAGATAATGCCCTAGAATTTTGCACACGGTCACTTTCTCAATTTCTTTCATCAAAGGGCATTATTCACCAAACCACTTGTGCGTATACATCTCAGCAGAATGGTGTGGCGGAAAGAAAGCATCGCCATCTCCTGGATATTACTCGAACCCTGTTGATTCAGAGTTGTGCCCCTATTTCTTTCTGAGGGGATTCTGTTCTTACTGCATGTTATCTGGTCAATCGAATGACATCATCTGTTCTTGGTGAGAAGATACATATTTCTCTCATTTTTCCTGACAAGGAATTATTCTCACTGACTCCATGTGTCTTTGGTATTGTGGCATTTGTTCATCTTGTGTCTCCCGGACTTGACAAACTCTCTACTAGAGCGGTCAAGTGTGTCTTTGTTGGTTATTCCAGGACTCAGAAGGGCTACCGGTGTTATGATCCTATAAATAAGAAGTACTTTGTGAGTACTGATGTCACTTTCTTTGAGTCCGTTATGTACTTTTCTCCTGCAGGTGACAGACAGGCACCATCCACTACCAATGATGATGTCTATGTTCTTCCACCACCTACTTGGAGTTCACCTGAGTCTCCTCCTGTTCCTGCCTCCACGTCAGCTCCACCACCACCTCCTCCTCCTCCACCTCTTCCACGACCTCACATTTCACCTCTACCAAAATTCTATACGCGTCGGTCGGGTCCTGCTCAGGCTACACGTCAGCCACCCATCACGCCTCAGGTATGTTCAGATGGCATTACTACTGACGGGTCAGACTTGGTACATGTGCAAGATTCTTCAGTGCAGGAAGACACTAGACCATACAGTGCAGCAGAAGATGATCTTGATATTCTGATTGCTATTCAGAAGCAGAAGCGGATGTGTACCTCTTATCCATTTGCGCCACAGGTGTCGTTTCACCGTCTCACTGGTGACTTTCAGATATTTGCTTCAGCCTTGTCTTCCGTGGATATACGACGAACATACCAGTAAGCTTTAAAGAGTAATTGCTGAAGATTAGCTATGGAAGATGAGATGCGTGCATTGCAGTCTCGTGGCACATGGTCTTTGGTTCCTGCTCCTCCTGATGCCTCTATTGTGAGTTGTAAGTGGGTCTTCACAGTTAAATACCATGCAGATGGCAGTTTGGATCGGTACAAAGCACGTTTGGTCGCACATGGTTTTACACAGACCTATGGCGTAGACTACATGGATACTTTCTCTCCAGTGGCTAGACATTCTACCCTTCGCATTCTCTTATCTGTGGTCGTGGTTCGTGAATGGAGTATATCTCAACTGGATGTCAAGAATGCATTCCTGTATGGGGATCTACAGGAGGAAGTCTACATGCAGCAACCACCTGGGTTTACTGCTGAGGGGGAGAAGCATATGGTCTGTAGACTTCACAAGGCAATTTATGGCCTCAAACAGAGTCCAAGAGCATGGTTCCAGAAGCTTTCCAACCTTATTGAGCAACAGGGATTCAAGAGGTCAAATGCAGACCACTCATTGTTTGTCCAGAAGTCATCGGCATGTACGGTTGTTATCATGGCCTATGTTGATGACATTCTAGTTACAGGAGATGATGTGCAGGGCATAGAAAGGGCGAAGGCATTCCTAGGCCGTCAGTTTGTTACAAAGGATCTTGGAACCCTAAGATATTTTCTGGGATTGGAATTTGCAAGTAATGCACAGGGCTTGGTGATGACACAACGGAAGTACATTACAAACTTCCTGATTGAGACAGGCATGGATGGATGCAAACCATCAAGTATTCCCATGGACCCTAGCATGAAGTTGTATGATGGTGATACTGCTGAAGTGGATAAAAGGAGATATAGAGAAATGGTGGAAGAGCTCCTTTATATTACCATAACTCGTCCGGATATTGCATTTGCAGTAAGCAGGGTCAGTCAATTTATGGAGCAGCCAAGACAAGTTCACATGGATGCTATATACATGATACTGAGGTATCTGAAGTCTTCTCCAGGTTCAGGGTTGATGTTCAAAAAGGGCACAGATTTATCTATCTCAGCATGTGCAGACGCCGATTATGCAGGATGCCCTAAGGATCGAAAATCAAGCTCAGGATTCGCAGTTTTTTGGAGGCTCTCTGGTTTCTTGGAAAAGCAAGAAACACACAGTTGTGGCAAGGTCCAGTGCAGAATCCGAATATAGGGCCATGGCTCAAGCCAGCATGGAAATGATGTGGGTTCGATCCGTACTAGAAGATCTACATGTAGTTGTGCCTCTACCCATGAAGCTTCAGTGTGACAATCAGGCAGCCTTGTTCATTGCCAACAATCCCGCTTTTCATGAAAGAACCAAGCATATTGAAGTTGACTGCCATTACACTAGAGACTTGATCCAGAGAGGATTGATATCTACTACGCATGTGATCTCAGGAGATCAGACTGCGGATGTATTCACCAAGCCGTTGCTCAGAGGACCTTTTCAGAGATGTTCATCCAAGCTGAGCATGATAGACATCTATGCTCCACCTTGAGGGGGAGTGTAGAGATAGTTATTAGTATTATTATGTTATGTACCTCTTCGTTATTTCTTTGTCTTCTATGGATTACTTTGTACTTTACCCTTAGGGTTCGTTTGGTTGCAGGGTTGGACAGGGTTGGGTTGGCCCAACCCGGGGTACCCCTCCTTCCAAGTTCCAACCCTCCCAATCCTCCTCACAGTTTACTATTCACAAGGGTACCCCAACCCAACCCAACCCTGCCCAACCCTACAACCAAACGAACCCTTAAGGTCTCTCCCTAAATAAGAGAGCCTAGGGTTTCTCTGAATGAATAATCTGAGTTTTTCTTCCAACAGTACTATAACATAAAAATATCTCTACAAATCTCTCATATGAAAAATGCCTAATGATTTTCTCAAATTATTGAAAAATGTATACAATCAATGTAGTGGTTAAGTGGAATCCTTAAAGTTTATTTTAAGTAGTTATCTCTTCTAATATCATTTTGTATATCACATTTAATACCTACACGAAGCTAGAAAAATCTTTTCTATAAAGGGTCTTCATTGTTAGTTCGATTTACAATTTGCTCAAAGTTTTTTTTCCTACAGAGCCACAATTATAGGTTTCATTTTGGTGAGAAACACTAAGAGGGAACGGTAAGGAGGCTAAGTTTTTGAGGTGGAAGAAGAAAAAATACCGCATCTGAGGGCCTCACCTTTGCCTTATCGCCTCTAGATTGCCTCGGTCTTTGAGGCGTACGCTGCCAAGACTGCATGAGGGATTTGCTTCAAGGCTAAAAAGGTCTGCCTCGCATCGAGGCATACACCTCGAGGATTTTCAAACAATGTTGTCAACGTCCTCAATAAATTCGACTATATGATCCTTAATCATCACAGGCCTCTACCATAACAACCAAAGAAAAAACTTTGCTCCCAAGGTCATCTTCAAACTCCATCGCCTCTTACAATCCTGAACAAGAATCCAAGGATCGAAAAAAAAGTAGACAAGGCCTTGAAATCCTTCTTTATCGATAACTCCCCATCAAACCATGACCATCAATCATGCTCACCAGAGGGTCCAATTGTAGTAGCCAAGAACTCTGTGATTCAATGATAAACTCTGCAACCTTGTGATCTGAAAGCCCTAAGGGGAACAACATGATCCAAGCATCAGTAGACCACACCTTTGTCACCCGCAGCTACTGATTTTCTGCCAAAACAATCAGATAAGGGAACCGAACATAGAGATCCCCCTCACAGTCTAGTTGTTATTACAAAATTTAAAATTTAGTTATCCCAGTAAATTAGACACATAAACCACATCTCCGACAAAATAGTGCAAATCGCCGATCAAAAAGTAGACAAGGAGATGACGATCCCAAGCAACACCAAAAGACTACTGTTGGTATCATAGATCTTCTGCATCAACTAACAAGATCACTACATTCGTCTCAAATTCTTAGATCCCACTTAGCCAACAGAGCTTTGTTCATCTCCTTGAGGAGAAGCACTTCCAGACCACCCTACTCAATCTGTTACGTAATTGAATTCCAATTCATCGAAGGGAATCCAGAAGTCTCTTTCCATGCGGTTGACAAGAAAAACCTCCTTATCAAGGACTTTATTTGAGTACGTACCTCAATCGGCATCAAACATGAAGAAAAATAAACATAGATTGCAAATATGATCGTCTTTAGTAGCACTAGGTGGACGCCCTTCAACAATCAACTGACCTTAAAACTAGCATGCTCCTTCTCAAGTTTTTCTACCATAGGCAGCCAATAAACCTTCTAGAGGGAAACCATGTGTGACAAACACAAATAGGTAATGCATACCAAGGAAGTCGGGGGTCGAGAGGATGGAGGGTTGGGAAACGAATGGGGAAAGCTGATAAGATGGTTTGAAAGAAGTGTTGAAAGAGAGGTAGAGTAAGAGATGCGAGAGAAGTATTGAAGAAGGGGGAGATATTGTGGTGAGACGGAAGAGTTAGAGAGAGATAAAGGAGTGAGAGAGAAAATGGAAAGAAGGGAGAGAGATGGGATAACAAGATAGTTAGAGTGGGAGAAGAGACATAAGAGCAAGATAGGGAGAACCTTGATGATGAATAGGAGGGAGAACTTTGAAGATGGAGAAGAGCAAGGAGGTGAGGGAAACCTCAGGGGGGAGAGGGGGGGGGGGAGATAAAAGCGAGGTATGGGAGAAAGGAACTTTTTTCACTGGAAATATCTTCTCAGTGTTGTTTCATTCCACTAGCTAAAGGCCCCATTTATAGAGGAGACATACTACATGGTAGAAATACAACACATTTCTAGAATGTTGAACACTTACGGAGATAAGAGAATAAAGAATAAACTTCTTTAGACTCTTAGCCCTAAAGGAGGAGAAAGAGGATTCTAGATACTTTGTCTCCCCTTAAAAAATACAAATACAATAACAAATTTCAGCAAAACCTTATATGTAAAAATTTTACAAACTAGTCTAAAATCTAGATTATTCTAATGGTTTTAAGATAGAGCATTAATGGGTTGCACACACTCCCCTCCTCTTCGAAAAACTCGGGTACTGAAGAATTGTCTCTCGCAAATAGTTGATCGTAGCAAAAAATTTGTACCCGATGAGTCAAAGGGATTGAGAGCTTGCATGCATTTATATACACTGTATTTTACGACAAACTTCAATACGGGAAGGTACCTCTGCAAATCTTCGATTTTGTTTTCTTTCATCAACTAAACTTTTGAGCTTTTTTGAAATGTTGTAACAATTAATCTACCGGGTGTGAGTAACTGTGATGCGTTATGCGTAAAGGGGGTGCCAATAGACTTTAAAGATCAAGTGAGGTCAACGAAACTTGGATGAGATTGGTGGGAGGGTAACCCCCAAGTATCTAGCAATGGTGGTACCACCACAAGACTTTCATCTTGCGAGGGTGGATAGTAAGTTGTTGCAACAACCATGACTTCGACCTTGCTGGGTCGCTTGAAACTATTGAGCACTGTCATGCAGTCCCCGCATGGCAAAGCTCTATCTCCAAATAATGAAGAAGTTTCCAGTGGTACAAGAGGCACTCTTGTTGAATCCATCACGATTGAGGATGGTTGGTCATCTTTGATTTCGGGTTCATTGTCATTGGATTCATGTTGTACATCATTTGAGATAATAGAGATTCATCTATTATTATACATTCACCGATCAATGAATCCAACTTTTGTTGTACTTTCAAGCTTGACCAAAGGCGATTCTTCAACCTCGTTTAATGTGAATAAGAACTATGGCTCAATCCGTTCAATTCGAACTTCTTTCACCGTTGAATCGGGGAATCGACTTCGATATCCATGCTCTCGTACCAGTTAATGCCGATCGAAAAAGTGAGGGGTCGAGAAGATGGCAGAGGGTTGGGAAAAGAAGGGAAAAAGTTGATAAGATGGTGGGTGTTTGGATTAAGTGTAGAAAGAGATGTAAAGGAAGAGATGTGGGATAAGTATTGAAGGAGGGAGGGAGGCCGTGACAAGACGAAAGAGTTAGAGAAAGATGGAGTGAGAGAGAGACATATGGAGAAGAGATATGAGAGCAAGATAAGTGTTGAGATATTTCATATCTTTCGTATTGTTTTCTTATTACCTATTTATTTTGTCTTCTTCGTGTAATTTACCCAATAGGTTCCTCTCATATATAAGAGAACCCAAGGGCCTATCATTAATCAATTAATTCCTTTCCTTGTACATGGTATCGGAGTACGGTCCTAGACCGAAGTTCCCTTATCCCACCAAAACCCTAGTCCTACCCGCCCCCCCTTCCGCAGCTCACCATCGCCCGGCCTACTCCGCAGTTGCTCGGCCCTAGACTGCTTCGGCCTTCCAGCACGTCGTTCAGCCCTTCGGCCACCGCCTGAGGCTCAGCCCGACCCCACTAATCATCGCCCTGTCCGCCCCTAGACATCCAGCCCACCGCCCAAACCTTCCGATCGTCGTCCAGGGCACAACCCGACCTCTCCTGCCACCGATCAGACTGCCTCCAAGCCCTCCCCCGACCCCCCCAGGATGCCCAAACCCTCCCTGTGCATCTGTGCACCTTTGCGGCTCGAGTTGCCGTGTGAATCCGTCTGATTTTGACTGGAAAAATATGATTTCAGGCCCATAAATCGTGTTTTCCGGCTCTAGCGAGCAGCGGAGATTGATGAGGATGGTTGTATAAGTCTACGCGTACAACCAATCCTCTGTATGATCGCCTAGACTCATTCATATCGATCTACTCCCCAGTTGAGTTCCGTTGTTCGGTCATTTTTCTATCATGTCAGAGAACAAGGGTGATATTTTTCGTCTGAAGCCTTAAAGAGCCCAGCTCCCATCGCTAAGATAGATGGGACCAACTATGAGTTGCGGTCCATGCAGTTTCTCACCCTCATGTAGTGCAACAACAAGGAGCACATCCTGACAGATCTAGAGCCAACAGATAAGACTGAGTCAAATGCTTCTTGGAAGCAAGATGACGTGTATGCGCATGTTTGGCTATGTAGGACCTTCACCACAGAGATAGCCAATGATATTCTGAACCATCCCACCGCCAAGGCGATGTGGGACACTTTGGCTTCCACCTAATCACCTATGCTCAAGCGAAGAATGAGGCCAAGATTCTTCAGCTACAGTTTGACATCTACAAGGCCAAGCAGAATGGCCATCCTCTGCATGTGTACTACAGTTCACTCAGCGGCATGTTTGAGAAGCTTCATAGCTATATGCCTATTACGACATCTCTTGAGCAGCAGAAGGCATATAAGAACTCCAAGATGGTTGGAGTTTTCATGGTCGGCCTTGATACAGAGTATGATGCAGCACATACTCAGCTTCTCATTAGAGCTACCATACCTCCCATGGAGGAGGCCTATAGTCGTCTCAGCCAGATCATCATGCCCCCTACGGCAACTCCTCAGCCCTCGTCAACTATAGTCGTTTCTCGTGGCCGAGGAGTGACGCATGGCCCTTGCACCTTTTGCCATCGATCAGGACATGCGGAGGATGCATGCTACCAGAAGCATGGATATCACGTTTCTGATCGCATGGCAGAACAGATTGAGCCTTCAGATACACTTGCTTCTCAGGTCGATCCTCGCCTAGATGATATCGTCTCTCATATTCGAGAGATCATGACTCCTGTTGCAGGAACCACTACAGATATCGCAGCCGCAGCCAGAGCCTCTTCGAGCTCCTCAGGTTTCGTTTATGCTTTCAATGGTAGTAATTGTGTAGATATGACAGAGTGGATTATGGACTCTAGTGCTTCCCATCATTTTTGTGGAGACAGAGCACAGCTGAGGTCTTACAGAAACATACCACCTGATGAATTTACCAATGGTGACCACTTACCAATTACAGGACACGGAGAGGTGCATTTGACATCGTCCATATGTCTTCAGAATGTTTTATATGCTCCTAACTTTCAGATGAATTTACTTTCCATTAGTCCGATTACTAAGGATCTGCATTGTCGTGTCATCTTTGACCCTCCATCTCTTATGTTTCAGGACATACTCATCGGCAGGGTGATAGGATGTGGTCATAAGCAACGGGGACTTTATAAACTGGTCCAACCTCCTCATGTTGTTGTTTCTATTATACCTACTGGACCAATCTCACCATATATGTGACACATAACGATGAGGATGCTGCCTCTGCCTGCGCTAAGGGATTCGATCTATGTTTTATGACATGATCTAATTCGAGGTTGAATGATTACAACTTGCGAATCCAGAACCCGATTTCGATGTGGTTTTGATATTTGTCGTGTTGTAATTAGAATGTCTTTCTATTATATATTGCATGATATCGATTGTGTGTATGTGCGATCGGCGTATCATTTTTTTTATGATAAAGAGGGTGATCCCCCGTGAGATGGGGCTCCCGTTGTTGCTGCTTATATTTGGGGTTCGCAAGATGCAGGTGCACGCATGGTGCGCATGATGGTGTGTCGTAGATCGACGTCGTCTAGGCCATCACGTGACCAGAGGGGAGGTGCGCGAAGACCTGGAGATACCTCTGCCATCAAGATCGCACGAAGAAGTTCCGCCAACTGTAGAGGGGACTGGAGAAATCATGTGTGCCGCATGTGCTGGAGGATGGGGCACAGGCTGCCAACGCATGGGGTTTCTTGCAACCTGTAGCTTGTGATCGGAAGAGATGGAAAATATGCCTACGATGAGGCATTACTGGTACCGCCAGGAATTTAGAGAACCAACTCCGTCCAGATTACGGTTCCAAAAGAACCCTAGAACATGTTACAGGATCTCGCTGCAAGTGCCGCCTGGGATCTGTTGTGCACGGTGCCGCCTAGAGTGTCGTATGCGATGTGGCTAAGGTGGACTTGGAGAAGATCCGCCAAAACTGTAGATGCATCGGACGCCCAGGATTAGGGTTTCGTAAAGAAACCCTAGTTTCTTTCAAACTTGATGGCAGCATGATCATCAAAACATAATGATTACTCGAGAAAATCCTGAAACAACTGATAATGATCTCACAACTTGAACATAAATAATCAAAATGAGAACTCCAATCGAATCTCGAATAAAACAATGAACATAACTCCTCGAGAATCGAACCCGCTCTGATACCATGTTAGAAAATAAACATGCGGAAGCAAATCAGAGAAAAGAATAAAACTTTATGGACACCGGGATTTTTACGTGGAACCCTACTCCCTAAGGAGCGGGATGAAACCACGGGAGAATGCCACAAAGGGCTGATAGTCTATTGCTTTTCTCAATGGATACAAGAGATCTGGGGCTCCTTATATAGCCTCCACGGAGCCTCCAAGTCCCACCACTGGTAGATGTGGGACTAAACACTGGGATGGGGTAAATGGATCCTGGAATGAACCATTTACCTATCTACAACTCATGTGGCGCACAACCAAATACTCCAACAGTACTAGATGGTGGTGGTGGTGGTGGTAAAGGAGGTTTTGGGGGTGGTGGTGGTGAGATAGCTGGTGGAGGTGGAGGGACAACTATTGCAGATGGAGGTGGTGATACAGAATGAGGTGGTGGCATATAGACCTCTCCAGAGTCAAATAGAATCAATCGGTCGCCTGTGGGAGAAAATACATCACAGATAGACTTAAAAAAAGTGACATCAACACTGACGTAGTACTTCCTACGAAGAGGATCATAACATATGTATCCCTTCTGTATCCTGGAATACCCACAAAAATATATTTGGCGGCTCTAGGCAAGGTTGCAGAAGTCGGCAGTCGGTACTCGGTCGGCAGGGTCACTGACTAAGGATTAATCGACAGTCGGGAGAGTAATCGGATTTAGTCGGGTATTAGTCAGTTTGGAATTTTTTATTATTTTAAATATATAAATCAATTTTTATAACATTTACTCTCATTTATATTCATATATTTAACAGTTTTAATATTTTTAAGAGCTTAAAAAAATATAGCAAGAGAAGGAAAAAAGAAGCAACTTAGAACAAAATGGTTGGTAGATAGTACAAGCAGATGTTCAAAAATAAAAAAAATATTTACAACATGCCAAAAAAATAATACAAGCGAAAAATAAGACAAGTGTCACAAGTCATTGGATTCAATCCTCAATGTCGTCATCCAAGTCCAGCTCTTCTTCTTCATCACCGCCATCTTCTTCTTCTTCATCTTCTTCTTCTATATCCTCAAGATGTAGCTCCTCCTCCTCATTCATCGGCGTAGCATTGGAGCTTGACGATGAAGCTCCCCTTCCACGTTCACCTCGTTGGCTCCTTCTTGGTTCCAAATTCTTTTCGACACCACTAGCATGTGCTACAACACCCCATGTCAGCCCAGAACATGGAAAAACCTCATCATGAGCATCAACATCTCCAGTCCATTCAGCCATGTGTGCACGATCACGAGATGAGAGAGGATCTCTTTCTTTCTCAACTCGACGTTCCTTCAACTTGGAATTGAAACACACATACACAAGATCGTTCAGCTTTTTCGTCTCCAACCTGTTTCTATTCTTGGTATGGATCTGAAGACCAAAAAAGTTTAACTTTATATCAATTACTAATTAAATTTTACTATACTAATTGAATTGGGTGGGTGGGGTCATTACCGAGTCAAATGTACTCCAGTTACGCTCACATCCCGACGATGAAGACGTCAAGCTCAAGATTTTGATAGCCATAGCTTTCAAATGAGGCGTGTCATTCCATGATTATGCCACCAATTAGCTATTAAAATAGAGAATTGGTCAACATAATAAAATAAATGATTAACATTAATAGAAAACAATGATTGAAATACATGGATCAAAATTACCATCATTTGTCATCCTCTGTCTCACAGCTAAAGGCTTGCCAAAATCTCCATGACCAAGTCTATATGTCGGAAGCTCATCCCTAGTAATTGCATCTTGTATATCCAAATCTGGATAAAATTTTACATGCACTCCTTAAACCCTCTCCTCAGCACAACATCTAGATCACCATGAGACTCAGTGTAGAAGAAAAATGGGTTCAAGTAATAAGTTGCTAGATGCAATGGAGTATCGAGTCTCCCTTTAGTCTTGGAGGTAACGGCATCCACAAAAAATTTATAAGATGACTCCACGCCATTGAATGCTGCAATTATTTCCCGCTTGGCGTCTTCAAGCCCTCCGTAGACAAAGTCCATGGATGGGCATCGATCTGCATCAACCAAACGCAATAAACGAACCAATGGAGTGAAAACTCTGATAGCATGTGTTGTATGGTTGCAGAATGTAGGGTTGAATACAATGGAACTCGTTGCTTCTCCCTTCTTAGTCTTACACCACTTGCAGTTTCTCCGCTCTTCTGAGGAAAACATCAATCTCAGCTTGTCTTTCTTCTCATTTAGTCTATCAAAAGTGAGAAAAGTGGTTGCAAACTTGTTTGGTCGGGCCTTGCAATGTCCCTCTTGATGGTGAACTTGCGCATCAAGCTTAGAGTTTTGGTGTGAGAGTAGATGAACACCGTAAGACTCTTCGCCTTTGTGATTGTACTCATCACCTTTGTCTCTCTGCTTATCTCCTCCAAAGCAAGATAAATGGAGTGCGCGGCATACGGAGTCCACCAAATCTGCGGATATTTGGTGACCAACAATCTTCTTGCTGCTACATTGGCAGATGCATTATCCGCCACAATCTGAACCACTTTATCCACTCCCACATCATTCAGGCACTCCTCCACCAACTTGCAGATGTATTCAGAAGTATGAGCCTCATCTGAGGCATCTATGGACTTCAAAAATGAAGTCTCCACGGTGCAACTGACACAAAATTGATGATGCCCCTTCCCCGCTTGTCCGTCCACGCATCAGTCATCAAAGAGCATCCCGCTGACGTCCATGTATCACGATGACATTGCAAGCCATCGTGAATCTCCGTCACTGCCTTCTTCAGAAGCAGACCACTAAACTCATACCTCATGGGAGGCTTTAGTCCAGGCTCGTACAGTCTTTCCAATCGCCTCCACCATCTCCAAGAAGTTTTTCGACGTCAATGCATTAAAACGAGATCGTCGATGTATATGCCTATTTGGATATATACGATGTAACCCTATCACGATGATCCTTAGAGAATGCATCCTTGATGGTCATCTAATGTGATGACCCTTCCACTGCGACAGTCTGCTCCAAGGATTCGGAGACTCGTGATCTCTTCGTCGAACCCACATCTCCAGTGATATCAACTTCCTCCCTCATCTCATGAACATCAGTAGCTTTCAGGGACTTCTTCCCGGCAACATCATCAAGGTACGCAATCATCTTCTTCTTCATTTCCTCATCCACCTAGGGACATGCAGTTACGTTCCCTCTTCGGTGTGCTAGATGTTGCTTGAACCTATACACACCACCCTAGACAATCTTTTTGCACAATCTGCAGGTGATCGTATTGGATTCGTACGGTTCGCAAGGTAACCGTATTACCATGCAGGATCAGCTGATCCCGGCGGCACATAAAAAGATGAGTCGCTGCTAGAAGCGACGTTCGTTGGAGGTATAGCCATCTACATAGTCAACAAACTCACAATTTAGGCAATCAATAAACACAAAGCTAACTAAACTCACAAGTTGAACTTTCTAACTAACTAACAAAATCACAAGTATACAACACTACAATTTAGGCAATCAAATTCGTAAAAACCCATCTCAAAATTCACAAAGCCTTAGTTTTAAAGTAGAAGTATACAACACTACAAGTATATCTTGAATTTTTACATAAACACATAAATTAATTTCTTACAAAGTACAACTGTATATTATAAAGATTGTAGTTAAAGTTTCTATAAAAAAATATCAATGGCTTTGTAGTAACCAAAAAAAGTCTCCACTCTATGCGCTCAAGTGTTGATCGGCCAAGGAGGGAGTTGCTTCGCCCGTTCGCTTGCATTTGGGCGATGTGGCTCGCTAGGAACGCGAAGATTTTCAGGGGTCAAAGGTTCTACAAGGAGAATGTTTTAGCACACGTTGATATGCTTTTGAGTGACTGGCTGCTCCTGTAGTGTTGTGGCCGTGTGTTGTTATCATTTTGTTTTGGGCTGGGGCCTCGGCCGGGATCCACTCGATCCCTGGTGTTTGTATTTCTTTTCTTCCTCCTCTCCTTCGTTTGTTTTTAATAAAATTTGGGGCGAACACCACGTCGTGTCTCCCCCGAAGCGCTTTGGTTTCAAAAAAAAAGTCTCCACTTCAGTTAAAAAAATCAAGCACAATGCGTGCACGAGCACACATATTTTAATTTGCAGAAAGTCACATCAATATCACATGGATCTTTTTTTGAAAGGAATATCACATGGATCTTACAAGTCTATCATTTTATTTACAAATGCATAGTCATTTCTATTATAAATGGAAGGATACATCATTACATAAAGATCTTGAGATAATGACATAGTCTAGTGCATTTCTATTCATACAATAAAGATATAAAAAGAAAAAAATAAAAAAAATAAAAATGAAAAACCCTAACCTGGGTCCTGGGCGGCGAGCGGTGTTAATGTCGATTGGGCTAGGCGACGAAGGAGCAGTAGCTAGGCGGTGACATGGGTGGACGGCAAGGTGGCGAGGCGACGATGGAGCGGCGAGGCGATGAGCAGCGATGGAGCAGCAAGCCAGTTGGGACCTAGGGTTGTGGGGGTCGGGAGCGCAGGAGAGGAAAACACGATATAGAGAGTTTCTATTTGACAGAAACCTTAATTTCGATTTATTCGGGTAATCGGGTTTTAGGATGCTCGAAACTTTGATGCAAAAGGCAACCGATTACTCGGCCGACTACACCGATAACTCGAGCAAGTAATCGGATCTACCCGATTATAGCCCGACTTTGCCTATTCAAGTCGGTTACCCATCCGAGTCGCATAGTCAGGCCGACTAGTAAGCCTAGTTGGCCGACTTTTGCAACAGTGGCTCTAGGAGAGAGCTTGTAAAGATTAGGTGACAATGTGACTAAGCCAAATACACCAGGAGTGCGTGAGAACAATTCCTTCTCAAGAAAAGCAAAGGAGAATGGAATTTTCTCACCAACAATGACGAGGGCATGTGATTCACTAAGCAACAAGCAGTAAGAACCGCATCACCCTAGAACGAATGACGAGCACAACTCTAAATGAGAAGAGTCCGAGTCACATCAAGCAAGTAACGATGATTACGTTCAGCAACCTCATTGTGTTGAGAGGTATAAAGCACATGAAGTTTGATGAACAATGCTAAGAGGTGAGACGAACTGCGAAAGCTCATGACTACAAAATTCCAAAGCATTGTCAGTTCTCACAAATTTAACTATAGAGGAAAAGATATTCTTTACTTCATTGATGAAAGATTTTATCACAATCCCAGACTCAGACTTATTCTTTAACAAGAAAACCCACGACGACCTAGAAAAATCATATACATCCACAAGATAAAACATGTGTCCCTACTCCCTGGTAATCAGGGACACGATCTGGACACCAAATGTCAACATGAATCAACTCAAAAATGAAGTTACTACTTCGACCCTCATGAATTGGGAAAGCAGACCGATGATGCTTCCCTAACTGACATGCCTCACACTGGAAGGTGGAGCGAAGAGAGATCCGAGGAAGAATGTGGCACATCTTCTGAAGAGGAAAGTGGCCAAATCGCAGATGCTATATAAACGGAGAGATTGATCCCGTGGGACTAGATGACACATCAGCATATGGAGTGCGGACCAGCCGATTGAGGTTGATCTGCTCAGCCACATCCAATCACCTTGCCGTAAGAATATCTTGAAACACAAGTAAAGATGGGTCAAAATAGCATGGCAACACATATCCTTAGTAATCTGACTAATGGATAATAAGTTTATTGAAAAATCATGAGCATAAAGCACTTTCTGTAAGTGCATAGATGATGCCTAATTGATCTCACCATGTCCTGCAACTGGAGAGTGCATCTCATCAGCTATGATATCTGATCTACCATGGGGTAATTGTCTGCATACTGCAAATTGACTCCTATCTCCACACATATGATGGGACGCATCGGAGTCCGTGATATACTATGTCATATCAATCCTACAACAACTGTTAAGAGCATAAGTACTACCTGAGGTACTGGCAGACGCGGAAACTGCAACATCCGAATGGCTTCCCTAAGCAGTTGAGGACGCATGAAACCCAATGGGAGGCATAATCTCTCTCAAGCGAGCAACAAAATCTTCAAATCTCTGGTCGAACATGGAAGCTGCGAGAGGTTCAGCATGCTCCGTTGCACGAGAATAAGCCAGAAAGTCATACTTGGAGTAGCATGTATCCCCCGAGTGACACAGGCCATGGCAATGGAAACATGGTTGTCGCCTGGCGAATGCGACCTCCCCTACCACGAGGGCCATGACCACAAAACTGAGAGTGCCTCCCCTACCACGGGATGGACCATTGCAGAGGAGGAATGGATAAAGACAGACAATGGAACAGTGATCATGCTAAGCATGCGGCATGCTTCCTCCATGGGAAGGATGGTGGTATCCGTAAGTATCTATGAGCGAGCAATATCATACTCCGAGTCAAGTGCTGCTAAAAATATGCCAACCATGGTAGTGTTCATATACAGTGTACGTCTTCTGCTGCTCAAGAGTGGCTGCAATAGGCATGAAGCTGTGAAGCTTCTCGAACATGTCACGGAGAGATGTATACAGAGAATATAGGGGACGATCATTCTGCTTGATTGTAAATATGCCATGTCGCGGCTGCAGGATCTTTATCTCATTCCTCGACTGGGAATACGTAGCAGGGAGAATGTCCCACATCGCCTCGGCGGTAGATTGGTGCAGAACATCATTGGCAATCTCTAATGTCAGTGTGTCAAACAACCATACGTGTGCATAAGCATCATCAACCTCCCAAGAGGCGTTCACCACAGTCTTGTCAGCTAGCTCTTCTTCGGTAAGAATGTGTTTCTTACATGTAGACCGCATCAAGCTATGAACTGCATGGGACATAATTCATAATTCGTCTCGTCCAGCTTCACAGTTGGCGTTGGACCTCGCTCGAAAAGCGAATGTGGCAAGGATATCAATTTTACTTTCTAACATGTTGCCAGATCCAAAGACTGGGATTTGTAGACCAAAAGAGTTTATCTATACAGACATGTAGGAAAGTGGTTGCATGTGTAGGCTCAAAGAGAAACCATTCCCTTCAATCTTTGGTGTGCCATGTACCAACGGGTGATATATTGATCTGAAATCACCCATGAATCACCAAAATCATATCAATGTGATTACGTGATCACGATCTCGAAACCCTAGGCGAGAGAAAATGCGTCGCAGGTGGCAACCCAGAGGGTGGCAGTAGCCACCGAAGCCGTTGGAGCAGCAACCCCACTGGTGCGGCAGCGACAATGCCAGCAACCGCGTGTGGTGCTGTTGTAGCAACGGCTACAAGGCAGCGACGACAACCGCTAGAGGGAAGAAGGAGACGGAGCTTATGGGTGGGGTAGGGTTTCTAGGGTACGCAAGCTCTGGTCTAGGACCCTCACTATGATACCATGTTGGAAGAAAATATGTTTATTTCAGGGAACCCTAGGGCTCTCTTATATAGTGAGAGACCCAACAGGTAAATTACATAGTGTAGATGAAAGAAATATAATATACATAATCTGTACTTGTAGAGATAGTTATTAGTATTATTATGTTATGTACCTCTTCGTTATTTCTTTGTCTTCTATGGACTACTTTGTACTTTACCCTTAAGGTCTCTCCCTATATAAGAGAGCCTAGGGTTTCTCTGAATGAATAATCTGAGTTTTTCTTCCAACATGGTATCAGAGCCGTCCTAGGGCTCTCTCCCTCTCCCCACCCGCCGCCCTCTCCTCTCTCACGCCGTCGTACCCCCGTGCCGCCGAATCGTTCCTCTCTCTATCCCCGGCGATTTCCACTCCTTAGGCGGCCCCCTCCCTCCCCAGCGGACCCCTCCCCGCCGCCAACCAGCCCCAGCGGACCGCACCCCCCCCCCCCGCCGCCGCCAACCAGTCTCCAGCGGCCCCCTTGTCGCGCCGCCACCACCCGAGCGGCACTCCAGCCCAGCCGCCAGCCCTATAGGCGGCCCCCAGTCCCGCCACTAGTCCTTTAGGCGGCCCCCAATCTCTGTCGTGCCCTAGCCGATCCTTGTTTCTTCCATCGGATAGATGGATTTGAGTGCGTAACGTCTACATACGCACTCGAATCCAATGCAGTTTGTGTAGACATACATTACCTTGTCTACAAACCCTAGTTCTTCTCCAGCGGCAGTATGTCAGAATCGAAGGTTGATATGCCCTCCACTGGCGCATTCAAAGGTCCTGCGCCAATAGTGAAGATGGACGGGTCGAATTATGAGCTCTGGGCAATGCAGTTCATGAGCCTCATGAAGTCGAATGGTAAGAAGCACATTCTTACCGAGGATGAGGCTGCAGAGAAGACAGGGATATATGCCTCATGGGAGGCTGATGACTCCTACGCAAAGGTCTGGTTGTCTGGTACATTGACGATGGAGATTGCCAATGATGTCCTCCATCAGCCCACTGCCAAGGCGATGTGGGATATTCTAGCCGCTACATATTCGCAGGTGTGAAATGAGACCAAGATGTTACAGCTTCAGCATGACATATTCACAATGAAGCAGAGCGGCAGACCTCTTCACTCCTTATACACATCCCTGAGAGGGATGTTTGAGAAGTTATACAGTACTATCCCACTCACAGCGACTCCTGAACAGCAGAAGACATTTCGGAATGCCACCATGGTGGGTGTTCTACTTGCGGCTCTTGATCCTGAATATGACGCCGCCCGGTCTCAGATCTCAGCCGATGCAGTTATTCCTCCAGTGGAGGATGTTTACAGGAGACTCAGTCGCATCACAGTTTCTTCCAGTTCTTCTACTCCACCCCCATCAGCGATGGCAGTCTCGCGTGGGAGAGGTTGCCCGTCTTCTGGTCGTGGACGTGGACGTGGACCCCAGGGAAGGGGTGGTCGCTTTAGTCAGCCATGTTCCTATTGCCACCGCACAGGACACTCGGAGGAGACATGCTATTCTAAGCATGGGTTCCCAGCATCGGCACGAGTTACAGAGCACTCTCAGTCCCCGTTGACATCTACTGCAGATAATCGTTTTGAGGAACTTGTGGCACGTCTCCGAGATATTATGCCACATTCATCTGGTGATTCGCCTTGTGGACCTTCAGATGTTGCTGCTACAGCCTCCGCCAGTTCATCTGCTGCTAGTACCTCAGGTAGTTCTACTGCATTTACACCGTCTCATGATATCTCTGATTGCGTTATAGATTCGGGAGCCACACATCATCTCTGCCGAGATAGAGACAGACTACAGTCCCACAGGGACATTCCTCACGGCCGCTCAGTGCAGATCGCAGATGGTACTCATTCCCCTCTTGTTGGACAGGGAGAGGTCTTCCTATCCTCCACTATGCATCTACAGAATGTCCTACATGCTCCTGAGTTCTCGATGAATCTGTTATCTATTAGTCAGATTACGAAGGATTTGCATTGTCGTGCTATATTTGACCCGTCTTCTCTTATTTTTCAGGACATACTAACTGGCAAGGTGATTGGCTGTGGCTCTGAGCAGAATGGTCTATATCAGCTGGTTCAGAATTCCTATGCTGGCGTCTCCTCTCATTCAGCCGGACCAGTTTCTCCGTACATCTGGCATCTACGTTTTGGTCACCTTCCGCTCCAGAAAATGCGCCATCTTCTGCCCCAGATCTCTCTTAGTTCGTCCTTTCGCTGTAAAGCATGTCAGTTGGGAAAGCATCATCGGTCGAGCTTTCCTAGTCGTCAGAGTCGGAGCAGTAGCTCCCTATTCGAGTTGTTTCATATAGATATATGGGGTCCGAGTCGTGTACCCGATCATCAGAGGCACATATTTTATCTTGTGGTAGTGGATGATTTCTCTCGTGTATCTTGGGTCTTTCTTTTGAAAAATAAATCTGAAGCAGGAGATGTGATCAAGAATTTAATTAATGAAGTGCACAATGTTTTCTCTTCTTCAGTCAAATATGTTCGTACAGATAATGCCCTAGAATTTTGCACACGGTCACTTTCTCAATTTCTTTCATCAAAGGGCATTATTCACCAAACCACTTGTGCGTATACATCTCAGCAGAATGGTGTGGCGGAAAGAAAGCATCGCCATCTCCTGGATATTACTCGAACCCTGTTGATTCAGAGTTGTGCCCCTATTTCTTTCTGAGGGGATTCTGTTCTTACTGCATGTTATCTGGTCAATCGAATGACATCATCTGTTCTTGGTGAGAAGATACATATTTCTCTCATTTTTCCTGACAAGGAATTATTCTCATTGACTCCACGTGTCTTTGGTATTGTGGCATTTGTTCATCTTGTGTCTCCCGAACTTGACAAACTCTCTACTAGAGCGGTCAAGTGTGTCTTTGTTGGTTATTCCAGGACTCAGAAGGGCTACCGGTGTTATGATCCTATAAATAAGAAGTACTTCGTGAGTACTGATGTCACTTTCTTTGAGTCCGTTATGTACTTTTCTCCTGCAGGTGACAGACAGGCACCATCCACTACCAATGATGATGTCTATGTTCTTCCACCACCTACTTGGAGTTCACCTGAGTCTCCTCCTGTTCCTGCCTCCACGTCAGCTCCACCACCACCTCCTCCTCCTCCACCTCTTCCACGACCTCCCATTTCACCTCTACCAAAATTCTATACGCGTCGGTCGGGTCCTGCTCAGGCTACACGTCAGCCACCCATCACGCCTCAGGTATGTTCAGATGGCATTACTACTGACGGGTCAGACTTGGTACATGTGCAAGATTCTTCAGTGCAGGAAGACACTAGACCATACAGTGCAGCAGAAGATGATCTTGATATTCTGATTGCTATTCAGAAGCAGAAGCGGATGTGTACCTCTTATCCATTTGCGCCACAGGTGTCGTTTCACCGTCTCACTGGTGACTTTCAGAGATTTGCTTCAGCCTTGTCTTCCGTGGATATACGACGAACATACCAGTAAGCTTTAAAGAGTAATTGCTGGAGATTAGCTATGGAAGATGAGATGCGTGCATTGCAGTCTCGTGGCACATGGTCTTTGGTTCCTGCTCCTCCTGATGCCTCTATTGTGAGTTGTAAGTGGGTCTTCACAGTTAAATACCATGCAGATGGCAGTTTGGATCGGTACAAAGCACGTTTGGTCGCACATGGTTTTACACAGACCTATGGCGTAGACTACATGGATACTTTCTCTCCAGTGGCTAGACATTCTACCCTTCGCATTCTCTTATCTGTGGTCGTGGTTCGTGAATGGAGTATATCTCAACTGGATGTCAAGAATGCATTCCTGTATGGGGATCTACAGGAGGAAGTCTACATGCAGCAACCACCTGGGTTTACTGCTGAGGGGGAGAAGCATATGGTCTGTAGACTTCACAAGGCAATTTATGGCCTCAAACAGAGTCCAAGAGCATGGTTCCAGAAGCTTTCCAACCTTATTGAGCAACAGGGATTCAAGAGGTCAAATGCAGACCACTCATTGTTTGTCCAGAAGTCATCGGCATGTACGGATGTTATCATGGCCTATGTTGATGACATTCTAGTTACAGGAGATGATGTGCAGGGCATAGAAAGGGCGAAGGCATTCCTAGGCCGTCAGTTTGTTACAAAGGATCTTGGAACCCTAAGATATTTTCTGGGATTGGAATTTGCAAGTAATGCACAGGGCTTGGTGATGACACAACGGAAGTACATTACAAACTTCCTGATTGAGACAGGCATGGATGGATGCAAACCATCAAGTATTCCCATGGACCCTAGCATGAAGTTGTATGATGGTGATACTGTTGAAGTGGATAAAAGGAGATATAGAGAAATGGTGGAAGAGCTCCTTTATATTACCATAACTCGTCCGGATATTGCATTTGCAGTAAGCAGGGTCAGTCAATTTATGGAGCAGCCAAGACAAGTTCACATGGATGCTATATACATGATACTGAGGTATCTGAAGTCTTCTCCAGGTTCAGGGTTGATGTTCAAAAAGGGCACAGATTTATCTATCTCAGCATGCGCAGACGCCGATTATGCAGGATGCCCTAAGGATCGAAAATCAAGCTCAGGATTCGCAGTTTTTTTGGAGGCTCTCTGGTTTCTTGGAAAAGCAAGAAACACACAGTTGTGGCAAGGTCCAGTGCAGAATCCGAATATAGGGCCATGGCTCAAGCCAGCATGGAAATGATGTGGGTTCGATCCGTACTAGAAGATCTACATGTAGTTGTGCCTCTACCCATGAAGCTTCAGTGTGACAATCAGGCAGCCTTGTTCATTGCCAACAATCCCGCTTTTCATGAAAGAACCAAGCATATTGAAGTTGACTGCCATTACACTAGAGACTTGATCCAGAGAGGATTGATATCTACTACGCATGTGATCTCAGGAGATCAGACTGCGGATGTATTCACCAAGCCGTTGCTCAGAGGACCTTTTCAGAGATGTTCATCCAAGCTGAGCATGATAGACATCTATGCTCCACCTTGAGGGGGAGTGTAGAGATAGTTATTAGTATTATTATGTTATGTACCTCTTCGTTATTTCTTTGTCTTCTATGGATTACTTTGTATTTTACCCTTAGGGTTCGTTTGGTTGCAGGGTTGGACAGGGTTGGGTTGGCCCAACCCGGGGTACCCCTCCTTCCAAGTTCCAACCCTCCCAATCCTCCTCACAGTTTACTATTCACAAGGGTACCCCAACCCAACCCAACCCTGCCCAACCCTACAACCAAACGAACCCTTAAGGTCTCTCCCTAAATAAGAGAGCCTAGGGTTTCTCTGAATGAATAATCTGAGTTTTTCTTCCAACAGTACTATAACATAAAAATATCTCTACAAATCTCTCATATGAAAAATGCCTAATGATTTTCTCAAATTATTGAAAAATGTATACAATCAATGTAGTGGTTAAGTGGAATCCTTAAAGTTTATTTTAAGTAGTTATCTCTTCTAATATCATTTTGTATATCACATTTAATACCTACACGAAGCTAGAAAAATCTTTTCTATAAAGGGTCTTCATTGTTAGTTCGATTTACAATTTGCTCAAAGTTTTTTTCCTACAGAGCCACAATTATAGGTTTCATTTTGGTGAGAAACACTAAGAGGGAACGGTAAGGAGGCTAAGTTTTTGAGGTGGAAGAAGAAAAAATACCGCATCTGAGGGCCTCACCTTTGCCTTATCGCCTCTAGATTGCCTCGGTCTTTGAGGCGTACGCTGCCAAGACTGCATGAGGGATTTGCTTCAAGGCTAAAAAGGTCTGCCTCGCATCGAGGCATACACCTCGAGGATTTTCAAACAATGTTGTCAACGTCCTCAATAAATTCGACTATATGATCCTTAATCATCACAGGCCTCTACCATAACAACCAAAGAAAAAACTTTGCTCCCAAGGTCATCTTCAAACTCCATCGCCTCTTACAATCCTGAACAAGAATCCAAGGATCGAAAAAAAAGTAGACAAGGCCTTGAAATCCTTCTTTATCGATAACTCCCCATCAAACCATGACCATCAATCATGCTCACCAGAGGGTCCAATTGTAGTAGCCAAGAACTCTGTGATTCAATGATAAACTCTGCAACCTTGTGATCTGAAAGCCCTAAGGGGAACAACATGATCCAAGCATCAGTAGACCACACCTTTGTCACCCGCAGCTACTGATTTTCTACCA
Source organism: Ottelia alismoides (assembly GCA_037367405.1). NCBI lineage: Eukaryota > Viridiplantae > Streptophyta > Magnoliopsida > Alismatales > Hydrocharitaceae > Ottelia > Ottelia alismoides. The sequence continues at coordinate 1,848,754 of JAZKJV010001079.1, read as the reverse complement.
AAACAATCAGATAAGGGAACCGAACATAGAGATCCCCCTCACAGTCTAGTTGTTATTACAAAATTTAAAATTTAGTTATCCCAGTAAATTAGACACATAAACCACATCTCCGACAAAATAGTGCAAATCGCCGATCAAAAAGTAGACAAGGAGATGACGATCCCAAGCAACACCAAAAGACTACTGTTGGTATCATAGATCTTCTGCATCAACTAATAAGATCACTACATTCGTCTCAAATTCTTAGATCCCACTTAGCCAACAGAGCTTTGTTCATCTCCTTGAGGAGAAGCACTTCCAGACCACCCTACTCAATCTGTTACGTAATTGAATTCCAATTCATCGAAGGGAATCCAGAAGTCTCTTTCCATGCGGTTGACAAGAAAAACCTCCTTATCAAGGACTTTATTTGAGTACGTACCTCAATCGGCATCAAACATGAAGAAAAATAAACATAGATTGCAAATATGATCGTCTTTAGTAGCACTAGGTGGACGCCCTTCAACAATCAACTGACCTTAAAACTAGCATGCTCCTTCTCAAGTTTTTCTACCATAGGCAGCCAATAAACCTTCTAGAGGGAAACCATGTGTGACAAACACAAATAGGTAATGCATACCAAGGAAGTCGGGGGTCGAGAGGATGGAGGGTTGGGAAACGAATGGGGAAAGCTGATAAGATGGTTTGAAAGAAGTGTTGAAAGAGAGGTAGAGTAAGAGATGCGAGAGAAGTATTGAAGAAGGGGGAGATAGTGTGGTGAGACGGAAGAGTTAGAGAGAGATAAAGGAGTGAGAGAGAAAATGGAAAGAAGGGAGAGAGATGGGATAACAAGATAGTTAGAGTGGGAGAAGAGACATAAGAGCAAGATAGGGAGAACCTTGATGATGAATAGGAGGGAGAACTTTGAAGATGGAGAAGAGCAAGGAGGTGAGGGAAACCTCGGGGGGGAGAGGGGGGGGGAGATAAAAGCGAGGTATGGGAGAAAGGAACTTTTTTCACTGGAAATATCTTCTCAGTGTTGTTTCATTCCACTAGCTAAAGGCCCCATTTATAGAGGAGACATACTACATGGTAGAAATACAACACATTTCTAGAATGTTGAACACTTACGGAGATAAGAGAATAAAGAATAAACTTCTTTAGACTCTTAGCCCTAAAGGAGGAGAAAGAGGATTCTAGATACTTTGTCTCCCCTTAAAAAATACAAATACAATAACAAATTTCAGCAAAACCTTATATGTAAAAATTTTACAAACTAGTCTAAAATCTAGATTATTCTAATGGTTTTAAGATAGAGCATTAATGGGTTGCACACACTCCCCTCCTCTTCGAAAAACTCGGGTACTGAAGAATTGTCTCTCGCAAATAGTTGATCGTAGCAAAAAATTTGTACCCGATGAGTCAAGGGGATTGAGAGCTTGCATGCATTTATATACACTGTATTTTACGACAAACTTCAATACGGGAAGGTACCTCTGCAAATCTTCGATTTTGTTTTCTTTCATCAACTAAACTTTTGAGCTTTTTTGAAATGTTGTAACAATTAATCTACCGGGTGTGAGTAACTGTGATGCGTTATGCGTAAAGGGGGTGCCAATAGACTTTAAAGATCAAGTGAGGTCAACGAAACTTGGATGAGATTGGTGGGAGGGTAACCCCCAAGTATCTAGCAATGGTGGTACCACCACAAGACTTTCATCTTGCGAGGGTGGATAGTAAGTTGTTGCAACAACCATGACTTCGACCTTGCTGGGTCGCTTGAAACTATTGAGCACTGTCATGCAGTCCCCGCATGGCAAAGCTCTATCTCCAAATAATGAAGAAGTTTCCAGTGGTACAAGAGGCACTCTTGTTGAATCCATCACGATTGAGGATGGTTGGTCATCTTTGATTTCGGGTTCATTGTCATTGGATTCATGTTGTACATCATTTGAGATAATAGAGATTCATCTATTATTATACATTCACCGATCAATGAATCCAACTTTTGTTGTACTTTCAAGCTTGACCAAAGGCGATTCTTCAACCTCGTTTAATGTGAATAAGAACTATGGCTCAATCCGTTCAATTCGAACTTCTTTCACCGTTGAATCGGGGAATCGACTTCGATATCCATGCTCTCGTACCAGTTAATGCCGATCGAAAAAGTGAGGGGTCGAGAAGATGGCAGAGGGTTGGGAAAAGAAGGGAAAAAGTTGATAAGATGGTGGGTGTTTGGATTAAGTGTAGAAAGAGATGTAAAGGAAGAGATGTGGGATAAGTATTGAAGGAGGGAGGGAGGCCGTGACAAGACGAAAGAGTTAGAGAAAGATGGAGTGAGAGAGAGACATATGGAGAAGAGATATGAGAGCAAGATAAGTGTTGAGATATTTCATATCTTTCGTATTGTTTTCTTATTACCTATTTATTTTGTCTTCTTCGTGTAATTTACCCAATAGGTTCCTCTCATATATAAGAGAACCCAAGGGCCTATCATTAATCAATTAATTCCTTTCCTTGTACATGGTATCGGAGTACGGTCCTAGACCGAAGTTCCCTTATCCCACCAAAACCCTAGTCCTACCCGCCCCCCCTTCCGCAGCTCACCATCGCCCGGCCTACTCCGTCGTTGCTCGGCCCTAGACTGCTTCGGCCTTCCAGCACGTCGTTCAGCCCTTCGGCCACCGCCTGAGGCTCAGCCCGACCCCACTAATCATCGCCCTGTCCGCCCCTAGACATCCAGCCCACCGCCCAAACCTTCCGATCGTCGTCCAGGGCACTACCCGACCTCTCCTGCCACCGATCAGACTGCCTCCAAGCCCTCCCCCGACCCCCCCAGGATGCCCAAACCCTCCCTGTGCATCTGTGCACCTTTGCGGCTCGAGTTGCCGTGTGAATCCGTCTGATTTTGACTGGAAAAATATGATTTCAGGCCCATAAATCGTGTTTTCCGGCTCTAGCGAGCAGCGGAGATTGATGAGGATGGTTGTATAAGTCTACGCGTACAACCAATCCTCTGTATGATCGCCTAGACTCATTCATATCGATCTACTCCCCAGTTGAATTCCGTTGTTCGGTCATTTTTCTATCATGTCAGAGAACAAGGGTGATATTTTTCGTCTGAAGCCTTAAAGAGCCCAGCTCCCATCGCTAAGATAGATGGGACCAACTATGAGTTGCGGTCCATGCAGTTTCTCACCCTCATGTAGTGCAACAACAAGGAGCACATCCTGACAGATCTAGAGCCAACAGATAAGACTGAGTCAAATGCTTCTTGGAAGCAAGATGACGTGTATGCGCATGTTTGGCTATGTAGGACCTTCACCACAGAGATAGCCAATGATATTCTGAACCATCCCACCGCCAAGGCGATGTGGGACACTTTGGCTTCCACCTAATCACCTATGCTCAAGCGAAGAATGAGGCCAAGATTCTTCAGCTACAGTTTGACATCTACAAGGCCAAGCAGAATGGCCATCCTCTGCATGTGTACTACAGTTCACTCAGCGGCATGTTTGAGAAGCTTCATAGCTATATGCCTATTACGACATCTCTTGAGCAGCAGAAGGCATATAAGAACTCCAAGATGGTTGGAGTTTTCATGGTCGGCCTTGATACAGAGTATGATGCAGCACATACTCAGCTTCTCATTAGAGCTACCATACCTCCCATGGAGGAGGCCTATAGTCGTCTCAGCCAGATCATCATGCCTCCTACGGCAACTCCTCAGCCCTCGTCAACTATAGTCGTTTCTCGTGGCCGAGGAGTGACGCATGGCCCTTGCACCTTTTGCCATCGATCAGGACATGCGGAGGATGCATGCTACCAGAAGCATGGATATCACGTTTCTGATCGCATGGCAGAACAGATTGAGCCTTCAGATACACTTGCTTCTCAGGTCGATCCTCGCCTAGATGATATCGTCTCTCGTATTCGAGAGATCATGACTCCTCTTGCAGGAACCACTACAGATATCGCAGCCGCAGCCAGAGCCTCTTCGAGCTCCTCAGGTTTCGTTTATGCTTTCAATGGTAGTAATTGTGTAGATATGACAGAGTGGATTATGGACTCTAGTGCTTCCCATCATTTTTGTGGAGACAGAGCACAGCTGAGGTCTTACAGAAACATACCACCTGATGAATTTACCAATGGTGACCACTTACCAATTACAGGACACGGAGAGGTGCATTTGACATCGTCCATATGTCTTCAGAATGTTTTATATGCTCCTAACTTTCAGATGAATTTACTTTCCATTAGTCCGATTACTAAGGATCTGCATTGTCGTGTCATCTTTGACCCTCCATCTCTTATGTTTCAGGACATACTCATCGGCAGGGTGATAGGATGTGGTCATAAGCAACGGGGACTTTATAAACTGGTCCAACCTCCTCATGTTGTTGTTTCTATTATACCTACTGGACCAATCTCACCATATATGTGACACCTTCGTTTTAGCCACCTTCCTTTGCAGAAGCTATATCATGTTCTCCCTCAGATTTCCACGAGATCCTCCTTCCAATGTGAGGCATGCCAGTTTGGGAAGCATCAGCGTTCCTCCTTTCCGTCCCGTCAGAGTCGGAGCAGTTCTCAGTTAGTTGAGCTCCTTCATTTAGATATCTGGGGGCCGAGTCGTGTTCCTGATCACCAGGGACACCGTTTTTATCTTGTTGTTGTCAATGTTTTTTCTAGACTTTCTTGGGTCTTTTTATTGAAGAATAAATCTGAGGCTGGATATGTGATCAAATTTTTATTTTTTTTATGGTAAACACGGGTGAACCCCCACTACGGGGGTCACCACCGAAAATTTCATTATAAAAAATTAAAGTAAGAGTACATTATCGTGATTTCCAGAAATCATGTAGGGCATTACAATGGGAGACCATATTTTCCAGGTAAATCCTTTGGCTTTTAAAAATCAAATCATTCCTTGTCGTCCAGATGGCCCAAAGCGTGGCAAAAATCCTCGAACGATCTCCCATTGAGTTCGAGTTCACCGTGCGAACTGAACTTCAGAATTCTGCCATCCCATCACGTCGGACCCCATGCACGCCAACCATAGCCTGGATACACTCAGACTCCGGGCATTTGAGGAATAAGTGCTCTGAATCTTCCTCCGTCCCGCCGCACCTGTCGCAACTCATGTCGTCGATGACCAGCATCCGCCCTCGCCTTACTTTATCCCATAGATGGCATTTTCTCAAACTCCACAGAAAAAACTTAACTCTGCCCGGGATTTTTGATGACCAAAAGATTTTAACATCCTGGCAAAGATCTGCATCACGCTCCTCTGTCGTTCTTACTCAGTTCATCATATACTCTCATGATGGAGAAGCATGTACCCTCCCAGTAGTGATGATCCATGTCTAACGATAGCAACCTTGGCTCCGGCAACTCAGATAGCAACCGGAGAAACTCATCTGTGTGTTGATCAGACAGCTCCACCAGAAATTTTGGCACCCACACACCTGCATCCCTCGTCTGATATAGCGTCTCCTCCTTCCCAGCTGCTAAGGAGAAGAGACGAGGGAATCTTCCCTCCAAAGCTCCCTCCTCAGTCCAATCATCACGCCAGAACCTGAATAGATGGTCATCCCCCACCTTAGGCCGGAGCTTATGCATTACCTGCGGTAAGACCCGACGGATCCCCGCCCAAAGGGGTGACTCAAAACGGCACCTTGCTGCCACCAGCTCGCCTTTTACGCCATATATAGTCCTGATCAGCTTGACCACCAACGAGTTAGAGGAACCACAAACACGCGCCACCCATTTAGCGATGAGCGCCATATTCATTACCTCGGCATCCCGCACACCAAACCCTCCATCGTTTCTTTTATTAATGAGATAAAGAATATTTTTCTATCAGTGTCAAATATATTCGTTCTGATAATGTTTTATCGTTATACACCTTACAGCTTTCTGACTTTTTTAGATCTCTTGGCATTGTTAACCAGACCTCATGTGCCTATACATCCCAGCAGAACGGTGTTGTCGAGTGTAAACACCATCATTTACTTGATGCGACTTGAACATTGTTGATACAGAGTCGTGCTCCTCATGCCTACTAGGGAGATGTTGTCCTCACAGCTTGCTATCTAGTGAACCACATGCCTTCGTCTTTGTTGGGAGAGAAGATTCCTTTCTCGATTACATTTCCCGAGAATGATATTTTCTTACTTACACCTCGTGTGTTCAATTCAGTTGCTTTTGTTCATGATGTCTCTCCAGATCGTGACAAGCTCTCTCCCAGGTTGTCAAGTGCATTTTTGTCGGCTACTCTCTTACCTAGAAGGGATACCGTTGCTTCTATCCGCTCACGCGAAAATAGTTTGCGAGTGTTGACGTTACTTTCTTTGAGTCTGTCATGTTTTTTCTCCTACAAGCGACAAACTAGCCCTGTCTGACTCTGACGATGAGATCTACATGCCTCCACGTCCTACTATCATACCACCACCTCCCTCTACTCATGTTTTACCACCACCACCTCAACCGCCGCCGTCGCTGCCACTTCCTACACATACTCATGTCTCTACACCTGCTCTTGTGGCTCCACCCCGTATTGTGACTCGATTTTTGCCACGTGTTTTTATTCGCAGGTCTCACTCGGTTCCCCCATTTCATAAGCCTTGCCCATCATCCAGCACGCCTCAGGTATGTAATGAGCACATGTTTCTACCGATGGCACTATTGAGTTGTCTGTGCAGCTGGTTTCCATACAAGATGAGCAAGTGCCCTTGGTAGATGATCTTGATGCCTCGATTGTGCTACTTATTCTCTTGCAGCCCAGGTTTCCTTGAGAAAACTATCAAAGGATTTTAGGAGGATTACCTTGGCACTATCAGTCGTGGAGATACCACGGACATATCAGGAGGCTCTTCAAGACAAACAGTGGAGATTAGTCATGGAGGAGGGGATGGCTGCATTATAGTCGCGTGGTGCATAAAGTCTTGTTTCTGTTCCAGTTGGTGCATCCGTTGTAGGATCTAAATGGGCGTTCACTGTGAAATACAGTACACATGGCAGTGTGGATCGCTATAAGGACATATGGGGTGGACTATCAGGATACTTTCTCTCCAGTTGCCAGACATTCGACTCTGCGCATTCTACTTTATGTTGCTGTGACACGAGATTGGTCCCTTTACCAGCTTGATGTGAAGAATGCCTTCCTCTATGTGATATATAGGATGAGGTTTACATGCAGTAGCCACCTGGGTTTGCTACTGAGGGGGAGTGTCAGAAGGTTTGTAGGCTTCACAAGGCTACCTATGGCCTTAAGCAGAGTCCAAGAGCATGGTTCTAGAAGCTCTCGGACTTGATAGAGCAACAGGGGTTTGTGCAATCGACTGTCGATCACTCTTTATTTGTACACAGGATCCAGAGAGGTACTATTGTCATTCTTGTTTGCATTGATGATATTATTGTTACAGGGGATGATGAGCAGGGTATTCAGAGTAACAAGGACTTCCTAGGTCAGCAGTTTGTGACCAAGGACCTTGGTAATTTACGTTACTTCCTTGAGTTAGAGTTTGTCAGGAGCCAGCGAGGTCTTGTGATGACCCAGAGGAAGTATGTTACATATCTTCTTTTAGAGACAGACATGACAGATTATAGACCTGCTATTACTATTGACCCAAGCATGAAGCTATACGATGATAACACTGAAGAGGTCGACAAGAGGAGGTACAGGGAGCTTGTTGGCAAGCTACTATATGTGCCTATTTTCAGGCCCGACATATCCTTTGTCGTGAGCAAAGTGAGTCATTTTGTGGAGCAGCCCAGACAAGCACATATGGATGCAGTCCATATGATTCTGAGGTATCTGAAGACTTCACCATGTACGGGACTTCTATCCAGGAGAGATACATCTCTTTCAGTTACAGCATGTGCATATGCAGATTATGTTGGGTGTCTAAAGGATAGGAAGTCTACTTCAGGTTTTGCGGTGTTCATAGGGAATTCTATGGTTTCTTGGAAGAGCAAGAAGCAGGTCGTGGTTGCCAGATCGAGTGTTGAGTCAGAATATAGAGCCATGGCGTAAGCTAGCACAGAGATGATGTGGGTCATATCGGTTCTTACTGACCGACTATAGAGGTGCCTCTTCCCATGCACCTCCAATGTGACAATCAGGCTGCTCTTTTCATTGCCAACAATCCAACTTTTCATGACAGGACCAAACACATAGAGGTAGACTGTAACTACACTCGTGACATGATACAGAAGAGTCTTATTGCCACTACTCATGTCAGCTCTGGAGATCAGACAGCAGATGTCTTTACTAAGCCAGAGGGCCTAATCAAAGATGTTGTTCCAAGCTGAGCCTGGTCAATATCGACGCTCCAGCTTGAGGGAGAGTGTTGAGATATTTCCTAGCTTTGATATTGTTTTCTTATTAGTTATTTATTTTGTCTTCATGTAATTTGCCCAATAAGTTTCTCTCCTATATAAGAGAACCCAAGGGCCTCTCATTAATCAATTAGTTCATTTCCTTGTTCAATAAGGAATAAGGGAGAACCTTGATGACGAAGAAAGGAGGAGAGAGAACTTTGAAGATGGAGGAGAGCAAGGAGGAAGGAGAGCGAAGAGAGGGAAACCTCGAGGGAGGAGGGAAAGAAAAAGATAAAAGGGAGGTAGAGAGAGAAAGGGAAGATAGGGACATGTGAAAGAAACTTTCCTTACTCAAAATGTCTTCTATTTGTTGTTTCATTTCATTAGCCAAAGGCTTTATCTATAGAGGTGCCATCCAACATGGTAAAAATTACAACACGTCTAGAATGTTCACACTTACGAGAAAAGAAAAAAGAAACTTCTAGAGACTCGTAGTCCTAAAGAAGAAAGAGGATTCTAGATCTTTGTCTCTCTTTAAAATTAAAATTAAAATTTCAGCAAAACCCTTTACATATAAACATTCAAACTAGTCTAAAACCTAGATTCTTCTAATGGTTCTTAATTGGAGCATTAATAGGTTGCATCAATAGGCCAAGGAAGGACTCAGCCTAGGGGTACCTAAAGCAGCACCACAACCGCCAACCTCCTCCGGAGATGACCTGAACAATAGAAAGACAGACTTGTTATGGTTGTCCCTGAAGCCTGAAATGTTACCAAAAATCTTCAAAACCATAAGGATCATCTATAATGTAGTTTAAGAGCTCCTCGCACATGAACCCTAAACAGATTTCACCATGCACAACATGTTCCACCATCATCAATAGCACATCGACCACAAGTACAACCAAAAGGGCACAAGTGAACAGCCATGTCTTATGCCCCTCTACAGTTGAAAAGAACCTCCACATGAATGCATGCTAACCACCATTGAATATGACATGGTGGTAATGCACCTCTGCATCTTCTACTAGCCATGTAGGAAAGAACTTGGTGTCTATTTGCTAGCGAAGCCTGCCTCAACCTTAGCTCTACTCTACTCCCCACATCTTTTCAGTGCTACTCAACTCTTTATCTTCCAATCTATTAAATCTAACAATCTCCTCGTGAGCATTATCTCTCATTTTACCCCGACGCGAGCACACACACCCCATCCCCTTCCGAAGAAACCAACTTCCACATAGCCAACAGGTTCAAGGCCACCTCAGAACCATTGCCCCCCTCCACCCGGTAATTCTTGCAAAATCTACAATCATATCTCTGAAGTTCACATCCAACATTGAGGATCACTCAAAGCAAAAGAAAGTACAAAGGTGGCAATCATCGCCCAAGTCCTAACACAATGATGTATGGTCTTATCTTATCATGGGAAGAGATCAAATGGTAGACAACTGCAACAACTCAATAAGCTCGACCAACAAAAGGAATCCATCAATGCACAACATCAAAAATGAGTTCCTTCATATGTACTAACAATCTGAAGCATCCTATATATCCAGCCGCAGCTCCTTAATAACATAAGAGAACTTATTGGAGCCATGGTTTTGGCCGCCTCTCAACCTTAACATGTCCTCTGCTAATAAGGTTATAGAGAACAGAATGAATCATGTCTTATTCTATATGTCTAGGCAAGGTTGCAAAAAGCGGTATTCAGTCGGTCGGGTCACTGATTATTGATTAAACGGTATGCGGGAGTTTAAACAGAAACAAAACGGGTTATGGGGTTTTGCATTTTTTATTAATAAAAAATTATTACATATATAATTAATAAAAAAGTATAAATAAATAAGAAATATAATCATAGATTAACAATATAGATCAAATGTTGTCATATTCAAGGAATGTTTCATCCAAATTTCAAAATAGATAACATAAACAACAAGAGTTCATAGTCAAATGTCGAAATAGACAACATAAAAGTCATGGATAATGGTGATCCTTTGATGAAAATAGATCAATGTGTTTAAAAGACCGTTTAAAAGGCCGTTTAAACGGCCATTTAAGACCGTTTAAGCGGCCTGGCCGTTTATGGGCCGTTTTTCATTAAATGATGCGGTCGGGCACCGCATGCGTTTAAACGCATGTTTAGACCGTTTTTTGCATCCATGGGTCTAGGGTTTCTTATATTGAGCGAAACTTTAAAGAGCAAAAAAGGAGAATTGCATATAAGTCCATAATGGTTACATGACTCAAATAAAATAGAAAATAGAATTACTCTAATAATTCTAACAAAGGCGACCTTGAACCCCCCCCCCCTCCATAATCCACGGCAACTGAGGTAATCTCGACGTGAACAATTACGGTACATTCCAAAAGCTCACCTCGCTACAACATCTTCCTAAGGCCGTCAACATTTGAAACCGGATCTAGCGTATAATCGAAACCTTTCTTTAGGATAATCGAGATCGATCTGCAGTAAGACATCTTATCCACTAGCTAAAAAAGGCTCCACCCAAGAAGTTCACCAGAAATGTCCATCAATCCAACAGCTGTGAACTCCGATAATATAGACTCAAAAATTAACTTCCACAAGTTATTGTCCCAACTCTGGATTTTTGTTACCTGGAAGTACATCACATCAGCCTGCCATGATTTTTTCCCAACTACCACATTCTGTGGGCTTCCCTAAGCCCCTAACATTCCATGAAATAGACATCATCAGGACACCGATGAGGCAATTACATGAAGAAACACCTACGCACTCTACCACTTTTTCATTGAGGATTTTTGTCCCATTTGTATCCTCTAGATCCTTTCCATAATATCCCACACCATCTTTGTCGTTGAGGCTTTTCTGCCTCCAACTTTGGCCTCCAAGGTAAAAATCTGCTACCATGTTTCCTCGATATGCCTTCACTTCCGAGAAAACACCATAAGACCCCGAAACCTAGATGTCTCACATTCTCCCCCACCCTCCCCCAAGCAAACTCCTTTCCCAATCTCCTTCATTGTTGCCCACCTACCAAAATTTCCCCTCCTGAAATTGTCCGACCTAGAGAAAAAGACTAGTCGATGAAAAGATTCGGCATCCCTCTATTTTTTTTTTGAAGCCAATAAAAGGGGGGAATCATGCTTAGGTGCCCGCCCCACTATATTAAATAATTAAAAAGAGAACAAAGTCAGTTACAAAAGCCAGGAATCAAGCAGCTGCTTGTAATGGTAACAAACATTCTTGCAGTAAAAATGCATTCCTGAGAAAAGCGAGGCATTGCGGGCAAGCCAGATGGCCTAAAGAACCGCCACCGGAGTTAAAGTCTCTCTTTTTGCCTTTTGTGGGTCCCGTATAGTGAAGACCAAAAAGAATCAAAGTCGCAGGGCTTCAACCAGTCCAAACCCAACTCACTCCCAATAGGTGAGGAAATATGGCAGCGGAAGAACAAGTGTTCCAACGTCTCAATCTCAGTGCCACAGAGTAAGCATCTATCGGATACAACCTCGAATAGCCTTAAACAACGATCACGAGTCATAATGCGCTTCCTTCTAAAGAGCCGAAGGAAGAAACCAATCCTCTCTGGCAAACCCAATGCCCAAATGAGCTCACAGTCGCAAATTGTAGAGGCTGAAACAGACGGAGGCGGACGACAAATTGAGCCATAGGCCTTCCGAACCGAGAACGACAAATCCTTCCAGATCCAGTGATCCGCCCCAGTAGTGGGTCTCCCAGCCTTATCGTACATCCATAAGACAGAGAAACTCCTCCATGCGTTGGTCCGAGAAAGCAGCCCTGAAAAGCGGCATCCAGTTACCATTATCCCAACAACCCGCAACCTTGGCATCAGCCATCAGGGTCAGCAGCCAAGGCAAACAGACGAGGAAAGTGACTGCTGAGAAGTCCAACGCCCGTCCAATCATCCACCCAGAATCCAAAAGTGTCGCCATTCCCCACCACCGGACAGAACAAATCACGGAAACGAGGTAGAACCTTCAATATCCCCTTCCAGAACGCCAAGGCCTTAAATGTCAGTTTCGGTCACCATTTCGGTGACGACCAAAACAGAATTTCGAACGAATTTCGGTCAAATTTCGATCGAAATTTCGATCATTTCGGACATTTTTTGTACTAGGACCCCCATATTTCGGTCATTTCGGTCGAATTTCGATTTCGGCTGGATATCGATATTCGACAGAAATTCGACCGAATTTCGTTGAAATTTGAGGCCATGCAGAACGCAGACCTACTCTAGCCCTGTCGCTACAAATCTGGATTCGCAATGGAAATGGCATACAAGCGACGGATCAGGTGACAACATAAACCCTCATCTTTTCCCCAAATCTTGCCCACCCATTTAAGGAGTAAAGCCTCGTTGAGTGTTTCCAGGCTCTTTATCCCAAGGCCCCCTTTATTCTTTGGCTGAACAATGGTCTCCCAATCCACCAGGTGAACGCCTTGCCTTTCCTGACCAGATTTGCTCCACAGAAACCCACGCATCAAACGCTCCAGCCTCCTTATGAATTATGATTCCCGTCGGCATCATACGGGAAGAGAAAAAAACACCGGGATCGCGGAGAGTATTACCTTGATCAACACCAGCCTGCCACCACGCGACAATAGAGCAGCCTTCCAGCCAAACAATTTCCTCTCCATCTTCTCAACCAACGTCAACCAATCCGAAAGCTTAATTTTACCATCCGAAAGAGGGATACCTAGATAGTTGGTGGGAAGGGAGCCACACGTCGTGCCCAGCTCCGAGCTGCAAGACCGAGCCTCTTCTTCCGACATGCCGAAAGGAACAACAGTGGACTTGCCAAGGTTCAAATGAAGATCGGACATCTCAACAAAAATCTCAAGTGTAATACCTATGCCCTCGGCCTCCTCTTTATCGCCTTCAATGAAAAGAAAAGTATCATCCGCACAATGACCACCTCGCCACATATATATCCAGAAACAATACCGCTCCTTTGAGCACAACCGACCATGCAAGCCAACACATCAGCAGCAATCACAAAAAGCAACGGGGCCAATGGGCACCCCTATCTAACACCTCTCTGTGGTTGAAAGAATCCCCCTTCGGGGTGGCCATTGACCATAACCGAAAGCGATGACGTGATGATACAGCGCTTCATCCAAGAGATCCGGGTTGCCGGGAAGACCCTCCTGTAAAACGCTGCCACATAAAACGCCAGTCAAGAGAATCGTAAGCTTTCGCAAAGTCTTACCTTCCAAAGCAACGCCTGCTTGTCATTACGCTTCCAATCACAGATAATCTCAGCAGCTAACATCAATTTGTCTCCAATCTGACAACCTGGGATGAACGTCGTTTGAACCGGCGAAACAAGATGATCCAGAACACGGCTAAGACGAATCGTGAGCACCTTTGCAACAATGAGATAAATTACGTTTGAGAGAGCAATCGGCCTGAAATCCTCGATCCTTTCTGGCGCACCCATTTTTGGAAGAAGGAAAATCAGAGCCTTATTCAATCTTTCAAACCCTGCATTGCACCGACAGAACTCCTACACAACCTCGAGGACCTCATCCCCAACCACATCCCAAAGCTCTTTTTGTAAGACGAAATGTGAAAGCCGTCAGGACCCGGGTCCCCATCAGAGTTCAGATTCCAAACCGCAGCCTTCACCTCCTCCTTCGTGAAAGGTAACACTAGGTTGTCAGCGTGCACATCGGAGAGACCCTGAGCCCCAAGACCGTTCCAGTGCCACGGCCTGTTAGCAGCCCTCGTAGAAAACTCGAGAAAATGATCCGCAATCGCGTTGCCCATCTCTTTGTCCCCTTCAAATCTACTTCCACCAGTCACTATAGATCTGAATGTATTGATGCGTCGTCTTCCGCTAGCGACTCTGTGAAAGATGGCAATGTTCGCGTCACCCTCCTTCAGCTAAGAAACCCTTGATCTTTGTTTCTACTCTGCAACCTACTTCCTATCTTCTTCCATCACCACTCTAAGAGTAAGGTCCCTTTGCCTCAACTCCTCGGCGCCTAACTGCCTAGTATCCTCCAGTCTATCAAGAGACTATATCTCCAGTTCCGCAGCTACCCTCCTTGCCTTCATAGCAGCTGTAACTTCCTTCTTGTACTCGCATAGCCTTTGACGCAGACCCTTAAGTTTTTTAGGAAATCTCCGCGCAGCCGAACCAACCACCGCCGTATAAGACCAAAAAGAGGTTACCGAAGCTCTGAAGGACTCCTCAAGCAGCCATGCCCGCTCAAAACGGAAGAAACCCCTCGGCAAGGAAGAAGAGATAGAGTCCCAAACCAAGGGCGTGTGGTCTGAGCGCGCACGGGGCCTGCAAGAGGCGAAGGAGCAGAGGAACAAGCCGGCCAGCTCGGAGGAAACGAGAAAGCGATCAATGCGGGAACAGGAACCAGAGCTCCTCCACGTATACTTCGTATCAACAGCATCAAGATCCTCAAGATGTAGATCATCAATCATCTCGGCAAAATCAGCGGACTCAGGATCCTGTCCACCCCGCAGGCGCGGGCGGTCAGACGAGAGCAACGAAACATTGAAGTCACCACCAATAAGCCAAGCACAATCAGGGAAAGCACTTCTAACCGCACGGATATCCGCCCATAGCTCATGCCGCAAGGCCGACTGACAAGGCCCATAAACACACGAGAAAACAAAGAGGGAGTGGGTAGAGGCGCATTCCAGCAAAACCGTAAGCATGTGAGAACCTCTCAACTCCGCCCTAAACATAAAGGAAGTGTCCCTCCAGGCGAGGATAAGACCCCAGAACTGCCCGACGCATCCAAAGTCATGTAATCATTGAACACAACAGTGCCGAAAGAGCTCCAAATAGCCTTAGTGCAAGAGTCCAATTTCGATTCCTGTAGAAGGATGACATCGCACTCCCATTCCACGAATCTCGCCTCGAGGGCTCTCATTTTCTTTGGGTCACCCAGACTCTGACATTCCATGTTAAAATCTTCATTGAGCACGAACTTGACCACCCGATGTGCTCACCGCTCCCACGAGTTCTGCCACCAGAGCCTTCCGGCCCGACACCATTTACGTCATACTGGTCGAAGGTCTTTGCTTCTTTCTCCTTCTGTATCTCTTGGTTACCCTATTGCTGACTCCCGATTCAGTAGCCAGGCCTTCCAAGATGGGAGGCTCACGGGAAGAGCCTATTACAGACAGCGCGACCTCGCCATGTTCCTCCCCCTCGCAACTTGCTTCATTAGAGACCAAGTTGGCAAAGGAGGGGTTAGAATCCTTCTGCCCACAAGTTGGCCGAGCCTCCTGAACGTACGCAAAACCCAAATCCGCCAGAGCGGGAGAAGAAGCTTCGGATGCCTGCCAAACTCGATTTGACATGGATACCCTTCAAGAACCAGGCTCGACTCGCAGAGGAACTTAGAGGGTACCAAGAAGCTAACCCGACTCCACGCTCCGAGAGATGAAAAGCACTAACTGGATGACGAAGATGGATCCCCAGGACCAGATCCGAAAGCATAAATTGCATATGGAAGAGGACCCGACCCAATTGACCGATGAAAGAGCAGAGTCCGAGAGGCCCCTGGAAGGGCGCACCCTCAACCGCTGTTTCAGATCCCAAAAAATGATGGGCGATTCAAACACACTGGCAAGATCTCCTCCCAGTCCGCAAGGCACGTGGAACCCAAAGCGACACCCCACTGACGAGGATCCAATTAGGAGTAGCCGAGAACCGGTGCCTTCTGCACAAACGCCGACTGCAGCAACGGCTTAGGCTGCAGCAGTGGCTGAAGGAACCGAAAACCAATCGGGAAGGTCGCGCGGCCAACCTGCGACCTCACAAGAAGACAACTCATATCAAGATCTTCTCGACACTCCATGTCGACGATAGTGGATTCAGGGTCGGTTCCCGGCTGACTTCCATCCGCTAAAATCTTCTTAACACGGCCGATCTCCCTGAGAGCAGGCCCAAGAACCTCCATCCTTCGAGAAATGAAGGGAAGTCCTCGGAGCTGCGCAATACGTTTGATGAGTCTGACCTCCCCCCCATCAGCATAGCTCGATCAACGCCAAGCTATGTCATTCCTCCCCTTCAGATGTAAAAGCCGCTCTACCTAGAGCAACGACAGGCCACGCACGCAGCATTTGCGAGAACCCAGCAAACAAACGTCACCAAAAAAGTTATCCCTAAAAAGAAGCAGCAAACCGGCCCAAACCGATCTTATCGATATGGACTCATTGTTCCATTCGCCCACCAGTCATTTGATATCCTTCGGTAGCGAATCCACGCCAGCGACAACGGTTGCGAAGGAAGGAAGCGGTCACGGTCGGGCAACATTTTTATGTGGATCCGCCTGGGCAGCACCCACCCGAACCGTATTCTTCTTCTCATACACAAATGAACATGCATCCCGACGATGACCCGGCCTCCCACATCCAAAACAGTGCACAGGCACCGAATATTCCGGTGCCAGATGACCTGGCAGCCCACACCTATAGCACCTCCTGCCTCGCTTGCGATGCGTGACCCGTTCCCAGCCATCTTCCTTCACCAGAGGAGCAGTAACAAGGGCAGCCTTTCTCCTCCAGACACGAACACCCTCAGAAATCCTCCTCGAAGTCGCCTCTCGCTGCCACATGTCGCCTCTCTCTCTCACACCCCACGTGGCCATCTCAATCCGTTTCAACTCTATGCACTGAGAAATGATTGAAGAAGCCTTGAGTTCTGTGAAAGAATGATAAGAAAAGATGATTCGTTGTTTATTCAAGAGGTCTAGGGGTCCTTATATAGGACTAAACCCTAGAGGGCTCAAAGGAGAATATTCTATAGAATATTCTTTAGAATATAGAATATTCTCTATAGAATATTCTCTTAACAAATAGCCACATAGAATATTCTCTTAACATAAAAGCCCTCGTGGGATTACAATAGAATATAAAGAAGGAAATCTTCTGCAATCTCTAACACTCTCCCTCAAGTTGGAGCATATCCATCGATCATGCCCAACTTGGAAGATATCCAGGAAAGGCGCTTCTTTGATAAGGCCTTTGTGAATATGTCTGCAAGCTGAAGATCTGTTGAGATATGTGGTGTAGAAATCATGCCTTCTCGTACAGCATCACGAACAAAATGACAGTCGATCTCAATGTGTTTGGTCCTCTCATGGAACACAGGATTTGTAGCAATATAAGTGGCAGATTTGTTATCGTAGTATAGAGGAACAGGAGTAGTGATAGCAATATTGAGTTCTTGCAAAAGAGACAGTAACCAGGTAATTTCGCATGTGGCTTGGGCCATTGCCCTATATTCTGCCTCTGCACTGGATCGGGAAACCACCGTCTGCTTCTTGCTCCTCCAACTAACAAGGTTACCTCCTACCATCATCGCATAGCCCGTCGTAGAACGACGATCCTCAGGTGAGCTTGCATAATCAGCATCAGCATAAGCAGCAACCTTAGTGTATCCATTTGCCCCGTAGAATAGACCACGTCCAGGGGATTCCTTCAGGTAGCGAAGGATCTGAAGAACATCTTGCCAGTGGTTGTAGCATGGTTTCTCCATGTGTTGGCTAGCTTTGTTCACAGCATATGATATGTCTGGCCTAGTAACAGTAAGGTACAGAAGTTTGCCAACCAGGCTTCTGTATCTTGTAGTATCTTCAAAGGCAGGATCATCTGGTGTAGAATGTTTCTTTGGTTCTGCAGGTATGCCAGATGGCTTGCACCCAAGTAATCCTGCTTCAGTTAGTATATCTAAGCAGTACTTTCTTTGTGACATATGAAGCCCCTTCTTGGTGCGTAAGACTTCTATACCTAGAAAATAGCGAAGTTGCCCCAGATCCTTGGTGACAAAAACCTTTTGCAGAAAAGTCTTCACTTCTAGCACTCCTTTATCGTCATCACCTGTAACAACCATGTCATCCACATATACAGCTAGTATGACAGTACCTGTTGATCGTTTTCTGACAAAGACTGAATGGTCAGATGTAGTTCTCTGAAAGCCCAGAGTGCTAATCTCTGAACTAAGTCTCTCAAACCATGCCCTCGGACTTTGCTTTAGACCATAAATTGCTTTGCGAAGTCGGCAAACATACTCCCCCTCGACTTCGTAACCTGGGGTTGCATCATGTAAACCTCTTCCTCAAGATCACCATATAGAAATGCGTTCTTGACATCCAGTTGAAAAACAGGCCAGCCTTTGTTCACGGCTACAGTGAGGATAGTGCGAATAGACCCCATCCTGGCAACAGGTGAAAAAGTCTCGAAGTAATCAACTCCATATGTCTGTGTAAAGCCTTTTGCCACAAGTCTTGCTTTCAGTCTGTCAATAGAACCATCTGGAGAATGTTTCGTAGTAAAGACCCATCTGCAGGCAACAGGCCTGACACCTTCGGGACACGGAACTAGATCCCATGTTCCTCTGGAATTGAGAGCATCCATTTCTTCATTCATAGCTTGTCGCCACCCGTGGTCCTGTAATGCAATGTGATAGTCTCTTGGGACCGAGATTGTCATAAGAGCATCTGCATATCTTTTATCAGAACATGATAGGCTATCAGTGGACGTGAAATTAGACATAGGATGGATAGTGCATTGCCTCTTTGTTCTGCGTAGGGCAATGGGAAGCTCCTGAGGATCATCCGGAGAAGTATTGGTGGGGCCACTTGAAGATGGCATATTTTCCTGCAACAAAGGAACTGGTAGAGGAACAGGAACAAGAGGGGACACATGTTTTCTTTTATAGACAATTGGTGGAGGAGGAAGTTCTAATGGTATGTCAGACACATCTTGATTGAAGAAGCGAGTTTGTTCGAAAAAGATGACATCAGCTGATATATAATAGCGTTTACCACAAGGATCATAGCATCTATACCCTTTCTTTGTTTGGGAATAACCCAGAGAAACACATTTAATTGCACGTGACGATAATTTGTCTGCAGTATGAAAGTTGTGAACAAAGGCGGTGCATCCAAAAATCCGCAGAGGTAGAGGAAATGGTGAGTCATTTGGATACAATAAGGCAAAGGGTGTGGAGCCATTTAGGGAGACAGAGGGAACTCTGTTGATTAGATGGACAGCAGTGAGAATAGCATCTCCCCAATAGGTTTTGGGGACCTTCATTTGGGTAAGAAGAGAGCGGGCAATGTCGAGGAGATGTCGAAGTTTTCTTTCGGCTACCCCATCTGTTGGGAGGTATATGGGCAAGAGGTTTGATGGATAGCACCCTGGGAAGCAAAGAAGGATGTCAAATCATTTTGTGTAAATTCCAATGCATTATCAGAACGAAATATTTTAACAGTAGTGGAGAAGATGTTTTTGACATAGTAAAAGAAATTCTTGATAATATTGTTAATTTCTGAGCGTTCCTTTAACAGAAAAACCCAAGATGATCGACTGTAGTCATCCACAAAGACAGCAAAATATTTATGACCACTTAGACTTCGGACCGGACAGGGTCCCCAGATATCACAGTGAACAAGTGCAAAAGGAGTATGACGACGAGGCTCAGTTCGTGCAGGAAAGGAGGTTCGATGATGTTTCCCGAACTGACATGCTTCACACTCAAAGGGTTTCAGCATAGAAAGTTCAGGGAACATCATGAAGAGAGCTTTAGCAGAAGGGTGACCAAGACGAAGGTGCCATAAAAAAAGATCTTCAGAGATGGAGACTGCACCAGCAAAGTTGGAATCAGAAGGGATGTCGACGTAATAGAGGCCGTTCCTCTCATGACCCCCACCAAAAATCTTCCTCGTCCGGATGTCCTGAAAATAACAACAAACCTCATCAAAAATAACACGACAGTTAAGCTGATGACATAGCTTCTGTACTGATAGAAGGCTGAGAGGAAAAGCAGAGGCACAATGAACATCTGTCAGATGCAGCTTGGAAGAAAAGTTGACAGTACCAACAGCAGTTACTGGGGAATGATCCCCATTAGCAACCCAAACAGTCTTCACAGAGGAAGATGGCTGGGAGGAGGTTAGCAAACTTCCTTCTCCCGTCAAATGGGTAGAGGCTCCAGAATCAATAATCCATGCATGCTTAGAGGCAGAGACAGAGTTTGCTACTGTACCGGAGGTAGTAGCCAGGCTAGCAGTAGGGGCAGAAGCATTACTATCAGAAGGGCTAGATTCTTGCAGCAGTTGTCGTAGGCGAGCATATTCAGAAGCAGTGAATGGGGTTTGTGCCTCATTGGTTTGCTGAGTAGATGTTTCTGCAGTTGCATCATACGATACTTCATCATAGGCATTGTTAGCATTAGGTTGCATGTCAAACGTTGCCCAGCAGCGATCAGAAGGGTGATTCCAGCGTCCACAGTATACACATGCTGGATACCGAGCAGAAGAATCACGACCATGTCCACGATCACGTCCGCGTCCAGAGTCACGGATGCGTCCAGATTCACGACCACGTCCACGCCCTGAGTCACGTCCCCGTCCTCCTTGATAGTTATGACGCCCTCTGTATCCTGAGGAGGTATAGTGGGCCATCGTCTCTGTAGAGGTGTGGGTGGTAGAGTGTTGAATCGGAGCCTCTAGCTCCTGTAAGCGTCCGAAGATGGTCTCAAGAGTAGGTAAAGTATCAGCCATCAGAAACTGATCTTTCACAGGCTTATATTTTGGATTTAGCCCCGAGAGAAATCTGTAAACCTGCCATTCAGCACGTTCTCCTACTTGTTTATCACAACATGCAGGCTGAAAAATAAGGAGTTCCTCAAAAAGGCTTCTAAGAAGCCTGTAGTATTCGATAAGACTTGATTCTCCCTGAGTGGCAGACCAAATTTTTGTGTATATGTCTGACAGACGAGACTTAGTCGTCTTTTGAGAATATGTACGCTCAAGGTTTTCCCACATTGCCTTAGCGGTGTTTTTGTAAAGAAGATTCGCAGCAATATTTGGATCGACACTGTTCGTCATCCAAGTGATAACCTGACAATTATCAACAAACCAAGTTTCATAGTCCTTATCAGTTTCCGCAGGTGGAACTTTTGTAAGAATGTAGCTCTTGCGCTGGCCACCAACAAACACTTTGAAAGACCGAGACCATAGAACATAATTTTCGGAGCCCTTCAACTTGATAGAAATGCCCTGTACCAGCAAAGAAGAAGTAGGGTACGTGGGCTTGATCTCGGCAGACGTAATTGTGGCGGCTTAGGTCAAGAAAAAGTGACCTAGAGAGTATATCTTCCCTCAATTTATCATCAAATATCTAAACCCTCATCAAGAAATAAGAAGGATGAGGCAATGCTCATTTGACGGCACAAGAGGGGGCATGGTGGAGTCGGCCTGGCGGCGGAAGGAGGCCCTGGGAAGGCTGGCGGAGGCGCCTGGCAGCGAGGCGGGCCTGGCCGACCTGGCGGTGGTACCTGGCTGCCCTAGAGCAGCCTGGCGACGCTCAGCCGAGGCGGCGCGGGCCTAAGGCAGGAGGTGCGGAGACCCGAGGCGGCACGCGGTTGTAGATGAACTTGGAGGGCTGGTGGTGGCGGAGGGGTGATTAGGTCAGAACACCGGCCTAGGACCGCTGCTCTGATACCATGTGAAAGAATGATAAGAAAAGATGATTCGTTGTTTATTCAAGAGGTCTAGGGGTCCTTATATAGGACTAAACCCTAGAGGGCTCAAAGGAGAATATTCTACAGAATATTCTTTAGAATATAGAATATTCTCTATAGAATATTCTCTTAACAAATAGCCACATAGAATATTCTCTTAACATAAAAGCCCTCGTGGGATTACAATAGAATATAAAGAAGGAAATCTTCTGCAATCTCTAACAAGTTCAAAGCTCCCACCGCCTCCTCAATGCCACACATTTTGCAAACTTCCCTAAGTCATTAACATTCCATGAAATAAGCTTCGTTGGGAGTTGGAACACCAATGGGGAACCCATACTAAGTCACACCCACGCATTCCTCCACTTTTTTATAGAATCATTCCATTCCCTTCGCAACCTCTAGACCCCTCAACCTTTCCATGATATCGCATGCCCTTTGATGATGAGGCATTATTGCCTCCAACTCTAGCCCCTAAGTCGCATATATGCCATCATGACTCCTCCTCATGCCTTCGTTCAAAGAAAAACACCACCAAGACCTTGTGGTCTAACGCTCCACCCCTACACCCACCCATCGACGCATAAAAGCATCCTCCTTTCCCAACCTCCTTCATTGTCATACTCTCACAAAAATTTATGCTGTTGAAACTGTTAACCTAGGGAAAAAAGGCTAATCGGTGAAGAGAAACGCCATCTTCTTTATATGCTAAGAAAGACCTAATTCAGCCGAAGTGTTTGATTCATTGTATAGTCCTTGCTAAAACGACAGATCATACCTCATCGTTGCTTTGATCCCCATCCCTCATCACTGCATCGACTATCCAAGGAGGAGCCTCCCAGCTTCTCCTATTCACCTCAGCTCTTGTTCAATAGCTTTCGATCAGTAGCTCTCTTTTTATATCATAGGATATTGACTACTTGTGCTTGATTCCCAACGGTTTATACGACCAGCGAAAATGACTCTTCAGACCTACACGTAAATTGTCGGATGACATGTATATGTTGATTATCCTATTGACTAGTTAATCTCCTATTTGAAAGCCCTAATGATATAGTTCGCATCACCTCCTCCAACGAGCCCAAGCTCCCAAACTTCTCGTGTAGCAGACTGCCACTCCCAACCTTAACGACCTTTCCTCAACTTGAAGAGAGAAGTTGAACCCTTCGCCACATAAATTTGTTCTTCCTCTGAAGTAGGGCTTTGAAACAAACAAAGGACCAATATAAGCACCAACTTGGACCCTCCATGACTATACGTGGGCCATTACCGAGAGCATCTACCTATTACCAGTTAACCATAGTGTCAATCGCAACTAGAGATAGTTGAAGCCAAAATATCGCCTGGACCATCCACATCACCATGCTCAAAGGTAGAGCATCGACAACCCTGTCAGCTCCACCACATGTCCAGTTGATTACTCGATGAGAGACCATTACATACCACCGCAGTAACCTCATCCATCGAGAAGGGGGGTGCCCATACAACGTAAAATCTCAACTCCTCAAGGGTACTCCTAGTGTAGCCATTAATCAACGTCGAAACTGCCTTCACGCACCACTATGAAGATAGGATCTCCTCCACTTGATTGTCAATAGGCATCCACAATGCTAGCCTTCAACAAAAGCTTTGCTTCCAACCAAGACAACCCATGAATACGTAGCACAGAATGTCCTAACCACGTGACATCCTTGTGAAAAAAATCTTCGGGTTTAGAAAACACCGACCAACCTCGCCTGCACCAGGCAAATATGAGTCCACCACAATAATTTGAAGGTGATAATGTCACTTCCATGATTCCCAACAATTACAATCTAATTAAATTATGATTAAGGTTAGTTGTTAATTTTGTTCAATTCATTCAGTTGCAATTTTGATTTTCATGATATCTCTTATTGGTTATGGGCCAACTAACATAAGGAGTTAAATTAAGGTTTGTTAGAATAGGAATTTTTCTTTTTTATTTTATTTGTAATTTAAAGAAGAGGGAGGACATTTTGGTTACTTATAAGAGTGTCCCAACTAAAACATAGATAGATTACATTGCAATGAAGAGAAGAGATCGATCGACCTGCAAAGATTGCAAAGTAAATTCCTAGAGAGTTTGATATATCAACATTGCTTGCTAATCATGAATGTGCAAATAAAAGGGTTGGAAGAAAAGGATGGTTCCCAAGGCCATTAAAACTAGATGGTGGAATCTTCAATTGAAGCAAGCAAGCTCTAAGGAGAAGATTTTAAAAGACTTATCTTCAGAATGTAACTAAGTGCAAACAAGATGTGGGAGACGACTGCATCTTGTATCCAAAGTGTAGCGAAAGAGATGCTAGGCAAATCTAAAGGAGGAGTTCCAAGCCATAAGGAGGCTTGGCGGTGGAGTGAAGGGGTGCAAGAGAAGCTTAAAATTAAAAGAGCTTGCTTTAAAGCTATGTTTAAGGATAGAATAAAGGAAACTATCACAAACTACAAGATAGTGAAGGAAGCAAAAAAGACTGTAAGTGAAGCTAAAACGAACGCCTATGAAGTTTTGTACAAAAAAATTGACTCTATGAATTGCCAGAAGGATATATTTATATTAACCAGATCAAGAGAAAGAAAGACAAAAGATTTTTCTCAAGTGAGATGCATTAAAGATGAGGGAGGGCATGTGCTTGTTACTTAGAAGAATATAAAGACTAGATGGAAGGAGTGTTTCCATAAGCTTTTCATTGGGCAAGGAAATAATGGCATCACTTTAGGATATCAATCAAATAGTGAAAGTTATATCTGATGGGAGAAAAGAAATCGATGCTTTAGACGTACCCAGGGGCTCTCTTATATAGGAGAATAGCCCTGGGTTAATTACATGATAAGTACACTGAGAAAGAAGAAATTGGAATAAGACATACATAGTACTATATTTTATCTTAACACTCCCCCTCAAACTGGAGCATATATATATCTATCATGCTCAGCTTGGACCAACACTTCTGAAAAGGACTTCGTGCTAGAGCTTTGGTGAAGATATCTGCTGTCGGATCTCCTGTAGACACGTGAGCTGTAGATATGAGCCCCTTCTGGATCAGATCTCGAGTGTAATGACAATCCACATCAATATGCTTCGTTCGTTCATGGAAAGCAGGATTATTTGCAATGAATAATGCGGCTTGATTATCACATGGTAGCTGCATAGGAAGAGGAACATCTATAGAAAGACCAGTCAACATCGATCTAACCCACATCATCTCTTTACTCCCTTGAGCCATGGCTTTGTATTCTGATTTTGCACTTGATCTGGCAACTACAGTATGCTTCTTGCTTTTCCATGAGACAAGTGAGTGACCAACAAAAACAGCAAATCCTGAAGTAGACTTTCTGTCCGTGGGGCATCATGCATAGTCAGCGTCTGCACACATTGTTACCTCCAATGAACTGCCACTGCTGAATAGGAGTCCTGAACCAGGTGAGTTCTTCAGATATCTCAAGATCATATAGATAGCATCCATATGATTTCTAGGACACTCCATAAATTGGCTAACCTTGCTTACTGCAAACATAATATCAGGTCTGGAGATAGTCACATATAGGAGTTTCCCCACAAGCTCCCTGTACCTCCTGCTATCGACTTCTTCAGTGTCATCATCATACAATTTCACATTTGGATCCATAGGCGTCATGGCTGGCTTGCACCCAGTCATACATGTCTCAGACAGGAGATCCATGACAAACTTCCTTTGGGTCATTACTAGACCCCGATGATTCCTGGCAAATTCTAACCCCAGGAAGTAAGGAAGGGTGCCAAGATCTTTGGTCACAAATTCTTTGCCTAGGAACTTCTAAGCTACCTGAATGCCTCGAGCATCATATTCTGTTACAATAATGTCATCTCCATAGACAAGAATGGCAATTATACCTCGTTGTATTCTTTGAACAAATAGAGAGTGGTCCGCATTGGACCTCTTGAATCTATGTTGCTCAATCAATTCTGACAGCTTTTGATACCAAGCTCTAGGACTTTGCTTAAGTCCATATATGGCCTTATGTAGCCGGCATACCTTCTGTGACTCCCCCTCAGCAGTAAAAAATCAGGTGGTTGCTGCATGTAAGCTTCCTCGTGAAGATCCCCATATAGAAATGCATTCTTCACATCGAGCTGGAATAACGGCCAATCACGTGAAACAGCAACTGCTAGTAAAATGCGGAGCATCGAGTGTTTCGTCACTGGAGAGAACTTGTCCTGATAATCTACCCCATATGTCTGTGTGAAGCCACGGGCCACCAACCTTGCCTTGTAGCGATCCACGGTCCCATCCGCATTATGCTTAATGGAAAATATCCATTTGCAGCTTACTATGGAAGCACCCTGTGGAGGAGGAGGAACAATAGACCATGTCCCACAAGATGTTAAGGTTGTCATTTCCTCTTCCATCGCCTGACGCCACCTGTTGTCCTGTAATGCCTCCATATATGTTCTGGGTATAGTAGCCACGGAAAGACCAACAACAAACTTCTTGTACTCATCTGAAAGATGATCCAAAGAGACATGTGCTGCAATTGGATATTTAGCACATTGATGATGTGGCTTCCTCAGCGCAATAGGAATATCCAGATCATCCTCCACAGTGTCCTCTACAGCAGAGTCATCCTGTAAAACTCCAGGGCCATCAGTAGAAACCGTGTTATCATGACATACCTCAGGCGTGCTGGACGATGTGGACGGTCGATGAGCAGAAGTGCTAGTAGAAGACCTGCGCATGTACAATGGGTAAAAATGTCGACTGAGGTGGTGGTGGTGGTGGCGGTGGTATTGGTAGTTGAGTTTGATTTTCTGGGTCGGCTGATGAGGTAGATGGAGGTGGAGGAACAACAATATCGTTTGCATTGTCAGTGGATAACATGTCACCTGTAGGAGAAAAATACATGATAGACTCAAAGATAGTGACGTCCGCACTCACATAGTATCTCCTATTTGTCGGATCATAACAGTGATACCCTTTTTGAGTACGAGAGTACCCAACAAACACACGTTTGATAGCCCTTGGAGAGAGATTATCACGACCAGGAGTACAATTATGCACAAACGCAACAGACCCAAAGACACGAGGTGTGAGGGAGAAAAGATCCTTCTCGAGAAACGCAATCAAGAAGGGGACCTTTTCTCCTAAAATAGTAAACGGCATGCGATTCACCAAGTAGCATGCAGTGAGAACCGCATCCCCCTAAAATGAGTGAGGGGCACGACTATGGATCAACAGAGTCCGGGTGACATCAAGAAGGTGACGATGTTTGAGTTCCACCACACCATTCTGTTGCGACGTGTAATTACAAGAGGTTTGATGAATGATTCCCTGTGAGCTGAGGAAATCAGACAAATGCAGTGTTGAAAACTCTAAAGCATTATCTGTTCGAATGACTTTGATATTGGTAGAAAAAATGTTATTCACTTCCAGAATGAATTTTTGAATAATAGCACCTGCTTCAGACTTTAGTTTTAAAAAGAATACCCAAGATAATCTAGAATAATCATCAACTGCAACCATATAATACCGATGTCCCTGAATATCAGGTACACGACTCGGACCCCAAATATCAAAGTGAAATAGTTCAAAAGACCAACTACTGTGACGACTCGGACGAACAGGAAATGAAGACCTATGGTGTTTCCTAAGCTGACAGACTTCACAATCCAATGCAATACGGGTAGATATCTGCGGCAAGACATGACACATCTTCTGCAGAGGCAGATGGTCAAATCGAAGATGCCAAAGGAATGGAGAAGTGGATCCTGAGGGAACAGTAGCAGCGCCAGCACATGATGATATAGCAAGCTTGTACAAGCCTTTCTGCTCACGGCCACCAACAATCATCCTGCCAGTCAGTATGTCCTGAAACACAAAAGTAGAGGAGTCAAAGATGGCACGGCAATGTAA
Source organism: Ottelia alismoides (assembly GCA_037367405.1). Taxonomy (NCBI): domain Eukaryota; kingdom Viridiplantae; phylum Streptophyta; class Magnoliopsida; order Alismatales; family Hydrocharitaceae; genus Ottelia; species Ottelia alismoides. Next base: position 1,821,035 of record JAZKJV010001079.1, on the reverse strand, counting down.
ATCTTTCGTAAGTTGGCTAATTGATAACAGGTTCATCTGAAAATTTGGTGCATGTAAGACATTCTGAAGACTCAACGAAGATGTCAGGGTGATCTCCCCCTGACCAACAATGGGTAATCGAACCCCATTGGCAATGACCACAGATCGTCCTGGGGTAAGTGCTCTGTAGGTAGTAAATTATCGTCTGTCGCCGCACATATGATGAGAGGCTCCGGAATCCATAATCCAGTCTGTCAGGTCTGAGCAAGTAGTACTAGTAAGTGCATAAGGGGTACCTGATGAGCTAGAAGATGCTCTGTCCGAAGCTGTCGTATCTGTTGAACCTGGAGACGAAGGCGAGGATGTAACTATCATATCACGAAGGCGAGAGACGAGATCATCAAAGCGAGCTGCTGGAAGAGGTACAGTTGTAGTCTCAGTCTGTTCTGCCACCCGTGCAGTGGCAGGATACCCATGTTTGTGAAAACACGTCTCCTCAAAGTGGCCTGGTCGATGGCAGTGAGTACAGGGGCCACGGTGTCTGCCTCTCCCTCTACCACGAGGTCCAAGACCTCGAAAATGTGACGCTAGGGCCGCAGGAAGTTGTTGTGCGGGCCCTTCAGGGGTGCACGTTGCCGCCAGAAGCACTGTAGAGCCGCTAGGGCGGCGTGGAGCCGCCTGGGGAGGCGGGCTGCGGCTGGAGAGGCCCTAGACTGCCGGGAAAAGCGGGCTGGTGGTGCCTAAATCAGCGCAGGAGGCCGCCTGGGAAGGCGGGGCGACCCTTGGCGCGCCGCGGGATCGCCGAGTGAGGCGGAGGGACAGCGCGGAATCGCCGAGAGAGGCCTGGGGCGGCGCGGAATCACCGAGAGAGGCCTGGGGCGGCGCGAGATCGCTGAGTGAGGCGGGGGGCGGCACGAGATCGCCGAAAGACCGCCTGGGCCGGTGCGGAAGAGAGCCCTGGCTCTGGGGCTGCGCCGCCTGTGCGCCTGGGCGGTGGGAGTTAGGCGCTGGGGCGCGAGCGGCGGCAAGCAGGGGGGAGTGGAGGGGCTTAGGGTTAGGGTTTTGGGTGGTGGTAAACGAAACTCTGGTCTAGGATCGCTGCTCCGATACCATGATGGGAGAAAAGAAATCGATGCTTTAGACGTACCCGAGGGCTCTCTTATATAGGAGAATAGCACTGGGTTAATTACATGATAAGTACACTGAGAAAGAAGAATTGGAATAAGACATACATAGTACTATATTTTATCTTAACAATATCAATCGTGTGTGATATAGACAGATAAAAGAATGGAAGTAGAGGAGACTTTGAGAATTATGAAATCTGAGAAAGGACTCGGACCTGATGGCATTCCTATAGAAGTTTGGAGAGTTATAGGTGAGCGTGGCTTGACTTGGCTCAGAAACTTATTTAATGTTATTTGGTGGAGCAAGAAAATGCATGAAGAATGGAGGAAAAGCATCGCAGTACCACTTCACAAGAATAAAGAAGACATTCATAATTGTTTGAATTATAAAGGTATCGAATTGATGAGTTATACTATGAAAATTTGGGAACGTGTTAATGGAAAAATGTTAAGTCAACTTTCCAAAGTAACAGAAAACCAATTCAGATTTATGCTACGTTGCTCAACTATTGAAGCTATCCACATGTTGAGGAGAACAATGGAAATTTATAGAACTAAACGGAAGAACCTTCATATGATTTTTATTGATTTGGAGAAGGCTTATGACTCTATACTACGGGAGATCTTGTGGAGAGTTTTAGAGAAGAGACGATCACTTATCCAGTACATCAACCTTATAAAGGATATTTTAGAGACTTAGGTTATGTTGTTATGTACCGTTTCCTATTTTCTGTTTTGTTTCTGGACTCTTATGTATTTTACCCATGGGGTCTCTCTATATATAAGAGAGCCTAGGGTTCCTTGGAATAACAGATTACTTATTTCTCTCCAACATGGTATCAGAGCCCAGGGTCTAACCCTAACCCTAGGGTTCTCCACCGCTGTCGGACCCTCTCTTCCGGCACTATCTCTCTTCCGTCGCCCCTCCCCTCCTCCACCTCCCTTCTGCGGGACCCCCTCCTCTGCCGGACTCTATCTCCGCCGCCGCCAGGGCCCCCTCTCGCCGCCGGGCCCCTCCTCTCGTCGTCGGGTCCCTCCTCTCACCGCCGGGCCCCGTCTCTCTCCTCCGCCGATCAGAGCCCAAGGTAGGGGACCCTCACCGCCGGGTTCCCCTTCCTTCCACGCCGACGCCACCTCTTTCGTCGGCCGGTCTACCTTCATGGATTTGAGTGCGTAACGTCTACATATGCACTCAAATCCGATCAAGTCTTTGTAGACACCTGTTTCTGGTCTGCAATCCCTAGTTCTTCATCTACGGCGACATGTCAGAAAACAAAATCAATATGCCCTCCATAGGCGCCTTCAAAGGTCCTGCACCAATAGTCAAGATGGACGGGACAAACTATGAGCTCTGGACGATGCAGTTCATGAGTCTCATGAAGTCAAACGGTAAGAAGCATATACTTACCGAGGATGAGCCGGCAGAAAAGACTGGGATCTATGCCTCTTGGGAGATTGATGATTCTTATGCCAAGGTTTGGTTGCCAGACACATTGTCGATGGAGATTGCCAATGATGTCCTCCATCAGCCCACTGCCAAGGCAATGTGGGATATTCTGGCCGCTACATATTCCCAAGTACGGAACGAGACCAAGATGTTACAGCTCCAGCATGATATATTCACGATGAAGCAGAATGGACGGCCACTTCACTCGTTGTACACGTCCCTGAGAGGGATGTTCGAGAAATTATATAGTATCATACCACTCACGGCGACTCCAGAGCAACAGAAGACATTTCGGAATGCCACCATGGTGGGCGTACTACTTGCAACACTCGATCCTGAGTATGAGGTAGCCCGCTCTCAGATACTGACCGATGTTGTTATTCCTCCTATGGAGGACGTTTACCGGAGGCTCAGTCGCATATCAGTTTCTTCCAGCACATCTACTCCACCCCCATCGGCGATGGCGGTATCGCGTGGACGAGGTGGTCAATCTTATGGTCGTGGACATGGACCCCGTGGACGAGGAGGTCGCTTTCGCCAGCCGTGTTCATTCTGCCATCATACAGGCCACTCGGAGAATACATGCTACTCTAAGCATGGATTCCCAGCATCAGCGCGTGTAGCCGAGCATGTCATGTCTCAGTCAACATCCACTACAGATAATTGATTCGAAGAGCTTGTGGCATATCTACGAGATATTATGCCTCAATCATCTACTGATTCTCCAGGTGAATCTTCAGATGTTGCTGCTACAGCTTCTGCTAGTTCGTCTGTCGTTGCCAGTACCTCAGGTAGTGCCACTGCCTTTACATCTTGTCATGATCTCTCTGATTAGATTATAGATTCTGGCACCACCCATCATCTATGTCATGACAGAGAGAGACTTGAGTCCGACAGGGACATCCTACATGGCCGCTCAGTGCTGATAGCATATGGTACTCATTACCCCATCATTGGACAGGATGAGGTTTCCTTATCACCTTCTATGCACCTACAGAATGTTCTACATGCTCCTGAGTTCTCCATGAATTTGTTATCTATTAGTCAGATTACGAAGGATTTGCACTGTCGTGCTATATTTGACCCCTCATCTCTTATTTTTCAGGACATACTAACGGGCAGGGAGATTGGTTGTGGCTCTGAGCAGAATGGACTCTATCGTCTGGTCCGAAACTCTTATGCTGGCGTCTCTTCTCATTCAACCGGATCAGTCTCTCCGTATACCTGGCATCTTCGCTTTGGCCATCTCCCGCTCCATAAAATGCGACATCTCTTGCCTCAGATCTCTCCTAGTTCGTCATTTCGCTGTGAAGCATGTCAGTTGGGAAAACATCATCGGTCTAGCTTTCCTAGTCGTCAGAGTCGGAGCAGTAGCTCCCCGTTTGAGTTGTTTCACATTGATATTTGGGGTCCGAGTCATGTACCTGATCATCAAGGACACAGGTTTTATCTAGTTGTGGTGGATGACTTTTCTCGTGTATCTTGGGTCTTTCTTTTAAAGAATAAATCTGAAGCAGGGGATGTTATTAAAAATTTGATTAATGAAGTGCATAATGTTTTCTCTTCTACTGTCAAATATGTTCGAACAGATAATGCATTGGAATTCTGCAACCGTTCTCTCTCTCAGTTTCTTTCGTCGAAGGGTATTATTCACCAAACCACATGTGCTTACACATCTCAACAGAATGGCGTGGCAGAAAGAAAGCATCGTCACCTTCTTGACATCACACGAACCCTTCTTATCTAGAGATGTGCTCCTATTACTTTCTGGGGGGATGTTGTCCTTACAGCCTACTACCGGGTCAATCGCATGCCATCGTCTGTCCTTGGTGAGAAAATTCCTCTTTCTGTCATTTTCCCTGATAAGGAATTATTCTCACTTACTCCTCGTGTCTTTGGTACTGTTGCGTTTGTTCATCACCTATCTCCTGAACTTGACAAACTCTCTCCTAGAACTGTCAAGTGTGTCTTTGTAGGTTACTCTCGGACTCAGAAGGGTTATCGTTGTTATGACCCCATAAACAAGAAAAATTTTGTCAGTGCTGATGTCACATTTTTTGAGTCCGTTATGTACTTCTCTCCTGCAGGTGACAGGGTAGTCTCGTCCACTACCAACGATGATGTCTATGTTCCTCCTCCTCCTAGTTTGAGTTCACTTGAGTCCACTCCAGCTCCTGTTGCTACGCCGCCACCACCACTACCACCACCTATTCCACCCACCTTTACCTAAATTCTATACGCGTCGGTCAGGTCCTGCTCAGACTACACGTCAGGCATCCATCACGCCTCAGGTATGTTCAGATAGCATCACTAATGATGGGTCAGATACTGTACATGTGCAGGATTCTTCATTGCAGGAGGAGGCTACACCATCCAGTACAGTGGACGACGATCTTGATATTCCCATTGCTATTCGGAAGCATAAACGGACTTGCGTCTCTTATCCTTTTGCTACCCAGGTGTCCTTTCATCGCCTTACAGGCGACTTTCAGAGGTTTGTTGCGGCTTTGTCTTCCGTGGGTATACCACGGACCTATCAAG